>JAKGUB010000557.1:5292500-6492500 GCA_026261675.1 Hippocampus mohnikei | reverse complement strand
GGGGGAAGGGGTGTATCAACGCCCGACTGTCCCTTTAAAATGTGTCGTCACTGCGACACTATTCCTTGAACTGTGTCCTTCACTGTACCTTAATTCCAACCGCCGACGGCCAAAACGTCCCATTTTGTGAGCCTTTTGCTCCATTCAAACCGCAGCAAACTCAAATCCTTGCGAGTACGCGACCAAAGAATAGTGCAAAACGGCTTTGGCGGCGGAAGTGTGAGGGGGACGGTCGTCGAACGAGGCCCCGACGAGGCTACGGACCGCGTCTCACAATGGACATCTTGTCCTCGTCGGTTGTCTGCGCCCGTGGGCCTCGCGCGGCAAGCGAGAAAGGAGCAAGCGAATTAAAAGCATGCACGGTCGTTTACCTGGTCACTGAGTAATTTGACTCGGGGTTTTTTTGGGTTTGTTTTTTAACGCTAGTGAGGGTTTCTTTTTCGGTCTCTATGTGAGGACAGCTCCGGGAGGACCGCACGGTTAGCTCCCACCACTAGCCAGCTGGGGACAGGCTGCCTTGACAACGCACGGCAGGACCCGGATATTGGCCCGACCCACTCTGTGGTCACACATGTTAGGGTTGATGGGATGGGGTTATACTGTACTGTGTTATTGATTCATAAACATCGAATCATAATAACACTCATGATCATAAAAATAGTTTAAAGGTGCGTGCCTAAAATATAAATAATATAGAAGGAAAACGAAACTGCCTAAAAATGTAAGTCAAAAATAATATTGTAACTTGCGTGTGCGTTAAATGTCAAGTGAGCCGCCACAGCGATTGTCAGTGCTCTGCATTACGGTAGTCTGCCGCCAGCGAGCGGCGTTGGCCACCTTCAAAATAAAAGTGTATCCACGAATGCATAAACGTCAGTTGTTTGGGTGAAAAGAAATTAATAAAAATTTAAAATAAGTAATTTCTTGGCTGACTCTCAGAACAGCACCAATATACACAAATACGCGTTCAAGTGGAGATCATTCGGATCTGATGTCGGCCTCTGAAGTGACAAGATGGCCTGTATTCTGACATGTTGATCTTTTTGCCCATTTTTAGAACATCCGAAAAGAAGGAATCCAGCACCCCGGCTCTCCACACAGACCACCCTCGTCCAGATCCAATTTTGAATGTTGAAATAAAAGATCTCTGAAAACTGACATGTTGACCTGGGTCCCGACAAGTTGGTCTGAGCCCCTAACATGTTGACATTTTCAAGCGTTTTGAAAAAATTCCTAAAATTAGAAATTTCGTTATCCCGTGAGGGCCATAGGTCTGGAGGTGACTACGGCACCCCAGCTATCCAACCAGACCACTTTGGTCCGATTCTGATGTGACATTTTGGAATAAAAGGCCTCCAAAATAGGAGAATATGACATGGGTCAAGTTGGTCTGAGCGCCTCACATGTTGACATTTTAGAGCGTTTTGAAAAAATTCCTAAAATTAGAAATTTCGTTATCCCGTGAGGGCCATAGGTCTGGAGGTGACTACGGCACCCCAGCTATCCAACCAGATCACTTTGGTCCGATTCTGATGTGACATTTGGGAATAAAAGGCCTCCAAAATAGGAGAATATGACCTGGGTCAAGTTGGTCTGAGCGCCTAACGTTGACATTTTAGAGCGTTTTGAAAAAATTCCTAAAATTAGAAATTTCGTTATCCCGTGAGGGCCTTAGGTCTGGAGGTGACTACGGCACCCCGGCTATCCAACCAGACCACTTTGGTCAGATTCTGATGTGAAATTTTGGAATAAAAGGCCTCCAAAATAGGAGAATATGGCCTGGGTCAAGTTGGTCTGAGCGCCTAACATGTTGACATTTTAGAGCGTTTTGAAAAAATTCCTAAAATTAGAAATTTCGTTATCCCGTGAGGGCCTTAGGTCTGGAGATAACTACGGCACCCCGGCTATCCAACCAGACCACTTTGGTCCGATTCTGATGTGACATTTGGGAATAAAAGGCCTCCAAAATGGGAGAATATGACATGGGTCAAGTTGGTCTGAGCGCCTCACATGTAGACATTTTCAAGTGTTTTGAAAAAATTCCTAAAATTAGAAATTTCGTTATCCCGTGAGGGCCATAGGTCTGGAGGTGACTACGGCACCCCAGCTATCCAACCAGATCACTTTGGTCCGATTCTGATGTGACATTTGGGAATAAAAGGCCTCCAAAATAGGAGAATATGACCTGGGTCAAGTTGGTCTGAGCGCCTAACGTTGACATTTTAGAGCGTTTTGAAAAAATTCCTAAAATTAGAAATTTCGTTATCCCGTGAGGGCCTTAGGTCTGGAGGTGACTACGGCACCCCGGCTATCCAACCAGACCACTTTGGTCAGATTCTGATGTGAAATTTTGGAATAAAAGGCCTCCAAAATAGGAGAATATGGCCTGGGTCAAGTTGGTCTGAGCGCCTAACATGTTGACATTTTAGAGCGTTTTGAAAAAATTCCTAAAATTAGAAATTTCGTTATCCCGTGAGGGCCTTAGGTCTGGAGATAACTACGGCACCCCGGCTATCCAACCAGACCACTTTGGTCCGATTCTGATGTGACATTTTGGAATAAAAGGCCTCCAAAATAGGAGAATATGACATGGGTCAAGTTGGTCTGAGCGCCTAACATGTTGACATTTTCAAGCGTTTTGAAAAAATTCCTAAAATTAGAAATTTCGTTATCCCGTGAGGGCCTTAGGTCTGGAGGTGACTACGGCACCCCGGCTATCCAACCAGACCACTTTGGTCAGATTCTGATGTGACATTTTGGAATAAAAGGCCTCCAAAATAGGAGAATATGACCTGGGTCAAGTTGGTCTGAGCGCCCAACATGTTGACATTTTAGAGCGTTTTGAAAAAATTCCTAAAATTAGAAATTTCGTTATCCCGTGAGGGCCATAGGTCTGGAGGTGACTACGGCACCCCAGCTATCCAACCAGACCACTTTGGTCCGATTCTGATGTGAAATTTTGGAATAAAAGGCCTCCAAAATAGGAGAATATGACCTGGGTCAAGTTGGTCTGAGCGCCTAGCATGTTGACATTTTAGAGCGTTTTGAAAAAATTCCTAAAATTAGAAATTTCGTTATCCCGTGAGGGCCTTAGGTCTGGAGGTGACTACGGCACCCCAGCTATCCAACCAGACCAATTTGGTCCGATTCTGATGTGAAATTTTGGAATAAAAGGCCTCCAAAATAGGAGAATATGACCTGGGTCAAGTTGGTCTGAGCGCCTAACATGTTGACATTTTAGAGCGTTTTGAAAAAATTTCTAAAATTAGAGATTTCGTTATCCCGTGAGGGCCTTAGGTCTGGAGGTGACTACGGCACCCCAGCTATCCAACCAGACCACTTTGGTCCGAATCTGATGTGACATTTTGGAATAAAAGGCCTCCAAAATAGGAGAATATGACATGGGTCAAGTTGGTCTGAGCGCCTAACATGTTGACATTTTCAAGCGTTTTGAAAAAATTCCTAAAATTAGAGATTTCGTTATCCTGTGAGGGCCATAGGTCTGGAGGTGACTACGGCACCCCGGCTATCCACCCAGACCACTTTGGTCAGATTCTGATGTGAAATTTTGGAATAAAAGGCCTCCAAAATAGGAGAATATGACATGGGTCAAGTTGGTCTGAGCGCCTCACATGTTGACATTTTCAAGCGTTTTGAAAAAATTCCTAAAATTAGAGATTTCGTTATCCTGTGAGGGCCATAGGTCTGGAGGTGACTACGGCACCCCGGCTATCCACCCAGACCACTTTGGTCAGATTCTGATGTGACATTTGGGAATAAAAGGCCTCCAAAATAGGAGAATATGACATGGGTCAAGTTGGTCTGAGCGCCTAACATGTTGACATTTTAGAGCGTTTTGAAAAAATTCCTAAAATTAGAGATTTCGTTATCCTGTGAGGGCCATAGGTCTGGAGGTGACTACGGCACCCCAGCTATCCAACCAGACCACTTTGGTCCGAATCTGATGTGACATTTTGGAATAAAAGGCCTCCAAAATAGGAGAATATGGCCTGGGTCAAGTTGGTCTGAGCGCCTAACATGTTGACATTTTAGAGCGTTTTGAAAAAATTCCTAAAATTAGAAATTTCGTTATCCCGTGAGGGCCATAGGTCTGGAGGTGACTACGGCACCCCAGCTATCCAACCAGACCACTTTGGTCCGATTCTGATGTGACATTTGGGAATAAAGGCCTCCAAAATAGGAGAATATGGCCTGGGTCAAGTTGGTCTGAGCGCCTAACATGTTGACATTTTAGAGCGTTTTGAAAAATTCCTAAAATTAGAAATTTCGTTATCCCGTGAGGGCCATAGGTCTGGAGGTGACTACGGCACCCCAGCTATCCAACCAGACCACTTTGGTCCGATTCTGATGTGACATTTGGGAATAAAAGGCCTCCAAAATAGGAGAATATGACCTGGGTCAAGTTGGTCTGAGCGCCTCACATGTTGACATTTTCAAGCGTTTTGAAAAAATTCCTAAAATTAGAAATTTCGTTATCCCGTGAGGGCCATAGGTCTGGAGATAACTACGGCACCCCAGCTATCCAACCAGACCACTTTGGTCCGATTCTGATGTGAAATTTTGGAATAAAAGGCCTCCAAAATAGGAGAATATGGCCGGGGTCAAGTTGGTCTGAGCGCCTAACATGTTGACATTTTCAAGCGTTTTGAAAAAATTCCTAAAATTAGAGCTTTCGTTATCCTGTGAGGGCCATAGGTCTGGAGGTGACTACGGCACCCCAGCTATCCAACCAGACCACTTTGGTCCGATTCTGATGTGAAATTTTGGAATAAAAGGCCTCCAAAATAGGAGAATATGACATGGGTCAAGTTGGTCTGAGCGCCTCACATGTTGACATTTTCAAGCGTTTTGAAAAAATTCCTAAAATTAGAGATTTCGTTATCCTGTGAGGGCCATAGGTCTGGAGGTGACTACGGCACCCCGGCTATCCAACCAGACCACTTTGGTCAGATTCTGATGTGAAATTTTGGAATAAAAGGCCTCCAAAATAGGAGAATATGGCCTGGGTCAAGTTGGTCTGAGCGCCTAACATGTTGACATTTTAGAGCGTTTTGAAAAAATTCCTAAAATTAGAAATTTCGTTATCCCGTGAGGGCCATAGGTCTGGAGGTGACTACGGCACCCCAGCTATCCAACCAGACCACTTTGGTCCGATTCTGATGTGACATTTGGGAATAAAAGGCCTCCAAAATAGGAGAATATGACCTGGGTCAAGTTGGTCTGAGCGCCTAACATGTTGACATTTTAGAGCGTTTTGAAAAAATTCCTAAAATTAGAGATTTCGTTATCCTGTGAGGGCCATAGGTCTGGAGATAACTACGGCACCCCGGCTATCCAGCCAGACCACTTTGGTCTGATTCTGATGTTACATTTGGGAATTAAAGGCCTCTGAAATGTGGCAAAAAGATCTTATTTCTGCCGCCATGTTCTGCCCCCTCCCCTGCCTCCTGCCACAATCGGTGTCTCTCTCCCCGCATCTGACATCCGATTATTGCTTTGTGTGAATAGGCAATAATCACAAGTGCCCTTGGTTGTCTGTGGTTGCTATTTGTTTTTCTAATGTTTGTTATTTGTTTTATTTATTATTGTAGATCCGACTAGCGCGTAAGTCTCTCGCTGGTCTTGTGTAGGCATCATTTCTGGTGACTACACTCGGTTCGAGGCACAAGACTGGAGTTTTCTATTTATCGGTGTGGTCCCTACTGAATGCTAATCTTCCTCAGCGCACCTTCACTGTCAGAGGCGCACTGCAGGAAGCTCCACATCCTTCAATTTTTTCAACCCAAAAGATGGTAACCTTCCACCTAAAGTACTACCAAACAATAAACAATAGTGTCAGTGGCATACATCACACTCAACATACAGTATTTAGAAATTTATATCTCATGATTTTTATTCATAAATTTTAGCTGTTCAATGAATCCTGTTCAATGTAGTACATGTGTGCACTGGTTGAGAGAGGAAAGTAATTTCATCTGTGCTATACAGTATGTTAAACATACTGTAGAGCATATTTGACAATAAAAACAGAATTGACTTGTCTGTTGATTTTTAGCTTTGAAATTTTCAATGGCATCTCTGAAGCTCTTACTCTGAAGTTTTGGAGGCCTTTTATTCCCAAATGTCACATCAGAATCGGACCAAAGTGGTCTGGTTGGATAGCTGGGGTGCCGTAGTCACCTCCAGACCTATGGCCCTCACGGGATAACGAAATTTCTAATTTTAGGAATTTTTTCAAAACGCTTGAAAATGTCAACATGTGAGGCGCTCAGACCAACTTGACCCAGGTCATATTCTCCTATTTTGGAGGCCTTTTATTCCAAAATTTCACATCAGAATCTGACCAAAGTGGTCTGGCTGGATAGCTGGGGTGCCGTAGTCACCTCCAGACCTAAGGCCCTCACGGGATAACGAAATTTCTAATTTTAGGAATTTTTTCAAAACGCTTGAAAATGTCTACATGTTAGGCGCTCAGACCAACTTGACCCATGTCATATTCTCCTATTTTGGAGGCCTTTTATTCCCAAATTTCACATCAGAATCTGACCAAAGTGGTCTGGTTGGATAGCTGGGGTGCCGTAGTCACCTCCAGACCTATGGCCCTCACGGGATAACGAAATTTCTAATTTTAGGAATTTTTTCAAAACGCTTGAAAATGTCAACATGTGAGGCGCTCAGACCAACTTGACCCAGGTCATATTCTCCTATTTTGGAGTTTTTCCAAAATTTCACATCAGAATCGGACCAAAGTGGTCTGGTTGGATAGCCGGGGTGCCGTAGTCACCTCCAGACCTATGGCCCTCACAGGATAACGAAATCTCTAATTTTAGGAATTTTTTCAAAACGCTTGAAAATGTCAACATGTTAGGCGCTCAGACCAACTTGACCCAGGTCATATTCTCCTATTTTGGAGGCCTTTTATTCCAAAATTTCACATCAGAATCGGACCAAAGTGGTCTGGTTGGATAGCCGGGGTGCCGTAGTCACCTCCAGACCTATGGCCCTCACGGGATAACGAAATTTCTAATTTTAGGAATTTTTTCAAAACGCTCTAAAATGTCAACATGTTAGGCGCTCAGACCAACTTGACCCATGTCATATTCTCCTATTTTGGAGGCCTTTTATTCCAAAATGTCACATCAGATTCGGACCAAAGTGGTCTGGGTGGATAGCCGGGGTGCCGTAGTCACCTCCAGACCTAAGGCCCTCGCGGGATAACGAAATTTCTAATTTTAGGAATTTTTTCAAAACGCTCTAAAATGTCAACATGTTAGGCGCTCAGACCAACTTGACCCATGTCATATTCTCCTATTTTGGAGGCCTTTTATTCCAAAATGTCACATCAGATTCGGACCAAAGTGGTCTGGGTGGATAGCCGGGGTGCCGTAGTCACCTCCAGACCTAAGGCCCTCGCGGGATAACGAAATTTCTAATTTTAGGAATTTTTTCAAAACGCTTGAAAATGTCAACATGTGAGGCGCTCAGACCAACTTGACCCAGGTCATATTCTCCTATTTTGGAGGCCTTTTATTCCAAAATTTCACATCAGAATCTGACCAAAGTGGTCTGGTTGGATAGCTGGGGTGCCGTAGTCACCTCCAGACCTATGGCCCTCACGGGATAACGAAATTTCTAATTTTAGGAATTTTTCAAAACGCTCTAAAATGTCAACATGTGAGGCGCTCAGACCAACTTGACCCAGGTCATATTCTCCTATTTTGGAGGCCTTTTATTCCAAAATTTCACATCAGAATCTGACCAAAGTGGTCTGGTTGGATAGCTGGGGTGCCGTAGTCACCTCCAGACCTATGGCCCTCACGGGATAACGAAATTTCTAATTTTAGGAATTTTTTCAAAACGCTCTAAAATGTCAACATGTTAGGCGCTCAGACCAACTTGACCCAGGTCATATTCTCCTATTTTGGAGGCCTTTTATTCCAAAATTTCACATCAGAATCTGACCAAAGTGGTCTGGTTGGATAGCCGGGGTGCCGTAGTCACCTCCAGACCTAAGGCCCTCACGGGATAACGAAATTTCTAATTTTAGGAATTTTTTCAAAACGCTTGAAAATGTCAACATGTGAGGCGCTCAGACCAACTTGACCCAGGTCATATTCTCCTATTTTGGAGGCCTTTTATTCCAAAATTTCACATCAGAATCTGACCAAAGTGGTCTGGGTGGATAGCCGGGGTGCCGTAGTCACCTCCAGACCTATGGCCCTCACGGGATAACGAAATTTCTAATTTTAGGAATTTTTTCAAAACACTTGAAAATGTCTACATGTGAGGCGCTCAGACCAACTTGACCCATGTCATATTCTCCCATTTTGGAGGCCTTTTATTCCCAAATGTCACATCAGAATCGGACCAAAGTGGTCTGGCTGGATAGCTGGGGTGCCGTAGTCACCTCAGACCTAAAACCCTCACGGGATAACGAAATTTCTAATTTTAGGAATTTTTCAAAACGCTTGAAAATGTCTACATGTTAGGCGCTCAGACCAACTTGACCCATGTCATATTCTCCTATTTTGGAGGCCTTTTATTCCCAAATTTCACATCAGAATCTGACCAAAGTGGTCTGGTTGGATAGCTGAAGTGCCGTAGTCACCTCCAGACCTATGCCCCTCACGGGATAACGAAATTTCTAATTTTAGGAATTTTTCAAAACGCTTGAAAATGTCAACATGTGAGGCGCTCAGACCAACTTGACCCAGGTCATATTCTCCTATTTTGGAGGCCTTTTATTCCAAAATTTCACATCAGAATCTGACCAAAGTGGTCTGGGTGGATAGCCGGTGCCGTAGTCACCTCCAGACCTATGGCCCTCACGGGATAACGAAATTTCTAATTTTAGGAATTTTTCAAAACACTTGAAAATGTCTACATGTGAGGCGCTCAGACCAACTTGACCCATGTCATATTCTCCCATTTTGGAGGCCTTTTATTCCCAAATGTCACATCAGAATCGGACCAAAGTGGTCTGGCTGGATAGCTGGGGTGCCGTAGTCACCTCCAGACCTAAGGCCCTCACGGGATAACGAAATTTCTAATTTTAGGAATTTTTTCAAAACGCTTGAAAATGTCTACATGTTAGGCGCTCAGACCAACTTGACCCATGTCATATTCTCCTATTTTGGAGGCCTTTTATTCCCAAATTTCACATCAGAATCTGACCAAAGTGGTCTGGTTGGATAGCTGGGGTGCCGTAGTCACCTCCAGACCTATGCCCCTCACGGGATAACGAAATTTCTAATTTTAGGAATTTTTTCAAAACGCTTGAAAATGTCAACATGTGAGGCGCTCAGACCAACTTGACCCAGGTCATATTCTCCTATTTTGGAGGCCTTTTATTCCAAAATTTCACATCAGAATCGGACCAAAGTGGTCTGGTTGGATAGCCGGGGTGCCGTAGTCACCTCCAGACCTATGGCCCTCACAGGATAACGAAATCTCTAATTTTAGGAATTTTTTCAAAACGCTTGAAAATGTCAACATGTTAGGCGCTCAGACCAACTTGACCTAGGTCATATTCTCCTATTTTGGAGGCCTTTTATTCCAAAATTTCACATCAGAATCGGACCAAAGTGGTCTGGTTGGATAGCCGGGGTGCCGTAGTCACCTCCAGACCTATGGCCCTCACGGGATAACGAAATTTCTAATTTTAGGAATTTTTTCAAAACGCTCTAAAATGTCAACATGTTAGGCGCTCAGACCAACTTGACCCAGGTCATATTCTCCTATTTTGGAGGCCTTTTATTCCAAAATTTCACATCAGAATCGGACCAAAGTGGTCTGGTTGGATAGCCGGGGTGCCGTAGTCACCTCCAGACCTATGGCCCTCACAGGATAACGAAATCTCTAATTTTAGGAATTTTTTCAAAACGCTTGAAAATGTCAACATGTGAGGCGCTCAGACCAACTTGACCCAGGTCATATTCTCCTATTTTGGAGGCCTTTTATTCCAAAATGTCACATCAGATTCGGACCAAAGTGGTCTGGGTGGATAGCCGGGGTGCCGTAGTCACCTCCAGACCTAAGGCCCTCGCGGGATAACGAAATTTCTAATTTTAGGAATTTTTTCAAAACGCTTGAAAATGTCAACATGTGAGGCGCTCAGACCAACTTGACCCAGGTCATATTCTCCTATTTTGGAGGCCTTTTATTCCAAAATTTCACATCAGAATCTGACCAAAGTGGTCTGGTTGGATAGCTGGGGTGCCGTAGTCACCTCCAGACCTATGGCCCTCACGGGATAACGAAATTTCTAATTTTAGGAATTTTTCAAAACGCTCTAAAATGTCAACATGTGAGGCGCTCAGACCAACTTGACCCAGGTCATATTCTCCTATTTTGGAGGCCTTTTATTCCAAAATTTCACATCAGAATCTGACCAAAGTGGTCTGGTTGGATAGCTGGGGTGCCGTAGTCACCTCCAGACCTATGGCCCTCACGGGATAACGAAATTTCTAATTTTAGGAATTTTTTCAAAACGCTCTAAAATGTCAACATGTTAGGCGCTCAGACCAACTTGACCCAGGTCATATTCTCCTATTTTGGAGGCCTTTTATTCCAAAATTTCACATCAGAATCTGACCAAAGTGGTCTGGTTGGATAGCCGGGGTGCCGTAGTCACCTCCAGACCTAAGGCCCTCACGGGATAACGAAATTTCTAATTTTAGGAATTTTTTCAAAACGCTTGAAAATGTCAACATGTGAGGCGCTCAGACCAACTTGACCCAGGTCATATTCTCCTATTTTGGAGGCCTTTTATTCCAAAATTTCACATCAGAATCTGACCAAAGTGGTCTGGGTGGATAGCCAGTGCCGTAGTCACCTCCAGACCTATAGCCCTCACGGGATAACGAAATTTCTAATTTTAGGAATTTTTTCAAAACACTTGAAAATGTCTACATGTGAGGCGCTCAGACCAACTTGACCCATGTCATATTCTCCCATTTTGGAGGCCTTTTATTCCCAAATGTCACATCAGAATCGGACCAAAGTGGTCTGGCTGGATAGCTGGGTGCCGTAGTCACCTCCAGACCTAAGGCCCTCACGGGATAACGAAATTTCTAATTTTAGGAATTTTTCAAAACGCTTGAAAATGTCTACATGTTAGGCGCTCAGACCAACTTGACCCATGTCATATTCTCCTATTTTGGAGGCCTTTTATTCCCAAATTTCACATCAGAATCTGACCAAAGTGGTCTGGTTGGATAGCTGGGGTGCCGTAGTCACCTCCAGACCTATGCCCCTCACGGGATAACGAAATTTCTAATTTTAGGAATTTTTTCAAAACGCTTGAAAATGTCAACATGTGAGGCGCTCAGACCAACTTGACCCAGGTCATATTCTCCTATTTTGGAGGCCTTTTATTCCAAAATTTCACATCAGAATCTGACCAAAGTGGTCTGGGTGGATAGCCGGGGTGCCGTAGTCACCTCCAGACCTATGGCCCTCACGGGATAACGAAATTTCTAATTTTAGGAATTTTTTCAAAACACTTGAAAATGTCTACATGTGAGGCGCTCAGACCAACTTGACCCATGTCATATTCTCCCATTTTGGAGGCCTTTTATTCCCAAATGTCACATCAGAATCGGACCAAAGTGGTCTGGCTGGATAGCTGGGGTGCCGTAGTCACCTCCAGACCTAAGGCCCTCACGGGATAACGAAATTTCTAATTTTAGGAATTTTTTCAAAACGCTTGAAAATGTCTACATGTTAGGCGCTCAGACCAACTTGACCCATGTCATATTCTCCTATTTTGGAGGCCTTTTATTCCCAAATTTCACATCAGAATCTGACCAAAGTGGTCTGGTTGGATAGCTGGGGTGCCGTAGTCACCTCCAGACCTATGCCCCTCACGGGATAACGAAATTTCTAATTTTAGGAATTTTTCAAAACGCTTGAAAATGTCAACATGTGAGGCGCTCAGACCAACTTGACCCAGGTCATATTCTCCTATTTTGGAGGCCTTTTATTCCAAAATTTCACATCAGAATCGGACCAAAGTGGTCTGGTTGGATAGCCGGGTGCCGTAGTCACCTCCAGACCTATGGCCCTCACAGGATAACGAAATCTCTAATTTTAGGAATTTTTCAAAACGCTTGAAAATGTCAACATGTTAGGCGCTCAGACCAACTTGACCTAGGTCATATTCTCCTATTTTGGAGGCCTTTTATTCCAAAATTTCACATCAGAATCGGACCAAAGTGGTCTGGTTGGATAGCTAAGTGCCGTAGTCACCTCCAGACCTATGGCCCTCACGGGATAACGAAATTTCTAATTTTAGGAATTTTTTCAAAACGCTCTAAAATGTCAACATGTTAGGCGCTCAGACCAACTTGACCCAGGTCATATTCTCCTATTTTGGAGGCCTTTTATTCCAAAATTTCACATCAGAATCGGACCAAAGTGGTCTGGTTGGATAGCCGGGGTGCCGTAGTCACCTCCAGACCTATGGCCCTCACAGGATAACGAAATCTCTAATTTTAGGAATTTTTCAAAACGCTTGAAAATGTCAACATGTGAGGCGCTCAGACCAACTTGACCCAGGTCATATTCTCCTATTTTGGAGGCCTTTTATTCCAAAATGTCACATCAGATTCGGACCAAAGTGGTCTGGGTGGATAGCCGGGGTGCCGTAGTCACCTCCAGACCTAAGGCCCTCGCGGGATAACGAAATTTCTAATTTTAGGAATTTTTTCAAAACGCTTGAAAATGTCAACATGTGAGGCGCTCAGACCAACTTGACCCAGGTCATATTCTCCTATTTTGGAGGCCTTTTATTCCAAAATTTCACATCAGAATCTGACCAAAGTGGTCTGGTTGGATAGCTGGGGTGCCGTAGTCACCTCCAGACCTATGGCCCTCACGGGATAACGAAATTTCTAATTTTAGGAATTTTTTCAAAACGCTCTAAAATGTCAACATGTGAGGCGCTCAGACCAACTTGACCCAGGTCATATTCTCCTATTTTGGAGGCCTTTTATTCCAAAATTTCACATCAGAATCTGACCAAAGTGGTCTGGTTGGATAGCTGGGGTGCCGTAGTCACCTCCAGACCTATGGCCCTCACGGGATAACGAAATTTCTAATTTTAGGAATTTTTTCAAAACGCTTGAAAATGTCAACATGTGAGGCGCTCAGACCAACTTGACCCAGGTCATATTCTCCTATTTTGGAGGCCTTTTATTCCAAAATTTCACATCAGAATCGGACCAAAGTGGTCTGGCTGGATAGCCGGGGTGCCGTAGTCACCTCCAGACCTATGGCCCTCACAGGATAACGAAATCTCTAATTTTAGGAATTTTTTCAAAACGCTTGAAAATGTCAACATGTGAGGCGCTCAGACCAACTTGACCCATGTCATATTCTCCTATTTTGGAGGCCTTTTATTCCAAAATTTCACATCAGAATCGGACCAAAGTGGTCTGGTTGGATAGCCGGGGTGCCGTAGTCACCTCCAGACCTAAGGCCCTCACGGGATAACGAAATTTCTAATTTTAGGAATTTTTCAAAACGCTTGAAAATGTCAACACGTGAGGCGCTCAGACCAACTTGACCCAGGTCATATTCTCCTATTTTGGAGGCCTTTTATTCCAAAATGTCACATCAGAATCGGACCAAAGTGGTCTGGTTGGATAGCCGGGGTGCCGTAGTCACCTCCAGACCTAAGGCCCTCACGGGATAACGAAATTTCTAATTTTAGGAATTTTTCAAAACGCTTGAAAATGTCAACACGTTAGGCGCTCAGACCAACTTGACCCATGTCATATTCTCCTATTTTGGAGGCCTTTTATTCCAAAATGTCACATCAGAATTGGACCAAAGTGGTCTGGTTGGATAGCCGGGGTGCCGTAGTTATCTCCAGACCTATGGCCCTCACAGGATAACGAAATCTCTAATTTTAGGAATTTTTTCAAAACGCTCTAAAATGTCAACATGTTAGGCGCTCAGACCAACTTGACCTAGGTCATATTCTCCTATTTTGGAGGCCTTTTATTCCAAAATGTCACATCAGATTCGGACCAAAGTGGTCTGGCTGGATAGCCGGGGTGCCGTAGTCACCTCCAGACCTAAGGCCCTCACGGGATAACGAAATTTCTAATTTTAGGAATTTTTTCAAAACACTTGAAAATGTCAACATGTTAGGCGCTCAGACCAACTTGACCTAGTTCATATTCTCCTATTTTGGAGGCCTTTTATTCCTAAATGTAACATCAGATTTGGACCAAAGTGGTCTGGTTGGATAGCTGGGGTGCCTTAGTTATCTCCAGACCTATGGCCCTCACGGGATAACGAAATCTCTAATTTTAGGATTTTTTTCGAAACGATCGAAAATGTCAACATGTTGGGCGTTCAGATCATCTTTTATTTCAACATTCAAAATTGGATCCGGACGAGGGTGGTCTGTGTGGAGAGCCGGGGTGCTGGATTCCTTCTTTTCAGATGTTCTAAAAATGGGCGAAAAGATCAACATGTCAGAATGCAGGTCATCTTGTCACTTCAGAGGCCGACATCAGATCCGAATGATCTCCACTTGAAAGTGTATTTGTGTATATTGGTGCTGTTGTAAGAGTCAGCCAAGAAATTACTTATTTTATATTTTTATTAATTTATTTTTACCCAAACAAATGACGTTTATGCATTCGTGGATACACTTTTATTTTGAAGGTGGCCCATGCCACTCGCTGTCGGCAGATTACCGTAATGCACAGTATTGAAGATCGCTGTGGCGGCTCACTTGACATCGATTTTGCGAGTGGAGGCTGGCTTGACCGCATTGTTAAATGTGAATAAAATAAAAAGTACATTATTCTGCCCTACTTGTCCGTGTCCGAGACGTGAACAGATAGGCAGATAGCGAACAATGAAAAAAGACCAAGAATCCAAGGGGTTGAGATGGAACTTTAGTTTCTTTTTCCTTATTTGTTTTTTGTAAAAAGACGATGCTTTCCAAGGCAAATACTCAAGATGAAAACAAGGAATGATGACAACAGCTAGCACGAAACCATGCGGGCTTCACTGAACTAGGTACTTCCGGTTTGTGTTGCCAAATTAAAGTGCCGTAGAATCAAACTAAAGACGGAACATGACGAGGTACTTCCGGTTTGTGTTGCCAAAATTAAAGTCCCTGGGGTCTAACTAAAACGGAACATGACACTCCCCGTCTAGTATATATTTTATACCACTATCGTCAATTAACAAGAAGCAAACATGAAAGTTCAGTTTTCAACTGCCATGAGTAGAACAGTTTCAGAAACAGGTCTCAAGAAAGTCTTTGGAGATCCAGATCGGGTTACCTTCAGCTCGATCTTCCTAACCTTACCGTCCTGGTCGGGAAAAGTCTTTGTCACGACTGCAAGTGGCCATTTGTGTCTTTTGGTTTGAGTGTCCTTCAGCAACACTAGGTCGCCTTCCTTGATGTTAGGTCTGACATCCTGCCACTTACCGCGGGTCTGCAGCGTGGGAAGGTACTTGCGTCTCCATCTGTTCCAGAAGACGTTAGCAAGGTGTTGAACTTGTCTCCATTGTTGGCGATGGAGGTCTTTCTTCTCAAAGGCTCCTGGAGGAGCAGGGAGACGGTACACCTTCTCGTGGTAGTGCCTCACAAGGAGCGTCGCGATGTGACTGCGGGTTGGAACGTTGATTGGAAACTGTTCGTTTGTGCCGAGAGCTGTGTGCTTGAGTCTTCCTCCTATCCATAGGAGACCGTCCTCATCCACGTAGGGGTCCAGTTTTCGTAGGGAACCGTTCTCTGGGACGTTCTTTGAAGCGGCTAAGCAGTCAAACTCTTTCTTGTAGGTCTCACAGCGGATGATCAGGGTCTTAGTCTCTGACAGTTCTTCGACCGAGCATGGTCCAGGACTTTTTGTCTTGTAGTCGAGTATGATTGTAGCCTTTCTCCTCTTCACAAGGTTGGACAACGATGCTATAGCTTCAAGGGACTTCCATGACAAGAACCGTTCAAAGCGATAAGATCCCAGCTGTGGAGGAGAGTTTGCAATAGCTTTCACTGAAGCGTCGGAGAAAATGTGGAGCTCTCTCCTCTGAGCGGTTGACAGAGACGTAGCGTATGTTCTTGGCATCTTGATATCTTGTAGGTGCTGTAGTGACTCTTTCCACATCTTCCATTCCGCTTCATTCTCATCCGGTAGTGGGGTATCCCAGTCGAGATTTTTGTTACAGCTGGAGCTTTGGTGCAGCCGACACAACCTCGGGCTGAACACGCTCAAGACGGTAGAGATGATCGTGGACTTCAGGACTTCAGGAAACATCCTTCTCCAGAGTTGCCCCTCACACTATCCAACTGCCCTGTGTCAACCGTCGAGACCTTCAAGTTCCTGGGAATCACAGTCTCCCAGGACATGAAGTGGGAAGTCAACACCATCTCCATCCTGAAAAGGGCCCAGCAGAGGATGTACTTCCTGAGGCTGCTGAGGAAGCACGGCCTGCCACAGGAGGTGCTACGTCAGTTCTACACGGCAGTCATCGAATCAATCCTGTGTTCTTCCATCACGGTTTGGTTTGGGGCCGCCACAAAGAAGGACAAAATCCGACTTCAACGGACAATTAGGACGGCGGAAAAAATCATTGGCACCGCCCTACCCACTCTTGAGGACTTGCACACCGCAAGAATCAAGACAAGGGCACGGAAAATCCTCCTGGATCCCCCGCATCCTGCCCACCACCTTTTCCAGCTACTCCCCTCAGGCAGGCGCTACAGATCCATGCGCACCAAATCCAGCAGACACTTGAACAGCTTCTTCCCTCTAGCCATTAACTCCCTAAACAGTCACTGACGTAGTCACTCTTCTTGTGCAACAAATATTGTATCTCTCTAAAATGGTTCAATGATTTTCTGCACCAACTGTACAAACTGTAATAATATTGTATTCTACCACTGATCACTTTAGCTCTGCTTGAAAACTATGGTTCACTTACATTATGAAATGTCCTTCCATACCAATTTGTCATGTTCTTGTTTATGATGATACTAATGCAGCGTGTTATACCGGAGACAAATTCCTTGTGTGTTCTACATACTTGGCCAATAAAGATGATTCTGATTCTGATTCTGATTCTGATACAGGTGAGATCTCTCAGCAGGAACTTCCCCTGAATGACGACTGGCGCAACAAGGCCAAGGGGGTCAAACAGACCGTTCACCGTGGCTAAAGCACCTCTGCGGGTGTAGGGCTTCTCTGTAGCCGTCGTTTTGAAGGTGAAGACGTCCTGTTTGAGCTCCCAGCTGAGACCGAGGCTGCGCTGGATAAGGTCGGAGCTGTCATCGAAATCCAAGTTGTCTAGTCCCTTAGCATGGTCTTCGGGGGGAAAGGTTTCTAGCACCTCTGGGCAGTTCAACGCTATTTTATGGAGTCTGAGATTGGAAGCAGCCAGCGTTGCCTGTGTCTTTGTCAGTAGGTTGACTGCTGCTGCAGCTGATGGGAGTGATGTCAAACCATCGTTGACGTAGAAATTGCGTTCCACAAAGTCTTTGGCCTCTGCTCCGTGTTTGGCTGCTCGATGGAGTCCGTAAATGGCTACGGCTGGAGAGGGTGAGTTGTCGAAGACATGAACCTTCATGCGATACTCGACAATCTCCTGGTTGGGATCGTTCTCCTTAAACTACAGGAACCGCAAGAAGTCTCTGTGGTCTTCACGAACAACAAAGCTGTGAAACATGTGTTCGATGTCAGCTATGATGGCAACTTCCTCTCGCCTGAAGTGCAGCAAGACTCCCAACAAGCTGTTATTCGGATCGGGACCGGTGAGAAGCACGTCATTTGGGGAGACGTCTTGATGTTGAGAGCTGGAGTCGAAGACAACCCTGATCTCGTCCGGTTTCTGCGGGTGGTAGATGCCGAAAATTGGCAAATACCAGCACTCCCTGTCCTCTTGAAGCGGTGGAGCTAACTCAGCGTGGTCACGATCAAAGATTTTTTGCATGAATGAGACAAAGTCTGCTTGCATCTTCGGCTTTCTGACCAGAGTCCGGCGGAGGGAGTTGAATCTGCTGAAAGCTTGTTCTCTATGGTTTGGGAGTTGCCGACGAGGGGACCGGAAGGGGAGGGGCGCGACCCAGCTTTTAGTTTCATCCATTGCCATCTCCTTGTCCATGAACTGTAGAAACATTCGATCTTCAACGGAGAGCCCTACTTTGTCGTCATCCTTGGTGGTTTGGAAGATTGTACTGCCGAGACTGCAGTCATTGAAGACTTGGGTGTCTTGACAGAGGTCGAGCTGCGAGGTAGATTGCTGGCGTTCGGGGCCGAACCTTTCCTTTACTTGCAGCTGGTTGGGGCATGGAGTGAAAAGAGACGGTCTACCATTTTCCAGTATGTTTGTGCGGTAAGACGTCACAGATGAAGGTTTGTGGGTGGACCCGAGACACACATCTCCAACGACGACCCATCCCAGGTCAAGCCGTTGGGCGAAGGGGGCATTGAGGGGACCATTGCGCTGCTCCCTAACTTTATGGACCTGGAGAACATCGCGTCCCAGAAGGATCAGTATCTGGGCCTTAGGATCCAGGCGAGGGATCATGCGAGCGATGGACTTCAAATGGCGGTGGTGTTGAGCGACCTCAGGAGTGGGAATTTTGGAGCGGTCGTCTGGCATATGATTACACTCGATTAGCGTTGGAAGCATCACCTTTGTCTGTCCGTCCAGAGACTCTGCAAGGAAACCTGTTGCTCTTCTCCCGGACGTTTCTGTAACACCTGCACATGTACGGAGTGTGTATGGGGAGTCTGTGCCGTTGACTTGGAAGAGGTTGAAGAACTCTGATCTGGCTAGAGATCTATTACTCTGCTCGTCCAAGATGATGTAGACGTTGGTAGCTCTATCGGGGTGTGCCTTGGGGTAAACCTTCGCCAGGCAGATCTTGGAACAGGACCGGAGGCTTTGCCCTTTGCCGCAGACCTCTGTGCACTTAGAGGTGACATCAGCTTCAGGCGTTTTCTCATCTCTCTCCCCGCCATGCTGTGGGGAGGGGTCCTTGTTCTCTGTGTCCCAAGGTGGAGGGCCAGGATGGAGCGCCGTCACGTGGTTCTCACTTTCACACTCAGTACATTTCAGCGTTGCGTTACAGTTCTTGGCCTGGTGGGCTGTGGAGGAGCAACACTTGAAGCAGACACCGTTCTCTTTCAGGTAGGTTTTGCGTTCTTGAGTGGTTTGCTTCTAAAGCCCCTGCATTTTTTGAGTGGGTGGGGTTTCTGATGAATGGGGCATTGTTTACTTATGTCAATTTTGCTTTTTGAACTGTCTGATTGAAAACCTGGGCTGTTGGATGGGATGTCCGTCTTGTGAGTAGCGAAGTGTCCTTTGACGAATCTTTGTTCTCTTTCGGGTGGCTCGATCTTCAGAGATTTTTCGGGAACAGGCTGGAGTGAGAAGCTGGGATCGTTTCTTCTGCGGGCCTCATTGCAGATGAACTCTGTGAAGTACGCGAAAGGAGGAAAGGAAACACCGTGCTGCTCTTTGTACAGGGAGCCTATGGATAACCACATTTCTTGGAGGCCGTGCGGGAGCTTCTGAACGATAGGGTTGACGCCTCTGGCAGTGTCCAGGTACGAGAGCCCAGACAGGTAGCCGTCAGCCTTGGCAGCGTTTAACTCTTGCAGCAGGTCTCTCAGTTCTCTTAGCTTTGAGACTTCTTTGTGGGAAATCTTCGGAAAACGCTCTAGCCTTTCAAAGAGAGCAGTCTCTATCATTTCGGGTGTGCCGTAGCACTCTTGTAGCCGCGCCCATGCTTCCTGCAGACCTATTGTGGGACTAGCGATGTGCACAGAACGGATCCTTCTAACATGCTCGGAGGACCCTTTTCCTAGCCATTTCGTTAACAGGTCGAGCTCCTCGCTGGCGGTAAGGTTCAGTTCGACAATTGCGTTGAGAAAAGAGGACTTCCACGACCAATAGCTTTCTGGGCGATCGTCGAATTGGTGGAGACCACAGTTCACAAGTCCTTGGCGCATTAAGAACCTCGCAATGTCGCTTATGCCCGTGGTGTCGACAGGATGTGCTTGCGGTGGGGCTTGTAGTGGAGAAGTCTGTCTTGCAAAGGACAGCTCGGATGGGGAGAGTTGAGTGGGGCGGTAGTTCCATACTACTGGCTTTGAACCCGTTGGCTGACGTATTGGAGCTGCTAGCGTTGACCGGGTCGATACGGAGAAAGTTCTGGTGGCTCCACAAAGTCTGTTTGGAGCTGGGTGACATAGTCACGTGTACGTTGTGGGCTTGGGCTCATTTCAGAGTGTCGAGGTCTCCTACTTCCTTCACAACTCTCGAGCTCAGCCGCTTCTTCTAGGACTCTAGCCTCTGCGATGGCTGCCGCTACCTCGTTTTCGTGTCCCAATTTTGTGAGCTCAACTGCTAACTGGGCTTCTTTCATCTTTAGGTCTGCCTCGCGCTGTGCGTAGAGAGCTCTAGTGCGCGCCGCTTCAACTTTGGCGCGGGCCCTGGCAGCTGCACTGCTGGCAGAAGATGATTCGGATCCAGTGGATGCAGATCGGAGGGACGCAGCATCAGAGTTTCGAGGGCCTGCTCTTGTCCCGTGACTCCATAGTTGTTGAATACTGAGCCGTTGTCTGTCATTGTTAACTGTTTTGCAGTTGTATTGCCCGCCGTGAAGTCGTCTTTTTACTATTCTGCCCTACTTGTCCGTGTCCGAGACGTGAACAGATAGGCAGATAGCGAACAATGAAAAAAGACCAAGAATCCAAGGGGTTGAGATGGAACTTTAGTTTCTTTTTCCTTATTTGTTTTTTGTAAAAAGACGATGCTTTCCAAGGCAAATACTCAAGATGAAAACAAGGAATGATGACAACAGCTAGCACGAAACCATGCGGTCTTCACTGAACTAGGTACTTCCGGTTTGTGTTGCCAAATTAAAGTGCCGTAGAATCAAACTAAAAACGGAACATGACGGGGTACTTCCGGTTTGTGTTGCCAAAATTAAAGTCCCCTGGGATCTAAAACGGAACATGACATACGTAGTGTGCATGAAATATACATTCTGTATTTTAAAACGTGTGAATGTATTAAATAAAATCTAAAAAAAGTCATGTTGGTGTGCGTCTAAAAACAAAATATATGAAATAATGCTTGTGTGTGAATTTGTGTGTAAAAATAAACAAAAATACTAAAATGATGGATGCGTGTAAAAAATAATACAATGAATAAAATGTAAAACTGTGAAGAATGTAAAAACATTGTGTTTTTATATTCTATATATAAGGAGTGATTGTGTTTGAAAAGTGAAAAGTGCATGTGAAATATAAGAATAATTTGAAGAGTACAATGGAAAATATTTACAATGTGTGTGTAAATATTGAGGAAAATAGAATAAAGGATTAGAATGAATGTGTCAAATAAAATACATTAAAATGTGCAGAAAAAAATTATAGAACAGGCCAAAACAGTAAAAACAGTGTGTAAAAATATCCACAATGAAAAAACAATATTTGTGTCGATCTTTAAAAAAAAAAATCACAATTAAATAAGTAATATTCATATTATCAAGTATAAACTCATTCCACCTTATTCCACATCTTCAGATTACACTGGCATTGATTTTTATTCCTGCATTTAAAAATAATAAAAAATGTATCCATCCATCCATCTATGACTAATACTGTACTAATGACGATTATCATAAGGGGCGCCCCGACGAACGTGTGATGACGCAACGGCGGCTCTGGGCTCTCGTGGACACGAGTACTGTCTCTTTAAATTTACCCAGGAGCCCCTTAAGGAGCCCCAGGGGCCCCTCGTCCGGCTCCCCACCCTGAAGACAAGCAAGAGTCTCCAAAATACGCGACTGGAGGCCCACGGTCACGCGTTTGTCGCACCTTTTCCACGGGAGGAAAAAAAGTTAACTTGTCAACAGAGGGGTTTACGTTGACTGTGTCGCTCGCGCGCGCACGCACGCGCGGGTCGTCGGGGCTTCCGTGCGATGCCAGATGCGCGTCGCGAACGTGCTCGTGCGCGCGTGACACGTCCCGGAACCGGAGCGAGTGCGGGATGGACGACGCCACCGAGCTACGGGGTGCCGAGCGGGCTCGGCCACAGCCGGAGCCTCTCTCATTAACCGTACGCGGGGAGGAGGAGGAGGACGAGGCGGCCCGCGGGCACAGCGACTCGGGAGGTGAGATGACGTTGAAGAAAAAGGAAACTCAGTGTCATGCTTTTTATGCGTGCGTGGCTGTCAAACCCACGGCCATTGTCAGTGGGACAATACCAATACGGCTTGGCCCCTCTGTCTGTGTGGGCTCCTGTAAACAAAGGCTTAACAGCGCCGAGGCGCGCGCGGACCCCATCGTGTGGACGGTGGCGGCATTACATCCTTAAAAAACAGCGAACCAGCTAGCTTTAGCATGAAGGCCTCAGAAAACACTACTAATTCACTGTCAAAAGTGCTGCTAGAGTTTCTCCCGCCTGGGTTTCATTTGGGGGCGAGCTGTACCCTGGACTGGGCGCCAGCCATTCGCAGGGCCCATAGGGATGAACACCAATTAAGTCTTCTATCCAGCCTCCTCTCATTTGGTTGCATGTGAGATGGACCTCATCCCATGTTACTCAACAACTGTAATGGGCTCCAGCTCACCAGCGACTCCTCTGAAAATGCCTGGGTGGGTCTAGATGTGCCCTGTGACCGACTGGCAACCAATACAAGGGTGTAGCTAGTCTTATGGTCATCAAGTCATCTGGGATAGGCTCCAACTCCCCGATTTACATACAGTACTAACGTGGGCTGCCAATCGGCTCTCGCGGCTGGAGACAGGGGTTAGCAGTGATGTTTTTTAAAATCTGAAAACACAGTTACCACTGCATTTATTACACCAGGATTCCTGGCAAAAGCAAATTTGACAGACTGCAATGTCCCAGTATCGTGAATTGTGATTGAAAGATGTTAGATTCACAGTTCACAGTGATAAATCATCATCACTCCTACATACACATTATAAGAAACATTTTTTTAAATTTCAATCTTACAGATGAAATGAGCATGTAGAGCTTCTGCCTGACTTATGAGTATAACCATACAACCACACGTGGCATTTTTGACAGAAAATAGTTTGAAAACGCTCCAGAAACATCATTATGTTTAAGTTAGGTAACCTCAGTCAGTGCCAACGTAAGATGGCCACCAGTGGCTTCAATTCTCTATAACGCAGTCCAAACTTAAACTCATTTTAACAGTTGCTTGAGTTCGAGATGGCAGCAAAGTGCATCCTTGATTAAGATTTGCTGCTGACCAGTTTTATTTTTCAACATTGCTCTCTAAAATCCCTGAACATGAATACTTTATACCCAATTGAGTCCAATAGGGTTGTGTCTTTTTAGCAGAGGACGCACTTTCCAATGGCCACGCTGCCCAAGACGAATGCGAGGCGGGCTCGGTAGTCCTGGCGGGGCCGGTCCGATCGCCGGGCACCAGCTACTGGAGCATCAGCGAGGGCCCGGACCGGCCCCCGATCCTGTCGCCGGCGCCAGGTCCGTCAGGACGCAAAGTGAGGCGGGCGTCGCGGCCCGGCCTGAGTCGCATCCCGGGCCGGGACCACCGGCGCTACTACCACGAGTACTGGCGCAGCGAGTACCTGATGGACTTTGACCCGCTGCGGCACGGCATGATCTGCATGGTGTGCGGCAGCTCGCTGGCTACTCTCAAGCTGAGCACCATCAAGCGCCACATCCGCCAGAAGCACCCCGACTCGCTGCTGTGGAGCCCCGCCGACAAGGAGGTCATCCGCTCGGGCTGGGAGAGCCACCTGAGCCTCGGCGCCCGACCCGTCCAGACCTTGCCTCGGCGGGACCCGGAGGCCGACGGCGAAGAGCTTGCCGACGCTGACGGTGAGTCCGTATGCATCGAGGTCAGCGATGAGTCACAAAATTAGTCGGCAACTCGTTGATGCATGAAACTGCTTTACTTTAATGGTTCAAAAAATGTGCATTATATAAAATGCAAATAAGAATTTGGTCCATCGCGCCTAATTATGGTGCAGTTAAAAATACAAATGGGCGTGGTTCTAAATAATTGGCGACATGATGAATTAAAAAAAAGGTCATTAAAAAATGTACAGAAAATCACAATGCATGAGCAAAATTAAGAATTGCACATTTTCATTTTGGTAAATAACTGTCAAAATCATGAAACTATGAATAAAATGAAACCACGTGACTGGATTATTACTTTCTCATCAAAATAAACCATTTTACATAAGATCCTCAAATTACATTCAAATGAACAATTGCACATTGCCAAGTAATCAAAACAAACCAGGGTGAATTATCTCATTAAAATACCAGTCGTATATTTGAAGTTTCCCATAAAATCCCCGTCCCCAAAAAAACAAAACAATTGCACATTTTGTATTTGATTAAATTGTCAAATTTACTGTAATTAGATGTATTCTAAACATTTTTGCTAAAAATATACGAAAAACACAGAAGTCGACAATTTCCCCCACAATTTGGAATGAAATTCATCATGAGTGTGCATGAATTACGATTTAATGATTGAACTTATTTTGTCATTAAATTCAAAATACCTGGAAAATAATACACCAGTGCGAATTGTTCCTTTTTTTTTTGTCCCCCTACTCACCTGTGCTCCACATCCTCCAGGAGCCGCGGCACCCGAGGCGCAACCGCAGCAGAGGCGTAGCCTCTCTCCCGGGCCCGAGGCGGCGGCGACGAGGCGGGCGACGAGGCGGGCGACGAGGCCGGCGACGAGGCGGCGGCGGCGGCGGCAGAGGCCCGCACGCTGGAGTGCTACCTCAACGCGTCGCTGCACGCGTGGTTCCGCCAGGAGTTCCTGATGGAGTACGAGGCGGAGGCGGGCCGGCTGCTGTGCATGCTGTGCGGCGGCCAGCTGCCCTCGCTGCACCTGGACCACATCAAGAGCCACGTGCTCCAGCGCCACCCCGACTCGCTCGTCTACTCCTCAGAGCAGAAGCACTGTGTCCTGCAGGCCTGGGCTCACACTCACGGTGAGCACGGCTCTTGCGCTACGACGCTCTGTGGCCGCACTAAGAAGAGCATTTAGCGCACTTGGAGACCCGCCGGGCCTCTCCATGACTCCAAGACTTTTGCCGCACTAGTGCAACAACCGTCTTAACCCCCCACACACACACTCCTGCCATAACCTCCCCTACCGCACGGGTGTCAAACTCAAGGCCTGGGGCCCACATCTGGGCCGCCACATCATTCTATGTGGCCCATGAAAGCAAATCAAACATGTCACCTTCCACGATGCTTGCTAAAATCCCTACCAAAATTTCAAATTCTCACATGTAATCAATAAGAGACATATTGTACGCATTTTCTTTAAACCAAACCCTTCATTTCAGTACTTAAACAATAGTTATGATTGACCTTTATTATTTGGTTTCCCTCCAAGGGAAACGGTCACAAAAATTTGGCCCATGACAAAAATGAGTTTGACACTCCTGCTCTACCGCATGACATTCCCGTGCACGAATGAAACAACTACGGCACACTAACTAGTAAGTTATCAGTCCGCCCCCAACCCCACTGCACGATTTTTAAATAATACAACTGTCTGACAAGTGACATTTATCCACGACTGTTTGACATTTCAGCTCGCAAGTAGAGTAATTGCTGACACAACTGTCTTACTATTGACATTTCTGCGAACTACGATAACATCAATGGCAGACTAGCCCAACGCCTTTCTCGCGAGTGATGTTTGGTTCAACTCGTACCCTCCACTCGGGCGCATTTGCAGGACTACTCCGCCACTCGTGGGGCAAAACTGCGCACACACTGCGTGATACTTGTACAACCACTGAGCAAAGTCTACTAATTAACATCTACCAGTTCACTGGTCGTACTAGTGCTGCTTAGTCATCCAGGGCTGTTTTGAAGTCTTTCTACTAGTATGCAGAAATGTCACACAGTAGTGCAAGGAGATCCACGAAATGCTCCACTTGCTTTCAAACCTGACCCGTGATGTTTTTTTCCGCCCACTACTGGTGCTTGCCTTTTAGCATGCAACTACTGTACTACACCTGTAACACGAGGCACCAGTAGCCTGCGTTTTAAGGCTGCACCTGAACGTCCATGTACTAGTACGCTTTGTCCTCACTAGTCGTGACCCAAACTCGTTGCCGGGAGCCAGCCAAAAGGGACACAAAATGCTACGCGTACGAAACAATCACACAATCAAGACGCTACAGCTTCTTGTTTGCTTTGAAACTTAGCTTGCAGCAGACGTGTGCACATTTTCAGCATGGCGTCTTTGATCCACTGGTGAAAGGACACTGATTTTTTTGGGTCATTTTACGTTAACTGTTCTTTTGATGGCGGCGCGGGCACCCGCGGCGGCTCCTCTCTCTCCTGTGGTTGAGAGGAAAGAAATTTCATCCGCGCTGTAAAGTTGACTTGAACTTGAGCTACTCGTCAGGACTGAAAATGGTTTTTTCTCTTGGCCGTGGCAGACGAGTCGGAGAACTCGATCCAATCAGAAGCAAACGCCAAAGACGAGGCCGATGGCGGCACGTGGGACGCCTCGCCGTCTCGGGACGGCGGTTCGATGGGCGACGACGGTGGCGCGGAGGCTCCCCGGCCGGGCCCCGTCCGCACCAAGCGGCGCCGCGGCGCATGCGGCGACTCGTGGCAGCTGCGCCTGGACTACCTGGTGGCGTACGGGCCCCGGGGCCGCCACGTCTACTGCATGGTGTGCTCTCAGGTGCTGCGCGGAACGCAAGTGCGGAGCTTCCGCCGCCACATCCAGGAATGCCATCCCGAGACGTTCAGCCTGAGCCAGCAAGAACGGGAAGCCAGAGCGGCCGCCTGGACCAAAGACTATTGTGCCGACGGCATCCTGGCGCAAGATGGTGAGATGAGCCGACCCCCCCCCCCAACAAGCGATTTCCTGGCATTTGTTGTATTTCAATACATTTGCAAAAGATTAGAACGTGGATAACACGACAATAATGAACACATAGTGAACACTTTTCAGGGAAACGAGCAAATTTGTCCAACCACGATTCCCACTGTAATTGCAAATGTGTTTGGAAGAATTTGAATTTGTTTATTCCATGTGGGAATAAGGTCAGGTCAAATAACAAAATGTAGGAAAAGATCAATGTTATTTCCTATTTCTTTATAAATTTGCCGGAAAAAAAATCATGTAATACACAAACGTGCAAGTTTTGAGCAGCAAGGCTGTCAGATGAAATGTGGAAAAAGTCAAGGTGACACTTATAGCAAAGTGGCAGTTTCATTTTTGACAAAAACATTTTTCATGCAACTCTGAGGCGTTGGTGCAGAATACGAAAAAAATACAACTCAATGGGAAAATGTGGGAAAAAGTGAAGCGCTGCAAACACTTGCCAGATGCACCGTACGTCGGTTGGCTCGACATCATTTTGCCGTTCCTTTTTTGGTGTTTGCAACCACAAAAGCGCCTTCCTCTCGTCTTGACTTTTTACTTGGCGAATCTGCAGAAATCAGCACAAGCGACGCCGCTGTCCTCAATACCAGCGGAGGCCCGAATGAGAACAGCTCCCCCGACACCAAACCGGCGGTGAAAGAAGAAGAGGACGACGAAGAGGAGGACGACGACGGAGGAGGGGTCAAGGACACGGCCAAGGACGCGACGCCCCGCTACGGCCACTACCCGGGCAAGGACCAGCGGCGGAACTACCAAGTGCGCTGGCGCACGGACTTCCTCATGGACTACGACTGCCGGCGGCACGGGCTCATCTGCATGGTGTGCGGCGCGGCGCTGGCCACGCTAAAGGTGAGCACCATCAAGCGCCACATCCAGCAGGTGCACGCACACTCGCTGCGCTACGGCGACGAAGACCGGCGCCGCGCCACGCTGGCCTACGACCGCAACGCCGGCCGCTTTGTCCATGCCGACGACTGCTTTCTCTCCCGGGATCACGCGCGCACCGACACGGGCCACTTGGCCACATAGAAGGGGGTGGGCGGGGGAGGGGGGGGGGCGTCCCGACAGTTGCGGCCGGGATTGCGCAAGCGCTTTCTATCCAAGCGGCAGAACTTAAAAGCTTCCCCAAAAGCCTTCCGAGAAATACGCTGCATCTGGGAAGTTCTGTGGAGTACTCCACTTTGTTACGGCTTTATTCCATAACTGAATCGATTTTTTTTCCTCATGATTTTGCCCTCATAATTAAAAAAAAAAAAGTCTTCATCTGACAGGCTTATTCCAAATTCAGGGGCGTGCAAAATGGCAGCTGATTGGGCGGTGCCCCACCCCCATCCACCATCCGACGGCAGGTATCGACCGACCGCGAATGGCAAAGTCTTCCCTCTGCAACAAAATGAATTCAATCACTTTTTTGCCCTTTGACCCGCCACCCCATTTTCAGAACTTCAATCGTTGGGTGTACATTTTTGCAAATGTATTCAATCAGAAACGAGGCAATCACTGATATCTATTCATATTCGACACTCACACAGCCGCTTTATGTTCCACGCTTATTCCAACACGGAATAAATTCACGAAGTCTTAATGTTCACAAATGATGCACAGTGTTCACCACTGTCACGTTGCATGGTGGCGGTGGACCCCAAAGAGCAGGCAGGAGAGAGGAGCAGGGTGTACTTGACAAATTGTATTTAATAAAACACAGAAAACTAAGTCCAAAACAAAGTCCAAAGTATCAAACAAAACACATGACTGAAGATAAAAACTCAACAACAGAAACATGACCGAAACAAACCTGACAGCAGCAGACAAACGGCAACAAACAAACACGACAGTAGCCAAAAAGCAACAATGACCCGACCCTGAATGCTCGGGGTGGGAGTCCTTTTAAAGCACTAATTGCCAAACGACCAACAGGTGTGCAGCTCAGGGAGAGCCCTGCAGTGCCACCTGTTGGTCCCAAACCGAATCATGACAACCACATACATTGGCCAGAATGGCTTTGGAGCCTTCTGGTGGTCAAGGAACTAGGTTGAATTGAGTCGAGAGCTTCAATTAGTGCTTTGCCGCCGTCTTGTGAACCGCATGGCAAAATTCAGCACAGGGTTATGATGCTGGAATGAACCAACCCATCTCCGGGTTGAGTTGTAAACGAGTGTTTCAACCCGACTACTAATTGAGTTCACATGTTGACATCGTGTGACCGAGACGTGACCGCCCGATACTTTCCAGATGCACCGTATGTGCCCCGCGATTGGCCGGCCACGCCGCCTCTCGCTCCCTAATGAGGACAAGCACTCGACGAGCACTTGGGACGAGCCCGGCGTGGACTCAACGCATGAGTCACATTTACATGGCGGCGTTGGAGAACTTTGAAATGCTTCTCAACCTGGAAAAAAAAAATCTCAGGGATAGTGCTTCCGTTTTGACGACGGTCTGATGCAAGACGGGTTGCCGTGTGACAGATTGGGCAACGTTGTAAGCGAAATGTGTCGGTCGACGCAGCAAAGAGACACATTGACGTGTTTTCCAAACAACGGCACTTCATGTGGGAAGGAGGAGCGACATCGTCCATGAAAAATTTTCAGCACTTAACTCATTCGAAATGACAGCAATGAAATGGCGTGTTTTTTGTTACATGTGCTTGACCTTCACGTCACCTTTGATTAAATCATGCAATAAACGGATGCCTCTTTGTCCTTTGATAACCACCCAATTCCACCATGTATTTTTTTATTTTGAAGTGCTTGCTCCCGATTGCAACGTTGGCGGCCTTACCCACAATGCAACGCAGCGCGCCAAGTTGTCCACCCCCTAGTTAGCCGCCGTTTGTGATTTATGACTTTGGCCCTGTTATGAAACACGTTATCATTGGCTTGCATTACGACACCAAATGGAATTTTGGGATGCATTTCGTCAACTTGATGTTTCCTGAACATTATTGAAAAAACAAAAAAATTCACAAATGCACGTGCCACGACTTATTCGGTTGGTTGATACGCAACTTAATGATGTACCTCCCGCCATCTAGTTGAAGAACATGTCATTATTCTGTCCGGATCGAAACATCATTGGTGTATTAAAAGAATAGTAATAATAATTTTTTAATCAAAACAGAAGACGTCAACAGTCCTTTGACGTGTTTTTATTCATTCCACTTGAACATGAGTACAGAGACCACATACTGCCCCCAGCATTTTTCTCTCCTGTGACACCATTCGCAAAAAACAAACAAAAAAAACAAAGGTAGAACCAAAAGAGCTAAACATAACATGTTCTCTCTCTCATTCACACACACACACACACACACACACACACACACACACACACACACACACACACACACACACACACACACACACACACGATGAATACCCGATGAAAATCAGCATGCTTTGCGCAAAGCGGCTTCATTCATTATTTCGCACAAGAAAGGAGAAACGTACGAGGCCTTTCGGCAAGTACTGCCGGAACTGAGCCGAATGATAAAGCAGGAATTGGGGGGGGGGTCGAACACGGCATCCGTGAGCATGCAAAGCGGGCGGGGAATGTCGGAGCGGTCTAAGTCATGAAACGTCACGGGCGACCAACACAAACGCATCTCGTTTTCCTTTGCAGCTCCAACGCACGACGATACGAACACTATTGGTAATACCAAAAACGATAAAGTCAATAGAAAATGTAATATGGTTTAGAACTATGCGAGGCCTGCAAAAATGTGACACTCCCCCCCAAAAAAATCCTCCAAAAGCTACTCACACTATTATCGCATCTTTAAATTGCAATGACTTGACTGCCACGTCTTCAGAATTTCCATAGTAGTAGTAGTAGTAGTATATACAATACATGCACAAGTGTATGCATAGCGTTGAGCATTTATTGGACAAGTACGCACTTTGTCGTCACTCGTCAGACAAACTAGCTAACAGCCATGTCTTCCTGAAAGCTCCCCCCCCCCACCAACGGATGACATTTCCGCACACTAGTACAACAACATGCTCCTATTAACTCATTCGATGCCAGGTTCTTTCACTTTTTTTTTTTTTTAGAATCCATGTACAATTAATTATATCGTTATTTTTATTTTTTCCCCCCAGGGTTTAGAAGGGTCTAAAAACGGCAGCCTTTGTCCTACTCGTGTGCTAAAACTGTCAGATCAAATCCTCCTCGTTAAAATCTGGTGCATCACTAGTAGCGGCAGTAGTGCGCAGATATTTTGCCTGCAGTCGTTCTACAAGCGTGCAAACAAGTGGGAAAAACGTCAGCCACCAAAACTTCTACTTGTCTGCTCTACTTGCTTCTACTAGTGCACTGCATTGCTTTACGAGCGAGGACAAAGTGCACTAAGTCCGTGGCCGCGTCAGCAAACTCGGAGGATCGTGCACAAATTCCTTGCTTAGCCGCTACGGAAACTAGCCAAGTGTGAGATCGTCCAATCTTCTGTCACTACTCGTACTAGTATAGCACGCAAGCTGTCACTGCAAGAGTGCCAAAATATCAGTTGTCAAAAATCATCACGAGTAAGAAAGTCGTTCGAGTGCACTGAATTGTCTTACTGGTGAGAACAAAGCGCACACATGGTCGGATATTGAAGAAATGCTCAAGTGGGCACTAGTAGTACGATTTGCGACGCCGACGGAAATCTGAACGAGAAGAATTTTCTAACGTGCCGAGTGGTACGAGTCGCACAGATGTCACCCGGTGCAGTTTTGCCTCATTTGTGACATGCGGTGCACAGAAATGTCATAGTGGTGAAAAGAAAACAAAAACATCATTAGTAAGACAGCCATTCGACTAGCGCGCCGAATTGTGGCGAGTAGGCTCTGGAATAAATGTTCCGACAACTCGCCATCCGAGCGAGGCCCGCGTGAACTAGACTAAATCACCACAGCCGGCTGAGTGTTGCAAAAGCGTTTATTGTTGTCAATCCAGCCCGCTCGCCGGCGTTTTCAAAATAAAAGAGCAGTGCAGAAACACACATGAACGACAAGCAAAATCACTTCTACACCGAAAAAAAAAAAAAATTGACAATTTATACAGAGCGACGAGAATAACGCCGAGGACAAGGTTAGTATTCTTCGATGTACTTTTTCTAATGTCTTCCTGACTTAGACGAGGGAAACGGTGTGGTTTTAGTACAGACATTTTGCTCGCATGCACCCTTGAAACCAGGCCAGAGATTCAGTCTAGTTCACGCTCCGGTACAATAGCGCAGTAGTTCTGACATTAAAGAGAGATTTGGTTGCTACCTACTAAGGTTCAGTGTCGACGGGTGGCGCGTGGGGAGCCTATGACCGAGATGAGTGGGAGGAGTTTTCTTTTGGGTTTTTGGAAATGGATCATTCGGTTTTGCTGCGCTTCACGGCGCCGGGAAGTTTCTCTTGCAACCTGTGTGTGGGGGGAGACAGTAAAATATTTGCAGTTAAACCAAAAGACGGCAACGGCGCGGCGGCGCTTACTTGGCGATGGTGGTGTTGATTTGGGTACGAGCCAGGTCCACGTACTGGTCGATCTGCGTCTGCGGACACAACAAATGAAGCCTTTTGTGAGTGTCAACAACAAATGATGCACCCCCCCCGCACGCAAACAGAAGAGGCGCACACGCGCGCGTGGACCCAGAGCCTCGAATGAGCTCATCACTGGCAGTTCCTTTTTGACAAGGACTGAACCATTTTGAAAAAAAATAACCTCATTGACATTCACCCCCCCCCCTCGATATTGCGATTCATGCTATGCCAGGGGTGTCAAACATACGGCGCACGGGCCGGAACCGGCCCCCAAGGAGGTTCGATCAGGCCCGCAGAATAATTTAAAAGTGAAAAAAATACATAAAAGACACAGAATGAATATTTTTAATAAGCTGCAATACATGGATCATCCGCTAGGCGGAACACTGTTTTTGATCAGAGAAGAAGACAACAGCAGTTGCAGTCTGTCACTGAGACAAATCCAACACGGCAGTAAAAGCCAGCTACCTAATTGCTAGCGAAATAGCATTAGCATCAAAGCCGTATTATTTGTTAACCGATGCATGATGAAGGCAGCTGAACTAGTCTGTCCCGAGAGGCGACAAAGCTTTTTGCCAACAAAGGAAATACATGATATTTTGGTGATTTATAGCAGAGTATGGTATCATTTTAATGGTCCGGCCCACTTGACATCTACCGAGGCCCTATGTGGCCCACAATGTGAAATGACTTTGACACCCCTGTGTTGTTTTTTTAAGGTCCTCTCGCAATCAATTGATCTGCTAAAGGCGCGTTCCCACGTTGCAATTTGTTTTATGCAACATGTTGCATAAGACAAATTGCAAATATGATGTTGCAAACCGAATGTGTTCCCACGTTGCAACAGTTGCAAACAATTTCAAATCTCGCGGGAATAGTTTTCCGAATGCGCGTTTAACGTTATTTCGTACTGCGACTTTGGCGGCTAATTGTCAATACGACAGCGACGATGATCTCCTCGAACTGGCAGCTATCGGTCTACTAGCCAAGCTAGAGGAGCCAAAACCCAAACGGTCGTTTTGGGTACAACCGTGGATCGGGAGATGGAAAGAACTCGGCGCTTACAACACTCTGATGCAGGAGTTGGCGGCCGAGGACCCCGATAATATACATGTACTTGTTTCTGTTATTGTTATTATTGTTAATTTTTACCAAGAAGGACTGAAGTAATACCCGTGTGCCCATCCATGGGGAGGCCCACTGATTGTAGGGTGTCAACTTTTCTCGAATGACAAAAAGATGAATGTGATTATTATTTTGGCAAAATAGTCGCCGAATAAATTAAATTCGGTAATCTTTCTCACTCCAACCACCCTACAATATTCGACAATAAGTAATTATGATATTACTGTCGACATAATAATCGAAGACGCTGCCTCGATCGCCATCCATACCTGTCATGCAGTCGCCCATCAACTCCGATATGCTAGTGTAGGCACCTTGTCGGTGTTCCCTCCTTGAGTAGAACTGGCTCCTGACGTTCCACAAGCAATCATGCGAATGGTAATAATTAATAAACCTTTCGGTGTCGCCCCGGGAGAGCTCGATTTTTTTTCTCTCTTTCGACGCCATTATACTTCCCGCGTTCCGTGTTTACGACGCGATGTTTTTGTCACGTGATAGCCCAACGCGTTCTGATTGGTCGGGTTCATGCAACACGTTGCAAGAATATAGAGCAAGTCCTATTTCATGCAACACGCATCCAACACGTTGCATGCCACAAAAGTCTGTCCAACTTCGGGGTTCACACGTTGCAATGTGTTGCATGCCACAAAACTTATGCCACAAATTGCAACGTGGGAACGCGCCTTTAAACAAAAGCGCATGAACCTTGAAATACACCAATTCAAATTCAGTCGACATTTAACGTGCAGTCTTTCATTCACTAAATTCGAACCAACAACTGTGGCATTAACAGAAATCAGATGACAACACAATTGTGGCTTGGACGTGTCTGGACTGTATTTGTGTATTTGGCAACAGTGTGGCCTTGGCCGCTCACCTTGTTCTTCTCGTAGATGGGCGGCACGGCGAAGAGCAGGATGTCCGCTGCGGAGAAGCGCAAAAACCAAGTCGCTGAGTGGGATTTTGCAACCAGAGCAAAGTCGACAAAGACCTTGTTCTCGGCCGTCCCGCAAAAGGATCATCTTGCTTTCATCATTTTCCTACATTCTTTCTTTCCTTTCTTTTTACTTACAGTGCTTTTTGTACACAAAATGAAGACGAGCTCCTTAGTTTCCAATACACATGCTTGAAAAACCGCATGTCAAAAAGCAGTAGAATCCAGATCAGACAACAAGCCAAGAAGAGATCTGTCTTTTGTGCGTTTAGATTGCCCGAACCGACCCGGAGCACCCTCAAGACGATAATCAGACAGCACATGATGTTTCATGACATGCTCGTAATTTGAAGACAGACGGCACACAAATGAGTTCAGTTGATCAATGGGCGGTGGCAGCGCGCTTGAGGGCGCCTCCGTCGTGGGTCTTACCGAGGATGAGGATGGTGATGCCATTAAAGACGGCGCCCACGTAGGTCAGCAGCCACATGACCACGGCCAACTGCGCAAAGGGAGAAGCGCAACCATCACTGAGCTGCAGTCCAGGGAACATCATTGTCCCATCCCATATGCTATATCAACGTATCGTCGATGCTATGCTAAGTTGCTCAGCAGATGCTCATAGCGCATTATGATTATGATTATTAATAGCGCAGGCGCGCTTGGGTAAACGTCGACGTCAGCGGTGACCTTTGGACACTTTACGATGATGTCATGACGTCGCTCCCAGTTGGCTCTTGGCCGAAAACCAAACACGTTCTTTGTATGAACGTGTTTCAGCGCCAACTAAACACAGCGCTAGCCCTTTTTTTGGGGCAAAAGGGGGTCGGATTGTTCGAGGTGTGGGGCTTGGGGGTGTCACGTTAGCCACTTGCATTTCACAACTGTCGCAGCGGTGTTCGTAAACGGAATCCACACATTTGACAGTTGCGTTCGAGTCAATATTTGACCAGCTATCGGTGGGCTAAATTGTGAAGTGGAAAAAGTGAAATGTGAATCGGCGCTGTCAAAGTCCAAGTCTCAAATGGGGCAGTGTGACCTCTGCCCCCGCCCCCTGGGTGGTGTCAGTCCGCATGGCCTCCCTCCTCAATGGACTTGCAGAAAAGCGGCTCACCTTTAGGGAGTCCACGAGGTCCTCGACCAGGAAGAGGCGGCTCATCTGCTTCAGGGCTCTGTTAATGTAGGCCAGGCTGGAGTCCACGTGCTTGCGGAAGGTCTCGGGGGGAATGCTGACATCCTTATCTATCAGCGATCTGCAGGGAGGAGGAATAGATGAGCTTTTGAAACCAGGCTTTGCAAATCCGTTAGTTCAGTGGTCCCCAACCGCCAGCGCCGTTCCAGTAGGCGAGTTCTATTTCGGACGGTTGCTTTGGATACGAAAATAAGAGAGAAAAGGCCAGATGTGGTCATGGTCAACTGTGATTGGGGTTCTGGGGGCTGTATTACATCCGTAACAGAACCCCAGCTGACAGCCTCGAAAGAGACACCCTGGAGGGGGGGTCGCGTCTCACGGCAGCCGATGCCAGGAACAAAGCGGAAAAGTGGTCGACGCGATAGCCCGGGGGTCGGCAACACATGCGGCTCTTTAGTGACATCTAGTGGCTCCCTGGAGCTTTATAAAACATGTTTGAAAGTGGAAAAAGATTTTAATAGTAGGCTAATATGGCTCATATAGCTCTAGATACAGCTCCGAAAAAAAGGAGAGCTGTGGTGTTGTTTTTTTTAAAACGTACATTTTATTTCTGCTTTCAACAGTCTTGACAAACTCAGACACGTCTGCGTCTGACTCTGTGCCTTCTCTCTTCTCGTTCGACTCGAGGTGTTCAAAGACAGCCTCAGAAAAACGGAAATTAATCACTTCACTGACACTAAAAAAAGCAAAAATACACCAAAACGAAAAAATAAAGCGAGGAAATTACAAAATAAATTATATGGGGGCGTTTGTGAACACACAACAAAGGAATGAATAAACAATTCTGGGACAGTCCAGCCTCCTACATACATAGAGCATGTGTTTCCTTCATTGTAAATTTTATAGAAGGCTTTTATTTTTTTGCGGCTTTGTTTTTTGGGTTTTTTTTTTTGTCCTATATGGCTCTTTCAACATTTTGGGGTGCGGACCCCTGCGATAGCCCTTCTGAACTGGCCGTCACCTTCTGTGGCTTCCGTTTCAGCAAAAGGCGAATCCGCCTCACTCGGCGGATTGGGATCTGGCCGGGGGGTAAGGGTGCTTACTTGAAGGGGTGGCCGTCGCTGGACTTCTGCACGGCCTGGACGACCGACTTGTAGACGCGGAAGGTGATGGTGACGCAGAGCAGCGCCAGGAGCAGGTAGGAGACCACGCTGATGACGCTGAAGGCGGCCAGCGACAGCAGCAGCAGCATGGACAGGCCGAACACCAAGCCCGACTTCTTGGGGTCCCGCCAGTGAATCAGATCCTTGACTGCGGACAAAGTTGAGGGTGAGCGCGTTGCGCATCGGGATGGAAATCGGCACAAGCGGCCCGAGGAAATCACACACGGTTGAACAGCGGAGTCGTGGTGGGTGCCCCGTCCATGTTTGTTGAGAGTCGCGCAGGCAGAAATGATTGCCTCTGTGCCAGAGTTGCGTAACGTCAGAGTGGGTTGGCGCTCTCAAACTGCCGGAGGGAAATAAAGGTGCGTGCGTGCGTGCGTGCGTGCGTTCAATCCAAAAGTCTCGTGTTGAGTGGTGGAGGCGTCATGTGACTCGGTGCCTTCAGACAGCTTGCGTCTGGTGGTTGGGGCTTTTAGTTTGCGTGCCCAAAGGGGGGCAGGTCAGGGGAGGGGGGTCATATTTTTAGCTCAAGAGTCTCAAACTGTTCCTCATCATCCTAACAGCAATTTAACAAAAATGATAGTACAAGTAGGAATTCCAGTTTCCTATTTTGGTGACAAATGTCACGCTGAATTCAAACTCATACATTTAAAAACAGACAATTTTGCGGGGTCAAAAGTTGTCCATCTGATGAAAATGATGAAGTCATAGCAGCATATTCAAAGCTTTTGCTTCCTCGTATCCACCTCATCCTGTAATATGCAATTTGTTGGGTGAAAAACAAAAAGCCAATATTCACTTTTGATGATACGTCACATCATATTTCATTTGAGAATTTTTAATTGGCTCAAAGTGATGGGCAGGGGATGAGTCATTGGATTTTGTTTGTATCGCCAGAGCTGTGTGGGTCTGCACGACTGTGCGTTTTTTTAAATGCCGCAACATCATTTTGTGCAATTCATTTCGCGAGCTAGAGAAACAACTTTGGCTGCACTGAATAAACCACGTGTCTTTGTCAGAACTGAAGACAAATAACATCCCCACCCAAAAAAAAAGCTGTCCACAACGCGTTTAATAATTCAGATCATGCAAAAGAGATTACGTGTTCAGCCGCAGTAGCTCGCTAGCAACGGCAGCAGCAGCAGCAGCACTGTTGACGGGGCTCAAAGGGAAACAAAGAGGGCTCTATTGTTCCTGACTCAGGCCGCTATAAGTCAACAGTGAGGTTGCGTCAACAGCGCATACCGCCAAGGGAGAATTTTGCCTGCATCGTCGCAGGGAAAAGGGTCAACTTGGCCAAAGATGGGAATTCTTAAGGGCTCAAAAATGAGCTCTGCACACACAAAAAAAAGGGCTGCGCGAGTATGCATGTGTTTGTGTGCGCCCGCGCGTGCTCCCGGATTGCCGAGAGGCCAACCGGGAGCCGGATTGGCCTGTCTAACTGTGGCTGTTTGCTCTCTTTGTGTGGCCCTGCTCTCTTATCTTCGGCGCTCTGGTTGCGGTGGCCCGCTTTCGCAGTACACCGTGAAGCGCTTCGGGCCCTTTTCCGTTGCCCCGCTTGTTCTCGTGCTAGTTCTGGGCGAGTCCCCAGGTTAGCGCCAGTTCTTTTTTTTTTCCCCACCACCAAAATCGGCTCTCGGTCTGGTGCTTGAAACTGGTGCTTAGGGACCTTGGCACCAACTACGTCAGGGGGCGGCAAGCGGGGTTATCACGACGGTCACGGATGTCGAGGAATGACTCCCTGAACACACGAACGTTTTGCACCAAATGTTGAGTGGTGAACTCCGGCACAATTGCTGTCCCACCAGAATAGCGACCGCAGATGTGGCTAGCATGCAATCGCCGACTCGCGGCTAGCATCGGGATCATCCACAATGATTAGGAAAGATAGAAGCGTTTGCTGATTGCATGTCCCTGACAGTTACATAGAAGTAGAATCGATGTTATGCTAAGTTACAGAGAAGATGCTAACAGCGCAATACTGTGTTATTATTATGAATAGCGTATGCGCTCTTAGGGGAAACGTCAACGTCAGCAGTGATGCTTGGACGCTTTACGATGACGTCACTCCTACTTGGCCCTTCGCAGGTGGAAAAACAAACACATTGTTTGTAAGAACTTGTTAAGCACCAACTCAGCACAACACTGGCGCCAAATGAGCACCACGTTTTTTTTGGGGGGGGTGGAAAAGGGGTATAAGAAGTGTACACTGCAACCACAAGACACTCTTGGTGTACAGGGACACAGACGGACAAAAACGGGACTAAGTGAAGCAAAAGACAAGGTCTGACGGGGTCCATTCTCACTCATAAACCCAGAACTTCCCCATGCCCCAAAAAAACATGAGCCCGATCACCATCAGGAAACGTGGCATTGCCACTAAAGTCGTGAGGTTCCAACATTCAGAAACTAACAAACTGAGCAGAGAAGACGACGTACGTAAGATTGTTTGCAGACAGGCCGGGAGTACTTTGGACTCGTACTTTGCCCTGGGCCGTACACCAAACTGTTGTCATAGTTTTACGTCCGTGCGTTGTACCGGATAGTCCCACCAAACAGCAGCGACTTAAATAACCTCTCTATGCCACAGCAAATCCAGCGACTCGGGTCTGACGCGCCGCCAGTGACAGCCGCCAGGCAACTAGCCAAAAGAATTAGCATTACCTGATACGTGGGTTAGTATTGCCATCAAGACATGCTCGGCAAGATGAGAGGCCTCCGCCACCCACAGGTCAACGGCATCTACCGCTTCAGAATAAGTGCAGTCGGTGCCAAGTATGTTGCTTTGCGAACACGGCACGCTTGTCAGCGGGGTAACAAAAGCCTGCTGGATACACGCGGCGTTCTCATTTTCTGGAGTCTTGGATCGAGGAGGGGGCGTTTCTTCTTCGGCCACTTGACTGCTGCCCAACTGTTTGGGAGGACTGATTGTCGGTTGCTCCTCTTCCATATCCATCGGCACAATTGGAGTTGACTGCAGACCGTCCTCGTCATCGGAGGGAACGCTTTGAGAGGCATCCGGTTCTTCGCCCTCCCTCGATTTGAGACACTCTCTCATGAACTCCACAAAACTATCGACGGGCTCAGAGGCGTAGATGTTCTCTGGGCCCGTCGCATCCGAAACGTCAGACGGGTCGCCGGCGAAATGACGGCCGGCAGACGCGTTCGCTTTGTCACGGTTCGGCAAGTCGTCCTGCGTTGGAGTATCGATTTGAGCAGAGCCTGAAAGAAAGTCGTCTTTGGCTCCTTTTGTCATGAGCTCATTCTCACAGAAGGGAGACGACGGCTCGTCGTACTCAAACGACCGCCCCTCATAAGTATCGCCTCGCATAAAACTAGTTCTCGAGAAGACAGCCAAGTCCTTTTCACATTGGGGTGCGCACCGGGCAGGATCAACATCAGCTTGGTCTGGTCCAGCAATATTTTGCCGAGCTTCATCTGACCACTCTTCCTCATTGCCGGGTGCGTGAATGTCTTTGCTTCCGTCTATCAAAGAAGAGGGAGCAGTCTTTGATTGTTCAGGTTGCTCTGTGAATAAGTCAAATCCAGACTCATTCAGTTCTGCCTTCTCTAAGAATGCATCTGGTTGAGCACTGAGGATCTTTTCCGGGGGGTTGCGTTCATCATCAGATTGGACGGGAGAGGAAGGAGGAGAATAGCCTTCGATGAATTCCGTTTCGACAGGCCTTCTGTTAGGTGCTTCATGACCATCCTCTGGCGCCGAGTCTGCAGTTTTTGGTCCCTCGTTGACAACCTCCTCGTCTTCTTCCTCAAATTCAATCTCCATCTCATCATCACTGCAGTTCGGCTCTTCGGTTTCTATGACATTAATGGTGGGCACCTGCATGAGCTTTCTTTCTGATCTGACCGGCGGCGTCACCCTTTCTGCATCGGGGAAGGAGACGGCAGGAGAAGAGATGATGTCATCCAATGGTGGTTCTGATTTTGGAGTGGGGATGTCAGGACTGAAATCATCTTCAATAACTGTCTCATCAGACTCCCCTGAACTATCTACTTCCCTGGCCTCTACTGGCTCCAGATCGCCAGTCCAAGTGGTCCTCTTGTTATCGGGAGCATCCAAAATGCCCTCGTCTGGAGGGGAGACAGCAGGACATGGCGACTCAAAGCCGGAAAGAGGCGGAGGTAAAGCCGGTTGCGCCGAATCAAGCTCCGGCGAAGATTGGACACCACAATTGTCCCGTTGAGCCCACATGTTGGCTGTTGGCAGAAAGTCATGGTCAAAGTCTGCTTGCCCAGCGCAGGTCCCTTCCTGCGGCTCCTTCAGTTTTGGAGGATCATGTGACGAGTCCACGAAAGCATCGGGGAGGCCAGAAGGTGTCGAGAAAGCAGGATTTTCCACAGTCGGGTTAAATTCAGAAGAACCGGCACCTTTGACGAAGCCCGCGGCATGCAAGTCTGGCACCGGCGGTCGGTGAGCTTTCATCCAAGCTTCCGTTTCTTCAAACTCAATTTGTCGCAACTCTCCCAGTACCTCAAAGGGCGATTCAGGCAATTCCTGATCAGGAGAGCCTCTTTTCGTCGGAACCGTTGGTGTGTTTTCCTCCATGCAACGCTTGTGAGGTTTTGCGACGTCAGAGGGAGATTTGTCATGGTGGCGAACTTTGTGATGCGAGGAACAGTCGTTTCTAAAATCCATCTCCTTTTTGGCGACGAGCGCTTCCAGAGCCTTGATGCGCTCAGAAACCGGAGACATCTTTATGAGCGACTCGGACTCCGCCTCGCCTCCATAATGATCGGGCGAAATCGAGCCCGGCTGAGAAGAAAAGCGAAGGGTCGTTGCGACCGCTTCCCTGGGCCTGCTGGAACCCAGGACTGTCTTTACGTCTGCATTGACACGCATGGAGGACGACAGCAAAGGAGAAGAGAAAGCAGGCCAAGTCATACAGATCACATCGAAACTCCCACACAATTGTGATGTTCTTAACTATGTATGGCCTTACTGCTACTGCAGCCCAAGCGTTCATGCATCGGCTCATGGGAGAGTGAGGTCGATGAGCGCACGGGATGGGCCTTCTCGTTTTGCGGGACTGCAGCTGCGATGAAGAGGCAACTGACATGGGGCACCCAAGTTAGAATGAGATCATGGAGCCGCAGACCCGACAAAACCACTGCACCTTGTCCCTTGGATGTGCAGAACTATGTGCAATAAAGTTCCCTCACTATTCAACAGGTGTGTACTACACACACACAAATGTGAATTATTGCTTCGTTGTACCTTTTCCAGCTGACCAACAGACAAATGCAGCACCGGGCGATGCTGCAATTATGGCAAGAAGCGGCATCGCTTAATCGGAAGTATTTCGGCGTATTCATCCATTTCCGTTTTATTCATTTTTGAGCTCTTCAACGAAACACTGACCTCGATGGATTTTTGGTGCTCTTTCCACAAGAGTCTGACCAAACTCCCAAAAAAGACCCCGCAGCCAGCGTTGGCCACTGGCTGGTAATCGGCCGACTTTACGGCATGATGGAAGATTCAAAGAAGCCAAGAAGAGACAGCAGAGTGGTAAACTTCTCAAGGTGATGCAGAGAAAGATCAGGACCACCGTGAGAAGTGGTCCAAGTTACAGCTAGTGGCTTAATATAAGGTATACAAAGTGCCCAACTAAAACTAGAGTTGTTTGTGATATACATACTGACAACAATGACTGTGTCTGTCTCAGTGAGTCAAAAATGCCATAAAATGTCTAATATGAAAGTAGTAATTGCTATTTTGAAGGGTTGCAAAGCAGCAACGCACTCACACTCCCGAGAGTATTTTGTTGAGATCCAATCTGTACGTTTGTTTGACATTTTATTTTGAGTCATTTGGGATTATGGCTTGGCGTTTGACAGACACGACTGCAGTGTTCCTTGAATGTTGCCATTGTGTAGATGCGCAAAATGAACTCAAAGCGTCCTTACCGTTAAGTCACAGCATTTCATTCTGGCATCATACTGAAGAGTGTCAACAAGAAACCTTCAGGCGTATCTAGCGTCTAGGCTAGCATCGCTAGGTGCTACGCAGCCCTACTGATGGCACTAAATGGTGAAAAGCAGCTGATCAAAGATTTTCACTAAAAGCGAGGTCAAAGCAAGGAAGCGTGACATGTGCAAAGCCACAAGCAGATAGCGAGATGGCTGGAGGGCGAGTTGGCGGCCAGGAGGGGCGGGGGCCTGTGTCCTCACTGGGACGTGGGGGCGCAGGGGGGGGGGGTCTCTTCCGTGCCGCTCTTCCTCCCTTGGGGTCGCCTGGCCGCTCTGTCTGATGGGGGGGGGGGGGGGGGGTCAGATACTGGGTAAGGAGGAGGGTGGGACCAACCCCCTGCGGACGCCAATCTGATCCATTTTTAGGTTCCTACCCCGGCCAATAGAGCGACAACTCCTCTTGCCGTCTTAAAATAAGGGTGGCAATCTGGGGATTATCTCAAACCTGCAGTTGGGTCCGCTGACCTAAATCATGTTCACTCGCAGGCGATAAGGACTGAAACAGGACTCGCGGCAGCTGCAGAGACCCACGTCTTGTTTGTAAAGACACGCAACAAGTCATAGATTCATGTGATCGGAATGAGGCACTTTATTGTTTTTTGTTGTTTTTTTTGGGGGGGTGAGTCACACGAATCGAGACTTGTGACTTTGGCGAGAAGGGCACGGCAAGAGCGCCACGGGCAAAGAGTGGAGTTCGGACTTTGGGGAGCGAGGGCTGGGCACTAGAAAGAGGGATGGAGAAGCAGGCGAGCAGCATTAAGAGAAGCGTACACTTGCCTTGTGACGACTGAATGAGAGCTACAGGCGAGGAGGAAAGAAAGGAATCTGGAACAAAATGAAAACAAAACAAAACAAACAAACAAAAGGCCAGAAGAGTGGTGAATGCAAAGAGAACAATGAAACCCCGGCCCACTGCATTGTATCGGTGCAGAAGCACTTTCACTTTTTCGACTCTATGCGCGACAACGACGGTTACGGACATGCATGTGCAGCTTTACAACGGTAGGAAGTAATCAAGTACAAAGACTTTGCTACTCAACTTGGGTAGACTTGTCAGGGATCTGAACTTTTGAGTACTGCAAATTCATTTTGACTTTCAGAGTCCTTAGTTCGACTCTTGCCTGTCGTCTTCCGACTTTTTTTCACCTCTGCAGGTTCCAATCGCACATTTTGCCATTTGTGAGCTTCTTTCTCCGGGCTTGTGTTGCAAAAATGGAGCATGACAACAACAAAAAATTAAGATCATGCGCATGACAGCTCCGATGATACCGTTTCATGTCTTATGAAAAAAATAAGTCCAAAATGGACAATGGCCTCTTTGCTCTCTTTCTCTCGAGGTCATAGTGCTGACGTCGCACGGTTCCCCGGCGAGTTTGATGGCTGACAATGAAATGTTTTGAATGGGCTGGCTGGCGTTCCGCAAGTCCCGCATTCTTGTTTATGTCGAGGAATGCGTGGAGAGCTATGACTACTACGCCTCTTTCACATCGACTCCCTTTTGGTGGGTGGCGGGGGGAGGCGTGGCACGTGGATGCGGTACAGGCTTTGCAGGTTGGGGTTGGTGCGCCCTTGCCGAGCGGCATTCCATCTCGTGGCTCACTTCAGGCCGTTTGCCCCCAGATGCCACACCTTCAATTTGTAAGCTCTCAGGTTTCCCACACTCGTTTGGACTAGAAGACATTACAGAGAACTGCTTTTTTTTCTTTTTCTTTTTTGCCCAGATGGTGTTATTGGATGTTCCAAAGCGCCTAACGCTGAGCTGTGTCGTCGCTTCTCCCCCCACTTTGGTGACCTGGGTGAAATGATCCAAGCAGGAGGCGGAAAAGACTCGGGTGTTCTGGAGCCTTCCACAGCCCTGCCCACATTGATCAATGGACTCTTTTCGGCAGAGGTGGCGCAACACGGTTATAAAAGCCACCGCTGTTCACTTGGAAGCAGGTCACAGCGTATTCTGTTCCCTTTAGAAGGTTAAAAATAGGTTGAGACGCTGCAAAAATACAAACGTCACCCAAAGTTTTAGAGGTCGAATCAAGGCAAATTAGGCTTTTCTCATTAAGTCAACATTTGTCCGTTCTACTGGTAGATCAACTTCCTATATTCATTTCTTTCCCTGTTGTTTGAAGACATGTTTTTGCAACATGAGGGAATTGTGTCTCGAAAAAATAAAATAAAAAATTCATCAAATGTAGTCAGATTGAAATCAAGGCCCTTTCCTATTGGGAGAAAATTCCGATAAGGATCTGCCACTGCGAGTGTAGTGGCAGACACAAAAAAAAGCAGGTCATCCATTAAAAAAATTTCAATCAAATGAAGGGGAAAAAAACCCTTGGCAAAATTACAGCACAACCAGTGAGCATGACGATATAAATTGGGTGCGCTGGGCGTACTCAAAGACGACAGTCACGAGGAAAATATGAACTTTCCCACTTTGCACTAATTAGACGAATAATACCGTTGCATAATTACGCTACGTTTGTGACTTAGCGCATACCAACACGCAACAGTGCAATCTTCTTTTTTTTTAATCTTCATTTAAACCGACGGCGTGCTTTGAGACACAACGATATCCAACGTCACCGTACGACATGACCACAATACGTACCTCACTATACGATGATGATCACGAGATTGCGGGGAAGTCGGCAAAATAAAAAAAAGCTCACCATCGTGTATAAAAATTCACCATATTGATTAAAAAAATAATACTTAAAAAAATAAAGCACAATATTGTGTTTTTGTACATGACAAAGAAATAGGATTGTCCAGTCGTTTTATTGTCAATTGCTCCTATTGGCTCAGTGGCGCAAACTGTCCTGACAATGCGGCATTTGGCTAACTCCATGTTGAAGCACTTTGTTGCTCGTGCGCGCACTCATTGTGAATCGAGTCAATTTGTCGATTGGCGCGGGCCTTGAACGTCGGTGCCTAATTCAAATTGAACGGCACAAATAAACTAACCGCTAGAAGGTGCGGGAACGGCACAAGCGGTGAAGAACCTGGCCTATTTCACAGAGGCGCCGCTTTTAATATCGCGACGTGACGGCGACGATATTGTGGCGATTTTCGTATTGATACATCCCGAGGTGTGCTGTCATGAACGCCGTGATATCAGATAAGTGTCCGTTGAAATGACATGCATGCGTGTCTGTTTGTATGTGGGCGCTTGCCGTTCATTTGTGACAAGTCTAAATCAGGCTGCAGGGGAAATGTACGCTGTGGGCAGATTTCCTCTGATGCAATGCAGTTGGAGAAATGAGGTCCTCATTTTAAGTGTGCCACTTCCTCTGCGACCGGCCCTGTTGACAATTATAACGCGTTTCACCTACTGCCGCCCCACTATTTTACGGGTGGGGTGGGGGGGTGTCTGTGGACCACTTGTCTGTCGCAGAAATTCCTGCTTCACCACAGCCACGTAGCTGGCTCAAGTCAAGCCTCTCCTTTCTCAAGAGCACTTTGGAAAAAAACTCATTTATGCCTTTGTCACATTGCGCCTGGATTAGTGTAATCCGCTTGATTTTGGAGTGAGCCAATCCTCCATCAAGCGTCTCCAGTTGGTCCGGAATGCAGCTGCTCCCCTCTTGACTGGTACTCGTATAAAGAGGGAGCTTTTTCGAGTTCTTTTGAAGATCCTATGATTTATTTTCAAATCTTGAAATGACCTTAGCTCTCTGAGCTCCTCCGCCCCTGCCCCGGTGACTCAGGTCTGCGGACCAAATGCTACTAGAGGTACCAAGAACTAAGCTCAGAGGAGATAGGAGCCTTTTCCATTGCTGGTCCCTCTCTTTGGAATGTCCTTCTGCAACCCCCCCCCCCCCTCGCTGCCCATCTTTAAAATTTGTCTCAAAACTCATTTTTATTCTTTGGTTTTTGACTAAGCATGAGACTTGATTGTTAGTTTGACTGTTTTTATGCTTTCTACTGTCTTTGTTATAAAGTTACTGTTGTGTTGTATGAATAATTTCTGCTCCACGTACAGCACGCTGAATACAGTGGTGGTGGTTTTCAAGTGCTCTAGAAATACACTTGAGTTGAGTTGTTCGCTTGATTTGAACCACTGCTGCGCTTTTTCAGCCATTGAAAATTATTATAGCATGAAGAACATTTGACTGTTTTAAAACACTTTGTCTTTAATCTTTCTCTCCCCCCCGCCCACTGTGTTACGATTAGAATGTCTGTATGTACATATACCTCATTTGAGAATAATCCCCATTGAGAATGCAAGGGAGTGCCAGAAATCCATGTTTTGGAGAGACTCAGTCAGCCATGTTGTTTTAAAAAGGGCCGTCGTCGGTGGGAATTTTGACGGGAGTAAAACATTTCAATGACATTCAATGACTTATTTTGGAATATGGTTCAATAGATTAAAGCAAAGACCGCATTGTGGTGTGCCTGGTATCTTAATACACACACGTGTGGAACAGCTGAGCGGTGAAAGATGACAGCTGCTTATAGTGGGGGATCGCATTTCAGTAAGAAGAAGAATAGGCCTACCTGGTACTTGGCCATAACGGTGAGCGAAATAAATGATCAATTGAGCGTCCATTCTGACATATTCCAAAACAAACAGAAGGGATGACACAATGTGCAAGAGCATCCTTCGACATCACGACTTCCGGACTTTGATCAAAAAGTCCAATTAGCGACATATCGCTAGCATCGCATGCCACACCCAAGCGTGTACGGAAGATTTTTTTCATGGCTTTGAAGGCTTTATTTGTATGGAAACATTCCTGGAGTTACGGTGAAAACTGCCACTCCCTTACAATAATAATAATAATAATAATAATAAAAAATAATGAGCAGCCTGTCTGGCCAGAGGTGAAAACACTGGTAGCTTGTTTGAATTACTTGATGAACAAGCACATGACAGCTACCTTACTGTTATTTTGTTGTGAAAGCACTATATCAATAGAGATGTATTGTATTGTATACCAATAGTCGAGCTTTTTTAAAATCATAGAAACACGGGGAAGGAAGGCACTGCGACTTGAAGAGATGCTGCCTTCAGGAACACTTGCCTGTTACTCCCCCGCAGCGGATAACAAGCAACATTTTGCACAAAGGTGTTCCAATAATTATTTTTTAAAATGTTCAAGTCGAAAATTGAGCAAATAAAAATATTAAACGTGAGTCGAAACCCCGCTGGTGCTATTTTTAATCAAATATGACAACAGGTTCACCCATTAATGTCAATGCAGTACAATGGCCATCGAAAATAGACAAAACAAAAAAAGAATGAAAACAGACGCTCGCGAATCAAATAATTAATATGTTAAAAACAACAATTTCGTTTTCGTTTGATGGCTTCAGACTGTTTCTTACCGGAGGGCCTCGGTTCTTTCAAAGCTGAATTTTGTCCATCGGCGAGCCCCTGCGACGAGGATATCTGGGTAGACTGAGTCATTGGATCCATACTGCGTGCTCGAAGACGACGACGGAAAAAGTGGCAGCAAATGTCCCGTTTCAGTCGAATTGGTCTCAAACGTCGTCGTCCTTTTTTTGCTTCCCCAACCTCAAAGACCGGGACTTGTGCGTTCCACCGTCGCGTCCGTCAAATGGGCCAGCGAGTCAAAGCCGAAGATGGAAGGAAACGAGGCGGGCTAATGGAGGAGGAGAAAACACGTCGTGTAGATACTGAGACGTTCAGGGACCCGATCTGCGATTCGTACATTCAAAAACCACCGACTAACTCCGCGCAGCTGAAATAAAATACTAATTCCATTGTGGTAACACCGTAACACACGCGTTATGCAATGTTTGTCTTGTAGAATAACAGGAGGTTGTACGTGCAAAAATCGTCGCAAGAGTGTAAGAAAAATACTCAAGACATTTCCTGAACAAGAGTTGCTAGATTTATCAAGTCAAGTACAACTTTATTGTCAAATGTGCATCACAGATGGAATTTCTTCGCTCTTAAGACAACATGCAAAAGAAAAGTTAACATAAAATGACAAAATAATATAAGACAACACAAAAGACAGACAATCGTGCAATCTGAACCAATTTCCTGCATACTTTGTTGTTTGAAGCAGTTATAGATAAAAGAGGAGCGATTCAAAGCGTCCTATTCACCAGTGGATAAAAGACGTCATGCTAAAAATGTGCACACGTCTGCTACAAGCTAAATTGAAAGCAACAAGAAGCTGTAGCATCCATTATCGAAAAAGAGATTGGCTCTCTTCTCCTCTCCCATGTAAATGCACTTTATAAGCCTTTGTTTGACAGTTAAAAAAATAGTTTATAGTAATAACATCGTATGATGATAATGATAATAGTAATAATGTGTTGACACAGTCCGTAACAACTGTACGGGTTGGGTCATTTGTGGGTGAAAAACACTAGGTTATCTATACTTAATCTACATTGCAACTTCCTGGGTTTCCACCAATCACCTTTCCATAAACAATTACGCAAAACGGTGCTTTAAACGTCCTCCGGAATTTTGGAAGACAAGGTAGCATGAAGGACTGCTTTGTTTCAAAGACCATTTTACTACGTACATCCAGCAGGAAAAAAAAATACAAAAAATGTGTGTCTGTGTCGATGTGGATGTTGACCTTTGCCAACGTTTCCAAATTTAGATAGCCTTGGCCAGCCGAGGGAGAAAAGTCTAGCTCTGCCACTGACTACAAATGACTAGATACGTTTTGGGGGTTTTTTTAACACTGAACTGGAAGGAAGATGATCTCAGCAATTCAACATGCCAGAAGCCGCATGGATCCGAACCTTGCAGGAGGTACACCTGGTACTCATCAGACCGAGAACCAGGACACCCAGTGCTGCCAAAACACAGAACACAGTGGTGACCAAGGGGTCTGCGGCAGGTTTGTATGCTGACCGGGTGTCGTCCTGGAGTAACGTCTCATTGGGTTGACTGGTTTGAGACAAAAAAAAAAAAAAGGTCTTTCATTAAATTTACTATAAATACAGGGTTATATGAAGAAAAACACTTCACTTGCCCTGTGGGGAAAACATCCTCAGCCTCTGAGGGAGGACTGTCATCAGAGTCCAGACACAACCTCTTGTCCGGGCAGAAAACGGAACCATGGTATCCTCTTATCTTAAGTACGTAAAGGGTAGAGGAAGAAGCGTCAAGTCGAGTATTTTAACATTTTAGAATCATTTTGGTCCACTTTGCAGGGGCTAACCTGAATGCTGCCTCCTGCGGGGCAGTCCAACCAGTCGGAGCCCAACACCTGGACTTGGTAGCGATCTGGTCCAGTGCACCTGTGTCTGTAACAGCGCCCCGTCACTATGAGCTGACTGTGGTTCTGTTAGAGAAAGAGGATGCGGTCGGTTGTGACGCTTTGAAACCTTTGTGTTTGGGGTACCGGACTCGGTTATGGAGTCAATACGGGACCCCCAAGGAGATCACGTTCTCATACATTCTGGTGTTGTTATACAGGACATGTGAAATGTGTTCACTGTGTTTCACTTTTTCCACATTTTGTTATGTTACAGTCCTAATTCCATACTGGAATAAATTCTTTTTTTTGCCATAAAATTCAGCACACACACAAGAACATGCAACATGTGGAGCTTTTTTTTATTTAGTCCAAATACATGACTAAGAAATCACCTTTTACCTTATTTAAATTTAGCCTTTCCTCTCTCTTTTCTCCAAGCCCTGCCACAAATTGCAAAAATCTGCAGATCTCCTCACAAAAAGATTTAGAACTGTCAACAAGATGGAAGCAAAGAACTAATTTTAGAAAAATAAAACTCAGAGTACTCAAGATTGCTCCTTGGAACAAAGATGCCACAAGATGGCAGAAAAGCACAATTTCTCCTCAAAAGGAAAATCCTCAGCTCCCTTCAACATTGTTCCTTGACACAAAGGAGCCCCCAGGATGTAAGCAAAGCACCATTCGTCTCCATGAAACACCACAAATCACTTCAACACGATTCCTTCACACAAAGATGCCAGAAATTGCACATCAAGCACTACTTTTGTCTCAATAAAAGTCCTCATTTTACTTCAACATGGTTTGTGTGTGCTTTTTTCCCCCAAATCATGGCCAATGCACGGTATTTTGAAAGTGATTTCTTAGCGTTTTATTTTGAATAAATTTTCAAAACTCTCATGTTCAGGTTGTCATTGTGAGGCTGCCCGGCATGTACATACGAGTGTGGTTAGATTGGAGAAGAAACAACGGCTGCCTGAGCCGTAGACCTCCCCGCTTTGGCGCTTGTCACCTGAATGCCTCTCGTTTTCTTTTTTCCAGCATTCACTCTGAAACAAAAGCATGAATTGATAAAAAAAATAATAATAATAAAATAAGTATAATAATTTATTTCAGCGAACCTTCGCCAGAGGTACTTACTCGGTTCTCAAGAGCTTTGTAAATGCGACAGCCGTCCAGGTTGGAATCAGTCTGGCACTCACCTTTGTGGAGATGTAAATGATGACACCCGAGTCCACTAGAGCGACAGACAAACATGGTTACAATTTATAATTTAACTCAGAACACAGAACAGAAGTAACTGTCAATGGCACGTCATGTCCACCTGCCGGTGCAGAAGAAGGATGACGAGTTGTCATGGCAGGTCAAGTTGGAACCAAACAAAGCTCCTTCACCTAAAAAAAATACAAATGAAAAAAAAAATCCCATTCATGACGAGTCCTCTTTTTCTATCATTTGGTTCACTGAGCATGAATATGAACCCAAGCTTTGTAACATCCCTTACATTCGATTTTTGGGGTATTGTTTTTAAACTAAAACTGGTTGTACTGTATGTACTCATTCATGCATTAACATGCCAATACCACATTCAATAATTATGAAGTTAACTGATGAATTGTAAATAATAAAACGCAAAAATATGAGTAAAAGAAAAGGTATATATTTAACCTTACAAATTGCAAATAAATTATGACTGAATGAATCCTAAAACCAGAATGCATTTAGATTTGATTGGTGAATATTTAATCCAATTTTTTCCTTATTTAATTAAATCATTGGTGAATCAAACCAAACTAATTTAATTGTTTTAAAAAATCTGAATGGGGGGTTCACTCCAATAATAATGAAAAAAATCCAGAGTTGCTAGTGATTTTTTTATACTGAATTATCAATGATGAATACATCAATTCCAAAAATACTTTAAAATGACAACATATTCATATTTGACTGTTAAAAGAAAACACCTGAAATAAAATTGAATAACGATGATAGAATTAGAAAGCAGGCGCCTCGTTCAAACAAACAGGTAAATCCTGCAGCGCTGTTGTTGACAGTCGCGCTTCGACCTTTGCTAAAACGAGGAGATGCGATATATTGCGGTCACACCCAACAAAATAATTGGTGAATTAGTTTTCACTCAATTCACGAGAAAGACAAAGTAAGACAATTCAGTGAATTACGCTATTTTATCCTGAAAATGAACAATTTGACATATTGTATAAGCACGACTTTGAGCTCCCTTACCTTTTCCCCAGACCAGATTCTGTGCCCGGCTGGTGTTGACGGCATACCAGCCCGTATCCTGAAACGCGGCCAAGGTGAGCGGGTCGATGCGCGCCATGCCAGACGGGCCCGGCGCCGCCAACATGACGGAACCCTGCAGAAGTCGGGCTTCCCAGTGGGAGGACACGCCGCCCGGCGCCGTGTCCTGGAGAGAGAAGACCAACGAGTCAGGCCAAAGAGGGGTAAGCGCAAACTCGGTCGGCGAGGGTTCGCGCACCGAGTTCTCGAGCGGCCCCCCCAGCTCGGGATCGACGGCCACCAGGTGCCTTTGCAGCGCCAAGATGACGGACGGGGTGTAGAGCCTCATCTGGCCCGTTCCGTCGGCATGAGTCACTTTGCCCCGAGGGGAACAGGCTGAAATCTCTCGTTGGACGGAGCAGTCTACCCACGTGGCAAAAAGATCTCTGGAGAAGCCCAGCGCATGGAACAGCTCATGGACCACAGTCTAGAGTAGCGGGGGAGGTTAATGCTACGCAGTCCTGCATTCCAAATGTCACTTTGAGAAACAAAGCGGCTCAATGGACTGAATCCAAGTGGACATGGACAGACCTGTACGCTCACTCTTGTCAGTCTCACCCTGCAGATGACCACGACACCCGCCAAAGGTCTCCCGCTGGCATCCGTCCGGCAGTGGGTGGCGTAGGCCAACAGGCCAGGCTGCCGCACGCAATTCCACGTAAGCCTTCCGACGACACGCCTTCGGATCGGAAACGAGCACTACCTGCGCCCTGCATTTGTCCGACGTTTGGATGTGGAGGTAGAGCAGGAAGTCGATGTCGGCCACCCCGCCTCCTGGATGTCTCAGAACGACACTGCGGGTCGAGTTGGACTGCGGGTAGACTTCGCAGCCAGCGAGGTGATCATCCGGTATCTGGAGGGGGGGAAAAAAACTCTTCTCTTCATTTTATAGTGTTTGTTTTTTACATGATTTTTTTTTGCCTCATCGTGTTGCCATGTTCATCCGTTTGCCCAGGGCCTTTAGAATAAATCAAGATGGCCCATGTAACTTAAATTATAGTAGCAATGACACTCTTTCTACACGCAACCAATCAGATTTCCAATCTTCCTCAGAGGGTCGGAGGGGGGGGGGCTATTTTATGTCATCCAGCCCCAATATGCACTGACCTTGACATCCAGGCACATCTCATATCTGTAGTTTTTGTTTGCTTGACCACACCTGAAAGCATTATTTCATTCAGTGATTGAAAAGGAGTCAGGTGGGTTAATGCGCGGCCGTTGAGAATTTTTTTTTTTTTTTTTTTAAGCAAACACACTCACACACACCTGTTGTAGTTGACGCCGCTTGAATTCTTCCACAGAAACTTGCAGTATTTGTTGATGTCCCTGCTGAGCAGCAGTGGGCTTGAGGCTCGCTCCACTATCAAAAGAAAACATGATATTCCATTTCAACATGCCAATTTCCATGCAAATGTACGTGAGGCGTAGAAAAAAAAGTAGTGTGTTTCCGGTAACCCGACTGAACGAGAATTTTTACCTCGAAGAAAAACTTTGCGGTCGGCATTTTTTTTCAAACCTTCTACAATTTTGTGTAATAATAATAATGGTACATTTAATTTATAAGCGCCTTTCAAAACACTCAAGGACGCTTTACAATCAAAACAAGAACAATAAAACCACAGACAAAATTATAAATAATAAAAGGAAAGATGAATTTAGATCGTTTACATTGGTGCAAACTCTCGCGATATTCACGTTGCGTCGTTTGCCCTGTCGTCTGTCAACAACATTGAATCATGGCGGCGGCCACGATCTCCACAACAGTTTAAACCGCGTTTTGTGTGTTGTAGTCGCATGCTCGCACCATAATATTAAGAAAATAGCATCCACTGCTGTATCGAAAAGATTCAACGAACTATTTGACGAACACCGCGGGCCGTCTAGGACGCGGGACGCAGAGGTAACGAGATGGCTGTAACACCCAGCCGCTGGGAACCCAACTCTCTCGCCGCCTTTGGCGGCGAGCGGGGATTTCAATCACTGGCGATTGCTCTCGGACTGCAAGGGAAGCTCGGCTTCCCCTAAAATGTCAAAGAATAAGTGATCAAATATATGAATGTAAATTTCATTGTGTGTACATGTCATTGACTAAATATGCGCTACAACGTGCTCAACCTTTGCTCCGAATCCGAATCAGCTTCTTCTTACTGCCGCAGTAAACCAAACAATTGTTTCCCTATTTTCTGACATGTTACAGACCAAACCAGTAAATGAATCCGAAATATTTGTTTGTGCATTTTCTGCACCGTCAATTTGAAATAATGGTGTCCTTTTGTATGATATACGGATGGAAATTTGGAAAGAATGCCTTTTCCAAAATGGATTCATTCATTAATTGGGCGGAAAAAAGAATTGACAGATGAATTCATGACGTATGACGATTGTGAGCAGCTCTAAATTTTAAAAATGTGCATCGAATGCATGCAATCAGTATCGGAATGAGCAACATAAAATCCAAATCGGAAACACCCCTAATGTAAAACGCCCTTTGGAATAAATTTATGTGTCAAATGCGCAACAATTTCATATCATGAATAGATCGATTTGTTGCATATGACTACTCATTTAAAAGAACATTCCAGATAATATTTTTAAATACAGTATTGTCCTATTTTTGTGTCCTTTTTTATAAAGAAATATATCTTTGAAATACACTATTTTTGATTTCATATCATAGTATGGTAACTTTTTTTTAAATCTCCATTTGACAAAATAGATCTGTGCTTTAGAATTTTTTTTCTTGCGCAAATAAATACAACAACTCTTCTACCATGACAACTTCTGTTGCCTCAAAAGAATACATTTTGTCATTGCAACGGTTTGACTTTTTTTTAAATGGGTACACACGGTACTTAAGAGTGGATATAAAAAGTTGACGCAAATGCCCATTTGCGTCAACTTTTTTTTTACGATATAAAAAAAAACCACACGGGAGCACGATGAATGTTATTGGTTAATTCTGAATAGTCACAACCCCAGTTAGAAATTGTTGTGCATACCTGTGCAACCATATATCTTTTTTTTTTTTTTACTTGAGCTGACAGTTTACCCCTGTTGAGTTGTGCAGGTTAGACTTTTTTTGGCAAAGATGACAAAAGCCTGTACTATACCTGAAAGTAACGACGACACGGTCCTCACCGCCCGCTCCACAGTGGCCCTCACTTGCCCTTCCTCGTGCTGCGACAGGCGCTCGCTCTCTCCGGAAAGCCAAGTCCCGATCCTCATCGGGGCCACTTCTCCCAGTTTCGTCACCAAACTTCGCCGGGCGGCGCGGACCACTCGCACCCGAGGCTGAACCTCGTCGAAGACGCACCGGTGCGGGGAGACCCGCAGTTCGGCACATAGCAAGAGCACACACAGCCGGGTAAGCATCACCTGTTACGTGAACACACAATACAATCAGAACTCTTTTTTTTTTTCTTTTTTAAAGAGGAACCGAGAATTCTCGTTACTAGTTGGGTAGAGTGTGTTCAAGGCTGGCCGAGAGGCAACTCCAGACTGATTCTTCCCGTCTTGTACGAGGAGCTCTCTTGGGTGTGAAATTCCACAAGTCCTTTTTGAATACAAAAGACTACATAGCGACACGTGTGGAGCGGGGTGTGAAGCAAACAAAGACCCCCCCCTCGCTAAAAAGTGCAAATCTTTTAATCGCAGCCACATTTTGGACTTATATACAGTGAAATTGACCCAAAGGAACGTTCAACTTTCTGATCCTCATCTCAAAACATTGAAAACTTAAAAGCCTCCGAGCTATTTGATACATTCGACAGAAAGCAACAAGACTAGGAGTAATCATTTGAATGGCACAAGTGTCAAAAAATAAATGGGGGAAGGGGGGGCGGTAAGAGGGCTCTTTCACATGTCCTAAAAACCAGCATCAAAGAAACACATTTCAATACATTCACTTGGGCAGGGTTGAGGAAAAGGGCACTAAAACCCGCATCTGAAGAGTTATTGCCAGCGAGCCATCAGTGCGTGTTCTGTGGGAAATTCCTCCAGAAAGGCACTTCAGTCGGGAGCAGGGGATGCATTTTCTCTTTCCGGAATACCTGAAGAGCATATGCCGCTGCCCAACGCGTTTGCTCCCAAAATGTTATCCTGCATTGGGAAGGGGTCAAAAAAGTGGATCGGGAAGCGCCTTCCTCTGTGTTCAAAGCTCACCCGATGTGTTCTAGCCTACGTCAACCTTGCCTTGGCCCGAAAAGAAGAATTTCATGTGCACATTTTTGTTGCTCTTTGAAAATCAAACCATCAGTAAGGTAAGTGAGGGCAGATTCTCATTTGCAAGACCAACCTGGCATAAAAACATGAACAGATCAAACATATGAATAACATTTGGGGGGTCGCAGGCAATTGTCCATGTTCCGGGGAAGCATTATTTAGTCTCCAAAAAGGTGCGGTAGTTTTTCCTGACATTTTTTTGTCTGATGGGAATTGTTTTATTCTAATGTAAAAAAAAAGTGTCTAGGCTGGCTAAAGGTTAGGAAACACTGCTCTAAAACGCTCTCGAGTTGCTTTTCGAAATGGTAAAAGACTTAAAGGACAAGAGGAAAGGAAGGCACTAGTCAAGGAGGTGATTCAAGTGAGCATGGGCACATCGTCCTCTGAGGCGGTGTCTTCGGAAAGCGGGATGAGCAGCACGTCGTCGTCGGAGCATAACGACGAGGAGTAGGAGGGGGAGGCCGAGAGGGGCATGGAGTTGCCGGACGAGGGCGAGGGCGACGCTCTGAACAAGGACAGACTGAGGCCCAGCGTGTGGAAGATGGATGCCAGAGAGGGGCTGCTCGGCGGGATGGCCACCGGAGGCGTTTGGGGTGCCTCGGAGGGCGGCGCCGGCGGCGAGTACGGAGGCGGCGGTGGGGAAACGCAGGACGGCGACGAAGCCTGAGGCGATAGGCTCAATTTCTGAGGCACGGGACGGGTGGCGCCCTCCGCCGAAGACGAGGAGCTGGCAGGGGCGGCGCGACTCGACTCCTGATCCGCCGGGGCCGCTTCGGGCGGCTGCTGCCCGGTGCCGGCCATCTGGGAGGGCCTGGAGGGCGGCCTGGGGATCAGGCCCCACCTCCTCATGCGGCGGACCAGGCGGCGGACGAACCGGGGCCTGCGTCTCCGGTGCGGGGACGTGACGGCATCCTGGCGAAGGAGCTGCAGAATCCCTCTCAGAGACAAGGACGAAGTCTGAGGCAGAAAAACGGCATCGCGTCAGTCGCATTGATTTTCACAGAGTAAAGTAGATAGCCAGTGTGTTGTCGTGACTGAGGTTATTACACTTAACTAAAGAAAGAACTCGCATTGAAAAAATACAAACATTGAAAGTGCTTTTGATAAATTGAATCACTAAAAAGACATTTTTAAAAAATCAATTCTTGCAAAAATGTCCGTCGTTTTTGTCTTGGTCAGTTAATTACATCGATGAGCTTTCAGAGTTTATTTGAAATGTCTTTTCAGCATTAATGTACAACCGTACACAAGAAGGAAGGTCAAAGAGTCAAATGTAGCTTACTGTACTACTCATTTGTGAGTTTTGTTTTGTTTGTTTTTCTTAATTTGACACTCAACAAATACAACACAGCTTAAAAAAAAATTTGGAAAAATGAATGAAATCCAACAAGGCTGCTCGAAAACTAATGACCGTTTTTTGACAAATAATAATCAAGAGGAAATAGAAACTAACTCCAATGACAAATCCCAAACTGGGATCAACCTGGATGCGAGTGACCGAGCAAGTCAGTTTGACTTGACCTCGCCCAAAAGTGTCTCTCACCTCATTGGGGTTTTCGGTGGGGAAGTCCTCCACTGGGGGGATAAAGCCTTGCGCGATCAGCTGACCGTAAGAGGGCGGGGCTTGCTGCTGAATCAGCTGCGCCTCATGTCGGCTGATCGGCGCAAACATACTGCGGGAAGAGCGCACGTACGGACACTCTCGTTCAAGCTTCCACCATTTTTTCCCCCCATCAAAATCCCTTTGTATTTTGGTAACAGCGTTTACCTGTACTCCCTGGTCCGGAGCGAGTACAGCTTACAGGTGCAGCCCATGGCGATGACCAGCAGCAGCCCGCACACCAGGCTGCCCACCGTGGCCGCCGTGATGACCTTCCGGGGCAGGATGACGGTGCAGTTGAGCTCGTCCGTGCCGTCCTTGCAGTCCGCTTGGCCGTCACAGCGCCAGCTCTCAAACACGCACCTGAGACAAGCCCGCAGTGGAATGCAGTCAGTCGCTGCTGGCGGCGCGGTCCGCTCACCTGACCAGTCGTCAGAGAATTTCTTCATGTGGCTATAAAGCCTGACGCAGTGGCAACGAGCGCAGTTTTGCCTCACTGGTAACATGTTCTTCTGGTGAAGTTTTACCCAGTAGAATTTTCTAATGACACACAGCCGCCAACCAGTTCACCGATAACACGTTTTACTAGGCTTTGTCATTCGCCTACTGCCACTTGTCCTTTTCGTATTTGCGACAAATATCACTAGCCAAGTACAAGATCTTAACTCGTCGCATTTTATGTCACTTTCAGAACTGGTTAGACACAGTTACTAATTAATGGACTTTGGATTAATTGGCTTTGCCTCACGAGGGACATTACTTTACGTAATTATTAATAAACAGTCAAACCTCGGTTTTCGTCCATAATCCGTTTCAGAAGGCTGTTCGAAAACCGAAATTGTTCGAAAACCGAAACCACGCTCTTTTTAAAATAAAAATGCTTACTGAACACATCTGCTCACAATGGAAAGCAACACGAGGAAGCGTCACTTCCTTGTCTACACGAGGAAGCGTCACTGCCTCGTGTAAGGAAGGCGAGAGAGTCAAATGATGCATTCAAGTACGCTCAGTTTGTTCGAGAACCAAAATTTGTTCGGCATCCGAGGCATAAAATCTCAAAATTTTTGGTCCATCCATCCATCCATCCATTTTCTACCGCTTATCCGGGGTCGGGTCGAAAATTTTTGGTCGAAAAACCAAATTGGTCGAGAACCGAGACGTTCGATAACCGAGGTTTGACTGTATTTGACTGTATCCCAGTAAATGCCGATGGGCTCTTTGACAGGATGAGGGCTGACCTGTCACTGTCACAGTGGAAGGTTCCGGGCTGACACACGGCGCAGTCCCTCTCGTCGCTGCCATCGCCACAATACAGTTGGTAGTTGCACCGCTCGCTGACGGCATAACACACGGGGCGGCCGGCGAAGCGGCCGGCCGCCGCCGCTGCCCCCCTCTGGCCGGGGACCCCGCAGGCAAACTGGTCGCGGCCACAGCCCCGGCAGCCCTCCTCGTCCTTCCCGCTCTCGGGGCAATCCCAGTTGCCGTCGCAGCGTTGCTCCTGCGTGAAGCAGCCCCCCGAGGCGCCGCCGCAGCGGCCCTCCCAGGGCGGACAGTAGGTGCCCACGCGGAAGGTGGCGTTGAAGCCGCTGCCCTCCGAGCCGGCGAGCGTCCGGTACGTCAGCGATAGCAGCCCGGTGCGGGACTCCACTTGGACCGATTTATAATTGGAGGCGCTGGTGATCTGTTGATGCATCAAAGCGGGGCCACACCCATCGTTAAGCTGTTGACTATTTCTTGCATTTATTGTTTTCATCAAATTCATTCATGAACATGCCTTTATTCATGGAATGAATTGAGTTGTTATTTAAGAAAAGTCGCAAAGTCATTGATGCGGTAATTTATCTTCAAGCATTATATTATTAAAATAATCTATGACGTTCACATATACGGTTTAAAATTCATTCATTGTAAATCTTAGTAAAATAAATAATTCTACATTGTGCGTTTAACTAATTTAAAAATTATATAAAATAAAAAAGCGGTTTTAAATATAAAAAAAATAATCATTTCTTTGTATGACTAAATAGATATGACCATGATTCATCCCTTTCTTACATAATTTGGTGTTAGCTATTAAAGGCAATCAATTATGGCTCTGACATACACATTTTGATTGACTGTAAAGAGATGAAAATTTTGTAGGATGTAACTTTTTTTTAAGTGATCGTTTTAGATAATTGGTTCATTATAATTTCATGATTGTTTCAATATAATTTTAGTAATCATCTTATTACAAAAATACAGAGTTCACGATTAATTTATCTCTCTAGCTAGAGACATGTATAACTACATTAACCCTATGTTGCATGGCTTCTGCAGGAGTTATTCAATTGTGGTTTGTTTTTAAATTTAGGGTAGATTATGGCCAAATATCATAATAAATTCACAATTTTGGGAAAAAAAATACATAATAGGGGGGTACTTGTGTGCATAATGGTTACTACAATTACCTTGCCAAAAAGCATGGCAGTACTGATAGGTAACACATAGAAACTGTTATTTATTGTGTTCTATATGTTCTATATACTCTTCTGCACAAGTACAATAGGGTATTTGGACCTTTTCATCTCACGGATAGAAATTATTCAACATTTTGTGGACCCTCTTTCACCTTTTCCTCCCGCTGTTGGGCACGCTAGTGACATCTCGCGGTGGATTTAAAAACTAAAACTGGTAACTTGAATAACCAATATGAGTTAGTTACTGAAGTTGCTGAAGTAACCCGTATGCAACATAGGGTTAATGTGTGGATTAATTACAAATTTTATTAACATTTTTTTTGGGTTACACTTTTTGCCCCTCGTCTACAAATGACTTGGCCCAACCACCCGTTGCCCAAATGAGAAACGGCTCCCGAAGCACAAAGGGTCCCTCCTTTGTGCTGCTGCTCTTTCCAAATTGCGTGACGAGCACTCACAATTTTAATGACGTCTCCTTTGCCTTGCGCTCTGTTGTGGACCGTCAGTGTGTCGCCGGGCCCCAGCACCAGCTGCTGCAGGTCCAGCCTCAAGGGTCGGGAGTCATCCGGGTCCAGAGTCCAAACGCAGAGTAACGGGGGGCCCTGAGGAGACGGAGGAGAGAAAGTCCCGTAGAAGGTGCGGAGAAGTCCTCCGCAGGGCCAGCGGATGGGAGCAGGCGTCCCCACGCTCTCCCTGGGGTGCTCGGTCTCCTGCCTCTCCTTCAACAGGGCCAACAGCTCATCTGTCCTGTCGTCCTTGCGGCTTTGCACCGCAGGACTTAGATTCTCCGAATCCCCGGCGTCGTTCCTCTCGGTCGCTTCGCTGTCCCGCGGCATTCCGGGCGAGGTCTCCTCAGCGCCACAGCCCTCCTCGTCGTCGCCTTGCCCGAGACATTCCACCTGCCCGTTGCAACGCCACGAGAGGGGCAGGCAGCGGCCTCCCGGGCATTCAAATGACGTCACGGGGCATTTGCCTGAGAACGGATCTGTCGGGATCACACAAAACTGTTTTGTAGCAGGTGCACATTGACTGAAAATTGGAAATATGTCATTGTCAACCTATTACATGTAGTATTTTGCATCAATGTCCTGTCATGACTACAAAAAAAAAACGTATTTATGCTTGAAGATGGCACCTGTCATTTAAATTCATTGAAAATTTCAAATTTGGAATGTGCTCTAAAATAATTCCCCAAATGAACGTTGCATTGAAATGTTGCCGAATTTTTTCAGAAATTCAGCATACATGTTGAACCCCCTTTGCAAACCCTTCCATTGAAGCCCCTCCACAATTGAACAAACGCACCTCTGGCGTAATTCAAGCGAAATGACGACACGGGATAGATATGTGGCAGGAAATGGTGCACCACTGTGATGTTTCCGCCCGGGAATTCGACAGGCGGCGGTAATTTGGAACCGCACAAAACTAGTGGCGTGCCGCCGGCGGATGATTTGATGGCCAGCCATTCCTTCCGGCACCGAGCTGAAAACTGTGTGAAGCTAAAAGAAGCAAGAGGTATGAAATATATCAATTTTTAAAAATAAATAAATAAATAAATAAATAACATCAGCCAGACAATTCAAACACTATGTACAAAAAATATGGGGATGACCATCTTTTTTATAATGATCCCTTTTTTGTGAGTAGCGTATTTCACCTGAGTATGACTGGTTCCCCCATCGAACCCTTAATGGTCCAGCAGTCATATGTGGGGCCGAAACGGTAGGAATAAGTGTGGTAAGCAGAACTCCTGATCTCTCCCACATCGCTGTCCAACACTTGAAGGGAATGTCCACAGTGGTCTGGCGAGAGGGGGGGAAAAATGAGACTTCACTACAAAAACTGAGATTGAAAAATAGAACTGGGAAATTTCACATGGCTTCACATAAACAGACACCAATAGAAATGGGATCTTAACCTTTATTAAAATTTCAATAACTCGCAATACAGTGATCCTCGCTACTTTGCGGTTCGTTTATCACGGATTCAGTGCATCGCGGATTTTTTCAAACATATACTTTTTAAAAAATATACATGAGGGCCGTTCACACGGGGAGATTTATTTCGGACCTACGCCGAAACTGCTCCCCTCGAGCGTTCATACGTGCAACTTTGTTCCGGCGTAGCGCCCGAAAACAGCTTGTTTCGGATCAAATTTGATCCACCTCAGGGAGGTGGTTTAAAAATTTGCTGCAGAACAAATGCTCGTTTGCGAAGCAGCACCGATGCAAATGTGCACGTGTGAATGCTACAATTTGCTCCGCAGCAAATGCTCGTTTGCGAGGGTGGGGGGAGCCTCGCTGCGCATGAGAAGAGTTGATTATGTACGGCGAGAATGCGTTGCTTTCGTGCTCTGTCGAACTTCCGTCAGGTGTTTGTTTAATAACGACACAAGACATGGCTGGTAACAGTAGCAAAGCACCTCTTGGGTTATACCATCTAAAACTAGAAGGGGCGGGGGTTAGTCTCCAAACGTCATCTTTCCTTTTGTAGGAGACTGGACTGTCTCGGAGTTGTTTGTGTAGTTTGTTCCTTTGTTGTGTGTTCACAACCCCCCATGCCCCCCATAGAATTTATTTTGTGATTTCATCTCTTGATTTTTGTGTTTGGCGCATTAAATGTTTGCTTTTCTGAGTGTCATTGAACTCATCGTTGATTTACGTTTTCGGGGGCGGTCACTCTCTAGCAGAAGGCACAGAGACCGAGAAGGAGAAGGACGTGCCTATACAGTAGTTGCTTGAGTTGTGTATACGTTTTAAAAAGAACCAACACGACAGCTCATTTATTTTCTGTCGTTTTGCTCCGCAGCAGAAACTGCACGTGTGAAAGCAAGTGGAGCTGCTTCGACGCTCAGCGGCTTTGTACGTGTGAACGCTCCCCAAAATTTGTTCAGGTGTAAAAATATATCGCAACAAAATACTTCTGTGCAGCGCCGAAATAAATCTCGCCGTGTGAACGGCCCTTTGGAGTACAGTCCTGTACATGTTGCTCTATGTGACTCGCTGTTGTATTGCAGCTTCTCGCGGACCTTTTGCGGCTTTTTACCTGTTTGTGTTAATTGAACGCTACTTCGTGGATTTTCATTTATCGCGGGTGGTTTTGGTCCCAATTAACCGCGATAAACGAGGGATTACTGTACCTTATGATTTTTCAGGACCAAGATGTGTGTGGGGGGGGGGGGCGGCAATATTTTCTTTCATAATTTTTGGGGAGGAGAGGGATGAGATATCCCACCTTGGCTACAACTGATTTTCACATTGTTTTAAAGAACAACTCCAGCATTCGACATTGAGCGACAGTCCTTACCAAAACAAAGTGCCAGACGTGTCCAGCTGCTGCATGCTGCGGACAGGCAGAAACATGAGGTTGACACTCTCAAATTAAACACTGTAAAATGGCTCTCATTAATTTCCATCTACCCACCAGCGAAGCAAAAAAGCAGGAGGCTGCGGATGTTCACCATTGTGGTGATAATGTACAAAGATAAAATTTTTAAAAGTCAGAAAAGTGCCATTTTTGGAAGTTTGGCTCTGGAAGACGTCACCTGTAGCGTAAGAAAAAAAAGAACATTTTCTCAAATGACATGCTGTAAAACAGAGTACTGATTCCCAACACATTATCCACTTCACCTCACTATTCCAGAAAGTATTAATAAGAACAAATCTTCCTTCATCTATCTATGCCAGCGACATATATTGGAAGTATGTGACAACAGACTCTTATCCACCATTTTTCGTGAGGACATTTTTGTGTGGTCACGTTTGTTTTGTGTTCCTCTCAGAAAAAAATAGCTCTGCCTTGTTAAAAATAATAAAATAAAATTTAAAATAATAAGAAAAAATCTGATGTACACTGGAATCTCCTCGGTCGATTGATTTTCGGTTTTAAATGTTCTTTAAGCGCTTTGTTATACCTGCAACTATTGTGGAAGCCCTATATAAAAAAAGCTGTACTGTATTGATCATTTTCATCCAGCATTTCGCATCGCTTCGCAGTCACTCAGTCACAGGCCATTTCATGTCAACAATGGAGAATGTTGCCGACATTTTTGCTCGCTTTCTGAACTTACTACATTCTTAACATGTTGACAACTTTTAAACCGCGTTTCATTCCATTTATTCCAGACCTTTGTTTACAATGACATTGGTCTTGCTGGGGAAAAGAATAATAATTAATGTTGTTGTCACGTCTCTCTACAATGTCAGGCAGAAAAAAAAGTGGAGCAGTTTGTTTCAAAACTGATACTTTGAAACATTGCTTCATGTACATTTTTCGAGACGGAAATGTCCCCTCGGGTTGTGCATTTGAGGACGGCATAAGGTTTTAAAACAAGCAAAATCTCGCATACGACTCGTCAAAAAATTCCCACACTTCCCGACACGTGTACCAGAATTAGTGTGAACCGGGTTCGTTTCTGTCTAAAGACAAGACGAGCTTTACTAGCCTTTAGCATCCGGTCGAGCTACATGCTAACGTCGCGCTTCCTTCCTGGGCGGCTTTTGACCGACAAGTAACGTCGAATACTTTCAGACATGAATGTGAACTGTCGAAAGAGTTGTCGAAATTGAATTAAATAAGCAAAAGTGGGTAGAACGTTACCTTGTCTTTCGGTTCTTGTTGATTAAGTTCAGAGCAACTTCCGTGTTTTTTTAGCACGATGACGCACAAGGGGAGGGATTACAATGTCACGTGGTTGTCTGTTTTATTAAAACTCCATAAGCAGGTCCCCTTTTATATCGATAGATGCCACTGTTGCTCAATTTAAATTGTCGGCGTTGCAGAAAAATGTGCGCGCGGTCAGAAATTCGAACCACGAGACCCTTCTGCCGTTGCACTGCGGCGCTTTCGGCAGCAGAAGAGAAGAAGAATATCAATTACCCTGGTTAAAATTGTCATAATAATATAAACAAGTTTCATCAAACCCTATTGTTTCCCCTGCCAGTTTGACATCCACTTACCTTCATAGTGTCCTTGGGTGTCTTGAAAGGCGCTTATAAATAAAATGTATTATTATTATTATTATATGGACACAAAGGGGCCCGCAACAGTTTGGAATACTGAGGTCACAAGTTGCAGTTTAAAACTGTAAAATGGCATGTCATCAATGGAATGTAATTCACCTATAACTAAAATTAAAATGTAGTCAACCAAGATATGTATCGCTGGTATGATACAGCTGTGCATGCCACACAGCTCCCCTGCTACATGAAAATAAAAGCATAGACCACCATGGTCTTGTTGCTGAGGCTCTGCCAGGAGGTGGTGATAGCTGGTGACCAGCTGGAGTATTGTTGGGGCCATCATCTACCAGCAGGGCAACATGTGGGTCTTACTGGGTGGCTGTGGCTTAGTAGAGCAGGTTGCCCAGTGACCAAAGCTTTTTTTTTTTTGTATTACTGACAGGATTTCCAGTGCAGTCAGTCACACTGGATATGAAACGAACATGTATTAGCATGTAGTAGTTCCAAGTGAAGGTTGTCATTCAAAGAAATTGGTCTAGTCGCAGAGAATGTTTGGTCCAATTGAGGGTTGCACTTCAGAGATAAGGTTCACATTCCAAAGAAAGTTCTAGTTTTGGGAGAAAATTCTAGCCTCAAGACCATGTTCCAATCCCGAGAAAAGGTTTTAGTCCAAAGGGAATTTTTTCGTCCTAAGAGAAGTTTGGGAAGGTTTTGGTCCCACAAGAAGGTAAATTCGATTCCTGAGAGTTCTTATCCCAAATGAACTTGTTGGTCTCAAGAGAATGTTCTTCCTTGAGAGAAGACTCTAGTTCCAAGAGAGGTTTGTTGTCCAGTCAGCCAATCCTCCATGAAGTGTCTTCAGTTGGTCCAGAATGCCTTACCTCTCTGAGCCCCTCTGTACCTGTCCCTCAGGTCCGCGGACCAGACTCTAGTCGAGGTACTGAGAACTAAGCGGAGGCTCAGAGGGGATGGAGCCTTTTCCGTTTTCGGTCAATCTCTTGGGAATTACCTTCCCTCTCTGCAAGCCCCCTCGCTGCCTGTCTTTAAAACTCATTCTTTGGCTTTTGACTCAGCATGAGACTTGATTTTTAGTTTGACTGTTTTTGTATTTTCTAATGTATTTGTCATTCATTTGTTGTTTGTTGTTGTATGAAAAATCTTTGCTCCATGTACAGCACTTTGTATACAGCCGTTGTTGTTTCCAACTGCTCTGGAAATACACTTGAGATGAGTCCAGAGAGAAAATTCTGGTCCCAGGAAAAGACTCTCGTAGGAGATAAAGTAGCTTATCCCAAATCAGGGTTCTTGTCCAAGACAACAGTCTAGAATCAAGTGACGCAGAATAATAATCACAACCTTTGCTTAGCCAGCAAATAAAAACACATTCATTTAAGATTTGTAAGAAGATTCCTATGTATTTTATATTTGTAGATTTGGGGTGTAACCATTGTGTGTGTGTGAGATCGTGAAACTTTGCCACATCCATTATGGCGTTGACGTACGAGTTAGCCCTCGAGGCGGCACCTATGTGTCTCTGCCTATGCTCGTCCCGGAGCAGGCAGAGGGAGAGAGGGAGTTAAAACAAATACCCCAGCACATCTGGAGGAGGACCCAAAGGCTTACCCATCGCTCCGACCACGTCGTCACACGCTGTAAAACAATCCCAGGAAAGTGGCGGGGGGGAGGCGGGGGATAAGTTTCGATACAACAGATGGGATGAGTTCATCGCTTTGTCTTGAGTTCTCACTTTAGATTCGACTCCGCCACTCCCTCCAGGAATCGCGTGGGTAACTTTTTCTTGGATCATCCAAGGAAGATTTGTGCAAGTTGCTCATCCAACGACAGGGGTGGAGGGAAGAAGAAAATGTTGCCGCTCGCGGTTGTCGCCCTGGCCTGCACCATCCGCTGCTTTTCGGTCAGCGCAGATGTGTTGAGAGCAGAGGTAAGTCACGGCCGCATTAGTATGAATTGTACTTATCGACACCATTGCGAGATTTAAATACATGTATTCACCCCCCCACCCCCAACTCCTAACCAACTGGGATTTTCCATCCACGAGAGCCATGCCGTTCTGCAATTGATGCTCCAGTGGATGGAAAAAAATGGTCCCCACGGAATGTCTTGTCATAAACTCGCGGCTTTTTGTCATTCCGTGTACACTGACCTGCGATGTGACTCGCGGTGATATATTCTCTTCTTCAGACGTGTTTATCTGGGGTGGGTTTGCTTTGTTCAGAGAGAGACAAAAGGGGCAAGTTGTTGTTCTATTGATTTATTTTTCTCTTGGGCTCTCATCTGTTTGTGTAGACCGTAGACGGCGAGGCTGCATACGCGAGTCTCCTGAGATGACTCTTTGACCTGCCAAGGAAAACGATCTGAAATAAGATGGCTCAATTGACTCAGCTCACTTTGGTTCGGTCGAAAGACTGTTGAGCGTTACTACAGTGAACAATGCAGCCACAATCCAGAGGGACAATTTAATTGGTCATTTTAAAAAAGTTTTACCCCTCCCACCAAGTTTATTTAAACACACTTAAATATTCAATAAACGGCCGAAAGTGCATCGGCGACTGCAGCTCTTCACTCGAACCACTCGTCGAGTCCGAACTGCAGTCGGTCTAATTATGGGTACATCATTCTGGGTGACTCTTTCTACCGTATTTTGAGAATCTTTTCCCAATTTTTATGGACCCACGGCACCGCCCTGCAAGGTTCACACATTGCTCACCACCAAAAGGCGGCAATTTAATGATAGTTTGATGTGCTCGATATGTGCCGGCAGTTGAAAAAGCAAGCAAAACGGGAAGTGAATCACACTTTTTTTACTTGGCTGAGCAGGATGCGGGAGGGAAGGATCTCCTTAGTCACTGACCACAGACAGCAAAGACGTGGCGACTAAACCATGGCCGTCCAGAGTCCTGCACAGAAAATAGCTCGGCGACAATGTTGCATCACATGCATGTGAAAGCATGTGATTTAAAATAAATAAATAAATAAATGGGGACGTGACGTCAGGGCGTGGACAAGGATACATGGCGAAACCGCAGCAGCGTGATGAACTAAAAACAATTCTGTTGTTGCTCAACATTCTGAGAAACTATGAGACACACTTCCATATTTGAGGCCTTTTTTGGGGGGCAGGGGGGAACCCCCCTTCAGATCAGTTTTCGGTGCGTGTATGGAGATACATTCGGGGTGTAACAAAAACCAACTTGAATCAGTAAATCAAATTTTGATTGGAAAGATGTCAATGGATCGTTTTGAAACGTACCCTGAATTGTACCGCACGCCATGCACCGAGTCACGATCTGATTGGCGGGGCCATCTGCGCCATTGCGACGCCATTCGGCTAATGGTCCCCCGGTTCCCGTTTGACTAGGACACTAAGAAGAAACTCACCGCCTTGTCTTTTTTTTTCTTTTCTGTGTGTGTTGTTTCGGAGGATGGAAAAAAAATCATGAGTCTGCTTGGACTAAGTAAGGAGCGGAGAAATAAAGAGGAGTAAAAAAATAATAATAAATCATATTGCGGTAAGAGTATTTGTACTTGGTGACGTCTCACCAGTGCTGTTTGTCTACTAAAAGTGCTTCGCTGGAGCCTGTGAGCGAAAGAAGTGGGTAGCAGTGAAAACAAAAGGGGTCCGAAAAGTGATGATGCCAGCGCTTCAGAGCCATCTGGCTTCAATTGGCTCCATCTTGACCTAATGTGAGCATCAAAGACGCCGCCTGGACGAACTGTCAAAGACAAACCAGGAACTCAAACAACCGAACCCCGAAGCAACCACCGAGGTTTGTTTTAGACGTCGTTTGAGTTGGGCCGCATTCGGCAGCTCTGGTGTGAAACTGGGTCGCTGAGGCAAATAAATTCAAGTAATGTGAGATTCCGGGGACACGTGATTGGATTTTTTTTTTTTCCGCTGGCACAGACAAAGGAACAACTGACTTGGTCTCAAAGTGAAATTCAGCGATACTTGCAAACTCCCTCTCCATTCCCGTATACTTTCCTACCGCCGCCGAGTCGAATATCTTGACCTTGCCTCATGTAAGCGGACACCGCGGTTTTCTCCTTAACCCCTCGTTCGCCGAAAGACCTCGGAGAATTCCAGTGATCTGATTCCAATGCGTGGAGTCACATGGCAAGGTCAGAGCGAGTTAATGGAAAGCCACAAGTACGCGCTTTTGACTTCACGAGCAAAACTATTTAGCACACCGGTTGAATGACTGGCTTCTGATAATAATGTACAGTCGTTCCCATGACTGTCTTCCACTACTCTGTGACAATTCTGCACACTAGTAAAACTATACGTGTTACTTGTGAATCAAATCTGTGCATTAGTTGACATCCGAGTACTCGTAGGTACTGTAAGTGAGCAGCGGCAGGGTGGCCATCAGGAATTTGGGAAAACTGTGAGCATTTTCCCCAAACGGCCGCAGTAATTCCGGGTGGTCACCGTCTACTTTTCAAAGCACGATGGCCGCACCTTAATGACCATAACGTCCCCAAATTAATTTGGGGCAGCGGCAACCACCATCGACGACGATTCCTAGCACGTCCCTGCTAGCGAGGCACTACATCTTCACTAGCATATTCTTGTACCGTATTTTAACGACCATTCGGCGCACCGTGTTGTAGGGCGCAGTCTCAGTAAGGGTGCTATTTCTGTATTTTACACAAAACGCACTGTATTATTGGGCGCAGCCAGGGGTGGTAAAACATACGCTAGTTTAAACATACGGCATGCATGCACGCACGCTAAAAACACGTTAGCTTGAAGCATAGCGTAGCATGCTAAGACATGCTAAAAACACGTTTTTAAAAAGGCAACGGAAGCAAAACTGAGATCGGTTCTACTTTATTTCGACATCTTACAATGTACTCACGTTTTGATCAATCATCACCCAGAAATCCATCAAAGTCCTCATCTTCTGTATCCGAATTGAACAATTGTGCAAGTACGGTAGTCCATAAAAATGCGGGTTCCCTCTCGGCCATGTGGCGCCCACCCTTCACTGATTGGCGGCTGCTTTCCCGCATGGCTGGCCTGTGTCACGTCCTCAATCACGGCCACTTACACGCCCACCCTTCACTGATTGGCCGGCTGCTTTCCCGCACGCCTGGTCACACTCGCGGGCCACTTACACGCCTACCCTTCACTGATTGGCTGGCTGCTTTCCCGCATGCCTGTTCACGCCCACTTCCGCCTTTTCTCTATATAAACAGCATGTCGGCTCTCAGTCAGGATTTGGAACTCGGCTCATACACTAGACGCTCTGCATTATAAGGCGTCCTGTCCACTTTGGAGAAATTTTAAGACTTTTAATGGCGCCTTATGGTTGTGAAAATACGGTAATTCTACTTTCTAGTGAACAGTAATGTCATATAGGAGTACAAGAAAAATGTAAGTCAGGGCGCCCTTGTTGTTCTCCAAGTGTCCACTAGTGTCCACTACCCTGAAAGCAGTTATCGAATAAAAAGCCTTTCCAAACTTTCATGGGTGGAAGACAGCACTGGAATAAACGTCACTGCTGGTGCGTTGTCGTTCTATTGGGGTGCCAAATTGTCTTCCAAGTGCGGGCAGAGAGCATCCTGGTATGCGGACAATTCAGCGTAGAAGGCCGTACCGAAAAAGATGCTCAAGCCGCTTGCTGTAGCAGTTCTCCAAAAGATTCTCCCACCACTTGCCATGACATGACTCATGTTTTAGTGCGAATTGGCGTCGGCAGACACACTGCACACTCTCAGGTGTGTGTTTACCCAAAGCGGCAGTGGCCAGCCCACCGGCCACACGCGGCCAACAATAGCAGCCATGTTCAAGTCTCGATAAATAGAAGCTTTGATGGCGCCTGCTCCATTGGCCTCGATTTTTTTTTTCCTTGAAAGAAGGAAACAGTGGCAGCAGTCAGGAAGCGATGAGGATGACTCCAATAATACGTTTAAGTAATCTGAAGCAGCACTCCACAGCACCCCCCTTATTTATTTATTTATTTATTTATTTAGCGCCATTGGACCACTTTCACGTGAAGCAATATTTTGATGGACCAGGAAGAGACAAATACAGCGACCCCTGCAACCGAAGCATTTTCCAAATAAAACCTCTTTCAGACTTTGACGATCAATCAAATATGTTCGGAGCGCCGATCCGGGGGGACGATGGCGCCGATTATGAGGAGAATGTGCAGGCAAGGAGAGGAGTTGCCACTGTGTGTGGACATAAGTGAACCTTGTTCCCTAGCCACCGCACTGCCACATCACCAACAGGTAGCCACGTGTGTCCCAGCTCACTCCATTCCTCCCTCTTCCAAGTCACACGCTGTTGCAGACTTGAGAAAACCAGCGTGAGAGAAGAGAGGGTTGGAGATTTTGCTTGACTCCCCTTTGGGCTTGGCAGAGACCAGAGGTGGCGAAAGTAGGCTGACTGGCTACTTAAGTGGAAGGACAGATACTTGTACCCCCCAAAAAAAAATGAAACCCCGACTATGGTTAAAGTAGAGGTTCTGATTCAACTCCTGTGCTGAAGTGAAAGTGAACCCTTTCAGGGACAGCGGCTACTACAGTGGACAGATTATCAGGTTACAGGGTGCATGAAAGGGTTAAAAAAAAACAGTCTGAAATTGACATTAGAAAAGCAACATTTTTTTTTCAACAGGTAAGGTGTCATGACTCAAGACTGAGCATCATATTGCCTTAAAGAGGTTATGGCAAACTGTCCCAGAGATACTCCTCCAAAAAAGAGCCCCAGTAGTGGAAAAAGGGTGCGCCTCTCATGCGGATCTGTTTGACCCACTAACAGTGAGATGATGGCCTCCATTACTTTTCCGACAGTGTGAGTTGTCTTTGGCTGCAGGAGTCCAGACAGACGTGTGGCTTCGTGGCGACCAAGGTTTTTCTCAGAGGATGATGTTTGGACTTGGGCACCGAGTTACACTCTTAACGTTCGGCACCCGGGCATGAAATGAGACTGTTGCGTTGCTCCGTGAGGCCCGTCCGAGTGTGCCACGCAGGTCCGAACAAGCATCGGAAGCTAACTGTCATCAGACGCACAATACGCACGCATACCCGGCCGCCCCCTGCAGATCCGCACAAGAGAAACCTTGTCCAAATTCCTCTTTAATCGTGCGGGGAAATCTAAGCAGGATTCAGGATTCAGGATTCAGGATTCAGGAAACTTTATTTATCCCCATGGGGTAATTTGGACTTAACAGGCACGCTCTGCACAAGAAACATGAAAAACAATGACGAACATGGGATACAGTGCGAAGGGCCTGTCGGTACTCGCCGTATATACAGCGCCCCGAGATCTTAGTTGAGAAAGTAAACACTAGGGAAGGAGAGGGAAAAAAAACCATGCTCGAACTACCCTCTTCTGAGGATAATTTAAGTCTAGGAGAAAAAAAATACCCTGCACATCAAAGCATATGACAGTTACAACAAGTCACAAGACATAACATGTGGTGAGGGGGTGGGTGGATGGGTGGGGGGAACGCGACGCGACCCGACCAGCGTGCTGCCAGTCAGCGCACAGCAGATCAGGTCACATCACGGGGAAAAAACAAAGGGACGATGAAGGCGTTGATGATAAGGGCAGGCCGCAGCTGCTTCGTCAAGGTCTGCTCATGGAGACAGTCCCGGCTTATCAGTCCATGGCCGAGAAGGAGGGGGTGATGGTGGGGACTCTAGCTTCCATGCGTACTTTCAGGGGAAAAGGTCCAGATAGCGTTGTTTTGTTTTGGGACGGCCGCCAACAATTCCAGGTGGCCTTGAGTCCGTGGCTGTATCCCTTCACTGGCGCCGATCAGCCAAATCCTCAATTTCTTTTTGAAGAGCAAATTCCAACTTCTCCATGATGATAACGATCGGACGGAGGCGGCTCCAGAACCGCATCCATATTGCGGTTGAGCTCAGTCACCGCTTGAGTCTGAGTTTTGGACATTCGCGCTCGACCATCGAGAATGACCGGCAGCTTCTTCACTTCCAATAAAGCTGCTCCGTCGGTTGTATTTTGCCAGAGAGCAGAAACTGCTAACACCAAACAGCAGCATACCTGCTATCAGAAAGCCGATAATGTAGATGTCTTCCTCCTCCTCGACGGACAGTATTGACAGGCACACCATTCTCCGCTTCCTCCAGGGATCTAGGGTGTACCCGGCAGCAAATGTCCCGAGGGGCAAGCGGGCTCCCCACTGCCTGCTCTTCTCGTCGAAAAAATTTTGTCGATTGCATCAAGAGACCAGCCAACCAATTCCATGGTTTGTTTTAGGGTGAAAATACGATAGGAGGCTAGGCAAAGTTAAGACACAGACAGCACATAGACTAAGTGGCGAGCAAGGAGAGGGTAGGGGGGGGGGGGACAGGAGCAGAGCAAAAAGCGTCCGCCTTCGTCGAGAGCCAAGCAGGTGTTTAAAAAGGACTCCATCTCGGCTAACGAAAAATAGAGGCAACCTTGTACAAGTTTCATTCATACAGTCATCTCACCGCGTCGCGCAACAACTTAGAACACCGCTTCACTTCTTGATGTTATCTCTAATTATGTATTTTTTTTTAGGATTGCTTGTTCATATGCGCCCCGCGGTTGGTCGGCAATCCAATCCAAGGGGTGGGATGGCCTCCAGCCGGAATACTTAGATAAAACCCCGAAATAGGTTTCATGGTTTGCCCTCTGCTTCTGACTTTTATTTGAAGGCGTGGCTTCAGCAATATGGCTACCTGCCGCCCGGTGACGTCAGAGCGCAGGCCATGCGTTCGCCGCAGTCCATCGAGACGGCCATCGCGGCCATGCAGAGGTTCTACGGCTTGACGGTCACCGGCTCGATGGACACCAACACATTAGCGTAAGTCCTGAGGAAAAAAATTCAGAAGAACGTCCTCGCAATTCAAAGACATGAGAAGTTTGCTTTGACCATTGACAGAGCGATGAACCGTCCACGATGCGGAGTTCCCGACAAATTCGGGCCAGAGCTCAAAAGCAACCTGCGGAGGAAGCGATACGCCGTGCAGGGACTGAAGTGGGACAAGTCCGAGGTGACTTTCAGGTCAGGATCACACGCCGCACTTCTCGGTTGTCCGTGTGCGCTTCAAGTCTGAATGACTCGCTCTCGCCCTAGCATAGAGAATTACACCCCCAAAGTGGGCGAGCGAGCTACCTACGAGGCCATTCGGAAGGCCTTCAAAGTGTGGGAGAGCGCCATCCCGCTCACTTTCAGGGAGATCCCCTACAGCCACATCCGGGGCAAGGTGGAAAAGTACGCCGACATCATGCTCTCCTTCTCGGAGGGCTTCCACGGCGACAGCACGCCGTTTGACGGCGAGGGCGGATTCCTGGCTCACGCCTACTTTCCCGGTCAGGGGATTGGCGGGGACACCCACTTTGACCTCGCCGAGCCCTGGACAACTGGCAACGTGGACCAGGGTGGTAAGCTAAAGACTCTTTCGACTCTAACGTTCTCGTCTTCGATTCGTTTACCCCCCCGAAATGAAACCACACACTGCGTTACTTTCCAACAAGGGAATGATGTTTTCCTGGTCGCCGTCCACGAACTGGGTCACGCTCTGGGTCTGGAGCACTCCAACAACCCCTCGGCCATCATGGCTCCCTTCTATCAGTGGATGGACACGGACAATTTTATCTTCCGGATGACGACCGCAGAGGCATCCAAGCCATATACGGTACTGAGCCGTCCAAAGATACGGGCCGTGAAAACGTTAGCGTAGCAAAGTGATAGGACTTACACCGATTGGGCACAATCCCCCCCCCACCGCAGGCACCAAGACAGGCGGTCCTCCGCCTCCGCCGAGACCCACTAAGTCCTCGAGTCCCAAGAGACCGGAACATGGCCCAGACATCTGCGAGGGACACTTTGACACCATCGCCATTCTCAGAGGAGAAAAGTTTGTCTTTAAGGTATTGTCGCTATTCAAACGTCACTTTCAAGCTGATCTAAGTGACCGCGTTCAATGACTATCGACGAACCTTCCAGGACAACTGGTTTTGGCGCGTGCGCAACAACAAGGTGCTTCCGGGATACCCCATGCCCATCGGTCATTTCTGGAAGGGCCTGCCTTCCAACATCAACGCCGCGTATGAACGGGACGATGGGAAATTCATCTTCTTCAAGGGTAAGCTCCACGCGACATTGATCCTTTCAATTTAGGCTGACGCTGATCTTAAGGCTTTCTAAAAAGCCTGCTATCGCAAGGAAGCGTTATGTCTCTAAAGCATTTAAAAAGATTCTGAGCGCCAGGTAAGACCCCTTTGAAACATAGACCATGGGATGAATTATGTACCTATCGTCATTTCTAGCGAAGTTGCACTCCATTTGCAGACGCAGGTCTCCATGTTGTGCGTGAGAATGATATTCAACGCACAGATGAGCATTTTGTGAATCAACGAATCAACAGGTGACAGGTACTGGGTCTTCAGCGAGTCCACAATGGAGAAGGATTCCCCCAAGAGCCTGAAAGACATCGGGACCGGTCTCCCCAAAGACAAAATGGACGCAGCTCTCTTCTACACCCCCACGGGACAGACGTACTTCTTCAGAGGCACAAAGTGAGTTTGCCCATTGCCCCTCGCGGCCACTCTACACGTAAATTTATTGAGACTTTCTTCCTTGGCACCTATTCTGACTTTCCGTTCACCGTACTCACACGGCTGTGGCCCGCGCAGGTACTACCGCTTCAATGAGAGGACTCGCACGGTGGACAGCGGCTACCCGAAGCCAATCACCATGTGGAGCGGCGCGCCGGACAACATCAAGGCCGCTATTATGAGCGAGGACGGCTGTAAGTACGGCACGGTACAAGTCGAACCGGAGCGCTTCTCCTGAGCAAGCGAGTGACCGAGTGACTTTCCCCTCAGCGTACACGTACTTCTACAAAGCCAACAAGTACTGGAAGTTCAACAACCAGTACATGAAGGTGGAGTCTGGCTACCCCAAGTCTGTGCTGAGCGACTGGATGGGCTGCGAGGGCGAGGAGCCCAAGAAGGGCCGCGAAGAGGAGGTGATCATTCTGGAGGTGGACGAGGCGCAGGGCGGCGTCGGGGCGGTCGCCGTGGTGATCCCGCTCCTCCTCTTGGTTCTGGTGGTTGCCACGCTCGGGGCGCTGTTGTTCTTCCGGAAATACGGCACGCCTCGCCGCCTCCTCTACTGCCAGAGATCACTTCTGGACAAGGTCTAGGCACCGTTGACTAATGGACAACCATTAAGGGAGCCAAACATCAGCGAGGGAGGGCCAGATGAAGACGAAAACTGGGAGACAGAACGGCAAAAGCACTGAGAAGATGGTCGGGATGTCCAAATATTTGGGTGGTTTCCACAGTATGTGCTCCATCGAAACCCAAACCTGTTGTATTTGTATGGTAACTATTTACATGTACTGTGTCACAGATTAAGAAGATGACTACAACCTTGACTCCGGAAGGGATATGCCCCCAAAAAAGACAGTGACTTCCCAGTTTCCTTGCTCATATTCCAGGTTTATCCTCTTTTAAAGACACTCCTCTCCAAAAGTTCGGGATTTTGAGTTTGCGGCTGATGTTCCTGGATGAACCTAACTAAAATGCTCCAGATCCTTTACAAGTGAACTTGTTTTGACTTGACTCTGGGAACGCACAGGTGAGGCGTCAAGCAGGACGTTCTAGGAGGGAAGTGGCCACTCAGCTTGAAGTGTAATCAGCAGGTTAGAACAGAATGGGAAATTGGGAGGAATCGCAGAAAGGCAAAAAACCCCGAATGTCCTTGGTTTAGTTTGGGTTCATTCAGGAATCAGACGCCTGAAGGGAACTTTGCCATTCGGCTGCTTGATAAAGAATGGGCAAATTGGAGAAGAAGGACTGAAATAGTTGGGAGAGGTTTCAAGAAGGTCAAACTGAATTAACCTGGAAAGGTTCTGGCGTGTTTTTAGTTCATCCGAAGATTTGATCGGAAAGCCCAAAATCCCAAACGTTTTTGGGAGCCATGTATGCTTAACTGGACGACTCCGGCGGAACTGCTGTTTGATTGCGAGGCATGAAATCCATTTCCTGTCGCCAAACGTACAAAAAGACGTTGCATTTAGGATCCAAATGCCCAAAATGACAGGGATGCAATTTTTCTACATACATGTTTTTGTTGTTGTGTATCCATATTGTGTCCACAGATGTAAATGTGGCACAAGCAGAGATTGCATAGATAGTCCATGTGGTACAGAATTGTCTTGTGTTTGTATCTGCACAGCTACGGGCAGAAAAGGGGATCGGCAGAGATCCCAACAATATGGTGCAATTCTTTTTTTTTGTGTTAATTATTGTTGCATTTGTGTTCTTTTTTTATAAGTACGGTTATAGTTATTGGTGTTGGATAGTTTTGTTTTTTCTTTTTCCTCTTTTGCTTCTGTACATTGTCAAGAGTTCTGCTGGACAGAGGCACAGCATGACAATGATCAAGCGAGTAATCCCAGTTTACAGAGCGTGGAGGGGAATCCAATCAAATCAGGTGATTATTTCTTGAACCATTTACCAGACATTAGCTCGATTATCGATGCTACTCATGAACACATGGTGCAGAGTTTCTTAAAACAAACAAAAAAAATGTTCTCACGACGATAATTATATTTATAATGATGAGCGTATCAATAAAACTGAATGAGATTGTTTTGTGCCTTTTTATTGCCAAGCAACTTCTCTCCCTGCTCAGGGAAATACTGATGGTGTTTTTTTAATTTTTTTTGTGCTGACACACTGTCTCAGTCTGGCCCCTCTGTGCATTGGCAGGAAGTGGCTGCTTGCAGTTTAACCTGGATTCTTTTTTGTCCGGGTGACCTACATAGTGGCACCTCAACAACTACATTTTCCAACTCAGGAAACCATCTGCGAAAAAGTAATAATGACGCAGCACCCTCTTTTTGGTTCACTACTTAAATAACAACACACAGTGCATCTGGAAAGTATTCACGGTGCTCTCGTCGTATTCCAAAACTGATTCATTTTAACCCCCTAATGACAACAAAGGAAAGTAGAAAGGTGCTCCAAACTTGTGACACTTGAAGGGCTGAGTCCTTTGTACATGTACATTCATTAATTAAAAAAAAAAAAAAGAACTTCATGTATTCATAATGGGGAGTTGTGTCCCGATCTTTGGGAGGAAATTATTTTTGAAAAATCACAACTTCATACGGACGCACCATCATCAACTTCCCGTCTTGTCAGCTGATCTCCCCTCACCCAAACAGACCACGGCCCCTCCCCCTTCCTCACAATGACCAACATCTGCTTCTCATTTCCTCAAAAGCAAAACAAGACAAGGGGGGAAGAACGAGTCGGGGGTGGTGTGTGTGTGGGGGGCAATTGAGGCCTCACACGGACCACTCGGGACATTCTGGCAATAGACCTCTAGGTCAGCAAAAGTATCATTTATGGAGGGCTTACCTCTTAGGGTAAACATTGTTTGCAAGTCACATCCCACACTGCTGACTCCAGTTTGAAGCACTGGCTGAAAAAACGGCATTGACACCTTATATACGGTGCGGCGCGAACCGCAAAATCGGATCGAAGAAACACTTACCTCACCGGGGTGTTTCGGGAACCAAGACATATTATTTACGATGTAGTAAGTCACGAGGCTAGTCAAATTGGTTGATGAAAAAAATTATGTAAAGCTCTTTATTCTCCTATTTTTTAATCACTTATATTTTTATTTGACTATTTTTTCAATTATTTCCAATAAACCACTCTGGTTATTTAAAAATCACCATACTGTGTATCTTAAATTCCCCAATTAAGTAACAATGTTCAATGTGCGTATTTTCAAAATGTTCATTCCAATAATTAGAGCAATTATGAAAGAAAAACATCTTTAACATCCAATGTTTTTACATCTCAGTAAATTCTTTCATTTAAAAATATACATTTATTTTGTTGACAGTAAATAATTTAACAAGATACACTGACTCTAAAAATATATACATTAATTAAATTGTAGTTAGTTAAAAAAACGAATACAATTATTGACTGAATTAATAGAAACGCTTGGTGGGCCAGATTAAAGAAGAGAGTGGGCTGTATATGGCCCCCGGACCAGACTATGTCCACCCCTGCACAGAGGCTGAAAGCGGGCTCCTCCCTTTGCAGAGTGCACAAAATGGCGCTTGAGCCTTCAAATTGCCGCCCCCTTTAGTGGAGAAATGCTGCCCTCCAGTGGAAGCTGGAAAAACTTCACCAGCAGAAAATACCCAAAGATGGCCCCAAATCAGTCGATATCATTTATTGTATGAAAATGCCACACGGAACTTGACGTTTCACAATGACAAAATAGGGAAGGGGATTTATTTACCAGGCTGTTTCTAACTGTCAGACTCCTTTTTCCTAAGTAGCTTCCCTTTAGGTTTGAGCAGCAGAGACTTTTGGTGCTCCTCGATTCTTCGAGCTTCTTCCTGCCTTTGTCGCCACGACTCAATGCCTCTGTCGATCTCCGAGTCGAGCATAACGATGCGCCTCTGCGGAAGAGACATTTAAAAAAGTTCAACATAAGAAAGAAAGGAATTCATGGCAATGTTTTTTGGGGAGTAGCTTTTTATGCTACCATAAATACTATTGTTGGCACTCTCATTCACTTGCACCCATGTCACTCACCTGATCAAATACTCAAAAGATATGACAGTGTGAAATGTCCGGTTTGTGGAAACTAGCAATACCCGCGCATCTCACATGCACATTGTTGTTGAACGCAAAATATGTCTTTTAGTCAGGAGAATAACAATACTCACTGCCAATTCTTCCCTCTCCCGCCTTCTTCTCAAAAAGCCCTTCATTGGTGGTGCTGGCCTGCCATCTGCAAAACAGTGTAAGCAGAATTGGAACCCAGTGGATCTTAAATTAGATAAACGGAGCCTGAAGGGGATAAATTATCTTTGTGTCGGTGAATATGTACCTGCAAAAGACCAATCGGGGAGATCTGTTAGGGGTCCATATTCGCTGCCACTGCGTGCAAGTCCATGCCTAAACAACAAACATAAAAGAGTATCGTCAGGTGGCCGGTGAATAACGTGCAACTACACACATGTGTACATATTATATGAGTAGCTGTACTTTTCTGCTCAGGTAGAAATATCGCAATTCCATGAGTTTGCCAATAGGCGGGGGTTCACTGTTTTAGCCTTGAGTTTGACACCTGAGTAACATTTGAGTGCTACGTACTCTGTCCTCCACTTTTCTCCCCCTTGAGCTCCCCGCGTCGTGCTCAACCGCCGGCAGGAGTGTCTGAACCCTGCAACACAAAAGCAACAACAAAAAACAGTGAGCAACATATGATAAAAGTCGGGTGAATTTACGCTTGACACTGTTGGCTTTAGCTGTTAGCCATGCTAAGACGACGTCAGCGTTCTGTTTACGGAGGATTATAAAGAGAAGCGAAAACACGACCAACATATTAAAACGAAAAGCGATTCGAACAGCGAGGCCATTTCAACACGAGTTAAAAATATCGTGTCTCACCGGAGAAAAGGAGCATCCTTACGGGGGACGCCATGTTGCCCGCACTTACACTAAATGACGGCAAGGTGGAGCCAATAAACGTCAATGTACTTGCAAATATACCAAACGGCCGCTAGATGATGCCAAAATCGCCCATTTGGTTTTCTCCGCGTGGTTTCTAACCTACGTCACCCTTTGATTGATCTACAATTCTCCACCAATTTAAGCCATTATAGTTCAACGTGTATCCGCTATTTCAGCACACCTGGGCAATTATATTTTTACACCCAACCCGTTCCACATTTTCAGTCATACAAAACCCATCATGCAATACATTTTCACCTTAATTCTTCCACATTTTCCATCTGATTCAAACCATTCATACGTCAAACTGTTCGGGTCATTCTGAACATGTCGAGAACTATTTTTTTCCACACATTCAATTTTTTTCAGTCCTCCACGTTTTCATGACAACATTCCTAAATCACTACAGAACGTTGTGTTTTTTTTAGATTCTACCGATTCCATTACTTAATCGATTCATACCACTCAAAATTGTAACCGTTCAGCTCATTCAGAACATCTATGGACATTTTCTTTACACTCCCAAAATTCCAGCCTTACTTTTCTTACGTTTCTTACTCCATAAATGCAATAGTCATCAGAATAGTGGGGGCGAATATATATATATATATATATACCCAAAAAGGGTGGGTATGCTGAGCTGCTGTTTGGTGCATATGCACAAACAACGGTCAGGACCCGTCCCCCCATCCGAAGGCGGAGAGAAGCAACCCTCTCGTCTATATATATAGATATAGATATATATACTGACCGTTGTTTGTGCATATGCACCAAACAGCAGCTCAGCATACCCACCCTTTTTGGAGTCCTTGGAGGGTGTGCTGGAGAGTATTCGGCCGGGACTCCCTTGTTCTGCTGGGGACTTCAATGCTCACGTGGGCAATGACAGTGAGACCTGGAAGGGCGTGATTGGGAGGAACGGCCCCCGATCAGAACTCGAGTGGTGTTTTGTTATTGGACTTCTGTGCTCGTCACGGATTGTCCATAACGAACACCTTGTTCAAGCATAAGGGTGTCCATATGTGCACTTGGCACCAGGACACCCTAGGCCGCAGTTCGATGATTGACTTTGTGGTTGTATCATCGGATTTGCGGCCACATGTTTTGGACACTCGGGTGAAGAGAGGGGCGGAGCTGTCAAGTGATCACCACCTGGTGGTGAGTAGGCTCCGATGGTGGGGGAGGACGCCGGTCCGTCCTGGCAGACCCAAACGTATTGTGAGGGTTTGCTGGGAGCGTCTGGCGGAATCCCCTGTCAGAAAGAGTTTCAACTCCCACCTCCGGCAGAGCTTTTCCCATGTCCCGGGGGACGCGGGGGACATTGAGTCCGAATGGACCATGTTCCGCGCCTCTATTGTTGAGGCGGCCGACCTGAGTTGTGGCCGTAAGGTGGTTGGTGCCTGTCGTGGCGGCAACCCCCGTACCCGCTGGTGGACACCAGCGGTAAGGGATGCCGTCAAGCTGAAGAAGGAGTCCTATCGGGCCTTTATGGCCTGTGGGTCCCCAGAGGCAGCTGACGGGTATCGACTGGCTAAGCGGAATGCAGCTTCAGTGGTCGCTGAGGCAAAAACCCAGGCGTGGGAAGAGTTCGGTGAGGCCATGGAAGCCGACTTCCGGACGGCCGAGGAAATTCTGGTCCACCATTCGACGTCTCAGGAGGGGAAGCAGTGCACCACTAACACTGTGTACAGTGGGGATGGGGCGCTGCTGACTTCGACTCGGGACGTTGTGAACCGATGGGCAGAGTACTTCGAAGATCTCCTCAACTCCACCAGCACGCCTTCCTTGGAGGAAGCAGAGTCTGGGGACTCTGAGGTGGGCTCTCCTATCTCTGTGGTTGAAGTCACCGATGTGGTTAATAAGCTCCTCGGTGGCAAGGCCCCAGGGTGGATGAGATCCGCCCGGAGTTCCTCAAGGCTCTGGATGTTGTGGGGCTGTCCTGGTTGACACGCCTCTGCAGCATCGCGTGGTCATCGGGAGAGTGCCTCTGGATTGGCAGACCGGGGTGGTGGTCCCTCTTTTTAAAAAGGGGGACCGGAGGGTGTGTTCCAACTACAGAGGAATCACACTCCTCAGCCTCCCTGGTAAGGTCTATTCAGGGGTGCTCGAGAGGAGGGTCCGTCGGGAAGTCGAGCCTCAGATTGAGGATGAGCAGTGTGGTTTTCGTCCCGGCCGTGGAACATTGGACCAGCTCTACACCCTTAGCAGGGTCCTCGAGGGTGCGTGGGAATTCGCCCAACCAGTCTACATGTGTTTTGTGGACTTGGAGAAGGCGTTTGACCGTGTCCTCGGGAGTTCTGTGGGGTGCCGAGTATGGGGTACCAAGCCCCTGATACGGGCTGTCCGGTCCCTATACTGCCGATGTCAGAGTTTGGTTCGCATTGCCGGCAATAAGTCGGAATCGTTTCCAGTGAGGGTTGGACTCCGCCAAGGCTGCCCTTTGTCGCCGATTCTGTTCATCACCTTTATGGACAGAATTTCTAGGCGCAGCCGAAGCGTTGAGGGGTCCGTTTTGGTGGTCTCAGTGTTACATCTCTGCTTTTGCAGATGATGTAGTACTGTTGGCTCCTTCAAGCAGGGCTCTCCAACTCTCACTGGAGCGTTTCGCAGCCGAGTGTGAAGCGGTTGGGATGAGGATCAGCACCTCCAAATCTGAAACCATGGTCCTCAGTCGGAAAAGGGTGGAGTGCCCTCTCCGGGTCGGGGAGGAGATCTTGCCCCAAGTGGAGGAGTTTAAGTATCTTGGGGTCTTGTTCACGAGTGAGGGCAGAAGGGTGCGAGAGATCGACAGGCGGATCCGTGCAGCGTCTGCTGTGATGCGGACGCTGTATCGGTCTGTCGGGGTAAAGAAGGAGCTGAGCCAAAGGGCAAAGCTCTCAATTTACCGGTCGATCTACGTCCCAACCCTCATCTATGGTCACGAGCTATGGGTCGTGACCGCAAGAACGAGATCCCGGATACAAGCGACCGAAATGAGTTTTCTCCGCAGGGTGTCCGGGCTCTCCCTTAGAGATAAGGTGAGAAGCTCGGTCATCCGGGAGGGGCTCAGGGTAGAGCCGCTTCTCCTCCACATCGAGAGGAGCCAGATGAGGTGGCTCGGGCATCTAATTAGGATGCCTCCTGGACGCCTCCCTGGTGAGGTGTACCGGGCATGTCCCACTGGCAGGAGACCCCAGGGACGACCCAGGACACGCTGGAGGGACTATGTTACCCAGCTGGCCTGGGAACGCCTCGGGATCCTCCAGGAAGAGCTCGAAGAAGTGGCTGGGGAGAGGGAAGTCTGGGCTTCCCTCCTAAAGCTGCTGCCCCCGCGACCCGACCCCGGATAAGCGGTAGAAAATGGATGGATGGATGGATGGACGAAGAACAAATTTGCTGAAGCCATAGCTAAATATATGGCTACTGCATGCAAGCCTGTCAACATTGTCCACAGCTCCACTCAAGCTGAAATCATTCGCATTGCATCGAATGACTCGTGTTGGATTGACCTGGCGCTTTAAGAGGGGCGGGGCTGCCACGAACAGGTGACCGTTCGCGCGATGTATCGGCAATTTAAACAGCGTGGGCTAAAATGTTGCTAGAACATGGGTGTCTTTATTTAGCTCATTTTTGCATAGTTGTCATGTTTGTCCGTCTGCAATCTGACGTTTAAACGAAGTAAATTGGGTTGCAGCTGGGGTAAATCATGCCGGCGCTCCACTTCCGGGATTGACTATTGGGACTTGTAGTTCTTTCGTTCGATTCGACTTGATATGTTTGTGTTGTATGCTTTCTTACGTTTAAAACAATGAATAATGATGACGATAATGATACATAGTGAAATCAGCGTTGATTACATTATTAAACGTATTGTTAAATAAAGGTATTAATTGATGGCAGTTATATACATATTTACATTGTGATGCAGAAAGATAGATATATATTTTTTTACTGCATTTATGTGTAGTTTAGGTTATTACCTGCTTCTGATACTTCTGTTACAACTACTACTACTACTACTTCTGCTGCAAAGTGCTCCAATAAATGATCAAAAAAGTACAGAACGAGAGATCCTTCCATGCTGACTGACAATCCCTATTCAGGGGGCCATGAAAAACTGAATTAACTGAACAACTCCACTACGGATTGCCAGCGAGAGCCTCCATTACAAGCATCCGAAATTATATCGACACAAAACCGTAGAGAGACTTCCGAGCAAGAAGGACCAACAGAATCAGCATATCCTGACGGCTGTGTTCAAAGCAAATTTGAGAAAAACGAAGTATGCAACCATTGCTTAAATCCATTATAGGCTGAGTACTAGTTTACCTTAGATGTGCACTTTGTAATGTTATATTGCGCTGTTTTTATTCCATAAAAAGAGCTGTTCAAGCAGCTGCTGTGTGACAAAATATTTTTTTCACTGTTGTTGATGGACAGTAATATTGTGTGAGAGATAATGTGTGAATAACTGCTCCAAGTGAAAAATGTTCATGTAAAATTGAAAATCGAAATTGTTATTTCAGTAAATATTTGCATTTTGCACATAGAAACTGATTCATAATTCCATGTTGATGAGGGCATTAAAATGGGGGAAAATAGGACAAAAAATATAAAAGGAAATTTAGAAACGATAAAAGCAGTGCCAGCTTCATGCCGAATCCGGGCCAGATGCCTTTGCTGACTGGGATGCGTGAGTAATCAGGATTAATTTTTAGTTAATTTGAGTTAATTATGACAGTTGAGTTTTTAATTAGATTAAATATTTTAATCGTTTGACAGCTCTAATATATATATATAATATATATATATAAGAGAGAGAGGGGGCATGAACGCCATATGGAGTTTATTCATTTATTTAACGTTTTGATTGTTGTTATTGTGCTTTTGAGTTTTTGCATCGCACAGTATTGATGTTTCTTTTGTGCGATGCAATCGTGGCATTTCGAATCAGCCGAGAGAAGCACTACGAAATTAAGAAAATGCACTGTTACAAACCATTTTAATGGGACGAAGAGAATGTTGGTTGAAAATTAGTTTTTTTAAAGGTCTAATGCAGTGGTTCTTAACCTGGGTACGATCGAACCCCAGGGGTTCGGTGAATCGGTCTCAGGGGTTTGACGGCACCTCTGCCATGGAGGTTAAGACACACTCAACATGTCAATTAGTTATGACATGCCTGCTTGGCCATCACTGGCTGGTTCATTTTGTGCACAATTAAAAACAAAAGGTATACTTATGTCTTTTAATTACGTTTCTTTCTGTTTTAATAAATGCGTTTTTTATGTCTTGAATTTGTAAAAAAAAATAAAAACATTATTTTTCACTCATGAAGGCTTCGGTGAATGTGCATATGTACTGGTTGGGTTCGGTACCTCCAACAAGGTTAAGAACCACTGGTCTAATGTCTACGTGAAGCCAATAAGTAGGTTATAACAGTTTTAACGTGGTGAACACGTGCTACCCGGTGTTCCTAGCTGTATTTGCTACGCTCCAAACTATTTGGAATGGCTGCAGCACTAAAGCCCAGAAAAATTCCTCTGTTAGCTTTTCAGACAAGTTGCCACTCGCAGGCCCAGGCGAGGCGAACGGGGAGAGTGTGATCTGGAAGGCCGACGGCGGCGGGGGGGACTCCGGGGTGAAGGGCTCCATCTCTCCCTGGAGGCCGCCTCACGCCGACCGTGCACCTCCGCGCATTCCACAGGCTGCTGGTACAATCAAATAGTGCCACCCAAAGAAAGCACCACTTTATTCTTATGATCATTTTTTCGCGTTAAGTAAAGTCGGAAAGTGGTGTGTGATACAACAATACAAAATTAGAACTCGTATGAAATCGCATGAGGTGTTCCGGTTAGCAACGGGGGGGGCGAAGAAGGGGGTAACAAGCCGCCGCCGTTGACTGATAAAGGAAACCAGGGAAGAGTCAAACGAAACAGTGACGGAACGACCGGGTCGGTGCCTGGCCTTCAAAATAAAACAAAAAGCTCCACTACCTGTTTGTATTTAACACAACGAAAGCTACTCTGATTTAGATTGAAAATCACTAACCGGAATGAGCTAAACACTTTCATAGCCTACTTGACTGCTATAAAAAGAGGGGGAGGTAAATCATTATTTAAGGGAAGAAAGAAAGAAAGAAAGAAACTTGTCCACCGTGCAATGCACTCTGGGAGGGATTTCATTTATACCGAGAAGGTCTTTTGAGACGGAAACGAGTCGGTAGAACAGAGTTGCCCTTGTCTTTCTGAGCTTCTCCACTACCGGACGGGGTCGAGCAACGCATTCGTTTTCATGTGGACTACGAGCGAGTTTTTGTTGTTGTTTTTATTTCCCGAGATGAATGGCAGGAGACGGGTGAGTCGTGCACAGGCGGATCTGTTGTCTTGAGTATCATTTTTTGGCAGCCAATGAAAGAAGTTAAACTTCCCCATCACATTGAGCCAAAAGTAGAACTTAGCAAAACTTGGGGACGATGCAGATGTGGAGCCACGCGAGGGGCCACAAAGGAGGCCCTCCACCGCTAGAAGCGTCCTGGATGTGTGCTTGCACTGACTAGTCCAATGGGGCGGCTGTAGGTTGTCCGCCTGATGGCAAAATAGTAAGGATTAAGTCATGTCTTGAGTCCTCCCACTGACCCCATTGGTCTTATTTATCTAGCTATTTATTTTATGCAGTAAATCAATCCGGAGTAGTCATTTTTGAGCTGCGTCTGAGGGTGTAGGAACAGTCGGGAAAGCGTTTTACGTCATGGATCGGCCAATAAGTAAGTTGCTGGAGAAGCTGAAGCTCACGGATTCAGGCAGCGTCAAGTTCAACAGCTCCAAGAAAAAACCAGACGTGGTCGGGAACGCCAATAACAGCAATGGGAACAGCAGCACCGGCGGCGGCGGCGGCGGCGGTCCCGGTTTGGCAATTCCCCCCTCACAGCTTCCACAGCCATCGTCTGTACAGCCGGATGGAGAACAAGCGCCTCACGCTTCCACCTTGGCCCCGCTGAGGCGTCGCTCCCCCCAGCAAAGGGCCTCATGTTACCTGGGTGAAGGCCTGGATTCCCACCTGCGGCGAGAGTCTGGCCCAGGCCCCGAATGCGAGGTTCCGGGTCACAAGGCATCCCTGAACCAGCGCCGCTACTCCCTGGAGCTCCAGCAGCTGGTCCGAAGGCAGCAGCTCCTCTCCCAACCTCCGCCGCCTCCATACCCCACCGCTGTCGGTTACGGGTCATCTCCCAGAAGCACGGCCGAGACGGGCTACATTTCGGAACCGGAGAGACACAAGCGGCTTTCCCTCCAGGAGGCTTTGTTCTACAAACGCCTGAGCACAGGGAGCGAACTGTGGGAGAGCCCGAGACCCGCATCCTTGTCTCATCCGCCGCACCGTCTGGCCGACGGCTTCTTCTACCCCCCGGGGCCTGCCCTGAGCCCGTGTTCGTCCTTCAGCCTCCAGGAGTCTGTGCTGGTTAGTCCTCGGTCCAGTTTCGCCTCGAGCACAGCCAGCGGCGGAGGAGGGGGCGGAGGGGGCGGCAGCCCCATGGGGAGCCGCTGCAGCAGCAACCGAACCAGCGGAATCAGTCTGGGCTACGACTCCCGGTATTCCATCCCGCCGCAACAGCAGTCTCCGTCTTTGCAGACGGGACCCATGTATGGGAGGACCCCCGCGGAGGCCTGGACTCAATACCTCGGCGGCGGAATGCGTCAAGGCGCCTACGACAGCCGGCACTCGTACCCGCCGGCGGTGGGAAGTCCCGCCGCGGCATGCTACCAGGCGGGCCCCGAGTGGTGGGACGAGCAAAAGTCGGGGGCAAGGGGCAAAGAAGGGGGTGTCGCGCTCGGCGAGAAGAGTCGCCACTCTGACTTGCCCGGGATGCGCTACCAAGAAGAGCTGACCCGGCTTCTCCTGAGAGACGCGGCACTTGAAGGCAGTGGTCTCTTGGAGGGCCTCATGCTAAAAGAACAGTCCTTGGCGCTGGCGGCTCTGTCCAAATCCGGCGCGGCGCTGGGATCGTCGTCGGCCACCAAGGCTCAGGAGGATCTCGGGGCTCCCGCCGGACGAGACGCTGCCGAGAACCGTCAGGAATTCTTTGGTAAGACAACTTGACTTTTTTCACATGGCTCAGATTGTCCCAACACCTTTGGGCAGATTCTGTTTTTGTCCAATCACAGTATCGGCATCCACTCCTGGAGTACCGGGGATACCGAGTGCTGATACCTCGATTACTTGTGATATATGAAATTTCATCAGCAGACGAATATTCACCGATGTGTCAAACCGACTGCCGAGGAGGACTTCCTTGATGTCAGATTTAGTTTTTAGATCAAACTTTTTTTGCCTTTAGCATCGGTAGCTGGTGCCAACAGTCGATACGTTAAAGTAAAGCCGCTATCAGACCGATACCAATTCTTCATGTTGGTCCTCGCCCGTCCCTATGGGGAGACGGAGTAGATAGACAGGAGATAAAGGAAAACAGGATGAAGGCGTTCAAACCACAGAACCATGGGCACAACAACTGCTCTCGCAACAACATTAATGGTCCCGCGATGCCCACGATGATGACCACACTTGTGTGCTCCCGACACCATCGTCCCCGGCGCGAAGGGCATAGCGCTCGAGGTCACACGATGCCCGGATTTCTGGTGAAATTAAATCCCCCCGTCACATTTCTGTCTCGACCGCATCGAACCTGCCGAGACATGTGGACGTGTTTTAAAAACCGATCCGGACAAGTTGGAGACGGGCCCTTTGATTGTCAGTATTACGGACTTCTCGTTGAAGTGATATCGTAAAACCATTTTCAGTTTGCTTGCTGCTACCTGACGCTGGGCATCTAACTGTATAAAATAACACTCACGGAGAAAATTGCATGGTTGGGATATGAGCGCCAGCCGCTAGCGTGAGTCACACAAGGCGGCGTAGGGCCCAGTGTGTGTTGTGTTGGTGTGCATTACGGTGGCTGGATGAATGTGTATATGTGTGTGCCGTTTTTTTTTTTGTGGCAGGGTGTGTTTTCCCCTGGTGACTTCAGGCCACAGTAATGCTTCAATGTGTGTGTGCGCGTGCGTGTGTGTGTGCGTGTGTTGGGGCGGTGTGCTGCTGCCTGTTTTTCTGCTCAGGTATGCGTTCCCTCAGGGGACGCACACTGGCAAAGCGCTTTGCCTATTGGGAAAGAAATATGAGCTTTGCATTCCGTCATCTCGCCAGGAAGTGTATGCATCCTTTATTTATTTATTTATTTATTTATTATTTTTTAAACACTCCCTCAACCATAGTTTGGGCTGTGCTTCCGGAAATAGAAGTGAGTAGCGGGCCGCAGCGCACACTTGCTGGCAAGCTCAAGCCCCACTGTGCCACACTCGTTAATGAGATTCAGACTGTTTAAAAAAAACAAACAAAAAAAAACATTCTTTTTAAACATACGCATACCAGAGAGAGTCACCCTGCTGGGCGGTGTGGAAAAGACGGCAAAAGACCTGCCGCATTGTACACCTTCACCAGTGAGATCTAGGCCGCACTGTGTGACACGGATTTGCCAGTAAGTGTATGTGTTAGAGTGGACTGGAGTTCTCTAGCGCGTGTGCTGGCTGGATTTCACTGGCGGGTGTGCTCAAGTCGGGGCGCACGCGTTCCAGCTGACAAGTGGATGCATTACATGCGAGAGATTTTGCTGGTGTTGAAAGTGAAGACTGAATTTCACTGGGAAGGGTGCGTTAGAGATGCTGTTTGGCCACGTCAGTCACTCAGCAGTCTGTCTCTCGTCAGCTCGCCGGCAAGGGTATGCGTGCGCGCATCCCGCAGGCAAGGCTCGATCGACCTGGCAAGTGTGCGTGTTCCCGTTGGTGTTTGGCCGTTTCCTAGTCCCGGGCTGCCTTGTGACATCTCACCAGCAAGGGTGTACTGCAGACAAATGTTCACAGATAAAAGATTTCACACAGGATCTGACATTAACGGTGGCCCGATGGCCCGGAGCCATCGCACGACTGTCTCAGGTCACCTGAAGTTCACTGATGGTGGCCTGACCGGACCACCAGTGCAAATTGTGTGAAGAAATGAGATTTAACGTCTCGTATTGAAGCTGTCTCGACTTAAATTGATCGATCATCTCTGCTCGCCCCAGTGTACGCATTCAATCTCCCCCATTCGCTGACACACAGTGTACTACGTCCTCGCGTGCATCATGTTCGCGGACTGTTTCCTCTGAAAATATTTTCGAGTGTTTTCCAGGGATGCGCTTTTGTCCCTTTTCTCATGTCAAGAGTCTTGTGGCCTTTTTTCCAGACGGGTTATTTCAAGGACCTGTGCGTTCCGGTGGTGCCAATATTGAGGAGCGCACAAGAATGCTCCGTTTGCGTGGCACTCCCTCAGCCACATAAGAAAAAAAAATGTGGGCAGATCCCGGAATAGATCACAGTGAGTGGGGTGGAGCTGGCTGGCGAGGTGGGGGACCGAGGGGGTGGGGGGGCGATCACACCGCTCGGACTGCCTGGCTGCTTTTTATTCAATTTGAAAAGCACGGAAATGGGAGTCGTCATTGCTGACTGGCCCAATTCGCTCAAAACGAGCCAGGGCTCCTGGTTGATTCTTGGCCGTGCCTCCGCCAGGGCTTCCTCCTGATGATCTGCCACCATTTTGCGCTTCAGGTAACAGGCAGAGTGCAAGTTTCCTGCTTAAAGGACGCGTGAGACGGGTGGAGGGGCTTTACAGGAAGTGTTGGAATTTCCCTTTCATGTCAGCAGCGTTTGAGCCAACGGGCTTGGCTCCTGGGTGTGAACACCCCCCATTCCCCCACCACAGGCGGTGGGAAGGAGTGACACAAATCTCACCCCAGGTTTAACCCCCCCCCCCAGGGACCTGCATCAAGTGCGGAAAAGGCGTGTACGGAGCGGACAATGCCTGCCAGGCTCTGGACAGCCTTTATCACACGCGCTGTTTCACCTGCGTGTCCTGTGGTGAGTTTAAAAAAAAAACAAGACAAGTAAACGTAAACCTGTGTAAAATGGATTTGAAAGGGGTTTGTTTTTGTAGGACGTGCCTTGAGAAACAAGGACTTCTACAACGTGAATGGCTCGGTGTACTGCAAAGAAGATTACATGGTGAGCCTCTTTTGCTTGTGTGTGTTTTTTTTTTTGGCCAACTCCTCATTGCTTTTCTTGTACTCGGCAGTTTTCGGGATTCCAGGCCGCTGCCGAGAAGTGCAGCGTGTGCGGCCACCTCATTCTGGAACAGGTGAACTGCCCTCCCCTGACCCCAAAAGAGGACGCAGATGACATTTATTTTTCTTATTCAGTCGAACATGTCCTTCCTCGTCTCAGCCAATCCCAACATCGATTGCGCCGTCTATTCAGGACTATCATGACCGTATGGCGAGTAGGATTCCCACAATTCCACATTTTTCCGTGAGAAAAATTGCCACTCAATTTAAAAAAACAAAACAAATCGAATGTAGCTTTCCACCAGAAATTCTAAGTTTTCCTTCTTTTCAAAAATATTTTTTTCAAAAGTCAAGCATCTGAACCGTTATTGGGGGGGAATCCGCATATCCTTAAGGGGGGAAAAAATCTTAAATGTTCCCTATTAATACTTTATTACAAATTTCACATCTTCCATGATAAAATTCCCCAATGGAAATTTTTGAACCCTTTTGTGCTCATTTCAACAATTCTCAGATCAAAGATGATCTTCTTCTGCTTGAGGAAATTCCCAATTTGACAGAAATGAATCAGTCATTCTTACTTGAGAAAGTCAACATTCCCACTTGAAGTCCACATTTCTCTTGAGAATGTGGAAACGAGCAAGTCCACCATGACTTGAACATTCCTACTTTGCTGCAAAATTTAGAGGAAAAGTTTTCACCAACATTTTGCAACCGATTCCAACAGTTTTAATGTCAAAATTGTTAACAGCAGTCCCCTTATAGAAATGTAATGTCTGGCTTTCTCGTGCGACAGCCCCCCAAAAAGACACTATTTTAGTGGCTGTCTCCCGACCGCAACTCTGAATACATGAGAAAATCCAGATGATTCCCCGTGGCGTATGTCGCGGTCCTCTGAATGAACAAATCCCAAATTCGACCTCCAGAAAATTCCGGCTTGGTGGCAACCGATCGCGGAAGCCTGCGGGGACACTCTGTTCTAGTTGAACTCCCAGAGTGGCTCCGAACGATGTCTCCAATGTTGTCATTGTGGCCTCAGATCCTGCAGGCGCTGGGCAACTCGTACCACCCCGGCTGCTTCCGCTGCGTGGTGTGTGCCAAGGCCTTGGACGGGGTGCCGTTCACCGTGGACCAGCACAGCAACATCTACTGCGTGGCCGACTACAACAAGTATACGCATCTCGCACGCCCCCTTCGGCGTCACTCGTGTCTCAACTTTTGTCTTTTCCGTCTCCACAGGACTTTTGCCCCAAAGTGCGCTGCCTGTTTGCAGCCCATCTTGCCTACTGAGGTGAGTGCTGTAATGGCCTCGAAAAGTTGGTAATTTTTGACAAGCTCGTAGTCTTCCACAGCACCGCCTCTGCGATTATTTTTCATCCAAACATAAATGGGCCGAATTTTGGTCCCGGCTTGTCCCCGCTCACGTCTCGCTCAATTCATCCAGAAACGGGTTCATTCTGGAATGATTTTGCAGGGCAGCGAGGAGATCCTCAGGGTTGTGTCCATGAACAAGGACTACCATTTTGAGTGTTATCACTGTGAGGTGAGTGACGCACACCAAACGCCTCTTCTGTTTGCGCTAGCTAACATCACTTCCCGTACGCATTCCTCGTCTCACCCCCGCAGGAGTGTGGCAAGCAGCTCTCCGATAAGCCCGGCTCACAGTGCTTCCCGCTGGACTCTCATCTGCTCTGCCACCCGTGTCACATGAGCCGAGTGTGCAGCGCCGCCACGCAAAACTGAGGAAGCCCTCCCCTTTGCGTGCTTCGGTTTTATTGACTCTCAACATGTAACTGCTGATTTTAAGATATTCCCGCGGCTCCTTTTTGACTTGCGCCCGCCCTCCCCTTTGACTCCACTATACCTGCTGTTGTTCTACTTTTACTGTATGGTCACAAAAAAAAAAAAAAAGGGAACAGGAAACAGACTACTGCTCATTTGCTGTAGAAGAACAAAGGATCCTGCTTAACTGTACATATTTTGTTAGCAAACATTTTGCACTTAAATCTCACTTTTGAGATTTTGTTAAGGTGAAACAGTCACATTTGAGGACAATTACTGTCATTTCTGTATGCTGTAACAACACGTTGTGTGTTCCATAGATTTAATAAGACTGCTTTGTGGTTGTACATTTCAGAGTTCATATAAAAGAAATTGATGCTTCGGAGCTGGTCCGTGTCTGAATCACCCCCCACCCCCAACAGATAGCGTGCACGAGGCCAAGGTTTTCCCAACTGAAGTCGGTCAGCACTTCAATTTATTAACTTATACGTCATGACTTGCAATACATTCAACAGCAACAAAAATCAACTTTTCAACTAAAACAAGATAAAATGGTAAAAATGGAGCCGTTTGTCAGAGCTATTGTTTAGAAGACAATCATTTGGATCTCCTCTGCACTACTCACTGAGACATGTGACTTTCAGTTGACATGTCAGGATGAACCCAAACTGCACTAGGTCTTGGAACAAGTTCACTTTTTATGTCCCAAGGTTCAGCACTGAGTGCGCGCGACTTGCTGTTCTACAACAAGGAACTGAAGGATCAAATTCACAACAGATGCTTGATGCATTAAAAATTCACAGGACGCCCACTTCTATGCCTTTCTGTGACTCTTCCAGTCCCTGTCTCACTGATTTATTTGGCGTGGTCTTTCCCCCCCCCACGGATCAAAACCATGTTGTGAATGTTGCCGTTCAGCTCCTTGTTAAAGAGGAAGTTGTACATAAACGACTGAAACACAGAGTTGGATGTTTTCCAATCGGGAAGTCAAAAGAAGTACACTTATAAAAGAGCTACTCTAGCGCATTTTCGCGCTACCCAGAAATTTCGCCACAGGGCCCGATACACCAAATTTTTTTTTTAATTAGTGTAGAGGGTTTTTCGAGGGGGCAAGATTCCTCTGGTGTCTTAAAATAAAACAAGCATTACGATAGCATCTTCTATCCCTGTTTCAACGTTACCGACAAATGTAAAAAGAAAAGCAAAAAAGAAAGAATGATCACAGGTCTGTAAAGTTCAGTGCTGAAGCAAGTCGAAACACTAAAACTGCTCAGAGACGAGTGTGGATGGATAGGGGATCTATTTTGGACTTTATTATAGGGCTTGGGGAGGAATAAACTGTGGAACCACAGAAGTTGAAGGAGAAAAAAAAAAGGCCTCCCAAACCTCAGGAGGACCGGACCGCCCCCTCCGAATGGACGCCACATCACAAGGGGAGCCCCTCTTCCGCGTGCTTCAGTGGCGCCTGTCTCGGGTGTCGCTACAACTACGAGAGCGCCGCCCAAGTGGCAGTCGCCCGGGCCGGCGCTCGCCATCCCGCCTCCGCTCGCCATCTTTGTTCCGGCTTCGCTCCTTTTCCCGGTCGGCGTCGGCGGCCTTGCTGGACGCCGTGTCGCCGCCTCGATCTTCTTTTTCCCGGGCCTTCAGCCGCTCCTTCTTCCGCTCCTCGCGAACTTTTTCCTGCTCGTCTTGCAGCTCCTTGAGCCGCCGCTCTCGCTCCTTTTGCCGCTCGCTGCGTTCCAGCACCTTCTGCACCACCTGGTGGTGGAATTTAAAAAAATATAGATTAAGTGTACACTCACACACTGGGTTGAGCATGGTACTTGAAAAACAGTAATTATAGTTACAAATTACTTCTCCCCAAAAGTAATTGAGTTACCAACTCAAGGTACTGCCTTGTAAATGACTTTTTTTCTCTATGATGTCATGGCTAGTGTAAAATAATTTTGTATGAGCAAGTATATACATTCCAACATCTGGCAATTATTTGAAGTCAACAGATTGCAGCTTGCCAGATGAATAGAAAGATTAAATATTGAATCGATATCAAATTTAGAAAATGTTATTGCACATTGAAATTCTGGATAGATGCCGCCAGTGGGAGAGGATCCCAAAGCATCCGCACCATCCATCCAAAATGTACACAGTCACGAAGCCATGTTCCATAGATGACTGCATTCGGCAGTTCAATTCCTCCCCCCAAAAAGAAATCACCTTCGCATGAGCTCACCGATAGCATCGGCTTCGATTCACATCAGCACAAAGTGATGCGCAAACAATGATAGAGACTCGCGCTCTCTGCAAACGGGTGATTTGAACTCACCTTTTGGAATTCACACCCAAACCATGTCTGCAAATACAGGCAGGAGGACACCCACCTGTTCTTCAGTGAGGGGGAGCCAGTATATACAAGGAGCTGCTTTGGTCTTGAGGAACAAGTCGTCGAGAAGCTTTGCGGGAGGCTCGTCTGCCTTCTCTGATGGCGACAAAAAAGCACGACAGTGGCACAGGCTTGTGTTAGGGCTCGGCGACCAATCCATTCCATCTAATTGTGTTTCCCCTGTTGCGTATCAGCAGTTCGTCAAAGCAATCGTTTTTTGGGGTGGGCAGTACAGTATAAAATACGGGTCAATATTTGTGGAAAATAACGAAGTTTTCAACAGCCAGGTGGAAGTTTCAACCTCTCGGCTGTTGAAAGTTGACACATTCTCGGATGGACCATTTTTAGTTTGGTTCTCAAGTCCTATGATGGCCCCTGAAGGCAAGAGAAACGTAGTTGGGTTCCATTCCTCCACGCCTTCGGTATTCACTACACACAACACTTTGCATTTTAGACTTGATTTGGAATGAACTTGAGAAAGTGTGTTTTAAGAGGTTGAAATGTTTTTTTGCGAGGGGTAAAACTCCAACACCGAATTACAAGGCGTCTGTGGTGGATTTTCACCCGTTGCAGGTCAGAGTCTGCGGAATGTATGGGTCCAATATAAATCTGTTTGATCTGGACGATTTGGGGGGCGGTGTTTTGACGCGCACTCCTTCCACGAACAGCGTGGCTGCGAACACGGAGGAGACAATGAACCAAAACCTTGTCAACGGACAGCGAGCGGAATGAGTTTGGTTTGCGAAAGACAAGCAAGGGCACAAAGTGATTTATTGACACGTTGGAAACTTTTGACCCGAGGAATGTGCTTCCCAGCTGCAAATATTTTGCAGAGGTCGGCTTGCCTCACCCGGGCAGCGTGACACGGGAAAAGGGCGTGAGAGAGGCGGAGGGCCATCTGTGGAGTTTGCCGGCTGGCTCCTTTTTACTCTGCAATGTTGAACATTTTCAACATTCATTTATCATGGACTGTGTTTATTTCCACGTTTTGGCCAGAGGCATTTATATCCCCAAGAGAAGCACTTATTTTGGCATTATCCGTGAGGAAAGATATTTCTGTGGAAGTTGGTGCAAGTTAAAGCTGGGGAAAACCAGAGATAAAGAGAGAGAACCCCCCCAGCCCCACCAAAACTTGTAGTCAAACCTACCCTTCTTGTCGGCCTTCCTCTCCTTGCTCTTTGGCCGTTCCCGCCGCCGCCGCTCCCGTTCTCTGTCTCGGGACCTGGAGCGCCGCTCGCCCTTGTCGGCGCCCGGCCTGGCGAATTCCCGGATCTTGTCGCGATCCCACTCGCGCTCGCCGCGGGCCCGCTCGCGGCGCTCCATTTGCCGCTGCCGCTCAGCCCACAGGTCCCGCACGGCGGGCGCGCCGCGCTCGTGCTCCCTGTCGCGCTCTCGATCCCGCTCACGGTCTCGCTCGGGCATGAGCGGGGGTGGTCGGCTGGGCGGCGGGGCCGGCTGCTGGACTTGCGGCTCCGTGTGGTTTGGCTTCAACACACCTTTGTGAAAGTCAAGCTGCGTGCGGGGAACAGCAACAAAAATGGCAAGTGGTCAGAATTGGAGCATTTATATATTATTTGTTATATTTTTTTCCTTTTGTGCAGCAAAGTTATTTTCATGGTTCCTGTGTGACTTTGGGGCGCTAAGTCCAAAATGCCATCCGTTTCTTTAAATTGGCTCTGGTCTATTTTTCCAAAACTGAGTGATAATGTATGTGCTTTGACAGTTTCCAAAAGGTGTTTGTACTTTGACATTTCAAAAACTAGCTTTTGACCTGAACTTTGGATTTTTCACATAAAAGATTTTTCACACTTGCATTGAAAAAGCTGTCTGCGATAATGATTGCCATCTTTCACAAAATACCATCAAAGACGAAAAAATACTGTACGGACAGGCTTGAGGAAAAAGCGAGGCTCAATTACGTTGGAGCATAAAGCGACCCCAAATGTCATAACTGGGTATAATTTGCACTTTGTTAATTCACTCCCAAAGACGTATTTAGATGTCTTTTCAGACGCCACATATTGAATCCCAGCTCCTCCTCATTTTATATTGACTGTACTTGAAAAGGGTCTGAAAATGGCTGGCGTCTGAAAAGACATCTAAATACGTCTTTGGGAGTGAATGAATTAAAAACAATCATGGAATATCTCAAAAACTGGAGCCAATTCGGGAAAAAAAACAGCGTTACTGCGGTGCCGCGCTACACCCTACACGTCAGTCTCGGTACTACGACAGCATGCTGACAAAGCAGCAGGCACGTAAGCATTACCTCATCCTGCTCACAGAAGTCCACACTGAGCACTTTGGGATTGCTCTGGGGCCATTTGACTCCGTGAAGACTTTCCCTGGTGGCTGCCGCCTCCTCTGTCGTCGTGTACTGGGAAGGGCAGAGAGTGGACCATGAGCACACAAACGTCACCTCGACCCATTTAAATGGGCGGCGGCGGCTCACCGTGACGTAGCAGTGTGACTTGATCTTGTCAATCCAGAAGCCGTCTTCCACCATGCTACCCGTCTGCTTCAGGAGCTCTTTGAGCTGGCCCACGGTGAACGGTCGCACCTTTGAGCAGACAAAATATGCATTTAGTGTGGTTGTGGCGGAATAAAACAAAACTCCATCAATTATGTCTCATGAAAATGAATACATAAATACATTCAAGGTTGGAAATGACTTTTCTTCTTTGAGGAGCACTTTTGCTGATAAAATACTTCAATTGAGGAGCAACGTTTTTGCAGGTGGGACCTGAAGCAAGGGGTTTTAATCGACAATAATCAAATACAAATAAAACGAATGAACAATTGATTTCCTTTGTGACTTAACCAACCTCAACATGCAACCATTTTTTTCATTTCTAAAATTCACATCACAAATAGCACCAAACTTATTTTCTTGTCCATACATGTTTTCTTTCCCCCAAATAAATACATTTCAGTTCAAACTTATTTCTGACTGGGTTGTCTGGTACTCTAGCGAACTGAAATTGAATTTAAAAAATGGGAAAAAGAAAAACAATATGATATTTACGTAAATTTGAGAACAGCGATGTGAAACTTCTTATTTTGAGCCTTGAGATGATATGATTTCTTCTATGAATGACAGAGGCAAGTTTGGCCAGCCGGCCCCGTGACGGCAAGATACCGTGCATGAGCTTCCGCTCCAAACCCACCAGGTTGGTCACGTGGATGATATTGGAAAGTTTGCCGCGGGGCGGCGAGGGCTTCCGCGTGGATCGGATGGGGTCGTCGATTGTGATGGACACACCGGATCGCTGCTGACTGATGGAGCGACGTACCAAACCGTCGTCGGTGAAAGCTAAGGACAAGAGGCGGGTGATTGGAAAGCTCAGAGATTGGAAGGAAGAAATTCCGAGGCCTCACCTTTCTTCGAGTCTCCGTCGGGCTTCTCTGCCGTCTTCTCGGGAGGAATTGGCTTGGATTGCTCTACGGGGGGCGGTCGCGGGATTTCGCTCTGCGCCGTCTTCGCGTCATCCTCTTCGTCACCTCGCCCGTTCTCCTGGCTGTCCCCGGGGACCACCTGGGCGCGGTCAAACATTGACGGACCGGCGGACAAAAGAGCGACGGCGCCGTTCAGACGGCTCCCTTGCCTGTGTCACCGTGCGCCGAATCTTGAGACCGTCGTCCTCGTCTCCCTGGCCGTTGTCCTTGTTGTCCTCGTCCCCAGACAGCTGCAGCTCCTCTGGGTGCAGGTCCACCACGGCCTCCTGGGCTACTTTGATATCTGGAATTAAAGACTGCGGGGACACACAGGGAAAGGATCGGGTCATTATGAGAAAACAAAATGTCCATGGCCAAGAATGAGTTTGCCCGTTCCATCCCGAAAGGAGCCTTTTGTTCATCCCCCACCCCCGCACCTTGAGAGAGTCAGTAGTGATGCTGATGGACGGCTTCTTGGCAGTGACCGCCGTGCTGGAGCCCCAACGCCTCTTCCTCCCCGCTGCGGCTCCCGTGTCGGCGTCTCCCGCCCCTCCGTCGGCATCGACAGGCGGCGTCTTGCTGCCTGCGCAGGACGGGGGAGGGGGGTGTCAAAGTCAAATCGGAGAAAAAGAGGAGGGCAGAATTTCGAAGCCAAGGGTTATCACATTCGGGTCCACCTACTCGTCAGTGAGATCTTGCGAGCGGCAAAAGCCTTTGGAGTGGTGCTCTGGAATGAGAGGGGGAGAGAGAAAAAGAACATACAGAAACCCCAAAGGGTGCACCGGGTGAGATGGGAACTCCAAATGGGCAAAAACAAGAGGTCAAACAGGAAAATGTGGTGAGGAAGGTTTTTTTTTTATGAGGGGTTAAAAAGTGTTTTGAGGAGAGTCCTGAGACATCCGTGTTCCACCTCTGCTCAAGGACGCAAACATAAACCACTGACATACTCCATTTATTTATGTTTTGTGTGTGTGTACACTTTCGTGAGACTCAGGGTAAAGATGCGACTAACTAGCTGAATGTCTCCACATTGCATTTTCCTCAAATTTCATTTTAAGTGTAAAAGTTTTAACAGTAAATTAATGAATTAGGTAAAAAAATTGGCCTCATTAAAAGCCATTCCATGTGAAAAATTCCCTTCATTTTGCATGTGTTCTTTGAAGCAGAGGTGGAAAACTGAGCCCAAGAGACTTTTTTTTGTTGCAAGGATTTGCACATTAAACAATAGACTGCAGAATTTTTTAGCACTACCACTTGAGTAAGACTATCAAATAAAACTGCAGTATCAAACAATTTCTGCCAATTATAATGAGGAATGTTAACTCCTCAAGCAATTAAGATATTTTAAATGGTGAAAAGTGATTGCCTGGTACCATTTGACACCTGATTCCTTACTGGCTCGACTAGGGCCCAACCGCACGACCCTGTGCACTGTATCTAGGCAACAAGGATCCAATCAGGGAAGGCTGAGGAGTGAGGCCATGCCTCGATTTGAGTGTGCAGGAACTGATCACTGGGGTGGACTTTTAGTCTTTGAAGGGGGGGTTGCTGCATTTGTTCATCAAGCGGCAGCTCAGAGTCACAATTGTGTCCGTGGGAGGGGGCAGGGCAAAAGGTTCACTTTCATGTCCTTGATTCCACAGGTAAAGCACAAGTCCATTGTGAGTCTTTGGAAAGTTCTTGTGGCGCTCTCAAAAATAAAATAAAATCAACAAAGGTAATTACGAAAAATGTAAAACGTCAGATGCATTTGTGGCATTCAGATTTGTAATCCAGGAAGCCGCGCATGTGGGAGAACTCTGAGAAGCGCCAAGTTGTGGGCGGAAAGACGTCACGGAGGCCGAAAAAGCAATTTCACAGCATCGGAGCCCAATGTGGAACATCTTGGCTCCACAGCCAGCAAGTCCAGCCACAAATGGCATTTCCATGGCTTAATGTCCACTGACAGTTTGTCAAAGGAGTCCATGGAGAAGCGCTTCTTTTAAAGTGTGTCCGATGGTGTCGTGCCAGCCTTCTTTCCATTGTGAAAGCGGCAGATATGTCCATATTGGATTTGTGGTGGAAATTCAGTCCAGTGTCACAAAACGTGCGAGCGCCCGGTTGTCGGGAGGCTGGATGGCACACCTTGCCCCTGCTCACTGCCGCGAATCAGCGCCACAAAAGTACAGTCCAGTTCAGTTCAACGAGCAGCTCGGCTTCCAACTCTCGAGGCAAGGTGACCGTGACAACCAGGGTCTGCCGTTACCATCGCTGCTGCGGCTCTGACGTGTGCTCCAGTTCCTGCTGGTGCCTCAGACTTTACTCAGGGCCACAAGGGCTCGCAGACTCTGGGCCTAACTGGGCCAGCAGCGACGCACTCAGACATATCGGGACAGGAGTTGAAGGAGGAGTAGGAGGAGTGGAGGAGGTGTTGTTGGTGGAGGTGGTGGTGGTGGTAGTAGTACGCAGCTTGTACCATTAGGGGCAATGGAAGAGACATGGGCACCTTCATAACAAAGCAATCAATGTGGTTTTAAAACAACAATCACACCATAAATATATTTCAGAGAGAATCGTTTATGAGGGGATACAAAAAGCTAGAGAGAGGAAGAAAAGAGGCAAGAAAGAAGCCATGATGCATCACTACACACCCCAGCACTCACTAGACGCTTGAAAAAAAAAATTTCCTGAGACTAACAACTTGACCAAATTACCTCGTCATATGGGCGCTTCAAGTGCAACTTTGAGCAAATAGTGAAAGCACAATGCTACGGAACAAACGCGCCCTTCAATGCGGGACATGCAGTTTGGACGCCGTGATTTGGACGATCAACCACCCGGCGTCTGCACTCAAGGGCCGATGAGGTGCATTCTGGGTAATTAGTTGGGTTAAAATGCAACGAATTGCCACAGCTAAAAACTGGTTAAGAATGACCCAATTAATACAGTGGTGCCTTGAGTTGAGTTTCATTTGTTCCACACCCCCCACACCCCAAAAATAAAAAAACAACCAGCACAGAACACATTTTTCAGAAACCCCCCCCCAAACGTTTCAATAACAGAACAACAATTGAAAACAATATAAAGAGTGTGCGCATCATGAATAATTTATTGTGCATCTCCTTGACATGCATGCCTTAGCCACCAGGGGAAGTGCAATAAAGCACATCCCTCCATCATCCAAACCGCTGATCCTCACTCGGGTCGCTGGCATACTGGAGCCTATCCTGGCTGTCTCCGGGCGGCAGGGCCAGCCAATCACAGGCAACATTCTAGACCAGCAACCAGTCACAATCACACCGACGACCAATTCTGAGGACCCAATTCCCAATTAACCAACCGTACAGGTTAGGAATGTAATAATATACAAACGTCACATTACGATAATTAGCATCATATGAACCTGACAATACAATAGTTATCACAACATTGTAGGGACGTTGGTGGGTGGGGGTGGGGGAAGCCCACCATACTGAATAAAAATGCATGATAAAAAATATAATATTCATTGAAGCACAATATTGTGTATTTGTATGTAACACCAGTGACAAGGAAACAGGATTGGCCAGTCATTTCATTGTCATGTGCTCCTTTTGGAACAGCAGCACAAAGTACCACAATGCTGTGTTGGGCTGGTAACACTTAATTTTGAGGCACTGACTTGCTTATGCATACACATTGTGAAGCCAGTCAATTTGCCCTTCATCTGGCGATAAACATGGTTCTTGAACGGAAGGTGGCCAAAACATCCATCCATCCATCCATTTTCTGAACGGTTTTGTCCTCACGAGGGGCACAGGTATGCTGAGGCCTAGCCAAGCAGACTTTGGGCAGTAGGCGGCGTACACCATGAACTGGTTGCCAGCCAACCGCAGGGCACACATAGACAAACGCCCATTCGCACTCACAATCACACCTGGGCACAATTTTCAGTGCTCCAGGAACCTGCCATGCATGTTTTTGGAATGTGGGAGGAAACCGGAGTCCCCAGAGAAAACCACCCCAGGGACGGGGGGAACATGCAAACTCCACACAGGAAGGCTGGAGCCCGGAATTAAACCCATGAGTCCTGCAACATGAGGTGGACATGCTAACAGTTGCCCACCCTGCCGCCGTGGTCAAAAGAAGCCTCATTCAAATTAAACTGCACTCATAAACTAACCACCAGAAAGTGCTTGAACTTCACAAATGGAAAATAACCTGGCCTATTTCACACATTTGCTACTTTTATTAACGTTAAATGACGATGAGGATGTTTTGGGATTTTTCATATCGCAATATTGCCATTACCGTTTTATCACTGTCACGTGAGCTGCAGTAGCGTGCTTTATTTTTTAACCAATGGATAAAGATTATGCTAGTGAGAATTGTTCTATTGTCTTTCTACCTATTTTGCTACACTGTTTGTCTTGAAATATCAGTTGCCCAAAGAGTTATAACATTGTAACCGCAATGCTAGTTTTGTTAGCCTGTTTAACGGCTTATGCATCGTGTTACACTAGCGAAGTTACTTTTTCTCAAGATACACGTATTTACATGGTTTTATGATTAGCTTGACATTGTTATACCCGTGACAAAGCAAAAAGCGATTTAGTGAGGACTCAAATATTGGGTGGGTGGGGGGATAACCAGGTCCCTCGTAAATCAAGGTACCACTGTATTTGGGGTTTTCTCCAGGTTGTGTTGGTTTCAAGTGAGCCCCGTGTCAGCTAGCCATGCTTGATCATGAATGAGGATGCGAGGTTTCAGCGGGAGACGGCCAAACGCTCAGCCTTCTCGGCCAGACTTACCTCCTCCAGGCGACCCTCGCCATCGATGGGCTCCCCATTCGGCGCTGGCTGTCGGGCCTCGCTGCTCTCTGAGCGGGGCTCCCCCTCCAAGACGGCTGCCTCACTGGTCTCTGACATCTCTCTGCCAGAAGAGAAGAAATGGGTCATATGAGTCTATTGTGTTTCTCTTCATTAGGGATTTGGCAGTCATTTACGGTCAGTAGTGGCTGCCCTCACCAGGGCCAAGGGTTAGCTAAACAACGATTGTATTAAAATGTCACATAATCACTTAGAGCAAATGACTGGTTTTACAATACTACACTGTACTAAGCAAGTAACATATGGGATGTGTGTGTGGTGGGCCACATTCAACCTCATCTTCTAATGATATCCCCTTGACGGGGAGCTAATTCAGTCGAATGATTTGAAATTGCAAGTAAAAAGTGGCCACTTCCTCACGCCACAAAGACACCCATCGCCATTCCCACATATTCCCAATGCAGCGCCGGTGTCGCCCTGTCTCCCTCCCATTCGTACCCGTTTTTGTTTGCCTCGGATACCATTCTCGCTGGTCTCGAGGAAGGGACGTGACACAAACGAACCCGACTCGCGCGAAGCGATCGTTCAGGTGCGCGGAGGGTTTTAAAATTTGACTCCCGTCGGACGTGCTTTGGTCAAAGCACCTGAAATTACTGCGACGCGATCAAAGATGCAATGTGGACATCCCAGCCATGTTGGCTAGCGAAAGCGGCGCCAAGTAAAAAACAAAAACGAAAAAAGAAAAAAAACACTAAACGCCTATTATATTCCTATCTCACCCGCAAAAAAAAAGAGTTACATTAACGACTCTTAACCCGTGATAGAAACATACGACGATATTACTAAAACGCCTTGTAATCAATTAAAGGCCGGGTGGCGCCGTTAGCTACGAGTGGAAATCACACCAAGATGAAACAGGAGGAGGACGAGGACCCATTGGGGAAAAAAGGCTACAGCCAATACTTTGATAGGGCGACCTGAGACATGCCTGACCGAAAATACAACAAGTGAGTAAATTCAGCGACGTCATGACGTTGGATTACTTCAGTTTTCAGTTGAAGGCTTTTGTTTCACAAATTGACCTGAACGTGTGTAATGGACAGTAAAGAAGTAATTACTGTAGTCGAATACTTTCATTCAGGCACCAAAAACAACATCTGTCCGTCCATTTTCTAATCGTCTCGCCTTTACTAGTTTTGCTCGAACTCTCGTGGCACATACGCAAACTCCGCACAGAAAGGCTGGAGACGACACTCAGAACCTCCGGATTGTGATGCAGACGTACCGCCCCCACCCCCAAACAAACAAACAAACACAAAAATATTTACAACAGCACATTTTTTTAAGCCCCTTTGGCAACATGAAAAATATACCCCCCACTGCAGTTAATCAAAAAATAATTAGAGATTTTGTTGTGCTCAATATGCTGTCGTTACATCTTACAATAAAATTACAGTCAACTAAAGATTTTCCTGTTAGGAATAAAAATCACAGAGGCAAGCAAACTTAACTCGTTCTTACCGTGCTTTTTGTTTCAGGAGTTGACCAACGAGTCATGTTCTTTACATGGTAAATGGGCTTTCACTTGTATCGCGCTTTTCTACCTTAGGTACATAAAGCGCTTCAAACACATATTTACAGTAATTATAAAGTGCTACACTGTTTCCTCATTCATCTACTGATGACGCAGCATCAGGAGCAACCGAGGGTTCGGTATCTTGCTTGATCATGGACACTGACGTGGTGACAACGGCCACGGGATCGAATTGCCAGCTTCAGTTGAGAGACAACCACTCAACTACTGAGCCATGTCGTTCCGCACATACTGTGGACGGTGTGGGCATAGAAGGACTCTGTTCTGTAATCTGGCCTATCGAGCATTTACATTATCAAATGTCCTATAACACTTAATGCATGTACTTATTTCATTCTATTGTTTTTCTTAATTAATTGATCAATTAAAAAAAGAGCTGCTAATGTATTGTTCATCCTAGAATTCAAAATACAAACATAAGTAAAAATATTTTATGATCAAAATCAACTTAAAATAAGTCACATTTTGATCTTGTGAAAAAAATTGTTATTTAGAAATATCAAAAGTATATATACATCTCTCTCTCTCTCTATTTCCACACACACACCTTTGATTATATATATATATCTAGAGAGATGTATGTATCTACGCACACAGACACACACAGACACACACACACACACGTATGCATATACATTCACACACATACGTATCTCTCTCTATCTATATAAGTGCCTGTTGGCCCTTGAGCACAAGCATTTGCTCTTGACTGAGGCCTTGTCTCCAAGTAGCCAGGTATTTTGAAAACTACAGGTGTTTTTTCTGCGGATTGCCCCGTCTTCCACATGGCCCCATAGATTTTTATTAAAAATTAATGTTTTCGAAAACACTGGCCAAAGTGGATATTTCCGGATCTGCGGAAAAAAAGCCTGGTTACCTGAAGACAAGGCCAAAGATGGCAGCAGATGGATGCAATTAATTAGCGGCAATTCCAGCGGTGTAGGTCTAATTCTACTTGAGTGTCACTGCAAACCTTTTCAGGAGGTGTCCTTTTTCTGTCCCCGTCCCCTTTGTCTCATTATCTGCGTCTTGGCCTAGCTCGGCTCCCTGCGAGATGATGACACACACACACACACACACACACACACACACACACACACACACACACACACACACACACACACACACACACACACACACACACACACACACACACACACACACACACACACACACACACACACACACACACACACACACACACACACACACACACACACACACACACACACAAATGGAAATAAAGAGTGCGTTAGCGTTCAAATACAACGCAGTTTAAGTTCTCAGATCTTCATTAGTGCTCTATCGCAGTGATACCAGACCACTATAATGTGATCCAATTGGTCCACAAACGACTATTTCCTTGACTACAAATAATGTATCTTTGTTCATTTTGCTTACGTCGGTGAAACACACCTCTTTTAGCTTGATCACTGACCTTTGGCTGCCTCACACGGCGTGACTGAACCCTGACAGACGATGAGGATGACGATTTTGACGAGGAGTCGGACTGCGAGTCCGGATCTGACGAGGAGCCCGAGTCCCGATCCCCGGCCGTGCTCTTCTTACCAGCTGCCTGTTTTTTCTCCCTGAGCTCTTCTTCATCTCGCGCTTTTGCGTCTTCCGCTTTTCGGTCGCCCATCTCGTTTTCTTTCTTCTCGCACCCCTCTGGAGACTCGCTGGTGCCCGCGGTTGTCTGCGCCTCCTCCGACTCCATCTTGTGCACCAGCAGAGAGAGCGGGCCAGGTCTGCGCTTCACAGGGGGCTCAGGACTGCTAGAGCGGGATCTCGAGTCTGAGTCTCGCACCTGCGAGGTGTGAGGCGGGATGCCGGGTGGTGCTCCAGAGCATTCGCCCTCCTTATCTTCAGTGTCTGGGTCTGGTGGACTCTGCTTGGGAGTGTCCGGTAGGGGAAACAGGTCAGGCGGCGGTGATGGAGGTGGCGTTGGGTGGCGCAGTTGCATCAGATTCTGGTGCGGCTGCGGTGGTGGGATGTGCTGTGGAGGCTGAAGCTTACGTTTGGACCTCACAGAACTGGCAGGCATCTGCGGAGGTCGCGGGGGGGCCTGGTTGCCTTTTCGCGCTCCAGCGGGCCCTGGGCCCCAATCCTCGTCATCCCCGCTATTGTCGTCGTTGTCATCATCCTCGTCACTGTCCTGCTGGACCATGGCAGATACGCCGGCCGATCGGCTGAGGTGGAGGACCGAGTGGGCCGATCCGGTTTCGCTCGGTGCGATGCCCTCTTTCTCTTGGGCTCTGGACAAGGCCGGGGGCAGTCCCTGGCGGTCTGGCTGGCCCAGAACGCGCACGGACAGGGAGGCCACGGCGCGGGGGGGAGAGGGGGCCGGTGGCTCCTTGTGTCCTTGAGGAAACGTGGCCCTCTGCATCCTGGCTCCGGGAGCTTCCGCAGCCACCTGGTGACGAGTGGTACCATCTGGCCTATGTGACACCCCTTCACCCCTCAGACATCCCGCCCTCTCTGCCAAAGCGGGATTCGGCTGTGCAAAAAGGTCACATGTCAGACTGACTTCAAGACTTAACTGGCTGAGTGATTCTCAAAAGGGTGGTGGAAAAATATGAGGCTATTACATCATCATTCTCGGTAAAAGAAAAGCAATTAAAATACAGTCACGCAACTTTGAAAAAATGGTTTCACGCCATACACACAACAACATTGTTTTTCGATTAATTGAAGACTTAAAAAGTTTGCAATTGCGACAAAGTGAAAAATCTGTCACATAAAATCACATACGCACGCCTGAAAAATTTGTTCTAGTGTGACCCCAAAAAGAAAACGGTGTCCATTTTCCAAGTTCAGTTGTATTTATCTTTAAGTGCAATACAATTGCATCCATTACATTTAATTAGACATATTTTTGACGTACACCGGCAATATATTTTAACTGAATCATTACTTAAGTACTGTTTTTATGTTCCTATATTCAAACACAGTGTGGATGTTCAAACTGTGCATTAGCTTTCAATGTCTTACAATATTTTCATTTCTGGGAATAAACCATTTGTCTCCACTGGGAAAGCAAACTATGATTTTTTTTTTTTTAAGTGATACTTGGTGTAAAGAGTTTGCAAACCACTGTACCAGCCAACACGTGGGACACTGACCTTGTCAGAGACACAGGATGAGGTGTCATTGTCCGACTGGTCTTCATCCTCTTCTGGCATTGCTGGGCTTTCTGTCAAGCGGAGAGGAGAGAAAGGAAAGATGGCAGCGGCGGTTTCCGCTTTGCGAATAACCATTCGCCAATGTGCAAATTTATCCATAGAATACAACTGAAATGATTTGCTTAAAATTTTTTTTTTCCAAATCCATTTGCGCCATGTATTTTAGGACTGTTCCCGTTATGTCTTGAGTCTCTTTTACAGCTTCCGATTGAAAATAATGGCACAAGTTGCATATATACTTGATGATTGGGAGCGTTTTTAAGAACTTGTTGTACCATCAGCCTCCTCCTGAAGCTGGGCTTCTCTCTCCAGTCTATGACGGAGGAGTTCCTGCTGCTTGGCCAGATACTGTTGGATGAAGCTATTCTGGCTCATCTCCTCACCGATCTGCAACAAAAATAAAGAATATTTCTGCCATGTGCAATTAGAACACCAAAGAGTTGTCAATAGGATGCTTTTAAAAAGGAACTGAGAGAGTGAAATGGGCACTACCTGAGAGTTTGGCTGCAGTCCGCTGTGAGAGGTGGATGACTTTTGCAAGTTCTCCAGCATCAGTGCCTGCGCGGAACAGCAAAATGCAATCAGACAAACAGGAATCATTTTTTTCACTTAACTTTTTACTGGCCTAGATGAGTTGTAATATTTACTGTAATTATGACTTTACCACAGTGTTTACACAGGTTCGTAATTGCAGCTCAGCTACCCAAAAAAGAAAGCGGGCGTGCCGAGTACTTACTGTTTTTAATGTGATTGCTTTGTAATGAAGTTATACTTGAGGTTTTTTTTCAACAAATATTTTATGTAATTATAATTTATCATACGCAAGTGGCAAACAGTTTTGTATTTGCTTGCTTACTGCCGTTTGAACTAATTTTGAATTTTCTTGTGCTACAATTAAGACTTAAAGCGTTTTCCATAAAAATATGTTAGTGATAAACATGTCGTCATGGAACACAAGAAGGAGCACTCGGTTACCGCTTTACTTGCTGTTTTTTTTAATTGATTGATTAATTTATATGGCATAGCATGGCAAGTGTTTAATTCCATGTTTTACTGTAAGTATGGTTTTACTCCGGAGCTAGCATAGGTTAGCCATACAGTAAAAGTAACCTTATAATGTTGCGCTCAGGTACTGTCGTACTAAAGCTGTTTTTGTGTGTGTGTGTGTGTGGGGGCGGGGGGGCTCGCAATGTTTTTTCAAACCAATATTTACTGTAATCATGACTTTCATAATGAGTTATCGTAGACTCGTGACAGACAACAGCGAAGTCCGATTATTGTCCAAATTCGGGTTACATCGTCACCGCAGGAACGGAGCTGCATGGTAAACCGAGGAGACCACGTCATGAGCTGTGTACCGAAGAAAGTGTCCGTCGTGCGCGGTAAGGTGGTGGTAATTCGAGTCCACATGTCAACCGAGCTCGACGGCCTTGATACGGCCGCAGGCTTTTGTGGCAAAGATGACAACAAACATTAAACGCGGGCCCACGCGACACGAGTGGTTATTGATTTCGTTTCTTTCTTTTTGTATTTTCTTTATGGGGGGGGGAGTCCACGGAGAGCGGTTGTTGGGTCGCTTCCTCCCGGCCAGGCCTCCAATTGACAGGTGCACACTCCAACTGTGCAACACGGTGCCCCACAACTCGTTGCCAATTCAGTCGCGAAGCGAGGCTCACTGTTAGCTTAGCCGTCCGGGCGACGTCCACCATTACAGTTGACCGTTGCAAATGTTAATGTGTGCTGTTTGGTACCGCCGCGACTTGCTAGCCTCTTCCCGCTTCCTAGCAGACATTCACCGTTAGGACCCTACGGCCCCCCTTTCCCTCCTTCGCCTGTCTCTTCCTCCTGCTAGAAAACTTGTCTGCACTCAACACTGGGCGCCCCCCCCCCATCCCCCCCAAAAAACAGTCACTAAACTCACCCCCTTCAGTCGCTGAATGAGTTTGTTCTTCGCCCCGCTCTTAGACAGGTTTCTCTTCTCCAGCGCGGCTTTCAAATCCGCGACTCGGAGGGATTGTAAAGGCTGTCCATCAAGCGTAATATCCTCGTCCGCCATCTTGTCCAAAGTACTCCCGACAAGCTTCGTTTCGGCTGACGCTCGGCCTCATAGTTCGGCACCTTCCGGACAACTTCGGTGCGGCCCGATTGACAGTTCAAGGGCGAACAGTTACCGACGAGTGTCGTCACGGATGCCACTCGGCATCGTAGTTCGGTAATTTCCGGAGAACCAGGCATGCCCGAGTGATTTAACGATTTTGTCCACAGTTGAGTCCAATTGATGAGCGCTCAGCGTCGTGTTTCGGCAGTTTCCGGAAAACTTCAGCACGTCCTATTGACATTTCAAGTACAGTACAGTCCAATAATACCATAATTTAGGTTAAATTCATTCCGTACAGTCCAATAATACCATAATTTAGGTTAAATTAATTCAGTGACCAACTTAATTTTTACATCAAATGAATTCTCCCCATAAAAATGAATTAAAATACCAATAATCCATTCCAGCACCCCAAAAAGATTTTTGGGGTGTTTTAACAATGGAAAAATAGCACAGTGTTGTAAAATGATACAATAAAATATAACGGAAAGACATAAGTAAGTTTTTTTAAAAAGTGAAAGACAAAAGTTAAACACACTATAATTCAGGTGAGTTGGTGTGCCTTTAAGGGGCGTGGCTTAGCCATCCCACTCTTCTGAATGCTTGCAAGGGTTTTCATTTCAACTTTGACTGTTTGTCCCTGTAGATGAATACGGGGCACCATCTGCAAAGCGTCTGGAGCACTCCAAATTCGGTCTCTCAACAAAAAGTTACCAGAAATTTGTGTGATACCCATGAGTTATCCATCCATCCATTTTCCGAACCGCTTGATCCTCACTAGGGTCACGGGGGGGTGCTGGAGCCTATCCGAGCTGTCTTCGCAGGGCACACAGAGACGAACAACCAACCACGCTCACATTCACACCTAGGGACAATTTAGAGGGCTCAATCAGCCTGCCATGCATGTTTTTTGGAATGTGGGAGGAAACCGGAGTGCCCGGAGAAAACCCACGCAGGCCCGGGGAGAACATGCAAACTCCACACAGGGAGGCCGGAGCTGGAATTGAACCCGGTACCTCTGCACTGTGAAGTCGACGTGCTAACCACTGGACTACCGGGCCACCCCACCCATGAGTTAGTGAATGTATAACTGTACAGTATTTTAACAGCAATAAAGTAACTATTATTGCAAAAAAAACTATTTGTTTATTCTGGACTGGAATACAAGGCAAGACATTACATAGTGTTCAAAAGTGAAGCTGTGTAGTTCTGTATTGCTAGAATTCAGCAAACAGGGATGAGTTCACATGAGTGTAAAAAACTTGCATTGAACAACATGAACAAGAACTGGTATATTTTTCCAAGAAAAATTAAGGGGTGGGGTGACACTTTCTTGAAAATACTGTAGTTCAAAAACCTTTTAGGTCCATGGGTGCCCCTCATAATCCTCACGTCAATCAAACATAACGTGTATGATATAAATTATTTTAGTAACATTACATCCTAAATATCCATAACCTTTGTTTGTTTTTTAAGGAACTGAACCAAATACCACTGAATTCAACAGTCCTTCATTGTCGCAAGCTGACGTGCACTACTGACACTAACGACATGGCTGCGACTAGGGGAAGAGCTGCTTTAAGAATGCACCCAGTTGAGCGACCGCTTTTAGAATCGCTGCGATACAGCACCGAACCAAATCACACAAAAATGTGCATGACAAAGTCAAGCATAGTAAAGCTATGATTAGGGGGGAAAAACAACAACATAGAAATGATCATAATAAATATAAAGGTTACTTGCTTCTCTTCAAACTCGGTATAGGTGTAGTTTCCATTAATACTTCAAACATCCACAAGGTGACACTACAGCAGAGAAAATGGGACAGGAAGGTTCCTCAAAGCATGCTTGGAAGGATGAGGTACATAATTATGGTGTGTCAATATGTTCCCAATTTGGACAAAGTAACACTTGATTAGTAGCCACGGCAAACGGCTTGATGATGGTCCGGCTTTGTAGAACATAGATGAAACCTGGGCACAGTCCACCGTTGAGTGCCACGCTTTAAAAAAACCAAACAAAAACAAAAAGCAAGCATCGGCGACATGCATGTGACGTGTGGTGACAGGTAAACTTGTTCGACGGGTTTCGCATGCACGCTGTTGTGAGACTGAGGCAAAAGAGAAGCGGATGGGTCAATTTACAACAACAAAAAAGGAAAGGCAGGATGGTCGGAAGGATATTCGGACAGTAGGAAGAAAAAAGGCTGAAATTTGGAAGGAAGGATGTCAGAATAGAGCGAAAGAAAGAAAAGAGAAAGTTAGGATGGAAGATGGGAAACGGATATCAGCAGGACTGAAAGAAAGAACAGATCAAGGAAGGAAAAAAAAACAATCGTCTGCATGGAAAGATGGTTGGAAGCAAGGTAGAAAGAGGAATAAAAGGATGCAAGGAAAGGAAGGACTGTGGGAATAATGTAAGGATGAAAGGAAGGAACAAAATAAGAATGAGTGAAAGGAAGGGAGAGAAAAACCTGCAAGGAGAAATGAAAGAAAGGACAGGTTAGAATGAGAGAGGAAACGAGGCTAGGATGTATGCAAGGAAATCAGGGCGGCTGAAAGAATGGAAAGGAGGGAGGAAGAATGGAGGGCAAGACATGAGGATGGGGAAAAGGATTGAAGGAAGGATGCTAGGAATGAGACAAGGATGTGCGAAAGGAAGAATGGAGGTTTGAATAATTGAAAGATGAAAGCAACGTAGGACAGTAGTGGGTGAGGAAGAAAGGCTGGGAGGAAGGAATGTTGCAAGGTAGAATGGAAAGAAGGCAGGCAGGCAGAATTGAAGCCAGGATGGATAAAGGAATGCCGGCAAGAGGATTATGAAAGACTGACAAAAAGGGAGAAGGAAGGAAGAGATGGAGGAACCAAGGACTGGACAAACCAGAAGGAGGAGAAGGAAGAATGACAGGCAGGAACGAAGGAAGAACAAAAGGACGGTCGCAAGAAAGGGAGCAAAACGATGACTTGTACATGTGACTAACTGCCAGAAAGCAGGTCGCGACACGTACTGACGGGTCAACTCGGTTCACAGGCTTCGCCGGCCTCGCTGTTCTGTGATCGTGGGAAAGAGTAGCAGCCCGGGAGCAATTCGGCCCCCCGACTTGTTCACGCGACGGGAATTCTTGTCGGGCAGGAAGTGTCACGCGAAGTGTGCCGGGATGGAGAACTGCACAGCGTCTCGCGCAAACACGACATACGAGCGCAGGCCGGGTGAGGCTGGCCGGCTGGGCACCGGTGCCAACAGACTGACTTTGGGGTACCGCAGGTTCAAAAGTAGACCAAAGCCAGAATTTATATGTTTCCTTCTGTGCTATATTTAGCGGAGGCGGGAGCGAGTCACATCCAGTATCTCATAAAAGTGAGTCTTTTCGTGGGACAACGACATTTTCACTTCGGGGTGTGCTCTCTTTTGTTGCCAGCAATTTCGACTTGGACAGGAATTAACAGCACATTTACTTCCAGCTAGACAAGCTCCACATTGCCCGCTTTATATCGTCGCTTCGGACCCGTCCCGCGAAAAGAAAATATGAAGGGGGTGCTCACTTTTGTGAGATACCGTAAGCGCAAGTCAAGTAAGTCTTCAACCTTCACGCGTGTCAATCCGAGCGGCTGCGAAATTTCAAGCCAGTTGAGTCACGTCAAAAGCATATTCCAGAATTCTACAGATGGAGCGAGTATAAATCCACCAGCTTCAAGACAACCCTCCTTTGTATTGGCAGATCGTTCTCCTTGAATTGAGGATTGTACTGACTGTTTTAATTGTTTTTTTTTTTCTCTCAGACCGGATTTGAGCGTGCGCTTCACGTCACAGCTTACGGCTAGGTTGTGCTACGTAGCATCGCTTTTCTTCACACAAAACAAATGTGAGTCGACCTGAAAACTGCAGATTCCTGAATGTCAACAGACTCGTCGGGTCGAGTCGTTCAAGCCTAACGGAGTCGTTCATAAGCTTCAGTCTCCCCCACCTCTGATACTTAAAATTGGTAGGGAACAACAGATTCGAAAGCAAAGCTCCAAAGAGCAACTTCTGGTCCTCGATAAGTTAAGACGCACAAGAGGGGAAAGGGCAAAGTCGAGCCACGCAACTGAAGATAACACCCCCTCCCCAAAAAAAGTGTCATCACAAAATAAGGCATTTTCCAAGAGAGAGAGAGAGAGAGAAAGACGGCGTGTGGCGTCAACAAGGCTTTTCCCGCAGCCGTTCCAAAACATCACGAGGAGATCTCGGCCAGGCGCTGGAGCAGAGCGGAGAAGCCGGCGGCCTGCTGAGAGAGCTCGGCCACCCGATCCACCATCTCCTGAGACGCCGACACCGACGGGTAATTTTGCGCCGCGCCCTTTGTCGCCACGACCACCGCCTTCAAGGCCTGGCAAAGGCGACCCCCGGAGGTTGTGATCTGGAAAGGGAGAGGAGAGGGCCGTCACTAAACAACTCCTGCACATGGCAACGTTTTTCTTATGGAATAAGGGAGACTACGTTGTGGAAAGTTGATGGAAGGAAGGAAGATACAAAAAGGGTTGAAGAAGGACTGAAAGGACACGAGGAAGCAAACGAGAATCTAAGAAGGTGGAAAGAAGGATGGAAGGAAAGAAGGAAGAGTGCATGAAGGAAGGAACAAAAGAGACAAGGAGGCGAGGAATAAGGCAATCTTGCTGCTGTAGACTGTAAATTTCCCCAATGTGGGACAAATAAAAAATATCTTATCTTATCTTAAATCCGGAAGACATGAATAGGAACGAAGAAAATGTGCAAAGCTGGAAGAAGGACAGGAGGAAGTCCGAAGGAACCAAGAAAGGCATCAGGCGGCGACAGCTCGAAATGAAAGGAGGAGGAATGGAAAGACGGTGAGCGGGAAAAGGGATCCCCCGTGCGGCCGCCGCCGGCAGAGACGAAGCACCTTGGCGCGCAGGTCGCCGGAGGTGAGGAGGCGGGAGAGCGTGTCGCCGATGAACACCAGCTTGTGCGCTGTCACGATGAGACTCTTGCCGCGCGCCACGAAGATGCGCGGCGGCTGGTTGCCCCGCACGCTGGTGAAGAGCACGTCGATGGCGTCGGCCAGGCAGGACAGGTGAGCGAGGCTCTGCGACGAGTAGAAGCACAGCAGCTCTGAATCCTCCAGCGACAGGGACACCGGCAGCGGAGGCGACTGCGTCAGCTGAAAGGAACGTTTGGACAAAACGTGAGATTTCGATTCGCAGCGACAGTGCGACGGCAAAATCTGCTGGGAAACAAACAAATTCGAACAGCACCCGGCCGGGAGTCGCAGACAAGCGCAATTAGATACAGTACGTCAGTCGACGTCTGTTGAAGGACTCCTTGTCTTTGGCTTGTTGTCGTGCACGCCGCCGTCCGATGTGAGGCTGGATTGTTACCAAAAACAAGTGAGCTCTTGTTGGCTCGCCGGGGCGCAACTGAGGACTTGAGCGAGCAGGCCCAAAACGCAGACATCGGTCTCCCAGAGGAGACTGGATAACAAAACGACACTTGCGAACTGTGTCTCAAACTCCCGTGACATCTTTATATTGACAGACGGTGCCTGGTGATTTCCCTAGAAAATAACCCCAAAATGTTTTCACAGGATGATCGGTCAGATCACCAATGCGCTGGACTCCAGAGCAAGGTTATTTACTCCATATATTAAAAAAATGAAAAATAAATAAACCAAACTAAAATTAAATATTTTCAAAACATAAAAAACATTTAACTTACAAACCTGCTCTAAAAATTGATTAAAACTAACAGAAGAAAAAAACAAAAAAGCCAAAACTAGATAAAAACTAACTAGAATGAAGAATCCCAAACTGTGATCCTGTTCCTGATTGCACGTGTCATTGGTAAACAGATATGACTCATCTGCCAGTGAAAGGCGAAGGAAAACATCATTTTGGACAGCAGGGGCAACTTACCCTCGGCTCTGAGGTGATCGTTTGTCCGTTCTGAGCCAGGGGGAGCTCTGGTTTTCCCTACATGGAGAGAGAAAACAAACAACGGCATGAATAACAAGGGGAAAAGGAAAAAATAAAAATCGCTCCGTGTGTATCAAGGTTAACAAAAAAATAACAAACACTCCAACTAACATTGAAAAAAAGCTTTTAGTGAACAAAATAGAAACCAGAGTGTTGAAAAATAACAACTACCGGTAATTGAAACCACATTTAACGTTTATGAAGCTAACTAAAACTGTTTTCGATTTTGTCAATTAATTTCACAAATTAGCTTTTGGAATTTATTTTACATGTATGCAGTCGTTTGTGAATGCTATTACAAAAACTGTTTTTAAAAATCTTGCACTCAGCAAACACTCCACACACGCACACACACATCAGAAGTAACCTCAGTCAAAACAAAATAAAAGTAAAGTATCGTGAAGACTGTTCTAACCCCGATGCGTAGAAAAAAAAAACTGACCTGCAGCTTCACATATCCAACACTGTCACCATTAGGGACCAGGGCCGGGACGGGTGTCAAGCCAATCCCGGCGTATTCGTTGCTCGGATCTTCGTCTCCGTTGCTGTGGCCGACTGGGAGTGTCACCGTGGCCAAGGCGGGAGGCACAGGGAAGGCCGGCTGAGGAGTCGGGGGCAGAGGCCTTTCTTGAATCCAGCTGCTCTTCCGGGAGCCCATTCCGCCTCCGGGTGACTTGCCATCCAATACCGGGAGAGCGGGCAGCGGCCTGCGGGACAAAGACTCCTGGGAAGGCAGTCGGGGGCGACCCTGAGACTGCAAGAGGAGGGCGCTTTCCTCCAGGGAGCGCTGGACCAGGGAAAGGAGACCTTCCGACGGAGGGGCACCGCCGATGGCCGATAACGCGGGCAGCAGGTCCGAGAGGCGGGCCCAAGCCTGCTGAAGGGGCGGGGGAGGGTCCCCGGAGTGGCTGGCTTTCCACATGGATAGGATTTCGGCCAGCGACGTGGCCAGATCCCGAGACAACAGAGCGGTGGGCGAGCAGGAAGTGGCGCTCAGCACGGCATGGACAAGGCTGGAGAGCGAGGCCCTCCACTGGACGTCCCCGGACCCGTTGCTGGACACGGAGAGACGGCGAGTGGAGGTGGAGGAAGACGACGACGAGTGGGGAAGGGCGTCCGCGTTCAGGGCGGGCATGTCGTAGATCCCGCAGTCAGGTGAGTCCCGCTGCTGGTCACCTGCGCTTGCTCGCTTTTCGGAGCTTGCCATGCAGTAAGTTTGACCGTTCTGGCTTGCCTCCTCCCCGGAAAGGCTGCCAGCGGATTCGCCGGGACCCCCAGGCACGCCCGGAAGAGTGGGTACACTGTAGACGTCGTCCGTGTCGGCCGGCGCGGCGGTGCCTGGTTGGGCTTCTGATGTGGAGCCGTTCAGCGTTATGGTGGGGACGTCATACACCTGCAAGTGGAAATGACGGATTGGTTAGCATCCATTTTCTAAGGCCACTTATCCTCACCGCGGTATATGAGGGAGTGAACCGAGCGGGACTTTTAAATGTGTACGCCTTCAATGAAGTCAGAACCTCTGGGAACCCCCGCACAGATGCATCAAAGTCTCCCCAACCACCAAATGAAGGCCAGGATATACTTAGGCGCTCGAACATCCTTGTGTCAGCGCATATGCAGTAAGTGGAGCAAAAACAATCCCAACAGCTGGCACGCACATTCAAGGAGCATGAAAGCGAGACCACTGTTGCTGCGGCCTTGGCCCGGCCCTAACAGATGGGCGTGACCGGGAGAAAATAGCAGTGGCACTTGGACCGGATAGACAGGCTACCCACAGCGGGTCGAGACAGGTGTGGCCTCGCCTCGGGGGGCTGAGGGGGGGAACCGAAAAGGGACTCTGGGTGGGAGTGGTGGGCAAGTGGCTTGACAGCATTTTGAAATTCAGTCCAGGAAGGTGCACTTGTACTGAGTTGATTCACACCCTGCCCCCCAAAAAAACAATCCCCTGGCCACAAGCACTACTTTTTACTCCTCAATATATTTCCTTGACAGAAGATACCATTCCATGGCATCAAATATTACTTTGGCCTAAGTACAATTAGTGGTTTCAGAATATTTTTTAAATGCTATGAGCTTTTTTTTGTTCGGCGCCTGGGGAAAACACTGCTCGAGACAAGTTTCTCAAGCAGCTCAAGCAACCACCTTCGACAAAGAATGCCAAACAAAAAAGATGTTATCACCTCCGTCTCCGAGTCAACATGCGGGGGGACGGTGCGAGGCGTGTCATAGATGCCGTCGCCGCCGTTGCTGAGGACCGTTGGCGCGGCACGCTGCCACCGGCTGCTGGGTGGTGTGTCGTATACCTATCAACCACACACACACACACACACACACACACACACACACACACACACACACACACACACACACACACACACACACACACACACACACACACACACACACACACACACACACACACACACACACACACACACACACACACACACACACACACACACACACACACACACACACACACAAAAGAAAAAAAACTGAATGAGGATAGAGTGAATATATATAATATATAACCTTTTAACTGTTAAAACACAACTTTTTAAACACATTGTTCAAACCCAATTCCAATGAAGTTGGGACTTGGTGTCAAGCGTACATCAAAACAGAAGACAATGATTTGCAAATCAACCTCTATTTCATTGAATTCACTACAAAGATGAGCTATGTCATGTTCAAATTGATTTTGTAAAAAAAACCTTGGATAGGTGGCCAAAACGACAGAGACAATTGAGGAATGCTCATCAAACACTTGTTTGGAACATCCCACAGGCTAACTGGGAACAGGCGGGTGTTTCCCTGGATTGCTCAGTCATTCACAAGCAAAGATGAGGCGAGGTTCACCTACTTGTCAACAAGTGCGTGAGAAAATAGTCATTGTATTCCGTTTTTATTTACGTTCACTGCCACGTCCCAACTTCATCGGAATTGGCATTGGAAATATACTTCAAGAAAAAAATGTCATCTTAAAATGTATGTGAAATAGTTTGGTTAAGTGATGTGTCCTGTGATGGCAGCTATGCCTCAGGTACAGAGTTCAACAGCAAGGTTGTTGTGATGAGAAGGAATGGAAATTAGCATGAAATACTCGACACAAACCTGGTCGTTCACAGGATCTGCATAATCTTGGTTTTCCGCTTTGCCGTTGTGTGCGCTGCCGCCTTTCTCCGGGTCCTGACTCGTCTGCCTGTTCACCTCGTGTGCTTGAGATCCCGGGTTGGGGGCCACAGCGCAATCACCTGACAAAGGTGCCGACGGCTGCCCGTCTTTCCGCGTGACTCCTCGCACAGGGGGAGCTGGCGGTGGGGGCTTCCGGGCGAAATTCGGTGACCCGGGAACTCGAGGGTGGGCGGCTCGAACCAGCAAAGGGGACCCCCGGGGGCAGGCGAGCCCCGGTTTGCCTCTGGCTACAGCAGGGTTGGGTGACGGGCCCTTTAGGTGGGGCCTAGGAGGCGCTTGGGCGGGGCACGATAAAGTTCTTTGAAGGCTGACCGCCACAGAAGAGGGGGTTTGGTACATCCCAGGAATGTCCTGACCCACTTTAGACTGATGAGTTCCGCTGACTGACGAGGGGCCATGAGGGCAGGCGGCCAGAACTCCTCCCGTTGGGGTTTGGTAAACATCCTCACCGGCAAGTGGTGTTCCTTTTGGCACCAAGTAACAGTCATCAGAGGGTCCTGTGGTTAGCGTTTCCCGAGGGACCAGATATGTGGTGTCCTCGGAATCATCATCCACTCTTGTGACTCCGCTTGGGGAGAGGTAGACAGACTCTGGAGCCATTTGCGCTCCTGGCTGCCGGGCATGCTGAGCGGATGAGGGCAGGGGGCTGACCGGAGTCTGATAGAGAGTTCCGCTCACATCCGTGCCCCGTCCTCTTAAAGAAGGGGAGCGCGGGCGACTTGCAACTCCGATTTCCCAGTCGGGCCTGGGTCGGGATCCGGAACTGGAGTGTGAGCGCGGACGACCGACGTCCGCCTTGCGAAGCTCACCGGGTCTTGGTGCCGTTCCGTCTCCTCGGCTTTCGCCCACGGCCGGTGGGGAGCGGTACACGGCCTCTGCGTCGTCCACGCTATCGCGCAACAGCGGTGGACCGGGAGATAAGTACACAGAGTCCGAGCTGGGGGCCGGAGCGGTCTGGAGGAGGCGCAGACGATTGGCCGGGGCGATGCCCTGACGGCCGTGCAGGGAGCAGAGCCACCAGCCGGGCCCGCCGCTCTGCTCCTGCTCCAAAACCATCAGGATGTCCCCCTTCCTGAAAGCCAGTTCCTCTGGACTTTCTGCCGTGTTGTCAAAGAGCGCCTTTGCCAACACCGTCTGAGGGAGAGGGGGACACGTATTAAAACACGATCCAAAAAAATCCAACAGGTTTTTAAGTCTTATTTCAGACGGGCAAGACAAACTGACATTTGTGCATCCCGAACAACAAGTACATTGATGGCAATGCTAAACAGCTCGGTTGTTTCAGGGCTTGAATACAAGAGAAGAGGGACGCTGTCGTCCGTGACTTGAGAGGAATAATAGACTCAAGTTCCACCAATCCATTTTCTTTAGTCCCAAGTCTCAGTGGTCTCTGTAGGAGAGGTGAGGTACACCCTGGACTGGTCGCCAGCCAATCTCAGGGCATGTATGCACATTCAGGCTCCTATTATGCCCGACGGACAGTTATGAATCATTGCTACATCTAACAAGTAAGAATCAGGAATCTAGAGAAACTCGTGCAAGCACATCAACAAGACCTGAGAAGGCCAGAATATATTCCAAGTCCAATCATCTGAACGGTATGGCAGCCACTTGCCCACCATTGCGCCTGGACTCAAGTGAAAATGTTAAACCATGCAGTGAACATGAAGTGCCAAATAAGGGTCAGTGGTCAAATGGACAGAGCGGCTTAATGGACATGAGCGGGATGAGAACAGGGGGAATGAGGGAATGGGGGATGAGAGTCACATCTGTCCCTTGCCGTTTGGAGCTTAATTGCCAATCCACTAGCCCCCGCCTTTCATTTTAAAGCCAAACCCCCCTGGGGACCAATGCCATGTGGGACCTCACAGCCAAAATAGAAGGTCCACAAAAACAGCCCGGCACCTATTCAATGTAAAGACGTTTGATACTTACAGAAACAGACATGGCTGTTAAATTGCGAGGGTTATTGGGTTTCGGTGAACGTCGAACTCGAGTGTTCCGGTCGGTCAACGGGGTCCATTCAGCTCACATCGTCTCTGCCTTGTGAATCAGAAACGCTGGGCCTGTGAGTCGTTCGGAACCGTTACTCGCAGCACACATTTGTCGAAATCATACCGACACGAAGGCGACTGGGCACCACCTGTCCCGTCTCCACGCCCCAGTAACATTAGAAGCTAATCCTAGTTTAGCATCCGGTCCCGCGTTCAAATGATATCCGAATTCATATCCGAATTCGTCGTTTGCGCCACTAGATAAATGTTAAATGTCGTCCCCTTTGGGATGTAATTCATTTTCCGCGGCCTAGGTCGCGAACATTAGCGACTCTAAAACGCTGGTTCTCCTCAACATTTTCCACACAAAGGAGGTAAAAAAACATTCGAGGTTTGCTAGCTGTGGCGTAAAAATAAAACAACAGAAAATAAGCACGCACATTACCTTCCTTGCTCGAATTCGCCGGTAAACTTCACATCGGCTTTCAGACCGAGATGAGGTAAAAGCGCTTTTTCTCAAGTGTAAAAAAACAGTGCCCATTGGCGTTCCATCATTTTCTGCCGATGACAACATAATGATCTCCGCCTTCTCCTACGTTGACGTATTTTGGTCGCTCTACAAAAGACACGGAAGGATTGTGGCCCAGCTCCCAAGAGCAATGAATGCAATCCAGTTACTTGTGAGATTGCATAGCTCGTCCACTCACTCGCTCTCTGATTGGCTCCATGCCGTGAGTTGCGTTTTCAACAGCTCGATACAAATAGGTGGAAATCAGACGATGGCAATTAAATTAAAATCGACAACTTTATCACAGAATAGAATGAGTGACAACGTGAATTTAAAGCATGTCTAAATCCCCCAAACGAACCAAATAGATAGCCACTGTAAGCTTTTACTGTGGAAGGTCGTTTTTTTTTAACCCGGAAAAACAACAGTAGATCCAGTTCACGGAGTGCAGTGAGTCTAAAGGTCTTGACTTTTTTTTATTATTAATTCACCGAATGCATAATTACTGGTTTAGTTTATGTTGAATTGTGACAATATAACGCAATTGCTAACTAGTGCGCTAAGATGTCTTAAAAAGCTTAAAGCATAATGTTTTTGCTACACAACTGGCAATTAAACGCCACACTGGAAGCAGTGGCGGCCAAAACTTGTTTGGGCCCCAAGGCGAAGTTGAATTGGGGGGTGGGGGGACCCCTTTACTACTGAGGGACTACAAACAGTTCAAGTGTTCCGCTCAGTGGTGGACAGTCAGGACTAAGCCTCATCAAAAGATCTGACCTACAACCTAAGTTATGCATTATATGAGCAATTATATTGAATGAATATATTTGCTTTATTTTGTAGCATTTATATTAGCTGTACTGCTTTTGTGTATATTTCTGATTTTTTTCCCAATCAGACGTCAGCTTCTGTGTGTTGCCACGTCAGTTTAATGTGATGTTTTAGTTCAACAAAACAGTGCTTTGTCACTATCCTGTTGTCATGGAACTATGTTAAAGTAAGTTGAGTTTGAGTGGGACAAAAACAGTGCTTTGATGCCATTCTTAGCATGCATAATCATTTCTAAATCTTTTTATATCTGAATTACTCTTGGATTCTCGCATCGCTGATTTCACCTCGTCATGTTTGTGACCTCACAGGTGATGTTGAGGGTTGCCTTCAGACGCCTTTCGACCACTCCTGTCACAGGGCAAAGAAGCATGTCTCAGAGTAGTCTTGCTGGGAAAGTGGCCATCGTCACGGCCTCGACGGCTGGGTAAGAATCTTGTTTTGCCTTACAAAGGAAGGAAGAGACCTCTCACAACGCGTTTCCTTCAGCATCGGCTTGGCCACTGCCCACGCCCTGGGCAAGAGGGGGGCCCACGTGGTGGTGAGCAGCAGGCAGCAGGCCGGCGTGGACAAAGCCGTGGCCCTGCTCAAGAGCCAGGACATCCAGGTCACCGGCACAACGTGTAATGTCGGCAACCAAGGCGACCGAGAAAGGCTGCTTCAGACGGTGGAAAAAAAAGTGCAGGGCTGTGAATACTTTCAAGATGAAATGGAAAGCTTATCGTGCTTTTCATGCAGACTCTGGATCAGTGCGGCGGCGTTGACATCCTGGTGTCAAACGCGGCGGTGAACCCTTTCTTTGGAAACCTAATGGACACCACGGAGGAAGTTTGGGACAAGGTTTGTTCCAGAATGGACTTTTATTTTTACCCCCCAATTAACTGCTGTCTCATCATTTTCAGGTGATGTCCGTCAATGTAAAAGCGGCCTTCCTCATGACCAAGTTGGTGGTACCACATATAGCAAAGAGGGGGTCAGTTACAAGCCAAAATAATTAGAATGATTTCAAGAAAGCATCGACATGATCAAGAATCATACTCCGTTTGTTGCATTGATTTGGTGTTTTTGGTCTATTGAAATTTGTACACATTTGTGAACCTGCTCATTGATTTATTGTAGATAAACAAATAGTAATTATAATAATAAATTTATATAATAATAAATTATAATATTTTTGGGGGGAACCTTTCCATAAAATATTTTTTAAATGTGATTTAAACAATTTCAAATTTTTTCTCTTTGCTTCCCTTTCATCATTAAAAACAACAAGCATGAATTCTTCGGCTAAATGGTTGGTTAGCAGAGTACATTAATGCGGAATAAACAAGCTCAATTCATCATTAAAATAAACTATTTCACAAAATACAGAATTGAGTTGATTGCACATTTTAATAAATTTTTATTAAATTCAATTACATAAAATTACCCAACAAATCAATTAAAAATACATTCATTCATTCATTCATTCATTCATTAATCTTCCGAACCGCTTGATCCTCACTAGAGTCGCGGGGGGTGCTGGAGCCTATCCCAGCTGTCTCCGGGCAGTAGGCGGGGGACACCCTGAATCGGTTGCCAGCCAATCGCAGGGCACACAGAGACGAACAACCATCCACGCCCACACTCATACCTAGGGACAATTTAGAGTGCTCATCTGACATAAAATACAAACTTAAGCACAATAAAAATGTTCTGTCGTAGCCACAGCAGTTGACGTTTTACTTTATGTTGATTTGTCTAACTTTATAACAGCGAGAAAAAGGGCCAATTTTTTTCTTATGGGAGGGATTTTTTTTTTTAATGTCATTATCTGTCTTATGTTGTAATGTATAAAAATAAAGATCCTCCAAAATATTGTGCTTCATTTAGAGGGGGAAATGTCGTGTTTGTGTCGTCTGTGGCTGCCTACCAACCAATGCAGGTCAGACCATCAACACAAATGACTAGAAGCCTCTTTTTGCAAGATTGTATTCTAACTTTTTTCTGGGGCTCGGGGTTGCAATTTCTGCAGGGCTTGGGTGCGTACAGCGTGAGTAAGACGGCTCCTGCTCCAAAACCATCAGGATGTCCCCTTCCTGAAAGCCAGTTCCTCTGGACTTTCTGCCGTGTTGTCAAAGCGCCTTTGCCAACACCGTCTGAGGGAGAGGGGGACACGTATTAAAACACGATCCAAAAAAATCCAACAGGTTTTTAAGTCTTATTTCAGACGGGCAAGACAAACTGACATTTGTGCATCCCGAACAACAAGTACATTGATGGCAATGCTAAACAGCTCGGTTGTTTCAGGGCTTGAATACAAGAGAAGAGGGACGCTGTCGTCCGTGACTTGAGAGGAATAATAGACTCAAGTTCCACCAATCCATTTTCTTTAGTCCCAAGTCTCAGTGGTCTCTGTAGGAGAGGTGAGGTACACCCTGGACTGGTCGCCAGCCAATCTCAGGGCATGTATGCACATTCAGGCTCCTATTATGCCCGACGGACAGTTATGAATCATTGCTACATCTAACAAGTAAGAATCAGGAATCTAGAGAAACTCGTGCAAGCACATCAACAAGACCTGAGAAGGCCAGAATATATTCCAAGTCCAATCATCTGAACGGTATGGCAGCCACTTGCCCACCATTGCGCCTGGACTCAAGTGAAAATGTTAAACCATGCAGTGAACATGAAGTGCCAAATAAGGGTCAGTGGTCAAATGGACAGAGCGGCTTAATGGACATGAGCGGGATGAGAACAGGGGGAATGAGGGAATGGGGGATGAGAGTCACATCTGTCCCTTGCCGTTTGGAGCTTAATTGCCAATCCACTAGCCCCCGCCTTTCATTTTAAAGCCAAACCCCCCTGGGGACCAATGCCATGTGGGACCTCACAGCCAAAATAGAAGGTCCACAAAAACAGCCCGGCACCTATTCAATGTAAAGACGTTTGGATACTTACAGAAACAGACATGGCTGTTAAATTGCGAGGGTTATTGGGTTTCGGTGAACGTCGAACTCGAGTGTTCCGGTCGGTCAACGGGGTCCATTCAGCTCACATCGTCTCTGCCTTGTGAATCAGAAACGCTGGGCCTGTGAGTCGTTCGGAACCGTTACTCGCAGCACACATTTGTCGAAATCATACCGACACGAAGGCGACTGGGCACCACCTGTCCCGTCTCCACGCCCCAGTAACATTAGAAGCTAATCCTAGTTTAGCATCCGGTCCCGCGTTCAAATGATATCCGAATTCATATCCGAATTCGTCGTTTGCGCCACTAGATAAATGTTAAATGTCGTCCCCTTTGGGATGTAATTCATTTTCCGCGGCCTAGGTCGCGAACATTAGCGACTCTAAAACGCTGGTTCTCTTCAACATTTTCCACACAAAGGAGGTAAAAAACCATTCGAGGTTTGCTAGCTGTGGCGTAAAAATAAAACAACAGAAAATAAGCACGCACATTACCTTCCTTGCTCGAATTCGCCGGTAAACTTCACATCGGCTTTCAGACCGAGATGAGGTAAAAGCGCTTTTCTCAAGTGTAAAAAAACAGTGCCCATTGGCGTTCCATCATTTTCTGCCGATGACAACATAATGATCTCCGCCTTCTCCTACGTTGACGTATTTTGGTCGCTCTACAAAAGACACGGAAGGATTGTGGCCCAGCTCCCAAGAGCAATGAATGCAATCCAGTTACTTGTGAGATTGCATAGCTCGTCCACTCACTCGCTCTCTGATTGGCTCCTTGCCGTGAGTTGCGTTTTCAACAGCTCGATACAAATAGGTGGAAATCAGACGATGGCAATTAAATTAAAATCGACAACTTTATCACAGAATAGAATGAGTGACAACGTGAATTTAAAGCATGTCTAAATCCCCCAAACGAACCAAATAGATAGCCACTGTAAGCTTTTACTGTGGAAGGTCGTTTTTTTTTTAACCCGGAAGAACAACAGTAGATCCAGTTCACGGAGTGCAGTGAGTCTAAAGGTCTTGACTTTTTTTTATTATTAATTCACCGAATGCATAATTTGTCTTCGAATTACTGGTTTAGTTTATGTTAAATTGTGACAATATAACGCAATTGCTAACTAGTGCGCTAAGATGTCTTAAAAAGCTTAAAGCATAATGTTTTTGCTACACAACTGGCAATTAAACGCCACACTGGAAGCAGTGGCGGCCAAAACTTGTTTGGGCCCCAAGGCGAAGTTGAATTGGGGGGTGGGGGGACCCCTTTACTACTGAGGGACTACAAACAGTTCAAGTGTTCCGCTCAGTGGTGGACAGTCAGGACTAAGCCTCATCAAAAGATCTGACCTACAGTTATGCATTATATGAGCAATTATATTGAATGAATATATTTGCTTTATTTTGTAGCATTTATATTAGCTGTACTGCTTTTGTGTATATTTCTGATTTTTTTCCCAATCAGACGTCAGCTTCTGTGTGTTGCCACGTCAGTTTAATGTGATGTTTTAGTTCAACAAAAACAGTGCTTTGTCACTATCCTGTTGTCATGGAACTATGTTAAAGTAAGTTGAGTTTGAGTGGGACAAAAACAGTGCTTTGATGCCATTCTTAGCATGCATAATCATTTCTAAATCTTTTTATATCTGAATTACTCTTGGATTCTCGCATCGCTGATTTCACCTCGTCATGTTTGTGACCTCACAGGTGATGTTGAGGGTTGCCTTCAGACGCCTTTCGACCACTCCTGTCACAGGGCAAAGAAGCATGTCTCAGAGTAGTCTTGCTGGGAAAGTGGCCATCGTCACGGCCTCGACGGCTGGGTAAGAATCTTGTTTTGCCTTACAAAGGAAGGAAGAGACCTCTCACAACGCGTTTCCTTCAGCATCGGCTTGGCCACTGCCCACGCCCTGGGCAAGAGGGGGGCCCACGTGGTGGTGAGCAGCAGGCAGCAGGCCGGCGTGGACAAAGCCGTGGCCCTGCTCAAGAGCCAGGACATCCAGGTCACCGGCACAACGTGTAATGTCGGCAACCAAGGCGACCGAGAAAGGCTGCTTCAGACGGTGGAAAAAAAAGTGCAGGGCTGTGAATACTTTCAAGATGAAATGGAAAGCTTATCGTGCTTTTCATGCAGACTCTGGATCAGTGCGGCGGCGTTGACATCCTGGTGTCAAACGCGGCGGTGAACCCTTTCTTTGGAAACCTAATGGACACCACGGAGGAAGTTTGGGACAAGGTTTGTTCCAGAATGGACTTTTATTTTTACCCCCCAATTAACTGCTGTCTCATCATTTTCAGGTGATGTCCGTCAATGTAAAAGCGGCCTTCCTCATGACCAAGTTGGTGGTACCACATATAGCAAAGAGGGGGTCAGTTACAAGCCAAAATAATTAGAATGATTTCAAGAAAGCATCGACATGATCAAGAATCATACTCCGTTTGTTGCATTGATTTGGTGTTTTTGGTCTATTGAAATTTGTACACATTTGTGAACCTGCTCATTGATTTATTGTAGATAAACAAATAGTAATTATAATAATAAATTTATATAATAATAAATTATAATATTTTTGGGGGGAACCTTTCCATAAAATATTTTTAAATGTGATTTAAACAATTTCAAATTTTTCTCTTTGCTTCCCTTTCATCATTAAAAACAACAAGCATGAATTCTTCGCTAAATGGTTGGTTAGCAGAGTACATTAATGCGGAATAAACAAGCTCAATTCATCATTAAAATAAACTATTTCACAAAATACAGAATTGAGTTGATTGCACATTTTAATAAATTTTTATTAAATTCAATTACATAAAATTACCCAACAAATCAATTAAAAATACATTCATTCATTCATTCATTCATTCATTAATCTTCCGAACCGCTTGATCCTCACTAGAGTCGCGGGGGTGCTGGAGCCTATCCCAGCTGTCTCCGGGCAGTAGGCGGGGACACCTGAATCGGTTGCCAGCCAATCGCAGGGCACACAGAGACGAACAACCATCCACGCCCACACTCATACCTAGGGACAATTTAGAGTGCTCATCTGACATAAAATACAAACTTAAGCACAATAAAAATGTTCTGTCGTAGCCACAGCAGTTGACGTTTTACTTTATGTTGATTTGTCTAACTTTATAACAGCGAGAAAAAGGGCCAATTTTTTTCTTATGGGAGGGATTTTTTTTTTTTATGTCATTATCTGTCTTATGTTGTAATGTATAAAAATAAAGATCCTCCAAAATATTGTGCTTCATTTAGAGGGGGAAATGTCGTGTTTGTGTCGTCTGTGGCTGCCTACCAACCAATGCAGGTCAGACCATCAACACAAATGACTAGAAGCCTCTTTTTGCAAGATTGTATTCTAACTTTTTTTCTGGGGCTCGGGGGTTGCAATTTCTGCAGGGCTTGGGTGCGTACAGCGTGAGTAAGACGGCCTTGTTGAGTCTGACCCGTGCGCTGGCCCCCGAGCTGGCGCAGAGCAACATCAGGGTGAACTGCGTGGCCCCCGGCATCATCAAAACCCATTTCAGCACCCCGGTGAGACATCCGCTTCTGATTTCTAGAGTGTTTTTTTCTTTGCGCATTTGTCTTTTGGACTTAAATTGTTGACATAATTAGCCAAATTATATCATTGTATCTTGACTTGCGAGCAGCGTCTGGACGATTTAGTCAAACAAAATGAACTCTTTTAAAATCTGTAAAAATCTGATCATTTTTTCGGGGGGGCGGTCTACATATTAACATGACAACATAAAGACAATGACATTCAACCCCTTCCCTTTTTTTCTCTCTGTTGTAAAGTTTTACAATATTTTGTTCTTGAATATTTGTTAAACAGTCAAATGTTCTGCCTGTCAGGGCGGAATGCCCACCTCTGATGTTTTTTGTGTTACACCGATCTTTTTATGTACTCATTCACATGAGAAAAACAAACGCGACTTCAAATGTGAACGCAATGTGTCTGTGATGCAACACGCGTGTGCACAAAGCACGATGTCGAGGGATCAGCACCAAAATAATGACATCACATGGCGCAGTGTTTACAGAAGTAAAAGGAGACGTGATCAATGAGACGAGGCAATCGAAAAGCCTCGGCCCATTTCCCCCAAAATATTTCTACCTCCTCCCGCATGGCTCCTCTGTAGATAGGAGATGATAATAAGCCGCCAGGCCATATTGATTTCCATAAACACGATATTTTGCGTGACTTTGTCTCATCTTCTGCGCATTCGGGACACATTTGGTTCGCACAAGCCAGACAGACTAAGGTTGCATTCAATATGTAAATGTGAACAATTACCCTCCACGCAAAAATCCAAATTGAGCACGGAGACCTGCAGCCTGAACATAGCCTTTCGGTGGGGCTGGACTGTTTAATGAAGGAGAAGCTGCTCAAAGTGAGGAAGGCAAAACAATAATGAGTGAAGATTAAGTTCAGAAAAAAGTATAATTCTTTACATTCTATTTGTTATTACTGTGCATTATTTTTCTTATTAGTTGTGGCAAAATGACGACATCATGGATCACTTCAAAAAGCAGTTGTGCATCAAAAGGTACCGTTCACCTCCCGTTCATGTGTTAAAACCCGTATCTCGACACGTGAACATGCAGGGTATTTATATGCCCCCATCTCCAGAGTTGGCGAAGCGGATGAGATCGGGGGAGTGGTGGCTTTCCTGTGCACAGAGGAGGCTTCGTACATCACGGGTGAAACAATCGCAGCGACTGGGGGGATGGGTGGTCGACTGTAATTCTTTGAGGAGCAAAACCATCACTAAGTTACACCTTCCAGATATTGTTTCCTTGTTATATTTGGAATAGCCACTGTAGGACTGCAGATATCCAGTTTTTTTGGGGTGTGGTGGGGGAGGTGGATTGAGTATTCTCCGGATTAATCAGATTCAAATAGATGTTTCACTATTAAACACAATATCATGTTTGTATGAGATAAAAGTACATTTGCCTTTTTGTGATCAGCATCCTCAAGTAACTGGTTTTAGAATGTGGGGCCATGCCTGGTGAGTGACTTGGGTGCCAGTAGAGGCAGCTGCCTGTGTAGGTTCGCGGAAGCTTGTGTATTAATGTGCTTATTTATGATTCTTATTTTTTACCATTTGTGCAATAAAGCGATTAATTGTGCAGCAGCGGTTGTGTTGATTCTAGCCACTTGTGTGGACATTACAAAACGATTCCGGTGAAGCATCGAGGCAAAAAGTTTGCGTGCCTTTTTCATTTTGTCATCAAATTATTTGAATGATCCGATTAATCATTGCAGCGCAAACACAGTTAAAGTGCGTTTGGAAAGTATTCACAGTGCTTCAATGCTGCCCCCAGCCTCATTTTGAAAAAATTCCCCCAACCCACAATCATTGCAAAAAAGTAACTTAAGAATTCTTTGTTTTGGTTTTAAATTTGCAATCAATAAGCAAAAGTTCAGCCCAAAACCACCTCCGCATTGTCATTCTGGAGAGCTTTACGTGGAATTATGAGGGGGGAAATTAATGAATTAATTTTTGGAATAATAAAATGTGCTCTGTAAATGTACTTTGTAAATGAGAAATGGTTGGCAACTGACCTATCCCGTTCAACACAAGTCAAGAAAAAAAAAATCCCCGGAAACCAAGGACATAAAGCACCAAACATGCAAATGAACAAACTCAGCATTTATTTAGAAGCAACAGTCACAGTTTAGTTATTGGTCATGTGATACTTAAAAGGGAGTCAAGTCAGAAAATGTCTTTCCAATAATATGTTCTATACAGCTCCACTCATCTAAACACGGCATTCTGATGACTATTGCATTTGTGGAATATGAATGAATTTATTCTTGTCAAGAAGTTATCTGACTTGACTTCTATTTTACACGGTCAGTCATTTTTCTCGTTGGCCATCACGTGGCACGGCGCGGTTCCCAGCTTCAAGAATTCCCGCAGGGTGGGGAAATACGTGCCATGCTTGGTTTTGGAGTAACGCTTCATAAACATCTGAGAGAGAGAGAGAGAGAGAGAGAGAGAGAGAGAGAGAGAACGGGCTTTTGGAGGAAGGTAAATGTGGACGGGGAGTCGCAGAGCGGTGGAAAAAAAGGCTTCACTTACCCGGTCAGTGGCCTCATCCTCGGAATCAGCTACGTAGTCATCGCCGGAAGGTTCCAGCGCTTCTACACATGCACGCAGACAAAACCCAATCAGAAAATTAGGAATGCAAAGCAAAAATGCTGACTAACAATGTTAGGATTGAAGTCTAAAATTCACTCCTTGGTTCGTCACTGTGTATCAGAAGTATAGCGCTGATATTGAACACCATGTTGAGTGCTGATGTTGCTTATTGGAAGTACAAAAACAACAACAACAACAAAAACACACAGGACCAAGAATACTTTCCTGTGGAACACCACAATCCATATACAGTAAAATGTTATGAAACAAGTGAACCCATGACGTCTCCCCACAGCAGTGTTATTGAAATGAAAAGTTACAAAATGGGAAAAGAAATGAACATTAAATGCACCACGCCAAATAATCCTCTCAGAGCTGGTAAGAATGACTGACAAAGTTAAAAAATTTCGACAAAAAGTTGGAATTGTACTTGGGAGACCTTTAAAACGTGACAGTGACTAGACTGCTCAGCGCTGAGAACTCAAAAAGTCTCGAAAAGAGCAAGTCCACCGTGAAAGTCTGAGTCTGACTATAGAGACGAGGTAAACCGACTGACAGCGTGGTGTTCAGAAAACAACCTGCCACTGAACACCACAAAAACAAAAGAGATCATACTGGACTTCAGGAAGAGACGAGCAGACCCAGCGCCGCTTTACATTCATGGAGAATGTGTGGAAAGGGTGAGCTCCACTCGGTTCCTGGGTGTGCAGCTCTCTGCGGACCTATCCTGGACGGCCAACACCATGGTGGTAGTGAAGAAAGCCCAGCAGTGACTCCACTTCCTGAGGGTGCTCAGGAGGAACAACCTGGAGGAGAAGCTGCTCATGATGTTCTACAGAGCTACCATCGAGAGCACCCTAACGTACTGCATTACAGCATGGTACGCGAGGTGCTCAGCAGCAGACAGGAAAGCGCTGCAGAGGGTGATTAACATGGCCCAGAAGGTCACAGGCTGCTCTCTGCCCAGCCTGGAGGACATTGCCAGCTCACGGTACCTCAGCAGAGCTGCCAACATCATCAAGGATGCATCCCACCCCAGCAATCACCTGTTTGTTATGTTACCCTCAGGCCGGCGTTATAGATCACACAAAACCCGAACAAGCAGATTCAGAGACAGTTTTTTTCCCAGAGCTATTACTGCAATAAACAATCACAGAATATAATCAAACTACTGCATCTAAACCCATACTCACCTACCTCACTTAGGCAATAAATGAGCCAGTCATTTCAAGTGCAATATGTGTCCTGCGTACGAGAAAAGCCTCAGTCCACACTACCACTACTGTTGCTGTTGTTGTGTGTTGTTTGAATATTGTATTTACAAAACCGTCATTTTATTTATTTATTGATTTTATTCTCTTTTTATTTATAAAATGCACTAAGGAGTAGCACCCAAATTTCGTTGTATGCTATACAATGACAATAAAGGCGATTCTGATTCTGAAAATGACCTGCTCCGGTTTCAAAAATCGAATGTGGCACTTTCTACCTGCGCTGCTCCACCGTAACGGGGACGACAGGGCACCTCCGCTTACTTCTGTGGGACGATTCCTGTTAAGTAGACACAAAAAAATATAAATACCAGTTAAAACTGAAGATGTCCTCTATTGGTGTTTTATATATATATAAAAAGACCATGTTATAAGACACAAAGACCGTGGACAGCATGTTTTTAAATACAATTGCCCCCCACCATGTACAGAGCATAAAACACATTAATGCTGCCCCCTCCCCCTGAAAGGTCCATATATACAGTCTGAAATGTTTTTAATTGTCCGTAAGAATCGCTTAAACCAGTGATTCTCAAAAAAAAGGTGGTATTTGGGCGCATTCTAGTGGGCCTTGAAAGCATCACTTCTCAAATACAGTTCAGTTGTATTGAACTTTTTTGGTACAATTTTCCTACAGTTAGGCTCAGAGTTGATGTTCAAACTGTGTATAATGTTACAGTGACTTGCAATATTATTTTCATAAGCACTTAGTCCAACTACGCAACTGTATTTAATGTTGGTCATTATGTTGGTGCTTGAAGTGGTCAATCTTTTTTTTAGGTGGAGTTTGAGAACAACTGGTTTAAACCATGAATACGCCCCTAACTATGCTCCAAAATGCTTGAATATTATTTTAGCCTGTTTTACATTACCCGCAAAAACATACATGCCTACCAGGTGTTTTTTTTTGGGGGGGGGGGGGGGGGGGCTGCATCAAGCCAGGCGAAATTTGGCTGCTCGTGGGCATACGATGCTTGTCTCTCACTTGAGTTGCAGCACATCAATTGGATCACCCGTACTGCCAATATGTGCAAATACTGTACTGCTTGCTTACTCTTTATCGTCATTCCTCCTCAGCCCGTCGGAACACGCTCCTCTTCGACATAGCTCGGAGCGCTGCAGTTTCCGAATCACAACTCTGGGTTGGCGGCGCAGACAGGCCGCCATGCTGGGGCAATACTTTTGGGACGTGACCGTTCCCTCGTCGCGGCCCTCCTGGTTACCATTCCATGCCTTAAAGTTTGTTAGCACGCCGCCATCTTGCTTGGACTTCTTCATTGCTGGCACATTGTCATTGTCGGGTATCAGATGGCAGACCGCAGGGTGACGGAGAGCAGTTCGTCTTTTCTCTGTGCGGGTTGATCGCCGGAAGAGGACGACCCGGGACCTTGTTGCCGATTTGAGGGCACTTTTCCGGACAGCGGTAAAGAGAAGGATGTCAAGGTGGAGTCACTCAAGCTCGGTGCGAGGTATGCTGTTGGGGTTGAAAAAAACAACAACAAAAAACAAAAAAACACTGATTCATCATGTAAATCTAAGTTTATACACCTTCAGCAGCAATTCCAGCATCACCTCTGAGAACTGAAGTTTGTTTCGACATTATTTAAAACAACTACAGCTTCATCCATTGAGCTTAATGCTAACAAACACGTAAAATGCCAACAACAGGCTAACGAATAGCATCGGTGTTGCTGTATTGTTTCCCTTTAAGCAATGGATATTTGATGCTACAATACTCACAGGCACAAATGATAAACATTTGTATTAAACTCCTGCCCGGTGGCTAAGGCCTCCACACCAGATAGAGTACCACAATGTCCATTAAATTGAAGCAAAAAATGGGGCGAAATCATCACATTCTTGATCATTCTAATACTCGCTATGCTTCTAATCAAGTACAATTTGAGAGAGCCATTTTCCAGGCCAAGTCCCCGAGTACATTGTAAAACTTAGGGGCCACCGAGCTTTTTTTGCCAGCGGAACCTGCATGGATCGTCGTCGGGTTTGGCAGGCGTGTAGGTCACCCAAGCAACGTAAACAAAAGCGGGGATGCCGAGCTTGACGATAGCTAGCTTGAGGAAAATGCTAACGACTCAAATTCCGCTGCAAAGCCTCTCCAACTCGACACTAGATTCTTAACACATGAAACGGATGAATTGGAACAACAGGAAGGGGGAAAAAATCGTAATGTTCGGGACTGTTGCATTTGATCAATCACGGAATGGGGCGACACGCTCAGATTTCCCACGCTTCAGTGCAAATGTACTTGGGGCTCACTGCAGCCCAAAGTGAAGTTTCATCGGCAGATTTTGAGGTCCAACAATGCACAGACTACAACCAACGCTAGCTTTATTGCACATTTCCGAGCCTGCTGAGAAGTGGTTCAGAAAAGGGATGGATGGATAGAAAACGCTATGGCACCTCACTGTCCTAATAGTCATTAATCCCTACTGGAATCCCACGGACACAGCTCGTTGAAGAGCAGCTATGGGAAGCCATCTTTTTCAGCATGTTTCTATTTTGTTCCTTGAAAATGTTTTCGCATGAAAATGACGATTAGCACTAAAACCATCGGAGTCCTGCATTGATTTCAAAAGTATGTGTGTGCAATGTGCATTGTTGAAAGGTCACTGCAAAGGAAATCATTCTGCGAGTGACTTATTTTTTGAAGCATTAATATTACAGCTATACATATTACTCACACATACACACAGTATACCACGCCCGCACACAGTCCTGCTATAATGTTCCTGACAGCATTTTTTTTAAACAGGAAAATTAAGATAAATTGTTCAGGACGGAAAGAGGAAAGGAACGAAATAAAATACATCATTTTACTCTGCCACTACACATACTGCATGTGGTTCTATGTTGTGCTAATACTCATTGAATGGTGTAAAATATATTAAAACAATAAAAAAGTAACAGAGCCTTAGTATTTTTTTGTTAATTTATTTATAAATATATCTTATTGTTCTACATTTCAATCAAAATGTTCCAAAATCTTGAGACTTAAAATCTTGATAATAGCAATTAAGTGGATGTACTTGAATTATTTTTGCTCGAACACCAGTATGATCAGGGGCATAAAAACAAAACAAAACAAAACAAAACAAAAAAAAGCAACATCAAAAACGATACTGCTGTTCATGATAGTGTGTGTGTGTATAATATATATGTATATATATAAAATTGTGACAGGCCGACCAATAAGTAATGTAAATACTGGACACGGACAAAACTGAAATCTATTTTGAAGCCTTTGAAGGTTTGACGGAAGTTTTCTTGGGGAAACCCTGAACACTTTTTGGTGTGAGGCCTTTACATCGGTCAAAGTGAGCCCCTTAGTGAGTGCAGCGCACCCAGAAAATTCTCACAAAGCCTCACCTTTTCTGCAAGAAGACACTCCTTGACATAGCTCGGAGGGCTGCAGTTTCCGAATCACGACTCTTGGTTGACGGCGCAGACAGGCCGCCACGCTGGGGCAATGCATTTGGGACGTGACGGTTTCCTTGTCGCTGCCCTCTTGGTTACAATTGGCGCGGCTGCTCCTTGCCTTCAAGTTTGTCAGCACGCCGCCATCTTGCTTGGACCTCTTCATTGCTGGCACGTCGTCATTGCCAGCTATCAGACGGCAGACTGCGGGGGCGACGGAGAGCGTTTTGTCTTTTTTCTGAGTAGCTTGATCGCTGTAAAAGGATGACCCGGGCCCTCGTTGCCGATTTGAGGGCACTTTTCCGGAGAGCGGTAAAGAGAGGAATGTCAAGATGGAGTCACCCATGTTTGGTGGGAGGGGTGCTGTGCGTGTGTGTGTGTGGGGGGGGGGGGGGGTACAATACAACAATTCACTATTTTTTTCCATATTTTGTTACGTTACAGCCTTGTTTCAAGATGAGAGATGTGAATTTGATTCTTCACAATTCTACACACCACACCTCATCATGAATATTTAGCACATTTATTAAATATTCTAAATATTTTGTTATTTCACATTTGGGAGCAAATCCAGCTTCAACTCTAATGCCACAACCTTATTCATAATTTATTTAAAACAACCCCAGTTTAGTCCATTTAGCTAAATGCTAACAAACAATGTAAAATGCCAATGACAGGCTAACGAATAGCATCGTTGTGGCTGTCCTGTATCGCTTGAAGCAACGGAGATTTGAAAATTATATTTCAGTCCGCACGGGCACAAATTATTAATCCGCTGTGAAGAATACTGTCAGTTGCTGCAAAAATTCATGTCCATCTTTATCTGTCCCGAGTGGCCAAGGCGTCCACACCAGATGGAGTAGGGCAATGTCCACGGAAGCAAAAAATGTGGCCAATTCTTTCCAATTTCTTTCGTTATATTCTACTGTTAGCTTTTAATCAAGTACAATATTAAAGTGCCGTCTACCTAAAAAATAAAATGTGTGTGAGACCCCCCCCTATTGAAATGAGACCCATGTGGGCACACGAAAAATATTAAAAATGGGGCGTGGGGGTCCTACTTCTCCTCAAAACAGAACAACATTGCACGATGACAGGTTTACCTGCGGCGTCGAGATGCCCAAGACCGGCTTCATGGTCAAGCAAAATTTTCAGGAGCTGCTGCTGGCTGGCGGCATGGGCGCACTCTTCCACGACCGCGGGAGTCTCACTGAGCCAGGACACCGTCTGCACACAGGACCACAAACACGCTTCAATCCGGGCGACTGTGACGGACAGTTGCTCTCCCTTACCTGAGAAAGGCTCGGCACCGGGAGAAGTTGATCCAAGCGAACCAGAAACTCCCACAGTAGCTTCTCCATCGACTGGTCGAATAAAGGTCCATAGCCCTCGAAAAACTGCTCCTGTCAGTGAGAGACACAGTAGAACCTTGTCTAATTAAGTTGATACATTCCAAGTCCACCCACCAGGGATGAAAAGCTGTCAGAGAGATGTCATTCAAATCATTTTGAAATTTAGCTTTTGTAATTTTTAATTCACAAGCTAGCTATAGATATGCCGCTGCTTGAGTGAAATGGAAAAAATAAAATAAAGTAGATTAACATTAACAGATTTCAGCCGCCTGTTTAACTTTGTGGGGCTGCGGCTACAATTCATGCAATTGTTACCGGGAAGTACTCGCCTGGAAAAACTCCTCTTTTGCAACCTGGTCAGTGAGCAGTTCGTGGACCAACGCGTGAAAACTCTCGATTGATGTGTTCACCTTGACGTCCGTCTTCTGCGGGGGCAAAAGCTGGATGAGCTCAGAACAGAGAAATCAAAAGTGCGCGCCTACCGCGGTAGGAGCCGAAGAGGTGGACGGTCGAGAGGGAGCGCTGATCTTTTTCAGTTGGGTCCTGATGACGCTGGTATCGGGTTGGGGGACACGCAGGAGCTCCAAGATTAGCTGGAAAAGAAGCGGAGCAAGAGAGTTGTGGTCAGGCAACTGATCACGCACTTTCCCGAAGACAATCCAAACTTGTGACATGAACGTTCTGAAACAAACACCCACCCGCGCTCTCAGCCCCAATGCGAGCTTGGCCTGGTGCCTCAGAGTGAGCAAGCCTGGCACCTTGTCACAAGTGGACTCCACAAACTCCGCCAGGACCCCATACTGCGCGACATCCCGCTTTTTCATGACCTTCCAGAGGGCGGCGGACATCAAGCGCACTGGTGGAGCCAGCTGCCGCAAGGCGGTGAAGGGGAAATTGACACCTAGGCAGGAGGAACAACACAAGTCAAGTCCAACTTTACTGTCAAATGTGCTGTACGGCACAGATGAAATTTCTTCCCTCTCAAGACAAGGGCAATGAAACGCCTCAAGACATGTTCTCAAGACCTATAGGCAAAGTAGTAACACATATTTTAAGGGCAAAATGTGTCTATTGATTGATAACAAAGCAGTTATTTTTGAATAGTATGATTTACTTTTATAAGGTGAATGTCGAATGACATTCGTATACATACATGTACACAAACTCTCATATATATATGTGTGTGTGTGTGTGTAACCAGGTGAACCGTACTTGGACTTTTGTAGTGAAGGCTGCCTTGTTTAACAAATGTAGCACTGTCACTTTAAGAGCCAAACTAGATTAAAACACGCGGGAACATATAGAGTGCACAATCAGACCAGGAAGTGCAGTGAGAGTGACATGCACGTGAAGGAGAGTATTCGCTGAACTGTGCCTACTGCTTGTCCCAACTTGATACACCCATGATCGTCGTTGTAACCCTGGCGATATTCAGAGCACAATATCGTGGTTTGGAGTTTGAAATCTACCACTAGTGAGTCGTGTGAACAGCTGTACAGCAGGGGAGATCATTTGTGTTTTTCCACGTGCTTTGTATGCACCCCACACAGCGGAACGTATCGACAAGCCACTGCTGTTGTCTATTATAGTGTAATTGTCTTTAATCTGTTAGATACTCTTCTTTGATCTCTTAGATCCCTTTTCGAACTCTTTTAAAATTCATTTAACATCTCAAGTCTTTTCTCTTAATGCTGTACAATCTTTCATTGGCCAGTCGGGAATAAAACCCACATAAAAATGTATTTGTGTTCAGTCCAGTCTTTCCAAAGACCCGGCTACATATATATAGTTTGTTTGTTTATTGAACATCTAAAATATACAATACAGTAATAAATGGGCAAAAAGTGAAGGTAAGTAAAATTGTAAGAAAGGAAAAGAAAATAGTCATCATCACAATGATATGTTCAAAGGCAAAGGAAGAAGTAAAAAAAACGGGGCATTGCATTGCTCGGTCAAAGACAATTCGATACGTGGGGTACGAAACAATTCAAGGACTGTTCGTGATAAAAGTGAAATCATTTGTTCGACTCAGTAAGACTGATTCGATTAGGTACGGCCCAGGGTATGATGCAATTACTTTTTGTCCTGATTTTACACACATTTGAAGTAAAAGATGGTTCCATACGTATTGTGATGCTCCTTCAGTGTGGTTAAGAACGTAAACAGTCGCTGATGCAATCTGTTCGCTTTTTAATAAAACGATTCAATGAAATGGACTCGCTTCTTCCACGTTGTGTGTGGGGAGCGGGTTGCGCGCGCGTGCACACTTGCATATACTGTACCGTAGTAACGCACAATTTAATTAAAGCTAGGTTATGGTTACTCACCAGCAGACATATCGTTCGGCTTCCTTGATACCATTCTTCAGATCAGATAAATTGTAAACAGCGAGTTTAGCAACTGCCGAGTCCGCTCCTTGACTTGACGAAAAACGAACTAAAGGACGCCTCTTTTGCAAAAACTGAATTGACGTTTTTTTCCGAGAAAGAGTGCCTGCCGTTGTTGGATTGCGGTTTGTGCAGCGCACTAAGCGCGCGTCTACTCGAAAGTTCCCGCTGACGTTTCTTCAACTCCCGCCTTGAGTAAAGTGTCTAACTTCTGTCCCGAACATACTGCGCGGGAGGTGCTTAAATCGACCGTCTGGAAATACGTTCGTCTGACGTGCCCCGCTCACTCAAGCAATGCACTATATAAAACAAGCACGCCGACAGCTTTTACGGATATGACGCACTTTAGCGCACCCTGAGTCGTTTGTCAGTTGTTAAAACTTTATTACTGTAATAATTTTAACAACAGTTGAGAGAACCCTAAAAATATAATTTATGTATTTTTTAAAATCTGTACAGTATTTGTTTTAAGTCATCCTTTTTAAAAATTAAACTACGCAAAGATACGCATTTATACTGAAAAAGAGTACCGATACTTGTGTAACAAGTACGGATTCCTGACCTTTTTAAGTAGAAGTTCAACAAGTAGAGACTGAAAAAAATACGTTAGTACCAAAAAATGCATCCAAGCTAAATTTGTTAGTGATAAAAATGTGAAGAAAAAAACCTCCATACTCGATGTGTTGTTTTTTTTCAGATTACAATTTTTGAATGTCAGAATCTGGTGTTTTTTTCCGGGAAGCAAAGCAATAGCTCTCTATTTACAGTATATCTTTGTATGTTTTTTAATCTGGGGGGGATACAATTTGGGAGTAAAAAGTTCAATTGTTGGGAGTAAAAGTATAAATTAGTCAGAAAAATAATTACTGTATTCATGTTCCGATATCTGAAACAATGAAAAGGTATTTACATTCATGCGGTAAAATAATTACCGTGAGCGTCTGTTGATAGCTTTACGCTTGAGTACACAATACTGGATGAACTTTGCCTACATGCTGCTGTATCTGAACGGTCATCACTTGTGGAGCAAAGTCCAGGGTGACCTACTGAAAGTAAGGTTGACATTGTTTTTGTTCGTCACACCAGAGAGAACAAGAGAATCTACCAGAATGGACACGACGTCCTCATTGCTTAAGTAAGTAAGGGTTTGTTGGGGGTTAGTTTGCAAATTTCTGAGAAATTTCACATTTCCAATTTGAATGCAGTACTGTATTTCCAAAATTCTCCAGTTTAACTTCCTGTAAAACTTTCCATGGAAGTGAAAGCATGTACTGGAAACGTCTAAATTTTGTACAAATAATTCCACCTCTTTGCGGTATATATGTGATAGATCTCAATCTGGGTTTTTTTTCGGTGCCTCCAGGTCGGTCACCAAGCGAGTGTGGGCCGCGCCCCAGCGACCATTCAGGGTGCGCAGTCACAACCGGGAGGCCAAGAAGGGCATCACAGCCGGGACTTTGGAGGAACTGAAAGAGAGGGTGATTTTCTCCGATGGTTTCCGAGTTTCATTATGGATTCTTGCAACTGTGTGTTTGGTTCCAGGTCTGTCGGGCGTTGTCGCTTGTGTCTCTGGTGTCACTGGTCTGCGAAGAGGACGGGACGGAGGTGGACTCGGACGACTTTTTGGCAACTCTGCCGGACAACGCCGCCATCGTGGCGCTGGAGCCCGGACAGATGTGGCGGCCGCCATCGGTACTGGTATTTTGTGAATTCACTCCAATTTCTCTGCTCTTTTTTGGGGGGTGCACCTTCAGCAGTTCATTATGCGTCCTCGCTGACCTGCATAAACAAATTGTCTGCCCAGAGAGAAGAGCGAGTTGGCAAAAAGAATCATCGGTGTTGCCTACTTAGCGATTCTTCCTACCCCGTTGCGACAAAATTTTCCCAAAAGCAAATTGTGACTTCACTTCCCGATAAGTAGCCAAAATCAGTTTAACTATTTGGCGTGACAAGGCAGCAACCATTGGCGGTTGGCAAAGCAGCTTAATGCTCATACACCATGCATTCTGAACCAAACTTTTTCATTTTTGACAAATCTGGTCTTTTCCTGTGAAAAGGAAATAAGGAGTCTCCCTGTTCTTTCGCAGTAACATCTGTTCCGTATAACTGCTGCTGTTCTGGCTGCATATGGCCATAGCTCTTTGGGTAAGCCTGATTCTATCAGCATACACCTGACCATCTCAAACAATGTGCGCCAGTTCCTCTCTGCTGTCCCATTTTGATGTGGGGAGTAGGGCGCTGATCTCTCATGTTTTATCATATTATCTCAGTAGAGATTGATACTCTTTTGAAACAAACTCTGTCCCATTATCCGATCTCATTCGCTTCACTTTACCATATGGTGCTGTGTCTGCCAAGAACTGCTTTGTAGCCTCGACTGCCATGTTTTTGTTCCTGAGAAAGTATACAAAAACAGCTCCAGAAAAGTCATCAGTAAAAGTGATGGCATATTTGTACCCATCAAATGACTCTGGGTCAATAGGCCCACCTAGATCTGTATGTACCAGCCCTAATGGCTCTTTAGCTCTCACATCACTTTTCCTGTTTCTATTCTGGGTGAATTTCCCTTGAATACAGGTTTCACACTGGTTAGGTCTAGTTTTGTTACTAATTTTCATACCTTCTACCACAGCTTCAAGCTTAGCAATATCACCATAGTTACAATGGCCCATTATCTCATGCCATGTTTTCATGTCTAAAGATGCATTGCAGGAGTCCTCACTGCATTCAGAATTTTCTGTGACAATGTCAAGATAGTACATACGGTCCTTTACAATCATCTTGCATATTGTCCCATCTGAAAGAATCATTTTGTTGTCATTCTTCGCAAAGTTGAACTTTGCTCCTTTCGGTTGCTGCATCCACAGAAAGGATATTCTGCGGGTATTCTGGGATGAGGAGAGCATTTGTGAGCTTGACACTCACTACTCGTCCACTGCTGTCGGCCAGCTTGATTTCGCGTCCCCCTTCTTCTCGACACTTCCGGTGATCCGTCTTCCATCAGCCAGCTGCATGATGTGATCTTTAGGCCGGAAACTCTCATCAAATCGGATGAATGCGGTCTTGTCGGTGATTATGTGGGCAGAAGCACCGCTGTCCACGAGTAGTCCATATTGCTGCGCTCCCTTGGGTCGCCATTCACTCACCCGAGCAATAATGTTTCTTCTTCTTCCTCGAAGATTTGGCTTGGTCTCCGCCACGGAAAACTTTTCCGAATCGTCCATAACTGTAGCCACTTTATTGTTCTTATCAGCTTTTGTCGTTCGCTTGTGTGGTTTCTTGTCCTTACTCGTGCAGTCTCTTGCTTTATGCCCCACTTTCTCACAAATAAAGCATTCTCCATTGAAGACGTATTTCTTGTCTTTTCTTTGGCTTCGGCTTGAATGACTTGGCGGTCATTACTTCATCTGGTCTGGGCCTGCTTCGGTAGCGGAGGGTGCATTCAAAACTTCTCAGCCTAGTCTTGAATTCAGCAAAGGTTAACACTTCCTCGTTTGAGTCACATGCACAGAAAATGGGTTGTACTCATCAGTGAGTCCTTTCAACACCATAGCCACCAATAGTGCATCGCTTAGGTTCTCTTTAGCTCTTTGTAGCGCCACTAGCTTCTCGACACGTGCTAGATAGCCCGCTAGCTCCTCGCCGTTATCCATTAGCATATTGGTTAGCTCTGTGTACAGCCCGACACTCGCGGCTTTTCTTCGGACTCAAAATGGCGTCTCAATATTTCCAGACTTTTCTTACCATCTTCTGGTGCTTCATACAGGATGAGTGTCAGTGTTTTATCATCCAAGCAGCCGCACAGTTCAGCATATGCCAGTTCGTTTTTCCACACTGTTTCTGTTGCGGCCTGTTCGCTGGATCCCGTAGCTACATCACACCCGAGGATAGCATCTTTTAGCCCGATGGTTTTCAAGTATGCTAGGAACCTCGCCTCCCAGATGTGATAGCGGGCCTCATCTCCGTCAAATCGCGGCGGTAATCCTCTCCATAGAGCGCCGCTGTGCCTGGAACCCACCTGGGCCCATAACCTGTTGATCCTTCTGCTGCGAAGTCCTCGCTGTTCATGTGTAGGCATCATTGCTGGTGACTACACTCGGTTCGAGGCACAAGACAGGAGACGATTCTTATTTTTCTTTGTGTGGTCGCTATCACTGAGTCGCTAAACACCTGGCGTGCCACAGTGCACCTTCACTGCCAGAAGCGAACTGCAGGGAAGCTCCACCCCCTTTATTTACATACACCCCAGAACATGGTATCCCTCCACACAAAATAGTACCAACATTAAACTCTAATGCTAGTGGCGTACATCGTCACCCAACAAACTCTTTTAAAATTCATTTAACATCTCAAGTCTTTTCTCTTAATGCTGTACAATCTTTCATTGGCCAGTCGGGAATAAAACCCACATAAAAATGTATTTGTGTTCAGTCCAGTCTTTCCAAAGACCCGGCTACATATATATAGTTTGTTTGTTTATTGAACATCTAAAATATACAATACAGTAATAAATGGGCAAAAAGTGAAGGTAAGTAAAATTGTAAGAAAGGAAAAGAAAATAGTCATCATCACAATGATATGTTCAAAGGCAAAGGAAGAAGTAAAAAAAACGGGGCATTGCATTGCTCGGTCAAAGACAATTCGATACGTGGGGTACGAAACAATTCAAGGACTGTTCGTGATAAAAGTGAAATCATTTGTTCGACTCAGTAAGACTGATTCGATTCGGTACGGCCCAGGGTATGATGCAATTACTTTTTGTCCTGATTTTACACACATTTGAAGTAAAAGATGGTTCCATACGTATTGTGATGCTCCTTCAGTGTGGTTAAGAACGTAAACAGTCGCTGATGCAATCTGTTCGCTTTTTAATAAAACGATTCGATGAAATGGACTCGCTTCTTCCACGTTGTGTGTGGGGAGCGGGTTGCGCGCGCGTGCACACTTGCATATACTGTACCGTAGTAACGCACAATTTAATTAAAGCTAGGTTATGGTTACTCACCAGCAGACATATCGTTCGGCTTCCTTGATACCATTCTTCAGATCAGATAAATTGTAAACAGCGAGTTTAGCAACTGCCGAGTCCGCTCCTTGACTTGACGAAAAACGAACTAAAGGACGCCTCTTTTGCAAAAACTGAATTGACGTTTTTTTCCGAGAAAGAGTGCCTGCCGTTGTTGGATTGCGGTTTGTGCAGCGCACTAAGCGCGCGTCTACTCGAAAGTTCCGCTGACGTTTCTTCAACTCCCGCCTTGAGTAAAGTGTCTAACTTCTGTCCCGAACATACTGCGCGGGAGGTGCTTAAATCGACCGTCTGGAAATACGTTCGTCTGACGTGCCCCGCTCACTCAAGCAATGCAGTATATAAAACAAGCACGCCGACAGCTTTTACGGATATGACGCACTTTAGCGCACCCTGAGTCGTTTGTCAGTTGTTAAAACTTTATTACTGTAATAATTTTAACAACAGTTGGAGAACCCCTAAAAAATATAATTTATGTATTTTTTAAAATCTGTACAGTATTTGTTTTAAGTCATCCTTTTTAAAAATTAAACTACGCAAAGATACGCATTCATACTGAAAAAGAGTACCGATACTTGTGTAACAAGTACGGATTCCTGACCTTTTTAAGTAGAAGTTCAACAAGTAGAGACTGAAAAAAATACGTTAGTACCAAAAAATGCATCCAAGCTAAATTTGTTAGTGATAAAAATGTGAAGAAAAAAACCTCCATACTCGATGTGTTGTTTTTTTTCAGATTACAATTTTTGAATGTCAGAATCTGGTGTTTTTTTCCGGGAAGCAAAGCAATAGCTCTCTATTTACAGTATATCTTTGTATGTTTTTTAATCTGGGGGGGATACAATTTGGGAGTAAAAAGTTCAATTGTTGGGAGTAAAAGTATAAATTAGTCAGAAAAATAATTACTGTATTCATGTTCCGATATCTGAAACAATGAAAAGGTATTTACATTCATGCGGTAAAATAATTACCGTGAGCGTCTGTTGATAGCTTTACGCTTGAGTACACAATACTGGATGAACTTTGCCTACATGCTGCTGTATCTGAACGGTCATCACTTGTGGAGCAAAGTCCAGGGTGACCTACTGAAAGTAAGGTTGACATTGTTTTTGTTCGTCACACCAGAGAGAACAAGAGAATCTACCAGAATGGACACGACGTCCTCATTGCTTAAGTAAGTAAGGGTTTGTTGGGGTTAGTTTGCAAATTTCTGAGAAATTTCACATTTCCAATTTGGAATGCAGTACTGTATTTCCAAAATTCTCCAGTTTAACTTCCTGTAAAACTTTCCATGGAAGTGAAAGCATGTACTGGAAACGTCTAAATTTTGTACAAATAATTCCACCTCTTTGTGGTATATGTGATAGATCTCAATCTGGGTTTTTTTTCGGTGCCTCCAGGTCGGTCACCAAGCGAGTGTGGGCCGCGCCCCAGCGACCATTCAGGGTGCGCAGTCACAACCGGGAGGCCAAGAAGGGCATCACAGCCGGGACTTTGGAGGAACTGAAAGAGAGGGTGATTTCTCCGATGGTTTCCGAGTTTCATTATGGATTCTTGCAACTGTGTGTTTGGTTCCAGGTCTGTCGGGCGTTGTCGCTTGTGTCTCTGGTGTCACTGGTCTGCGAAGAGGACGGGACGGAGGTGGACTCGGACGACTTTTTGGCAACTCTGCCGGACAACGCCGCCATCGTGGCGCTGGAGCCCGGACAGATGTGGCGGCCGCCATCGGTACTGGTATTTTGTTAATTCACTCCAATTTCTCTGCTCTTTTTTTGGGGGTGCACCTTCAGCAGTTCATTATGCGTCCTCGCTGACCTGCATAAACAAATTGTCTGCCCAGAGAGAAGAGCGAGTTGGCAAAAGAATCATCGGTGTTGCCTACTTAGCGATTCTTCCTACCCCCGTTGCGACAAAATTTTCCCAAAAGCAAATTGTGACTTCACTTCCCGATAAGTAGCCAAAATCAGTTTAACTATTTGGCGTGACAAGGCAGCAACCATTGGCGGTTGGCAAAGCAGCTTAATGCTGCATCACTGCCACCGACGGGTGTTGTTCTTCCCTTGCAAGGGAACCCAATGTGAATTGATGTTGGTTGGATTTTGTGAACTTTGCTGCCCCATGCGGCTTTGCTGTCTGAAGCGCAGTCCCACCTCAAACTTCACTCGTATCTCAAAATAAGGAATTGGTCAAGTGACAACTTGTAAGTCGGGATAGGCTCCGGCACACCCGCGACCCTCGTGACGATAAGCGGCTCGGATATCGGATGGATGGGTATTGCAGAAAACATTTCAAGGTCTTGTTCTGTGTATTTTTGATCAAATCCAAGCAACAAATTCTTCTGGATCGCAACTATCTGATTATTAATGATTGTTTTGGTCTTAGAACCAGAAAATATGACGAGACCGTTCGTTTATCTCCTTCGACAGGAGTTAACTTAGTCAGCACTTTTGACTTGCAGTCTTCTCAGCGTTCACGACAGCAACCTCACAAACAAAATTCAACCAATCAAGTGCGGCGTAAACAGAAATCAGGTGACAACAATTGTGCAAAAGAAATGTGACTTGATCACTCCAACGTTTCATGACAAAATACGTCAACATGCGCACTGGGCTTCTGAAGCACTGAACTTATCTAGACGCTATATGAATGAATAAATAAAATATACACACCTGTATGTAAAAATAAAGCCGAGTGAGTGACCGAGATGAAGCATTTTCCCCCCACTCAAAGTGTGCCCATAGTGATTTGAAATTTACATTGTATGACATTGTAATGTGACTCTATGATACTACAACTGTGCGCCTTTTCACCGCTTTACCCAGGGTGCGGCTGTCCCCCGAAGTCAAGACAAGCACAAGTCCAAGACTGGAAAAGACATCGCCAGTGTCACCTTGGACCTTTACAAAATGAGCCCCAAGGATTTGTTTGGCTCTCTGAGCGTGAAGGCCACTTTTCAAGGCTTGTACTCGGTCAGCGCCGACTTCCAGTGTCTGGGGCCCAAGAAAGTCCTCAAGTGAGTAGAAGGCCACAAGCCGAGTCCTGCGACCTTTAGCTGTTGTTTTTCCACAAAATGGATCAGTTCAAATAAATATGATTGGTCTCTCTCACAAAACAGAGAGGCCCTGCGCGTGGCCTCGGGCCTCCTCAACGCTGCCGGACACCTGCTCATCACCTGTGCTTCCGTGATCCGCCGCGTCATTGAGGGCGTGGAGCTTTGGCAGCCGCCGCAGACCGCTTATCGGAACTGATCGAACGGGCTTGGTATTGGATGAAAAAAGGACAGCACTTGGACCTGCCAAGTCAAAGCGAAAGTTTCAAGTTGATTTTGTACATACGCCTGAAGCCAAACTCTTGTTGCAGGTCGTTGGGGGCTTTTGTGCTGCCTTTTTTGTTGTTGTAGATATCTATCATCACCAATCATTCATAAATGTTCTGGTGCATTTAATGTCGTCTTCGATGAATGTAACGCAAGCGTTCAAGAGCTCTCGAGTCAAGACGGGAGCACGTGCAGAGGTGGAACAGCTTTATTGAATTGTACGCGGATGACAGAGACAGTCGCATGACCTGACTTCAACCCGCAAAAGGGACACTTAATTTCAAGGCAACAAAATATAATAAACATGACCTGAAAGTGAAAATCACTAAAATATTAAAACTTTGGCATTGGTCACAGTTAAGAACAACAAATAAAATTCATCTAATTCTAAACGTTGCATCACGGAAGAGAACAGTTTGGTTGCATGTAACGTTTCAAATCAATTTGTTACTCCAAAAACTATAATTTACTTACCATAAATAATCTACCGGTAACTTTCTTCATCTATCTATGACAATGACATACTGTATACCGTAGCGACAGGGAGAACCATTAATATTCTTCCACTAGATGGCAGCAAGTCCACTTCTTGCTTTGTAGTCCCCTTCGCGACTCAAGATTTCACATTGAGTAAATAAATTTGTGGAGAAAAAAAAAGGGAGGAGGGTTCAGCTTTCTTTAGAAAGCGGTGGATAAAAGTATTACTTTGGCGTCAAAAATGATGTCGAATTGCATTCATGAGTTTCATTCAGATAAAAATAGTGCTTTGCTGTTATCTTCGTGTCAATAAACTATGTTGAAGTGCGCTGCGGACTTTCATTCAGACAAAAATTGTGCTTTGGCGGCATCAATGAACTATGTTGAGATTACGCGTTAATATTGCTTTGTTGCCATTTTATGGCATTTTGATGTCAAAGAACGATGTTGACGTGAGTGGAGGAGTTTAATTTAGTCCCAAATAGTGGCGCAGTATGTCAATAAACTATGTTCAAGTGAGTTAAGGGGTTTAATGTGTTCATACAAAGTGCTTTGCCACCATCTTGTGGCATCTAGAGGTAATTATAAACCATTTGGGGAGGGGGGGGGCAATCGGGTTCACTCTATATCACACTTGTGACATTTTTTGAGGTATGTTGTGCCAGATTCCCCCCCCCCCCCAGTGTATAAAATATGTGAAACACCATTCTAACAAACAAGATATTAAACGTTACCTTAAGGTTCAAGGTCGGAACGATAGAAGCGACTGGACCGTTATTGCTTGGCATTGGAGAGTCCAATGGGAATAAATATCGTAGGAACGGCAGTGTAACCGTTTGCATACATACAAGCGGCACTGAAGACACCCTCGGCGTTCAGCCGTCGTTGCGAAGACGGTGTTGAGCTGCTGGGTGACCCTGATGAAGGTGGTCCTGCGGCTCAGCTCCTTCAGCTTGCCGCCCCACGTAGGTGCACGTGGAGCGCACCCGCCCAGGATATCTCGCATCGTTGCCTCCACGGACCTTTGAACGGCACTTCCACAGTTTTGCCCTCAGCGCTCTGCGGTCGGAGGCAAAGGGGCATTTGTTTTAAACATCTTTAATTTTCTTGCCTGGGACTACTTAAATGGTGTATGTGAAGCACATTGAGTTAGCGTGTGTGTGCCTGCGGGCTTCTCAAATACACTCATCAGATATGAGGCCAACACCTTCGATGTGTCGTAAATCTCTGAACAGCACGGCACTTTTTAATTGCTTCATTGATTGGGACTTACCGGTACTCGCCAGGACGCCGGCTGCTTCTTCATCGCCACTTCAGAGCTCATGCCTAGAACAGCTTGTATTTCTTGCCCAGCTTCTCGATGGTTTCGCCGCCGCTCTCGCAGTGGCCCGCCAGCATGCCGCCCAGCATCACAAAGTCGGCTCCGGCGCCTGACAGATGTCACGTCGGTGAAGGGAAGGGGGGGGAAAAAACAAACAAAAAACAAACAGCTCTTTGTTGCATCTCATCCATGGGACTCACCGAAAGCCTTGGAGACATCGCCCGGGCATGTGCATCCCCCGTCCTGTGGGAGAGACGCCATGCCGGCTATAAAGTATTGGTTCCCAAATAGGGCTGAATGATTTGGAGAAAAAATATAGATAGATCATAATCTATTGGTTTTCCACCCCTCAATATTGCAATTGTGATTACATGATTAGGCGTAGAAAAATAAGTAGTGTGTTTCCGGTAACATGAAATTTCAGCATAGGGTCGGTAGGTCGGACAAAGTTTTTTTAAAAAATATTTTTTTCTCCCTCCCTCCCCCATCAAAAACGTAAACAAAATAACCATAAAACAAGGAGACATTGAAACCAGTGCCGGATGCTCGTCTGTCAAAGAGGGGAAGCTCAATTTTGGTCGACATCATAAAATGTGTCTGTTTATTTATACGCGAATTCTTACTCTAGCTCCGTTCCTTTTCAAGAAAATGATCTGTGACTCTGTCATACCAACAAGGCGTCTTTTCCCGGTACTTAATCAGTGTCCTACAACTATAGGAACTACAATAAAATCCACCAGAAATAAAATATTAATTTGTCGCTAGTTGTTTGTTTACAACAAAGAGTCGCTAAAATGATTAGGAGAGTCTCCAGCTCAACTCGGAACAGAATGCGAGTTGAAAAATTGCTCGTGACGGATGTCTACACTAAAAGCTCGGTGACTGGCTCATTTTAATGTCAATCGAACTGGCACACAGGCTCAGACAGATCATCAATCTGATGCAGAAAAGCCTGGCGTCCTGTACCTCCCACTGCCATCCATCCCAGAGACAACGAGCGTCGGTGGGCGGGACAAAACCAGCTTGTATCCAATGACTCGTCTCCGTTCAACGCATTGGGACAACCTACCCTGAACTCACTACCGTTTAAAGCACAGCGAAGCTGCGGGATGAATGAGAAGGAGTCCGTCGTAAAATAATTACCGTGAGCGTCTGTTGATAGCTTTACGCTTGAGTACACAATACTGGATGAACTTTGCCTACATGCTGCTGTATCTGAACGGTCATCACTTGTGGAGCAAAGTCCAGGGTGACCTACTGAAAGTAAGGTTGACATTGTTTTTGTTCGTCACACCAGAGAGAACAAGAGAATCTACCAGAATGGACACGACGTCCTCATTGCTTAAGTAAGTAAGGGTTTGTTGGGGTTAGTTTGCAAATTTCTGAGAAATTTCACATTTCCAATTTGGAATGCAGTACTGTATTTCCAAAATTCTCCAGTTTAACTTCCTGTAAAACTTTCCATGGAAGTGAAAGCATGTACTGGAAACGTCTAAATTTTGTACAAATAATTCCACCTCTTTGTGGTATATGTGATAGATCTCAATCTGGGTTTTTTTTCGGTGCCTCCAGGTCGGTCACCAAGCGAGTGTGGGCCGCGCCCCAGCGACCATTCAGGGTGCGCAGTCACAACCGGGAGGCCAAGAAGGGCATCACAGCCGGGACTTTGGAGGAACTGAAAGAGAGGGTGATTTCTCCGATGGTTTCCGAGTTTCATTATGGATTCTTGCAACTGTGTGTTTGGTTCCAGGTCTGTCGGGCGTTGTCGCTTGTGTCTCTGGTGTCACTGGTCTGCGAAGAGGACGGGACGGAGGTGGACTCGGACGACTTTTTGGCAACTCTGCCGGACAACGCCGCCATCGTGGCGCTGGAGCCCGGACAGATGTGGCGGCCGCCATCGGTACTGGTATTTTGTTAATTCACTCCAATTTCTCTGCTCTTTTTTTGGGGGTGCACCTTCAGCAGTTCATTATGCGTCCTCGCTGACCTGCATAAACAAATTGTCTGCCCAGAGAGAAGAGCGAGTTGGCAAAAGAATCATCGGTGTTGCCTACTTAGCGATTCTTCCTACCCCCGTTGCGACAAAATTTTCCCAAAAGCAAATTGTGACTTCACTTCCCGATAAGTAGCCAAAATCAGTTTAACTATTTGGCGTGACAAGGCAGCAACCATTGGCGGTTGGCAAAGCAGCTTAATGCTGCATCACTGCCACCGACGGGTGTTGTTCTTCCCTTGCAAGGGAACCCAATGTGAATTGATGTTGGTTGGATTTTGTGAACTTTGCTGCCCCCATGCGGCTTTGCTGTCTGAAGCGCAGTCCCACCTCAAACTTCACTCGTATCTCAAAATAAGGAATTGGTCAAGTGACAACTTGTAAGTCGGGATAGGCTCCGGCACACCCGCGACCCTCGTGACGATAAGCGGCTCGGATATCGGATGGATGGGTATTGCAGAAAACATTTCCAAGGTCTTGTTCTGTGTATTTTTGATCAAATCCAAGCAACAAATTCTTCTGGATCGCAACTATCTGATTATTAATGATTGTTTTGGTCTTAGAACCAGAAAATATGACGAGACCGTTCGTTTATCTCCTTCGACAGGAGTTAACTTAGTCAGCACTTTTGACTTGCAGTCTTCTCAGCGTTCACGACAGCAACCTCACAAACAAAATTCAACCAATCAAGTGCGGCGTAAACGGAAATCAGGTGACAACAATTGTGCAAAAGAAATGCGACTTGATCACTCCAACGTTTCATGACAAAATACGTCAAGATGCGCACTGGGCTTCTGAAGCACTGAACTTATCTAGACGCTATATGAATGAATAAATAAAATATACACACCTGTATGTAAAAATAAAGCCGAGTGAGTGACCGAGATTAAGCATTTTCCCCCCACTCAAAGTGTGCCCATAGTGATTAGAAATTTACATTGTATGACATTGTAATGTGACTCTATGATACTACAACTGTGCGCCTTTTCACCGCTTTACTGTTCCCAATCACCCCAGGGTGCGGCTGTCCCCCGAAGTCAAGACAAGCACAAGTCCAAGACTGGAAAAGACATCGCCAGTGTCACCTTGGACCTTTACAAAATGAGCCCCAAGGATTTGTTTGGCTCTCTGAGCGTGAAGGCCACTTTTCAAGGCTTGTACTCGGTCAGCGCCGACTTCCAGTGTCTGGGGCCCAAGAAAGTCCTCAAGTGAGTAGAAGGCCATAAGCAGAGTCCTGCGACCTTTAGCTGTTGTTTTTCCACAAAATGGATCAATTCAAATAGATATGATTGGTCTCCCTCACAAAACAGAGAGGCCCTGCGCGTGGCCTCGGGCCTCCTCAACGCCGCCGGACACCTGCTCATCACCTGTGCTTCCGTGATCCGCCGCGTCATTGAGGGCGTGGAGCTTTGGCAGCCGCCGCAGACCGCTTATCGGAACTGATCGAACGGGCTTGGTATTGGATGAAAAAAGGACAGCACTTGGACCTGCCAAGTCAAAGCGAAAGTTTCAAGTTGATTTTGTACATACGCCTGAAGCCAAACTCTTGTTGCAGGTCGGTGGGGGCTTTTGTGCTGCCTTTTTTGTTGTTGTAGATATCTATCATCACCAAGCATTCATAAATGTTCTGGTGCATTTAATTTAATGTCGTCTTCGATGAATGTAACGCAAGTGTTCAAGAGCTCTCGAGTCAAGACGGGAGCACGTGCAGAGGTGGAACAGCTTTATTGAATTGTACGCGGATGACAGAGACAGTCGCATGACCTGACTTCAACCCGCAAAAGGGACACTTAATTTCAAGGCAACAAAATATAATAAACATGACCTGAAAGTGAACATCACTAAAATATTAAAACTTTGGCATTGGTCACAGTTAAGAACAACAAATAAAATTCATCTAATTCTAAACGTTGCGTCACGGAAGAGAACAGTTTGGTTGCATGTAACGTTAAGCATTTCAAATCAATTTGTTACTCCAAAAACTATAATTTACTTACCATAAATAATCTACCGGTAACTTTCTTCATCTATCTATGACAATGACATACTGTATACCGTAGCGACAGGGAGAACCATTAATATTCTTCCACTAGATGGCAGCAAGTCCACTTCTTGCTTTATAGTCCCCTTCACGACTCAAGATTTCACATTGAGTAAATAAATTTGTGGAGAAAAAAAAAGGGAGGAGGGTTCAGCTTTCTTTAGAAAGCGGTGGATAAAAGTATTACTTTGGCGTCAAAAATGATGTCGAATTGCATTCATGAGTTTCATTCTGATAAAAATAGTGCTTTGCTGTTATCTTCGTGTCAATAAACTATGTTGAAGTGCGCTGCGGACTTTCATTCAGACAAAAATTGTGCTTTGGCGGCATCAATGAACTATGTTGAGATTACGCGTTAATATTGCTTTGTTGCCATTTTATGGCATTTTGATGTCAACGAACGATGTTGACGTGAGTGGAGGAGTTTAATTTAGTCCCAAATAGTGGCGCAGTGTGTCAATAAACTATGTTCAAGTGAGTTAAGGGGTTTAATGTGTTCATACAAAGTGCTTTGCCACCATCTTGTGGCATCTAGAGGTAATTATAAACCATTTGGGGCGGGGGCAATCGGGTTCACTCTATATCACACTTGTGACATTTTTTGAGGTATGTTGTGCCAGATTCCCCCCCCCAGTGTATAAAATATGTGAAACACCATTCTAACAAACAAGATATTAAAACGTTACCTTAAGGTTCAAGGTCGGAACGATAGAAGCGACTGGACCGTTATTGCTTGGCATTGGAGAGTCCAATGGGAATAAATATCGTAGGAACGGCAGTGTAACCGTTTGCATACATACAAGCGGCACTGAAGACTCCCTCGGGCGTTCAGCCGTCGTTGCCGAAGACGGTGTTGAGCTGCTGGGTGACCCTGATGAAGGTGGTCCTGCGGCTCAGCTCCTTCAGCTTGGCCGCCCCCACGTAGGTGCACGTGGAGCGCACCCCGCCCAGGATATCTCGCATCGTTGCCTCCACGGGACCTTTGAACGGCACTTCCACAGTTTTGCCCTCAGACGCTCTGCGGGTCGGGGGCAAAGGGGCATTTGTTTTAAACATCTTTAATTTTCTTGCCTGGGACTACTTAAATGGTGTATGTGAAGCACATTGAGTTAGCGTGTGTGTGCCTGCGGGCTTCTCAAATACACTCATCAGATATGAGGCCAACACCTTCGATGTGTCGTAAATCTCTGAACAGCACGCCACTTTTTAATTGCTTCATTGATTGGGACTTACCGGTACTCGGCCAGGACGCCGGCGTGCTTCTTCATCGCCACTTCAGAGCTCATGCCGTAGAACAGCTTGTATTTCTTGCCCAGCTTCTCGATGGTTTCGCCGCCGCTCTCGCAGTGGCCCGCCAGCATGCCGCCCAGCATCACAAAGTCGGCTCCGGCGCCTGACAGATGTCACGTCAGTGAAGGGAGGGGGAACAGCTCTTTGTTGCATCTCATCCATGGGACTCACCGAAAGCCTTGGAGACATCGCCCGGGCATGTGCATCCCCCGTCCTGTGGGAGAGACGCCATGCCGGCTATAAAGTATTGGTTCTCAAATAGGGCTGAATGATTTGGAGAAAAAATATATATAGATCATAATCTATTGGTTTTCCACCCCTCAATATTGCAATTGTGATTACATGATTAGGCGTAGAAAAATAAGTAGTGTGTTTCCGGTAACATGAAATTTCAGCATAGGGTCGGTAGGTCGGACAAAGTTTTTTTTAAAAATATTTTTTTCTCCCTCCCTCCCCCATCAAAAACGTAAACAAAATAACCATAAAACAAGGAGACATTGAAACCAGTGCCGGATGCTCGTCTGTCAAAGAGGGGAAGCTCAATTTTGGTCGACATCATAAAATGTGTCTGTTTATTTATACGCGAATTCTTACTCTAGCTCCGTTCCTTTTCAAGAAAATGATCTGTGACTCTGTCATACCAACAAGGCGTCTTTTCCCGGTACTTAATCAGTGTCCTACAACTATAGGAACTACAATAAAATCCACCAGAAATAAAATATTAATTTGTCGCTAGTTGTTTGTTTACAACAAAGAGTCGCTAAAATGATTAGGAGAGTCTCCAGCTCAACTCGGAACAGAATGCGAGTTGAAAAATTGCTCGTGACGGATGTCTACACTAAAAGCTCGGTGACTGGCTCATTTTAATGTCAATCGAACTGGCACACAGGCTCAGACAGATCATCCAATCTGATGCAGAAAAGCCTGGCGTCCTGTACCCTCCCACTGCCATCCAGTCCCAGAGACAACGAGCGTCGGTGGGCGGGACAAAAACCAGCTTGTATCCAATGACTCGTCTCCGTTCAACGCATTGGGACAACCTACCCTGAACTCACTACCGTTTAAAGCACAGCGAAGCTGCGGGATGAATGAGAAGGGAGTCGCGTCGTAACCAATAAGAAGAAGCTGATTCGGAACAAAAGTTGAGCACGTTGTAGCGCATATTTAGTCAATGACATGTACACACAATGAAATTTACATTCATATGTTTGATCACTTATTCTTTGACGTTTTAGGGGAAGCCGAGCTTCCCTTGCAGTCTGAGAGCAATCGCCACTGATTGAAACCTCCGCCCGCCGCCAAAGGCGGCGAGCGAGTTGGGTACCCAGCGGCTGGGTGTTACAGCCATCTCGTTACCTCTGCGTCCCGCGTCCTAGACGGCCCGTGGTGTTCGTCAAATAGTTCGTTGAATCTTTTCGATACAGCAGTGGATGCTATTTTCTTAATATTATGGTGCGAGCATGCGACTGCAACACACAAAACGCGGTTTAAACTGTTGTCGGAGATCTTGGCCGCGCCATGATTCAATGTTGTTGACAGACGACAGGGCAAACGACTAACGTGAATATCGCGAGTTTGCACCAATGTAAACGCCTAAATTCATCTTTCCTTTTATTATTTATAATTTTGTCTGTGGTTTTATTGTTCTTGTTTTGATTGTAAAGCGTCCTTGAGTGTATTGAAAGGCGCTTATAAATGAAATGTACTATTATTATTATTATTACACAAAAATGTAGAAGGTTTGAAAAAAAATGCCGACCGTAAAGTTTTTTTTCGAGGTAGAAATTCTCGGTCGGTCGGGTTACCGGAAACACACTACTTTTTTTTCCTACGCCTTATTTTTTTCTTCACATATCAAATCACAATCGTAGTAGTGGGGGTAAAAAAAAAACCAAAAAACCCTGACATAATTTCCCCCCCAAAATCGTTCAGCCCTTAGTGCTCACTTGTGATCAAATCTTTGCTAGAAAAAGTTGGGAAATTGTTAAGATGCCAACATTGACTTTGCAATAACCCCCCCACCCCCAAAGAAAATCTGCATTTTTTGGGGGGGGAAGGTTATAACTGTCGTCCTATTTTGACTGAATGATAGGTGTGCTATTACAAGAGCAAAATTGTACTTTTGAAATTCACGTGTTAAAATGGGAATTCCTTTCCTCATTAATCACTGACTTAAAAATTTTATCACAATGAGAAATTTGAACAAGAATTCTTGGAAAAATAAATGTCATTCTGATGACGATTTATCACAACTTATTTTTCGTCAAAAATATGACTGTTGTTTTATAGAATTCCACTTTTTTTCTTCCAAAAACATGACTGTTAGCATCACAATGTTTGAGTGGTGTGAAGCTAACGAAGGGATCGCCGTGGACCCAAAACGTTGGCATCTCAACAATCCAAACATTCCTTCACAATGGAGGCTCACGGAAATTATGTGCCCATTCAGTCCGTGGGCCGCGTCTGCGCACTCAATCACCGCGCTGAGCTGAGGGTACCCCACGCCGGTCTTCTTGCGTGTGGTGCACACGGAGCCTGCGGAAGACAGCAAAAGTTGGGCTGCGCTCCCATTTCGCCAATGAACCAACTCTGCAGATACAGTCAACCGTCTCCAATTCCCCCAGTGAACTTCACTCAAGCTATTGTTCTGTTTTCCCGCGGAAAGGATTGACCAAGGTGTAAGTCACTCGCGATCTGATTTAAAATCTACCCTGACCGCAACGTACGCTTAACCAAAAACAAACGTAACGATCAAATCGCATGTTACGAACACGTTAATTTGGCACTTTAATTTCAAACAATCACTAAGAAGTTTAGGATATTAATTTAGCAAAGTAGCGTTAGCAGTAAACCGCGACACCATAGAGTACAAGCATTGCAAAGGTAACAAAGTAGACAACATCAATCCCATAATACAAGCAAAATTAGAAAAGCGCTTTACTTGTTGGCTGCACAGAGGGTCATGATGTTGCGACTTTGCTTCGATCTTACACGACAGTCGGCTTGTGATCAATTTTATTGTCATCTTAAAGTTTCCCCCTGGTGCAAAATGGGCTAACTTAAGGCATGAGTTGTTTTGGGTGAGCTAACGTCAATTCATTCGCTTGTTGTGTGTATCATCAATTATTAAAAGTAAAAATTGAAAACAAAATCTAAAATGGCTGCCAAAAACCAACAAGGCTGTTCACTAAGATGTACTATACCTTGATTATACCGGTTAACTACATCTCAGAATTTATGTGGCGTGTCTCCCGGAGAGTGCGTAGAAATTGGTACTTTTACAAGTTGTAAAATACATTCCTCCGGCTTTCTCGCACTTCACTGCATTTCTTTTGGGGGTGAGTTTTGTTTCATTCTGTACAGACTAATCGCAGCAAGCCTTGGTCCCTACCCCATGCGCATAGTGGGGGTTCAGTGTAAAAAGCCGCCTGAGAAGATGACAATTGCTGCGGTCACCTGGTCCGATGCCCACTTTGATGATGTCCGCACCGGCCAGGATCAGCTCTTCCACCATCTCTCCCGTCACCACATTTCCTGCCTGAAAACATGGGGGAATACAATGACTACATTCGAGGTTAAATTCAGCTTAAAATCCATGAATTAGGGTTGGCAAACGCTGCGGAAACAGAAAGAAAAAAAGAACACGCCCACTGACCATTATCGTGTGCGAGGGGAACTTCTGCCGCACATCCTTGACAAAGTGCACAAAATGCTCCGAGTAGCCGTTTGCCACGTCCACGCAGATGTACCGTAGCTGCGCACGGCGCCAAGATGGCGGACATCTTCTGGAAGTCGGCCTCGCGTGCCCGTGCTGACCGCAACATTCTGGGGGTGGTGGTGGGGGGAACAACAGGCGGGCTGCTGTCAAAATCTCATGTTGTAAAACTGGAAGCCGTTTATTGGAATGAATGAGGAATTAATAGAAACGTTGGGATAAATATATTTTACCATAACCCCAACTAAAATAACCAAGTTTCCTGCAAATCTTTGAAAAAACTCATTGGAAAAGCTCCAACCTAAATTTGCACCTGCTCACCATGCATACCACCCACACTCTCTGTCGAGCAGTTTTATTAACTGTATTCTCCAAGTCAGCACTACTTTAGACCACCTGTTGGTAAAATATTTCACACCAGATACATTTCTCCTGATGAACAAACTGTTGAAATATGATGGTTTCTAATTGTCTCCTTTGTTCCTTCGTGTCGGCTTCTAGAAAAAAAAAACGTAACAAGTACCTCGAGGCATTCTGGTTGCTTGGCCGCAAACTCCTGCCAGTCTTCCACGGAGTAATGCTTGTGGACTGCAGTGAAGACGGTGAACTAGCAGAATAGAACAGATGAACTGATTGCTCGTCATGCAAGGTGGTTCTGGTTCCCATCAGAACACGTTGCCTACGTTGTTTAAAGCCCTCGCCATCTCAAAGGTGCCCACTGTGTCCATGTTCGCCGCAATGATGGGGATTCCCGTATAGCTGCCCTTGGAGTTCCGGAATGTGAAGGTCCTCAGCAAGTCCACCTAAACAGATACACAATGGGTGACCAATGATTGTAATCGTAATCACCATCACTTGGTATGGATAGATATGAAATTGTATCAACCTCACTCCTTGATTTGAGGGTGCTGCGCTTGGGCCGGAGGAGCACATCTTTAAAATCCAGCTTGATGTCATTCTCAATACGAGGCATGATGGGAACTGAAGACACACCGCAATTATGTTATTGTTACCTGCACACAACACACATAGATATGAACACTAGAATGTTAAGACATCCAGATGAATGTTTACAGCGTGGCTGGCACGTTCATGACACATTTGGAGGACGAAAAGAACAAAGCAAGTTCGTTCTACTAAACTAGTTGCGACTTCCATCTGGTCCCAGAGTTGCAAAAATGTGCATCCTTGCAGATTGTAACGACATCTGAACCCAGTAATAGACACTCCAAGGGATTCAATTTGATTTCGGCATAAATCGTAGACACCAGAGAGGTTTCCTGTCTAATTGTTAACTTACCAGTTTTCTGTTTATATTAAAATCGTGAATTCGGTAACCTTCAACGAGTGAGTCGCATTAACTTCCCGTTGCAAAGCGGTTGCGCATATTGAGCGGGAAACGAGAAAGCCGCCTTGTAGTTTTTTGTCTCGCACCAAGCGTACAGCTAGTAGGCCATTAGAACTCCATAGTTGAAAATTACTTTACGGCACATAAAAGAAAATGTCGTAAAAGCATCCAGAGGAGAGGAAACGTTTTTTTGGGGATAAAACTTTATTTGTAACAACTGCATGGTAATAAACGACTCACGTCCTGTCGAATTAATAAATATAAATAAAAATAAAAGTAATTTATGGGGAACTTTTTCACAGCACGTTTTCACGCAATCATCACTTACCCATTGTGTATCTGCAGTTTTTGTCCTCTCCATTTTTCCCCGTCCAAATGATAATGGAACACGCTAATGAACGGAGAAACGACCAGTAAGTTCTAGTTCTAAACAGCGAGTTCATAAACAGGACCTCATCTCTGTAAAATATCTGCCTATTAAATCAACTCTTGATATTTAAAAGCCATAATATACAGTACGACGGCCCGGTGGTCGACCGGTAAGCACGCCGGCCTCACTCTGCAGAGGTTGCGGGTTCGATCCTGGCTCCGGTCTTCCTGTGTGGAGTTTGCATGTTCTCCCCGTAAATGCGTGGGTTTTCTCCGGTTTCTTCCCACATTCTTAAAAACACGCATGACAAGATATTGGAACACTCAAACTCAGGGGTGGGCAATTCCAGTTCTGGAAGGCCGCTATCCTGCATGTTTTCCATTTCAGAGTGTACATCCAGCCTACTGCCCGAAGACAGCTGAGAGAGGCTCCAGCCCGCCCTGGGACCCTTAAGTGGATCATAAAATGGATGGATGTACATAAAATGGATGGATGTACAGTACCTCTTGAATCTTTTCATTTCATTGAATCTTTTCATCTAATTATTAGATCTCTTCTAATACCACCTCAAAAAACACTACCCCCCGGTTTATTCATGACCAACTCAACGACCTATCCAACATCCACAATTTGAAACCTGACCTCCTCACCCGAACAAGCAAATGGTGAGTGAATGCATTGAAGCCATGCCGAGACCTGTACATGCCCTTTGACTTCTGGACATCGACATTCAGGGGATGGCACAAACACCAAATACGTCTGTCAAACACCAAATACGTCTGTCAGTGTTTTATTTGCTAGAGACAATCAACGGTGTACACAATATCACTAGGCACATAATCACAGCATTGTCACCGTAAAGACCCCATTCAAACAAGAGAAACAGACACAAAACTGGCCCGGCATTGGTTATAATTCCATGTCATCATGTTTTGGGGTATGGGCACTCCTGAGAGAAATACATACCAAAGTAGCACCTGTGCAGATGATTAGCGTTTTGTTTTTGGCAGCGTAGATAAGGAGGAAGGGTTGCCCTGAGAAACCGAGGTGATTATTGCTGGTATGAAAACATTGTCGACAGGCGGAGGATGAACATTTTGGACATAATGTATTATCAAACACCTGGTTCAATTCAAAAGTGCGTGTTCATTTCAATATATATGTCGTGCAGCCTGTGGTGTGTGTGTATGTGTGCACGGTGTTCATCTGCTGAACACATCCGCCTCACAGTGCAGAGGTCGTGGGTTCGATTCTGGGCTTGAGCCTTCCTGTGTGGAGTTTGCATGTTCTCCCCGTGCCTGCGTGGGTTTTAGTCAGGTACTCGGTTTCCTCCCACACTCCAAAAACAAGCACGGTAAGTCAATTGATCACTCTAAATTGTCCTCAGGTGTGATTGCAAGCCCAAATGGTTGTTTGTCTATGTGTGTCCGCGATTGGCGGCAAACACTTTGGGGTGTAGCCCGCCTGATGCCCGAAGTCGGCTGGGATAGGCTCCAGCACGCCCGCCACCCTCATGAGGATAAAGCGGTTCAGATAATGGATGGCTAGACATATATAACTCTTAATTCTACGAATAATGATCTCATAATAATTCTACACTTTAAACAGCAAAATCGTTGGTTACAAAAATATTTTTGACCAGACAATCAATGCCTTTTCTTTTCCGCTCAATGCTATTCATAGAGCATTCAGGGTTCGGCGTTTGGGTTAATTGCATAAACAATTCAAATGTAGTGGTGAAAAAAAAAGTTTCCAACTATTATCTGCATGGTTTGAATAACAATAAAATTGCCTACGATAGACAAATAAAATGTTTCTATCACATCAGTCATCGCGTGACTTGAAATGTCACAACATGCCAACGAATTAAGGCATTCACGCATCGTCTGCATGGTATACAGAGAACCCGTTCAAAAAATGGCATTGCCACCCTCATGATGTTGCGACTTTGCTTCGATCTTACACGACAGTCGGCTTGTGATCAATTTTATTGTCATCTTAAAGTTTCCCACCTGGTGCAAAATGGGCTAACTTAAGGCATGAGTTGTTTTGGGTGAGCTAACGTCAATTCATTCGCTTGTTGTGTGTATCATCAATTATTAAAAGTAAAAATTGAAAACAAAATCTAAAATGGCTGCCAAAAACCAACAAGGCTGTTCACTAAGATGTACTATACCTTGATTATACCGGTTAACTACATCTCAGAATTTATGTGGCGTGTCTCCCGGAGAGTGCGTAGAAATTGGTACTTTTACAAGTTGTAAAATACATTCCTCCGGCTTTCTCGCACTTCACTGCATTTCTTTTGGGGGTGAGTTTTGTTTCATTCTGTACAGACTAATCGCAGCAAGCCTTGGTCCCTACCCCATGCGCATAGTGGGGGTTCAGTGTAAAAAGCCGCCTGAGAAGATGACAATTGCTGCGGTCACCTGGTCCGATGCCCACTTTGATGATGTCCGCACCGGCCAGGATCAGCTCTTCCACCATCTCTCCCGTCACCACATTTCCTGCCTGAAAACATGGGGGAATACAATGACTACATTCGAGGTTAAATTCAGCTTAAAATCCATGAATTAGGGTTGGCAAACGCTGCGGAAACAGAAAGAAAAAAAGAACACGCCCACTGACCATTATCGTGTGCGAGGGGAACTTCTGCCGCACATCCTTGACAAAGTGCACAAAATGCTCCGAGTAGCCGTTTGCCACGTCCACGCAGATGTACCGTAGCTGCGGCACGGCGGCCAAGATGGCGGACATCTTCTGGAAGTCGGCCTCGCCGGTGCCCGTGCTGACCGCAACATTCTGGGGTGGTGGTGGTGGGGGGGAACAACAGGCGGGCTGCTGTCAAAATCTCATGTTGTAAAACTGGAAGCCGTTTATTGGAATGAATGAGGAATTAATAGAAACGTTGGGATAAATATATTTTACCATAACCCCAACTAAAATAACCAAGTTTCCTGCAAATCTTTGAAAAAACTCATTGGAAAAGCTCCAACCTAAATTTGCACCCTGCTCACCATGCATACCACCCACACTCTCTGTCGAAGCAGTTTTATTAACTGTATTCTCCAAGTCAGCACTACTTTAGACCACCTGTTGGTAAAATATTTCACACCAGATAAATTTCTCCTGATGAACAAACTGTTGAAATATGATGGTTTCTAATTGTCTCCTTTGTTCCTTCGTGTCGGCTTCTAGAAAAAAAAAACGTAACAAGTACCTCGAGGCATTCTGGTTGCTTGGCCGCAAACTCCTGCCAGTCTTCCACGGAGTAATGCTTGTGGACTGCAGTGAAGACGGTGAACTAGCAGAATAGAACAGATGAACTGATTGCTCGTCATGCAAGGTGGTTCTGGTTCCCATCAGAACACGTTGCCTACGTTGTTTAAAGCCCTCGCCATCTCAAAGGTGCCCACTGTGTCCATGTTCGCCGCAATGATGGGGATTCCCGTATAGCTGCCCTTGGAGTTCCGGAATGTGAAGGTCCTCAGCAAGTCCACCTAAACAGATACACAATGGGTGACCAATGATTGCGGTGTAATCGTAATCACCATCACTTGGTATGGATAGATATTAAATTGTATCAACCTCACTCCTTGATTTGAGGGTGCTGCGCTTGGGCCGGAGGAGCACATCTTTAAAATCCAGCTTGATGTCATTCTCAATACGAGGCATGATGGGAACTGAAGACACACCGCAATTATGTTATTGTTACCTGCACACAACACACATCGATATGAACACTAGAATGTTAAGACATCCAGATGAATGTTTACAGCGTGGCTGGCACGTTCATGACACATTTGGAGGACGAAAAGAACAAAGCAAGTTCGTTCTACTAAACTAGTTGCGACTTCCATCTGGTCCCAGAGTTGCAAAAATGTGCATCCTTGCAGATTGTAACGACATCTGAACCCAGTAATAGACACTCCAAGGGATTCAATTTGATTTCGGCATAAATCGTAGACACCAGAGAGGTTTCCTGTCTAATTGTTAACTTACCAGTTTTCTGTTTATATTAAAATCGTGAATTCGGTAACCTTCAACGAGTGAGTCGCATTAACTTCCCGTTGCAAAGCGGTTGCGCATATTGAGCGGGAAACGAGAAAGCCGCCTTGTAGTTTTTTGTCTCGCACCAAGCGTACAGCTAGTAGGCCATTAGAACTCCATAGTTGAAAATTACTTTACGGCACATAAAAAGAAAATGTCGTAAAAGCATCCAGAGGAAGAGGAAACGTTTTTTTGGGGATAAAACTTTATTTGTAACAACTGCATGGTAATAAACGACTCACGTCCTGTCGAATTAATAAATATAAATAAAAATAAAAGTAATTTATGGGGAACTTTTTCACAGCACGTTTTCACGCAATCATCACTTACCCATTGTGTATCTGCAGTTTTTGTCCTCTCCATTTTTCCCCGTCCAAATGATAATGGAACACGCTAATGAACGGAGAAACGACCAGTAAGTTCTAGTTCTAAACAGCGAGTTCATAAACAGGACCTCATCTCTGTAAAATATCTGCCTATTAAATCAACTCTTGATATTTAAAAGCCATAATATACAGTACGACGGCCCGGTGGTCGACCGGTAAGCACGCCGGCCTCACTCTGCAGAGGTTGCGGGTTCGATCCTGGCTCCGGTCTTCCTGTGTGGAGTTTGCATGTTCTCCCCGTAAATGCGTGGGTTTTCTCCGGTTTCTTCCCACATTCTTAAAAACACGCATGACAAGATATTGGAACACTCAAACTCAGGGGTGGGCAATTCCAGTTCTGGAAGGCCGCTATCCTGCATGTTTTCCATTTCAGAGTGTACATCCAGCCTACTGCCCGAAGACAGCTGAGAGAGGCTCCAGCCCGCCCTGGGACCCTTAAGTGGATCATAAAATGGATGGATGTACATAAAATGGATGGATGTACAGTACCTCTTGAATCTTTTCATTTCATTGAATCTTTTCATCTAATTATTAGATCTCTTCTAATACCACCTCAAAAAACACTACCCCCCGGTTTATTCATGACCAACTCAACGACCTATCCAACATCCACAATTTGAAACCTGACCTCCTCACCCGAACAAGCAAATGGTGAGTGAATGCATTGAAGCCATGCCGAGACCTGTACATGCCCTTTGACTTCTGGACATCGACATTCAGGGGAATGGCACAAACACCAAATACGTCTGTCAAACACCAAATACGTCTGTCAGTGTTTTATTTGCTAGGAGACAATCAACGGTGTACACAATATCACTAGGCACATAATCACAGCATTGTCACCGTAAAGACCCCATTCAAACAAGAGAAACAGACACAAAACTGGCCCGGCATTGGTTATAATTCCATGTCATCATGTTTTGGGGGGTATGGGCACTCCTGAGAGAAATACATACCAAAGTAGCACCTGTGCAGATGATTAGCGTTTTTGTTTTTGGCAGCGTAGATAAGGAGGAAGGGTTGCCCTGAGAAACCGAGGTGATTATTGCTGGTATGAAAACATTGTCGACAGGCGGAGGATGAACATTTTTGGACATAATGTATTATCAAACACCTGGTTCAATTCAAAAGTGCGTGTTCATTTCAATATATATGTCGTGCAGCCTGTGGTGTGTGTGTATGTGTGCACGGTGTTCATCTGCTGAACACATCCGCCTCACAGTGCAGAGGTCGTGGGTTCGATTCTGGGCTTGAGCCTTCCTGTGTGGAGTTTGCATGTTCTCCCCCGTGCCTGCGTGGGTTTTCGTCAGGTACTCCGGTTTCCTCCCACACTCCAAAAACAAGCACGGTAAGTCAATTGATCACTCTAAATTGTCCTCAGGTGTGATTGCAAGCCCAAATGGTTGTTTGTCTATGTGTGTCCCGCGATTGGCCGGCAAACACTTTGGGGTGTAGCCCGCCTGATGCCCGAAGTCGGCTGGGATAGGCTCCAGCACGCCCGCCACCCTCATGAGGATAAAGCGGTTCAGATAATGGATGGCTAGACATATATAACTCTTAATTCTACGAATAATGATCTCATAATAATTCTACACTTTAAACAGCAAAATCGTTGGTTACAAAAATATTTTTGACCAGACAATCAATGCCTTTTCTTTTCCGCTCAATGCTATTCATAGAGCATTCAGGGTTCGGCGTTTGGGTTAATTGCATAAACAATTCAAATGTAGTGGTGAAAAAAAAGTTTCCAACTATTATCTGCATGGTTTGAATAACAATAAAATTGCCTACGATAGACAAATAAAATGTTTCTATCACATCAGTCATCGCGTGACTTGAAATGTCACAACATGCCAACGAATTAAGGCATTCACGCATCGTCTGCATGGTATACAGAGAACCCCGTTCAAAAAAATGGCATTGCCACCCTACTGAAACAGTTTGGAATAACCGATAGATGTCACATGATGGTGGCAAAGGATTACTTTTGTCAGCATGAAACCCCTCAACTCACTTCGGCATAGTTCCTTCACACCCAATTGCCACAAGATGGCACTAAAGCATTACAAACAACAATTATGCAGCGATTCAGTGGAAGCCTCTGGAGGACTAAGTACTGTAGTAAAAATAAAATGCAAATGAATATGAGGCTGGCAATTAAAATCAAGCATATCTAAAAAAAAAATCAGTCAAAAAAAAATCAATCAAAATAAAAACAATTATAAAACAACAAATGCATTCTGGAATCTTTGCGCTTCACGTACTTCACAACAGGAAAGGTGTAGAGACTCAAATTTGGTGTTTTGAATATGTGGAAAAAGCAGACATTTCCAAGATTGAAAACAAAAGTAGAAAAACAATAAGACGTCATCACAGTGAAACCATTTAACAAAAATAATAATAATAAGACATTCTCAGATGTTTCTCTTACAGGAGTGTGAAGATGATGAGCTCGCCTGTCTATTGCACACTTTAAAAAAAAACAGCTGAAGGCTTGTAGGGTTGATATTGCTCTTACAAATGTCACAGAATATTTGGCACAGAGATTTAAAAAAAAAAAAGATGCATCTAAACATATACAGTAAGAGAGGGGGTACGCGTGTTGATCAGTAAATCCACATCAAACTGTGGTTACAAACTTTGTCACTTCAGCAGTCCGCCGATTTTTGGTTTTCACCGTCCTCTTTGGACAGAGGGGACCTGGCCTCCTTCAATTCCTCACCCTCGTCTCCGTTGTCCGGTGTCTGAGCGGGATAAACCACCACGCAAAACTTCTGACCCAAATACGTCATCTTATCTGAAGGAGGAGAGGCACGCGGCATTAGTTTTGGATTGACCGCTGAGTGAAAGAAATGAACGGCTGAGGACTGAGATCAGGAGGATTGGCACGGGGCCATACGGGCGCCTTCCAATCTGCGGGAGCCAGAATTCTAGCCCGCTGGTAAGGGATCACCTTTTTTTTTTTTTTTACTGCTATGATCAGTCATCTACTGTGCAAATTGGATTAGTACCGTATTGGCCCAAATATAAGAGCCCTGATTAGAAGACGACCCACTGTTTTTCCAAGACTCAAGTTTTAAAAAAGACTTTTTGAACACCAAATAAATTTTTACACAGAAAATAATTACAGTACAGTACATCTGAAACAAATGATTATAACAATATATTTGAAAGGAAAAAGCATGTTATTTTGCCTCATTCCAATCTTAATATCTAAACTAAAGTGCAATCACATTCGTAAATGGCTTCTGGTTTTTTAAATGTAAATTACATCATAACTTCTCAGCTGCCGGTGAACCTGGCCAATCTTCGACCCACTTTTTTCCAGATTGTCGCTACGTTTCTCCATTTTCTGTTATCTCTTCTATTATTTTCTTCTCTTTTCTTTCTTACCGCTATTTTTTATTTTTCTTCTTCGTGCTACTGCTTTTTCTATTTTTATTCTTCGTGACAGGGGTTCACTTTGGCCTGGGGAGTCAAGTTCAGCATTCGCTTCAATTATATCTGGCGCCATCTAGTGCCATGAATGGGTATAATGTCTAGACCCTGAATATAAGACGACCCCCACTTTTTCAGTCATATTTCAATGCAAAAAACACCGTCTTATATTCGGGCCAATACGGTAATTCATTGAATTCCTTGGTAAGTGAGCACGCCGGCGTCGATAATTTCACAGCCCGATGTTGGACAAACCTACCGACAAATGCGTCGAAGCACTTTGGCTTGTTGTCCCAGTAAACACCCAGGAAATAGACGGGCACGCCGGTGAGCATAATGGCCAGGCCGATGCCGCACACCACAGGCTCCGAGTAAAGTGAGAAGATGAGCAAGAAGGCCCAGAAGAGCAGATAAATGACCGGCCATATCAGGTTGATCTGAAAGCAAAAGGAGAACTTCAGCCCCACTCCCAAAAACCGACCCCGATCCGTCAGACGCACCTTAATGGGCCTGTGCATGTTCGGCTGTTTGATTCGCAGCACAATCTGCCCGGCGACAGTGACGCCGTAAAAGAGGTAGTTGATGAAACCGACATAGTTGATCAGGGTGTACATGTCACTGGTGCACAGCATGAGCAAGGTGGAGAGGCACTGCGGAACGAGAGCGTTGGAGAGTCAAAACTCGCGTTTGGAACAAGATTTCCTCAAGGGCCGAGCGGACGAACTCACGGTGAAGAGCAGAGCCGGGATAGGCGTGCAGCGTTTGACGTGAATCATGGCCAGTAGACTGGGGAGGTGTCCCTCTCTGGCCCCGGCAAAGAACAACCTGTGAAGGATGACAACATTAAACGTTGCGATCAGGCTCCCCGCAGGAAGCATTTGGAAAGAGGACTGACTTGCCTTGACGACGTGAAGAGGGAACCGTTGACTCCCCCGAAGGTAGACAGGGCGACGGAGATGGGCATGATCCACGCCATCACACCCAGAAGCTTCTCTCCAAATGTCTGGGGAGGGACAAGAGAGAATTGGAGACTTCCGAACATGTTTCACGGCATTCTCTCTTGTGGACCGTAACCAAATACAAATACATTATCTTGCTTTGTTATTGTTCCCTAGTTGGCGTTCCGCCGCGTCGCTGCTGTCCCTGTTTTTTGTTGCCTCATCCCCCAAGTTTCAGTCAATCAAGATCCTCCACCGTGCTTTGACTTTACCTTTCTCCATTCACATGTTTTTCACGTTGGATCGGTCTTATAGTGATGTAATGGACCGTGGTGGCGAGACAGGAATATGTGAGGCTTATGAACTGCATCTGTGGCCCGCAGATGCGTTTGGGAAGGCAAAGTTTGAAGGAGTGTGCCAAGACTGTGGATGGGGCGTGTGGGGAGGGCAAAGCTCAAAGGTTCTGTGGCGATTTTCCAACGAGATTGATTGTTGGCACTTACAAGAATAGAGCTAGAGGGCGCTGAGGCGGCAAACGTGCACTCACGGGAGTCGTGTGGGTGCATTCTTTGCCAGTTCGGGATACTGGCAGTGAAGATTGTAACCGCATGATAGTAACCGCTCGACTGCCTGCCGCCCAGTTCAGAGGTGGTGGTTTCTGAGCTGGATCTGCGTTTCCTCCCGAGGGCTTTTGTTATGGAAAGCTGCAGTGCTACAGGACTGGACCCTGGAGGAGGGTCTTGCCCAACTGGCCAGTTAACTATGGTAGCCCAGAGTTCGGACTTGGTTACTTCCCGACACCGACAGTTACGGAACGGTCTCGCGAAAACCGCTTGTCGGCGCCACTCACCACAGCCACGGCGTTGGAGGCCAGCAGCTCCTGTGGACTCATGGCCGTAACGTAGGCAATGTTGGCAAAGACGTAGACAAAAGTCACCAGTGGGATGGAGATGAAGATGGCGCGGGGGAGGTTTCTGCATGGCAACAACGGGTGTGTTCGAGGGTTATATAATCGGACATTTATAGGAACACTCTCTATGGTGAAAGTGCAATAACGCATCAGAGATCAGATCCTGGGTCAGGGCTTTCAATGGCCGTTCGCGACTGTGGGAAAGCAATACAAGTCTTACACGTAAGGATCCACCAGCTCCTCTGTGACATAGTTGAGGAAGTTCCATCCCCCGTAGGCGAAGGAGCCTTGGAGGAAGGACAAGGCTATCAATCCCACGTCATAGTCCTGGAAGGGCTCGAAGGCATTGGCCGGCTCCAACCAGTAGTACTCTCCTACATGTACGAGACGAAGGCTTTATACTTCATTTCCCACAGATTATGTTTCCCAGCCCAATGCATTTTCAAATAAGTCCCCAACCCCCTATCGGGTCATCTGACTTATTTACCTCTCTCTCAACATTTGTCTTTTCCCCCTTTCTCAAAAAGCTCTCCAAAGATGTCTTTGCTGATGTCTGCTCTATTTGCTACCATTCCCGCGGGAGGGAGACGGGTGGTTTGACGTGTCGGAGGCGCAGCCTTTCAGACTCGGACGATCAAGAAAATATTTTCTGTTCGGTCTCTTGATGTGCCACCCCGGTACCACACGCGCCACGGTCTGGTGGTTGGAGACCACGGACATAAGCCACCTCATTCTTTGTCTTCAAACACTCTTGCTTTGTTGTCTCAACGGCCTCATCTTCCGCGGGCCCCTGTAACAACTGGCGCTCTGCCGCGGGGGGTTGGGGCTACTAAAGCTGCAAATGCGCGCTAATGCTAATCCCCGCGGTGGGAGGGGGGCGGTACGTCCCCGTTGACCCTGAGAAGATACTCACCCTTGCAAACCTGCACGATGCCCATGATGATGATGAGGGCCAAGGCCAGCAGCTTCCCTGCCGTGAAGATGTCCTGCACCCTGGTTGCCCATCGCACGCTGGAGCAGTTCACCCATGTCAACAACACTGGACACACAAACACAAAAATACATTAGATCATCGATATGTGACTTTTCACAGCTGGGAAACCTAGTGGGGTGGGGGAGGGGGGGACTTTGCGTTGTCATGTGACCCCATATGGTAACAGGTCAGAGGCTGGAGAGGCTGTACATGGACCTTTGACGTGGCTCATTCGCATTGAACTTCTCCATCAGCTTGCACAATCGAGCCATCTTAACAAGCCAATAAGTTCAGGCCAATAGAGTGCCATTAAAAATGGCCTCTTTGACACACCATTTGGCAGGAGTATGGATTTTTTTTCTTTGATTAGAGCTTCCAGCAGTGATAGGAAGTAACGGACTTTGTCACTGTACATAATCACCCAGTTAAGTGAATTCACATTTGTTTTGAAATACATGACACATGTCTCAAGATAATTGCTGAAAACATGCAAAGGCCGAGAACTTTGCAGTATGGTCGAACCTGGTGACGACGTACCTCAAGGGACAGAGCGAACCCGTACGTTCTAACGGTAATTTGTTGTCACTATTTCCAATAAAACGGCCGCCAACATTGACAGTATGAACATTTATAGATTTAAGAACATGTCAATTACAAATGCTGTACGTGTACAGTGAAACTCCTCTAGAACGAAACCTACATGGGTGAAAATACCCCCTTATGTGAAAAAATGTTCATGCATTAAGACAATTCCCATTCTCCTGCCCCCCATACGACGAAACCCCCTGTTGCATTATACGAAATCATTTTCTCTGTTCCAGCCTCACGAAGACATTCACTACAACGAAGTCTTATCCAACACCGACCTCTACTGGTTCGTTCGGAAACGGCAACAGCAAACACCACACTGGTTTACATAGTGAACAATGTTTATTTCGGTCACAGCTGCGAGTTTCCTGGACTCAACATACTCATAGCTGCTCTGCCATTGGCTTACCGAGCATCATCCTGCCCTCCGATTGGCCAAGAGGGACCTCACTGTCTATGTGTGTACATACTGAAGCTAGATCCGTAGCATTCGATTAGCTGCTCAGAGTAAATTGCTTATGGATCGACGGACATTCAAATAAACGAATGTTTCCTCAAATGCTTTACTTGTTATCATGCTAAAAACAGCCACGGGACGCTTCGTAGTCCTCGATGGCCTAGTTAGCTCTCGAAGGCCCGTGGCTGGCTTAAAAGTTCATTGCATGACATCAGCTGAGCAACGCTGTCTTGGGTTAGGGTTAGGTAGAGACAATGAGATGGTGGAAAGAAAAGCCAACGGGTCCACAAGTATTTGTTATTGTTAGATTCAGACGAGCGTGGACGTTATAATGCTAAAATGGCAACAAAACGGACCTTTGGATGTCAAGCAGCTAAGACAAGAAGAGCTCTGATGCTGGAAGAGAGGGTAAAAGTGATCAAAATGAAAGACATTATCCAAGAAATTGATGTAAGTGAAAGTGAATGCTGATTGTAAATTTCGCAATTTCTTTCCCTTTTTTTTCTACACTGACAATATGAAGTGTCAAATAAGTGTGTGCTCATACATATGCACTATTGGAATAAAAAGTACACATTCGTTTGTGTGTGCGTGTACACATACGTTTGTGTGTGTGGGTGTGTGTGTGCTTACATCTGAGACCAAATTTGCTACAGTGAAAAACCCCCTGTTGTGAAAAATTTCTTGCGGCGAACACGATTTCGTTGTAGAGGAGTTTCACTGTATATGAATAAAAAAAATGAATTTATCTCAACTCAACTCAACTGTATTTACAGAGCACTTTCAAACAGCCATCGCTGCACTCAAAGTGCTGTACATGGAGCAACTAACATATACAGCAGTAAAGCAACAAATCAGTAATAAAGACGGTAGAAAGCACCGAACAGCAAAACCAAGAACAAATCTGAGTCATGCTGAGTCAAATGCCAAAGAATACAAGTGAGTTTTGAGGCGGGTTTGAAAGATGGGCAGCGAGGTTTTATGAGACTTGAAAGAAGCCACTGTAGCACCCCATCTCTGAAAAAATAAAGGCGCCAAATGAAAAGTCCCCCCCCCCTTCTCCTGGTCAGGATGCGAAAGCCTTTTATGATCATCTTTCAATCTGTTGGCCTCCAACTCTGCATTGATTTTGTCGCCGTTACGGACGATTGTTAAAACCGTCAACTTTGCCAATTCGTAGTCTCGCCTGAGCTTGGTCTGGGACACTTCCTTTCCAAAGTGAGAGACAAGTTCAGCCTTAACAGGCAGCGAGATTTGCTTCCGTTTACCAGACTGGTTCTCAGAGCATGTGCGCCGTGCCCCCGGAAGTACACACAATGTTCGTACCGGGTCAAACAGTAGCGTTGCTAAGTAACAGAGGGGAATATCGCTCTGTAGATTTTGTTCCTAAGCAAGCTCGCGCAGTAATTAGATTCCCACGGTTCGTTGATAAACGAAGGCTTTTTCACTGTTTGGTGGGAAAGATCTGCTCGTTATAATGAAGTTGAAGTTATGAAAATGTTCGTCGTATGCAAAATCGGCAAATGGAAAATGAAATACATGAAATCGGGAGTTTGAAATGTGAATGTTAGAGGGCTGGAAATGTTGGAAACAAGGTACATTGAAACAGTGAAATAGTTTTCTACCATTTCAGATTTTATGATTTTTTTTGGGGGGGGGGGGGGCGTGGCTAAAACGGGGCTGGTTTTGCGCTTGGGAGTCCACCATGAGTGCCCGATCCCCACTGTTGAAGCACTTCTGAACCACTACAACATTCGGTTAGCTAGCTAGCAATGACTGCTCCCCGAAAATGCATCTTCGCAGGATGCCACAATTTATAGAGCAGCTCGGTGTCCTGGGAGCCTGTTAGCAGGTAAGCTAGCTGGCGGCTGGCACCTCTCGCTTGACTTTTCATGATTTTGAAGACTCATTTTTACAAACTGAATTTTCTGTTTTTCATCATTCAAATTTGGCATGGTTAACCCTATGTTGCATGGCTTCTGCAGGAGTTATTCAATTGTGGTTTGTTTTTAAATTTAGGGTAGATTATGGCCAAATATCATAATAAATTCACAATTTTGGGAAAAAAAATACATAATAGGGGGGTACTTGTGTGCATAATGGTCACTACAATTACCTTGCCAAAAAGCATGGCAGTACTGATAGGTAACACATAGAAACTGTTATTTATTGTGTTCTATATGTTCTATATACTCTTCTGCACAAGTACAATAGGGTATTTGGACCTTTTCATCTCACGGATAGAAATTATTCAACATTTTGTGGACCCTCTTTCACCTTTTCCTCCCGCTGTTGCGCACGCTAGTGACATCTCGCGGTGGATTTAAAAACTAAAACTGGTAACTTGAATAACCAATATGAGTTAAAGTTGTGGTTACTGTAAGTAACCCGTATGCAACATAGGGTTAACAACGCTCTTCTTTGTCGTGTGTTATATCCATCGGATATTTATTTTAACTTGACAGGGACTTGGAGGGCATTTGAGAGTCTCAATCCTTCAGGCCAAAACATGCAAGTGCTTTTGCCACCTTTGACTTTTACTGAATTCAGCCTAAACGTCAACAACGGATATCCAACCGCAGCACTCCTTAGCGGGCCGCTCAGCTGTCGGTAAGATGAGTAGACAAAATCAAATGTTACGCATGTGCAAGTGCAAACACGACTGGGTCGGCGCCTCATAGCGAGGTTCCTCCCACTCTGTTTTTGACCCAGCGTTATTTGGCCGGCGACTCTGGATACTTCCCTAAATTTAAGTTAGGCTACATTTATTCAGACTGTCTCGGAGGTAATTTTAGGAGTTCCCACATGAATTTGCTGGAGCGCAACAGCAACCCCTGCTCACCTTTCACCCGTACCACTCCCTCCCGGTGCTACTTTTTTTTTTTTCGGCACCTCTTTCAAGGAGTAGGAGAGGGGTGCAGCAGGACGCCGTCTCCTTTTAGAGAACCTTCACACAAAACGTACATTTCCCAGTAAGGTTTGCTGAGACAAACACCGCGCTACAAAGCGAGCAGTCATGCCGCCGCGTCTCACTGGCTGTCTGACGTATGCCTGCAGTATTTGCCCGGAGCATGTCAAGTTTTGAGAGGGATGCGGATCAACTGTTGTCGTAGGCGTGCAAACACTCACTATTAGAAAACAAGTAGAGGAGGGGCGGTGTGCACGAGTCGGGGTAGATCCATTTTCACCGCGGTCCAATGCAGGGGGGGGTTCAAACGTAGAGAAGAAAATAGAAGGATGAAAGGGCCACTTTAAAATTCGTCAACTTTTAAAAAATTATTGTCCAGTTCATTTCATCAGCTTTCTGTTTAAGGTGTTAAGGCAAATAGTTGACAATTTCTTTCCAAGTTTTTGGGGTGGAGAGCAGCCCTCTATTTCATGTCACATATCATTTTTCATACGATATATATTTTTTGAGTCATGTCACGGGCCACTGAAAATTTGATGATGGGCCGCAAATGGTCCCCGGGCCGTAATTTGGACACCTCGGACGAATGTGCTGTCAATGACGTTTTTTTTTTCTAGTTGAAATGTTTCAAGATGTGTGGGAGGGGTTAAACTACATTTTTTTTGTGGTCTCTTGCAGATTTTGCCCTGTGTCGCGGTTGGTTCTGGAACGTATCCCCCACGATGAACTGGAGATCACAAACAATGATGCTAACACATTTGAACACAATTCAAACTTATTTTCGGGTATTACAGAGGGACCCCCAAAATATGTTGAATGTGTATTGGAAATTGTGTTTTGCTTTTTGGGGGGCGACTTACGGAGGCAAACTGCAGCGAGCAGGCGCAGCCCGTTGTCCGGCGGTAAGCAGGTGGGGAAGAGGGGCTGCAGGACGTAGTTGGAGAAGGTCAGCGCGATCACGGCCTGGTTGGTCGGGTAGATGACCAGCACGGCGATCCACAGACGCAGGAACCTGGACCAAAAGACGGGGAGGTGGCGTTTGGGGATTAGAACAAAGATGACTTCTTGGAATGTTTTCGCTCGGTCAAAATAACAAGCTTTGTTCGGACAAGGGTTTAACGGAGGCTTATGACGGCTCATTCCACAGGAATGTGTGTGTTTGACGTGAAAAAAAAAATTGTTGGGGGGGTGTCAGGGTACGCTAACTATAGCAGCTTGACAAGTACAGCGCTGGTGGAACAAGCAACCTTTGGTGTTTTTCTATTGAAGTCGTGTTTAGGCGGACGTGAGGTACAAATGGAGCGGGGCTGACACAAAACAAACGTGGCATATTTATACAAGATAGAGGGCACCGGGGAGGCCAGATGCGTCAACCCGAGCTCAAGTTCTCTCAGGACGTAAAGGTCATTGATGTGTATTGATAAAAACAAAAAAACAAACAAAAGACAAAAAACAAACCTCGGTTGCTTTGTCTGATCGAATTCATCTCCCAGAATACATCGTGATTGCAAGTACCCTGGTGATAATTGAAGTGGCTGGGAGGCCTGGGGGGCCGGGGGGCGGGGGCATACAATGGTCTCATCCGTGTTTATTGTCTGGACCAAAGCACAGTGTGTTTTTACTCTTTTCTGGGAAATTGTCACACAGTTGCCAAGCCCTGAACGGTAACATCACCTTGAATGAATGAGCGGAAAGGAGAACGTGAGCCCCTACTTGAAAGCCACAAGCAGCAACAACAACCCCCCACCCCGCAAAATGGTTTTGTAAGCCTGTCCGTTTATAATCCAGGTCCATACGTCTGATCTCCAGGTTCATCCAGTCCTAAATCCAAATGTTATTAATTTTAATATGAACTCTTCATGGTTCGGCCCCCCTCGACAGTAAATGTAATCGACCTCAGATGTTGAACAGAGAACACTGGACCTTTCTCCATTCAACTTTAGAGCTCCCCCGAAGCAGGAGCGTCCAACTTTTTCCCTCCAAAGCCCTGAACAGAAAAACCGAAGGCTGCAAAAGCCTCCTCGAAATTCTTTACCTTTATTTGCGCTGAGCACCAGCAGACTGGTATCTCAAGACAAGAACGATCTGTACTCAGCTGAACTTAACACACAGCAGAACGTGGAGCAAAGAATAATGCAGTGCTGCAACGCAATTATCTTTTTGTTCATCAGGATATGAGAATTCCAATTTGTAAATAGTTTGGGTTTTTTGGGCAGTGCCAGAGGCTGTTTTTCCCTCACTTGCAGACACACGAGCCCTGCCCGGGCTTCTAATTGCCAAGAGGTGCCGCAAGTGAATGTGTTCATTCATTTTCATCAAATTTTAGGGATTTGTTTCTTTTTCAAAATAAAAAGACAAAATTAGGAGTGAAAAACTTTTGTTGAAGCAAAGCCCCTCCTCTCACTTCAACATAGTTCTTTGATACAAGATGCCAGACGCAAAGCGCTTCTTTGTCTAGGTATAAGTTCCTCAGCTCACTTCAACATCGATTACTGGCACCAAGGTGATGACAAAGCACTACTTCTGATGAAATGAAACTCTTCAACCTACTTCAACAAAGTTCCTCGACAAGATGGCAGCAAAAGCACTACCTTTGTTAAAACAAGGCTCTCAACTCACTTCGACATCAGTCTTTGGACCCAAGATGCCACAAGATGGTGGCAAAGCACTATTTTGGCTAAATGAAACGTCTCATTTCACTACAACAAAGCCCCTTGGTGCCAAGATGCCACAAGAACATTGCATAGCACTTTTTCTCTCAATGAAACTCCTCAACCTATTGCAACAAAGTTCTTCCACTCCAAGATGCTCCGAAGTTGGAAGCAAGGCACTGTTTTTGTCTGACTGAAGCTTCTAAACTCACTTTCCCATCGTTTCTTGGCACCAAGATGCCACCGGTTGGTGGCAAATCATCACTGTGACCTGAGTGAAGCTCCTCAACTCAGTTCAACATAGAGTCTTGGCACCAAGATGATGGGACATCATTCCTTTAGCCGGAATGAAGCTCCACAAGTGATCTTCACATAGTTCCTCTGTACCAAGGTTCCACGGAATGGCGCCAAAGTAAGACTTTATTGCTTTGGCCTGAGCATAATGAACAGGGAATTTTTCAGCGAATAACTGCGTAGAGGTTAAAAAAATTAAAAAATCTGCGAATTTGTGAAGGAAATTAGTCTTTGTATCATGAGTAGTATTCAGCGCCACTTGAGCCTCGAGGGTTCGCTCACCCAGCCAATCCTCCGAAAATGTCCTTCACGTAGGAGTAGTCGCCCCCCGACTTGGGGATAGTGACGCCGAGCTCGGCATAGCACAGCGCACCGATGGCCGTGATGATGCCCGTGATGATCCACACGACGAGGGCCACGCCCACAGAGCTGGCGTTTTCCATCACGCCCTTTGGACTGACAAAAATTCCAGATCCAATAATGTTACCTAAAAGGAGAAGAAAAACGCGGATCAGGCAGAAGTTTTCCAAATGGCTCATGTGAACATTTCAACACAGACATCAGTTACACATGTATTGCCAGTCCAAAAGCATCACGGTGGACTGGTCTCAAGGAACTATGTTGAAGTGATTATTATACTTACTCAGAGAAAAGTGTTGAATGAAATTGGGCAGGAACCAATTTTAGCCTGGATTTTTCGGCGGGATGAAACGATATCCAAACGTCACAACATGATGTTATCACGATATATAAACCTTGCGATACGATAACTATCACGATATTGTGGGGAGGCTGGCGATATAAAAATAGTGGAGGAACTCAAATGTCTTGCATTCCCCCCTCATCTGGCAATGAGCGTGGGCCTTCAACGTCGGTGGCCAAAAAGCGCTGGATTCAAATTAAACCGTACTAAATAAACTAACCACCAGAGGGTGCTGGAAGGCTCAAATGGAAAATACCTTGGCCTGATTCACGGAGGTGCCGTTTTTAATGTCGTGTCGTGACGATGACGATATCGTGACAATTTTTGTATCGTGATATCGCAATATTGCCGTTGTCTTTCCATCCCTAGTTGTTCATAGAAATCACAGAGAGTCTTCAGCACATGTGTGAGCATAGGGAAATTAAATGAACTGTAAGATATTTATTTTTCAGGGCAATGTTGTAATAAGGGTTTTTTGAAACTGAAATAGGCAATGTTTTGTTTTTACAAGTATGTTAAAGGTATATAATTACAGCACCCTTTGCGTTAGCCAGTCTCTCGTGGTCTGCATTATATGTTAGCATCAAGCTAGCAGACTTTTGTTCATATATGGTTTGTTTGAACATTCTGGGGTTTAAATATACAGTTCAGGCTAATCGTTTGTTTGATGTGTCACGCAGTTTGCAGAATGGGAGTTACCAGAATGTTGATACTAACCCTGAGGAATAATTTAAAACTGGTGTTGTAAGATGAGAAATTGTACAGGAGTGGTAAAATTATTTCAAATTTTTGGATGTCTTGCTAAACTGAGATTTTTCGATTGCAGGTGGATCAGATGTATTTTGTCATAAAACGGGTTCACGGCATCCTGTGTATTTTTGAGATTTGCCCAATGTAAAATAAGTGCCTTGGCGTGATAAAGACAGCGACAAACACTTAGTTCATAGATCAATGATCACAAATTGGGGGGGGCGTACCATGCCAGCAAGTGGAACCGCTAACCTGACCTGTTTCAGTAGCTTCTCCACATGGGATGCTACTTCATTTCAAGATGAGGTCACTTTTTTTTTCTTTTTTTTTTTTTTTTTTGTCATGTGGCCTTGCGCGCAAACAGCACAGGAAAAATAACACGCTGGCATAAAAATCTGAGCGACAGATGTGCACGAGGTGTGGGGGGAGGGTTGTTTGCTGTCACTGCGATACGGCGGCCCAGTCATCAGGCCAAATGGGAAGTGGTAATCTGCTGATGTAGCAAGATGAATAAGGAGCAGGCAGCCGGCTTCAGGATACCGGAGTAGAGGTGGGCCCACATGAGGGTAGACGGCTCATAAAAGGGCGGTGATGTCAAAGGACGCCTTGAAACATTACAGCCCCGCATGCATGATAGTCCGTACGGTCCAAAAGTCCAAGGTAGTCGCAATTGCTCGACACAATGAACAATGATGCAGATTTTATAGCCAGTGTGTTTTGCGTTCGTGACACGCTGCCAAATGCGGAAAGGTTGAATCGCCGCGATGACAACTCGAGCCGGCTCGCTGTTTCATAAAGGAAGAGCTTTGCTGTAAGACATGCTCGACGAGCAGGTTTCTGTTCCTGTTCAGCTCTTTGGACAGAAGCCCAAACTCCACTTCAATTCCTCGCACAAATGAAGCAAAGAAAATGTTAAGGAGGCACAACATTAGTGGAACCCACTGTGGCCCCGGGACTTAAAAAGTAAAGGACCTGAAAATTTCAGTCGTCACCAAGTAATAACTCGCTTGTCTACAAAGGAATGATAGAGTTGAAACATAACTCTATAATGGTTCGATGATTTTCTGCACCAACTGTACAAACTGTCAGTATTGTATTCTACCACTGATCACTCTAGCTCTGCCTGATACTTTGCACATTGGCTAACAGTTGTCACTGGGCGGTACCACCGCACTACGGTTCACCTACATTACGAAATGTCCTTCCATACCTATTTGTCATGTTCTTGTTTATGATGATACTAATGCTGCGTGTTATACTGGAGACAAATTCCTTGTGTGTTCTACATACTTGGCCAATAAAGATGATTCTGATTCTGATTCTGATAACCAATGAAAACAAGAAGGGTTTAAAATCATCTCCATTTTTGTGAATTGAGGAAAATGATTTCTGGTTCCACATTAACGCTTGTAATTTCTGTTCATGGTACGCTAATGTAATTGAAGCAAAATAAGAGGCTAATTGGGTAAAATTCAAACTTCACATGAGACATGTAATCGATTAATTGACAACTAATTGATTCAGACAAATCAACAACTTTTTTTTGTTACAATTTTTAAAAAATCAGAGATGCAAGTAAAATTCTAAAATCTAAAAATTCTCTCAAAGATTTTTGATCTGATTCCGAATTTGCCCTCTTTTGTTTCTCTCGCACATCAGGTTTGCATAATAAAAATAATAATATTAATAATAATAATGTAAAATGATAGTAAATATGAAATGTCTTGTTGTTTCATCAACACCTGGCAATAAAAGTTTTTTTCATGAAATTAATTGACCAAAAATAACCAAAACGGCTCCTTGCTCGAGACATGTGACAACGCAGAGTTCAAACTTAAGGCGATCAGTTATGCAGTTGAACACGGAAATAGAGCAGCGGCAAGAGAGTTCAACGTTAATGAGTCAATGTTATAACTTGCTGTTGGTTAAGTGAACTGTGTCGCTGCTTTGATAAGTTTTACTGACATTTGATCGTTCTGTTGGTGTTTCCTTTAGTGTAGCTCCATCTAGTGGATGCATTGTAGATTGCGTCTTATAATGCGGTGCACCCAATGTATGAAAAAAATTACAAAATAGGCCATTCATTGAAGGTGCGCCTCATAATCCAGTGCGCTTTTTAGTGTGGAAAATGCGGTAGCCTCTTTTACCAGTAAGATTTCAAAGTGGCCTCACGCACGTACACACAGAATCAAAGCATTTTCATATTCTCTGATTGGTCGGTCAGGCCAAAACTACTCAGCTAGCAAAACACGTTTGTCGCAGAAGTTGCACTTGAATACATTTAAAGCTCAGTCAGTCATGTATTTTGGAATGTCAGTGAGGAAAAAGAAAAGCAACAAAAATCCACTAAATAAAGCATGTTTTGCCAGCTCAAGTGGTTTAGCCGAGCATGCTAATGCTAGTGATGAGTTATCAGGGTGGGGACCTTGTTGCAAGTGGCCAAGGGTTCACTTGTAATCCTTCTTACAAATTGCTGTGTGTGTGTGTGTGTGTGTGTGTGTGTGTGTGTGTGTGTGTGTGTGTGTGTGTGTGTGTGTGTGTGTGTGTGTGTGTGTGTGTGTGTGTGTGTGTGTGTGAGACTGTTTGATGTCCTTGGAAACAAGGATCGCTCGCGGCTGAGGCGAATCACGCCGGACCCACGTGACATGAAAGTCCGGACTCTGGAAGGGCCATAAAACCCTCTGACCGCACTCAAACAATGGGAAAAGAACAGCAAGCAATATATGCATAAACAAACGAAATCATTTTGATATCAGTGAAATCTGAGGTTGCACAAAATGCACACCCCCGCTTAAAACTGGGGATGCAACCTTTAACCGTGTGTAAAGTTCAGATGTTCTAGTCGGCTTTTCCTGACATGTCATTTTCCTTGCCACGCCCGACAGCACAAGCCCTGGGCCACAAAGCTGCCACCGCATTAGAAGTATCTCATTGTTCAAAGATGTGTGTCAGGTGAAGTGTGCAAAAGAATTTCCCAGAATCAAATATCCAATGGGACAACGCAAAGTCATCCCATCCCCAAGTGGGGAATATATTTGCCCCACAGTAGCATGAACAGTTCCAAACAGCTGCCAGTGTTAGCACCAAACCTTCAGGCCTCTGCTGGAAAGCAAAAAATGTCAGGAAAAGAGTACAAGAACATTAGAAGTTTATGATGGGGCGAATAAATGGCACTTTAAATGACGGCAGAAGCGTGACGAATGCAATTAACACAGGTACATCCACAGTTTTAAGAGGATGTGCACACTTATGCAACCAAATTTGGTCATTTGTTGATTTAAAAAAAAAAATTAATGGAGGTGTGCAGGTCACATTAAGGCTCGAAAATTATTTTTGTCTCTTTTTTGATATCCCACAAACCTGGTCCTTTGAACAGGGGTGTGTAGACTTTTTATATCCACTGCCGATGCAGTGGGATACAGAGAAGAGTGTGATGTTCTGCTTTTCTTTAGTCGTATGTGGCGCTGCTTCATATGTTCAGGTAATTGTTCCAAGTAATTGTTGGAAGCTTTCAAATAACTGCCAAGTTGTGCAATGCTAATTTCCATTAGCCCATTCATGGCTTTTCGCATTATATGTTAGCATTAAGCTAGGGCAGTTTTGCTAATACATGTTTCAATGCAACATTTTGGTGTTTAATTATACACTTTGTTCACATATGTTTAGAATGTGGGAAAAAAGGTTGTTTTAAGAAGTTTCAATGTGTTTAAACTCGAAAAGGGGGAAAAAAAATCCGATAGTCTCTACATTGCAGACTTGAGACTTCCGTCTCATCTAATGTTTTTCCGTCTGTTCTCCCTCCACTCTTGGGACTTGTGTGCACTCTCACTCATCTTTTCTCTGGTTACCGTGGAAACGCAAGGCTGGATGAGTCAGCCCTCCTTCCCTTCCCTCGCTGCCCTTCCACCTGTCAAGGTCAATGGAAGGACCACACATTTACATGCGGGCTGCGAGCAAAAGTGACCCATGGGTTAAACCATGTGTCAAGATGGGGGAATTGGCGAGGGTGTCATCAACTCCACCCTCCAGATAGTTTGACTTAAGGACAAACGCGATAGGCAATGAATGGACGCCCTAAACAACAGTGCCCCATGGGATGGCCCATGTGTCAAAAGCAGAAGAACAGTTTATTTTTCAACACGACATGAACTAGGCTATTCCTCAGTTGAGGTGCAACTTTACACTCAAGGGGACAAGTTTCTAGAACATGGTTGACAGATGGAATGTTGAGCCATGGGCGAAACCATGTGTCAAGAGGGCTGAATAGGAAGGCTTCTTTTTCAACACTGGTGGTGTTTGTGTTTGTGAGGTGGAAATTTACCCTAATGAGGTCAAATGGGATAAAAGATGGTTCGGTGAATGGTTGAAAGAAAATTGACACCAAGATACGGGAACAAAAGAGTTTTTTTGCTCCTAACTATAGACATCAGACATGTTTATCATTTGAGGTGGAAATGGGCCCTGTATGAAAAATGGACAGATGGCTGAAACGTTGAGGCTGTGGGTGAAACCATGTGTCGAGAGGGGTGTTTTTCACCACTGCTTTGCAGGTGGTTGTTTGCCATTTGTGGTGGAAATTTTGCCGAATGAAAATGGACGGATGGCAATTGACGCATGGGTGAAAGTTGGCCCGTGTGACATCAGGAGTAAACAGCGGTCGTTTCAGTACAAGTGTGCTTATCATTTGAGTTGGAACTCTGATGCCAAGTTTGTGCCGATAACTCACCAACTATGATACCGCAGGCGCTGACGAGGCCGATTTCTTTCTTGAGTGCAACTCCTCCTCCTCCTCCTCCTCCTCCTCCTCCGTCTCCGGACTCCTCACCGGCAGCATCCTTGGAAGAAGCGCCCCGCTGTCGAGCACCGTCAGACATGTCGGCAAAGATTGCGCGTCTTCCCACTTAGGCTCCCTCCGCGGCTCCCACGTCTGCCCGAGCAGGTATTCCGCCAAATAAACAACGCACGTCGACGCGCTTATCGGTGTCGACAACCTGTAAGTTGAGGTGCGAGAGGAAAAGCCCCCCGGGCCCCTCCCGCCCCACAAAAAATAAAAAATACAATAAAATCCACCGCGGGGCTCAGTGGAACGCGCGTCAAGTCCGCCTGTCGTACCGAACGCGCATATTCTATTCTAAATGGCAAAAGTCTCCGTCGCCGAGGAGCAAATTTAGCGTTTGTCTCCGCGGGGGCTCTGGAGCACGTCGTAAACTTCCGCGGTGGCTTATGTAGTGCGCGGCTGAAATATGCAAGTGCGCGTCATGCGCGTACATTAGCCCCGCCCAAGATGGCTTTGCTTTGCCTCCGTTTGAGAACTCTTCATTTCTGTCGATATCTTGTCATATTTGTTGCACGAAGAAGAATCGCCCCACCCCGTGCCCCGAATCGCTTCATTCAAACGGAAATAGGTTCATGTCATTTGTCTCATCAAGTCTTGATGTCTGTCGTGTATTGGCCATCATAACAGAAAAAGATTGGTGTCAAGAAAAGTTTAGATTCGATAATAGGTTCATTATTGTCCAATTATTCCCAAATGACAAAAGAATCAGAAGAAATCATTATTATTTTTTAATTAATTTATCTCATGAAATAATGAGTGCTTAGATTTGATGAATAACGACTTCTTTTGTTTCATCAAATAGGCCGATATTATGAGCATTTCAAATGTTTTTGTTGTATTTTATGAAATCATTGGTGATCTAAAAAATATATATTTTTTTGCATTTTTAAAAATTGGATCGTGATGTACTTTAGTTTGTTTGTTTTTGTAATTTAAACATTATTAAATAATTGTCTGACTCTCAGAAAAACTATGCATTATTTTACTGCCAAAATTGTTCATCACTTCAGGTGGATATTAACCCAAATGAGAAACATCCGGTAAGAGGGTGAATAGTCGAGGTCGCTTTTCAATACTTTACTCACCTAGTTTTTCATCCTTTGGGCAAACAAAAAAAAAAAGACAATTTTACAAAAGAACGGAATTATCTTATGCACATACACCCACGCACACACACACTTACTCGTCACATCCTCCTTCTGGCCCCCATTCACCTGAGAGGCATTGGTTCTTCCTATTCACTCATGACAGCCAGCAAACAAAAGACTTACATAAACGCCATGCTGCAAAACGGAGAATTTTTGTTGCTGACTCATCAAATCCACATGTGCAGTAAATTGAACTAAACTGCAAAAGGAGCATACAGTCACTTGATTTCACAGTTTCCTTATCAGTGTTTGTTTGACGAGATCAGCCACAATGGCCCTCCGTGACCTTCCCGCTTTACTTTTTGGCCATCAGTGGTGGGAGGCACTCCTGATTAGGCATTGTTGGCTTGATTGGATTAGCCAACTTCTTTTGCAGATGACATCAACCACATGCAAATGAAATATCTCGTTGAGTGCATTTGTCATGTGACCTGCACCGCCTCGCATCCTCAGGGAGCACTTTGTATTTACTGAGCTGCCTGAAGGTCTTGCGTGAGTCGGCGCTTGCGTGTGTTTGATCAGGGTGGACCATTTGAGAAATGCAATCACACTCTGAAGACATGAGAAAATGGGTAGAGAGGAAGCAACTGAGTGCCCTTTGAAAAACAAAAGAGGCAAATTATGTGAAGCGAGGCCCATAGTGGTTTCCAAGTCTGTCTCGCCGTTCCATAGGTTGTCGGTTTGAATCTCCATTCACCAAATCTGCATGTTAGATGAGTTGGAGATGAGCGAGGAAAAGGGCAATCACACTGCAATGGATTTTTTTTCCACTGGAGGTGGAAATGTACCTTCATTTGAAAAAAGCAGCAATGAATACGGACAGACGGGTGTCCGGCCCAAAATTGACCCTGAGGTTAGACCATGTGTCAAGAAGGGGGTGACGCAAGTCATTTTTCAACACATTTTGCTGATGTTTTGTAAGGGTGATGTAAACTTGAGTTCAAGGGACAGTGTGTATTAAAGGCACTACCCATCTAGTGGCGAACTATAAGAATGTACTGCCCGATATCTATCTATCTATCTACCGGTCGATCACGATCGATGTACAGGGCACCCCTTGGACCATGTGTCCACACTTTTTCTGTAAACCTTTTTGAATGACAAACCAACAAAGAGTGTGAGCAAGAGAAAATAAACAGACTGTATGTCTGCAAGTATTTTCTACCCGTTGGGAATGTAGGCTAAGGAAACTCGCAGGGATTCAAAGGGATTATCAGAGTTGCGCAGGAGGAAAGGCGGCAGTGATTTGAACTTGGCCGCTACGTCCTGACTCAGCGGTGCGCCGCTGACCATCAAAGCTGAACCCGTGACTTTTCCCTGTACACTTTTTGCAAGTTCTGCGCAACACACACCGCAAGGAATACCTTTCCATCACGTGGATGCAGCTGACGTATTTATCTGGAGCGTGCGCGCACACACACACACACACACACACACACACACACACACACACACACACACACACACACACACACACACACGCTGGTAGGCGACAGATTGATCTGTGAAAGGCTTGGAGATTGTCCAGATAAGGCTGTTAATGAGTAAGCCCTCTCTCCCCCCTCCTGTGGAAAATTGGACCAATGGCAAACAAACATGAGCAATCTGGAGATGTCGGCCTTTGCCATCACAAGTGGACCGTGTCATAGATGACCCATATCGGTTGAAATAAAACGTCAGGAATGAAACAGGCTGATGCCGAAAGGTATCGTCATGAGGACAAGCAGTAAAAAAGTCTCACATCATCGTCCCATCCCAACCCCCGCCCCCTCCGCCCCACGCAGCAAGTTTCCCTGCCTGCGATTTGGAAACCTGGCTGGGTGAAGATCCACCACTTTCAAGCCACCCTATACCACAGAGGAAGCGCTTTTACGTCAGTGGCAAAGAGGTAAGCGGAGCTGCAGTGAGGGACAAGTCCAAATTGGCGGTCTGGTGACGACGTGCTGCCGCCGGCTGAAAAACGATGCCGCGTGTAACATGACTATCCCGAGGTGGCCGGGGAACAAAGGGCCTTGTAGCCCAAGTCCACCCGAGGATCACGAGGCCTTTTAATACCAAAGCGTTCTTCTTAACAGACAAAAGTAATGGGAGCTGCCATGGGAACATCAAGTTCCATCAGCTTCCACTCCTACGGGGAGTGTGTATGTGTGAGCAGCAGAAAACATGATTAGAAGTTTCAGCTCTTCAAATCGATGCAAACATCACCTTAAAAGAAGTAAACGCAAGGTCAAACGAGTATTCAAATTTCCTTTTTATGAGCCCCGCTCATGCTTCACGAGGCAACGAGTTTGCATGTTTTTAAGTAAACATACTGGTTATGCAAAAGTTGGGATGCACTTTTTAAATGAACTGACTCCACAATGGGGAAAGAAGGGAGCAAGGAGCGCTGAAAAGAAGGAGGAAAAGTAGGAAACACAGGAATCGAGAAGGCTACCAAAGGAAAAAGGAAGGAAGGACAGCTTGAAGGAGAAAAAAACATGGCAAGCGGGGATGAAGGAAGAAAGGAAGCTAGGCTCTAGGAAAGGAAGGAGAATGGCCAAAAGGAATAATGGCTGTCGGAAGGAACGTGGATGGAAGGGAACAAAGGAAAAAGGAAGGAAGGGAGGAATGAACCGGGTAAGCGATAAAGGAGGGAAGAAGGAAGGAAGGCTAAAAGAAAGGATTGGTGGCAGGGAAGAACAAGAAGGCTGAAGGTCAGCAGGAAGCATGGGGCAAAGGAAGAATGGACGCTTGGATGGGTAGGAAAGGAAGGAAGAGAAAAGAATGGTGGAGGAAGGTGGAAAGAAGAAAAGCAGAGTGAAGGAAAGAAGGAAGGAGGGATGAAATCGAGGCACAACGGAAGTCAAAAAGAAAAGCATGGATGGAAAGAAATAAGGATGGATAAAAGGACGGAAGGAACCAAGTGAGGAATGAAAGAGGAAAGAAGGAAAGAAGGTTGCATAGAAGGATGGAGATCAGAAGGAAGGTTGAAAAGGACCAAGGAAGGAAGGAAGGAAGGGTCCTAACACAAACCCTAACCCACACTTAGCCTTGAGACCTGAATTGAAAATCTGACCTCGAAACGTAAACCCAGGCCGGAAACCCTATTTTGAAATTCAACTGTTTCGTGAGACGTGATGAGAACCAGTCAGTGGAACTGAAATGCAACGACAAAAGATTCAAGCGGACACCTGCTTTCAGTCGGTTTGTTTTCCTCGAAACCCGCGGTACTCCCAGGCATGAGCGAAGCTTCTGGGACTGTTTGTAAACACTACGTTAGCAGGAGGGGGGCGGGGGGTGTTTGAACATTACGAAGGCGCCGAAAAGGAATGTATGAATCTAGAGCGAAGCCACGAGAAAGAGGTGGGAGCCGAAGAGCTCGGAGGAGGAGAAGCCAAGTGGGCGTGTGGTAGTAATCGGAGCTGCGTGTTTACCCTGCACCCAGAAACATCTGAGGTCCTGCCCCGGGGACAATGTGTTCCAAAAACACGTGCCGAGTTCCAAACGTACATCGCGTCATAGCTTAGGGAGCCGTTTCTAATATTTGGCTCAGTCGTGCCGCTAAATATGGCCGCCAAAGCTTGACGAGTGCCTCCAGGCTTGATGCGCCGCAACCCTACACGGCTGTAGCACGCAGTCTAATAAATCAATGATTTGATTGTTTTTCTCCTGAAACTGCACCCAGAACAGCCAAATAGTACGGCAATACCCCAACTTTGGAATTCTCTTCCTAACTCCATTTACTTATGGATCAAATACACTTTTCCCATTGGAATGAATTTTAATCCCAGTAATCTGTTCCAGCCCTTAGACAAAACAAAAAAACCCAAAACAAATTGATGTTTTGGTTGTTTTTAATTTTTAAAAAGTAAAATAAAAATATAAAAATCATAAAAATATGGAAGGAAATGAGCTCACTTTATAACGTTTAACTTAGCCGACTGTACTCAACACGTACCGTAGTATTCGTATGACCATTTTTGTCATTTTTCTTCAATGTTTCATGAATGCGATGTCGGAAACGCGGACACCCCATTGGGGGGCGGCGGGGGTGGGGAACCCACACACAAAAATGGACAGACATGTTTTTCACATGGTTAATTGACACCAAGAAAAGCATTGCATCGCGGCCTCTGGAACCGAGCCGTACCATAAGTCAAACCAGATCAAATGCGATCGCAAACCCACTCTACTTTCACATGAACGTATCAAGACACATGTCAAGTGGCCTTTCATTGGAGGGACGCACCCCTCGAGGACATTGGATCTGACTTTGGACATGATGTTGGCGCTTGCCTGTGTTTCATTCCTCTTCCTTTTTGTTTGTTCATAGCAGATGCAGACAAGCAGGCTGTTTTGGACAATCTCGAACAGCACCGTAACCAGAAACAACAACACCCCCCACTTGCATGTCGCGTATTGTGGCTCTCATATTATTTCCTCCCTCGCGGCTGTACCCCCCCCCTCCCTCCACTCCCCTTGAGTGTTCAACGCTGAGTTTTCAAGGGAGTCTGGTTGAATCCGGTTCTCACTGCCCCAAGATTGGCTTGCCTTGTCTTGCCCCCCCCCACACTTTTTTTAAATCTCCTCATCGATTTCTCTGTAAATTCTTTCCTTGTTTTGCCCTTAAGTATGCGGAAGCTTTCATTAGATTTTCTCGTGACAGGAAGTCTCGCCCCTTTTGCCCCCACAAGCAGGAAGATGGAACCAGAGGGAAAAACACGAGTGCTGGCATTTGTGATCATTTCAGTGCAGTTGTTGCACCTTTCAGTGAAGTTTTCAGGCTTTGTCATTTTCTCCCGAGCCTCCTGCGAGTGCTTTTGATGTACGCTGGCAAATTTAAGGCGGGCCTTCCACACGAGTGCCTCCTCGGGGCCTTGCCGACACAGCCGGATTTCAGTCCATCTTAGTGACTCAGGCTCGAATAACCTTCAGGTCGTGCAAAGGTCACTGCTGGGCACGTTGATGCTGCTCCCTAACTCATTCCCATTTTTGTGCTATCAATTTCTAAAAGAGATACTGTTCTTCCAGAACGACAAGCAACATATATTCTCAAAAAGTGGTCCTGTCCTAAAAAAAAAAATAATAAAGCAACCCTTATTCATGCAGTGATGTTGGATTTAATTAATGACACCAATCCTGTCAGACCTGTTTAAGTAGCCCGAAGTCAAGGTCATTGTAAAATTGTCCCGTATTTACACTTCTTATTGAGTAATGATATTATAGCACATCATTTTTTTTCATTTCATGCGTTATTCGGTCTGTTCCTGAAAAGACTGTAGCGCAGTGTAAAGAGCAGGTGTTGAATGTCAAGCCATCCTCCCGTTTGGCCTTTTCCCACGAGGGCGTTCCCCGACATGCAAATTTATGTGTCTGTCATCCAGCAGCGCTTGCTGTCATTTTGCCATCCATAAATACCGGGATGTATTCTGCAAATGCCGACCGGTGCTTTTTTTGCCGGTTGTCACGTGTCGATGGAGGGATGGCAGCTCACGTGTTGACTCATCAAACGCACCCGGTTGATTTCGTAGGATGCTTGTGTGATGGATGTGCAAGTGTGCGACCTTCGCTCTCTTAAAGGCTTCTTGGACTCATGAAATATTTACAAGAGTGCGGCTCGAGGGCTATATATAGCATCGGAACATGAAAGCAGGAGTTTGCGTGGCCACGCGGTTACTTGCTTGCTGCATTCTAATCGTGCGGATCTTGATATTCTGGCCGACATCTTGCATGCACTGCAAACCCAAGTGCATTTTTCTTTTACATGCAAATGAAACAGTTTTCCCCTCAATAGTGCGATTGTGATTTAACCTGCGATTATTATTATTATTTTATTTTTTTAAAGACGCTTTGCATGTTCTTTTTTTAAACATACGCAATCAATGAAGCCAGATTCCAACGATCATGCAAACATGTTTGGGGCTTTATCATTTCAACTTTTCATATTTCATGAAACGGATGTGTAAACATGTGAACCGGACTTCTTAAGGATTGGACTTGTGTGGACATGATATAAATAAATAAAATATGCATAAAATATGTTAAAAAATAAAACCTAATGGCCAACGATTTTTTCTCCTCCCATTTTGCAGCCTATGCGATTTGAAAATTGCATTTTACTCTATTTCAAATTTGATTTAAATTTGATTATTTGCTTGGCCCTAATTTCTCCAGAGCACCAAACATGGGATATTTTATTTGTGGCCACAAGTTAGATATAGGGCCACTGTCCTTTCTGTTTTCCAGTTATCCCAGGATCAATGCACCTGATTCAAATGATCAGGATCGTTCTAATGCTGCTTCAGAGCTGGCTGATGATCTGATCATCTGAATCAGGTGTGTTGCAGCCAGGAGAGCTGGAAAACAGGCAGGATGGTGGCCCTCTAGGCCCGGAGCTGGACATGCCTGCTTTAAGCAATGTCTTGAACACCAATGCTGCTGCAACATACATGGACAATATAACGGTGCTCAGTCAGATATTCTTTATCCTCTGTGAAGAATATGAATGTTAGTGCTGTACAGATTAGCTAAAAAGCCCTTTCTCATTGACCAGTATTGCTTTTTGGTTCCAAGAAACTATTCATGTAGTGGTTTGCTCCCATCTTGTGGCCTTTATATGGAATTCCAGTCTAAATCTTTGAAGGGTGCTGTCAATTTTTCGCTAATGGCAACAGAGTTTAGTCCTTATCCATTGCAGCGGAACACGAAGGACATTGCAAATTGCAATTTCTGGGGACATTTGCCATGCTCTGCGTCCATATGTGAAATGGAACTGACTAACATAAAATAAATAAATAAACATGCTAATACATTAAAAACCTCACAAGCAATGATGAATGAGCCCGTGTGCTTGCTTCTTTTGGAGTACACATGCTTCACACTTTTCGGCTTTCTCTCATCTGGCCCACCGAGCATTTTACAACATCAGGAAGCTTGGATTATATGCTGCCTCAGTTTTGGTTTGTCTATCTGAACGACTAATTGGTGAATTGATGTGTTAATATAAATCTCTCTCTGTCATTCTATCTCTCCCCCGATTTATATATAGATATTTAATTTACGTTTAAGGTTTTTTTTTTGCCTTCATAGTTGAGGATCCAAATTTAGTTGATAAATTCAGTCCTGCACTGCCATCTGGGTGGCAAAACAAATTCTACACCGTGCAATTGTACTGACAATGAGTCATCGAGAGGGGGCAGTGTAATGCAAGTCTTCGATGACAAACGGTTCATGTGGGAGATAAGGAACAAAAAAAAAAAAGAGGCAGACCAGTCTCGAAGAACACAAGCAAGTTTCTCCTTTTTAGAATACATTCATTGTTAATGAGAACGGATCAATTGCTAACTATGTTAACACATAGTAAGCTACCAGCCCGAGTAGAAAAAGTACTCCGGCCACTCACGAGTGCTTTTACATCCCTCCTACACTCAGGTACTTTTTCTTGTGAGACATGATAAAATGCTATTGTAAGTTGAGAGGTTCGTTGTTTTGTAGTGGATAGCTCTACTTCAACCTAGGTAACTGTAACACAAAAGAATATAATGCTCAAATATAAAATGAAAATAATTAATAATTTAACATAAGCTTACATTTAACATAATTTAACATAAGCTTACTCGGAGTGGCTAAATGTTAACACAAAGTAAGAGGGCAAACTGAATAGCGAAAAGTGCTGAGGCAACTTGACTGGGGTTTTCTCACCCACCCTGTACTCGGGTACAGTACTCGTAATTCCACTGACGATGCAACTACGTATAAGCATATAATTTATTAAGAAGAACATCTGGGCAGTTTTTAACCATGAAAAATGTGGAATAGTGGCTAACTGTGACTTTTGGGGAAACGCGTACGTACACGCGCACACGCGCGCGCACCCCCACAGCTGTGACTTCCTGCTTTTTGGCACTGCAGACTAGTGATGGGAATTCTGGCTCCTTTTAGAGAGCCGGTTCTTTTGGCTCGGCTCACTAAAAAGAACCGGCTCTGTCGGCTCCCAAATGGCTCCTCAGTTTTTTGTTGCTTAAATTAATTTACTATCAAAAATCATGTAAAATTATGTGTAAAATGAATTACTAATGTAAAAAAATATACACTATATCAAATATTTATTATTTATATGGCTTTATTTATATTCTTCTGAACATATTCAACATGGAGTACAACATGGAGTGCTACAAAAAATAAATTACAAAGTACAAAAACAAAGACCCATCTCAAAACAAGGTCAACAAAAAGTTCCAATGTCTGATTGTGTATATTTATAAGCTTTTAACTATTTTCAGTAAAACAACATAAGTAAGCTTTGATTACCACACAACAAATTATAAATTAAAAATTGATATTGGATATTTTAACTTTGCACAGTCTACACGCTGCTGTTGAACTATCAATTAAGTTGAAATGAGTCCAAATTTCACTGGGCTTCCTATCCATGTTCTCACCTTTCCACTTTCCACCTTGTTGTTTTTTTTCTCTGTAGCGCTATCGAGCTCTCTCTCGTCTCCCTGTCTCTCCTGTTCGTGTGCTGCTCACAGTGTGCTGCTGTGCGTGTCTCGAACTCCTCCCCCTTCGCTGCAGCGTGTGTAACCCTCCCCTCCCTCTTCTACCACAGATGTTGACCAATCACGTGCGGCTTTATCCGAATGGGGGAGGAGTCGGCTCCTAGGAGCGGCTCCCTGTTAGGAGCCGGCTCCCGTCGTTCACTTCAAAGAGTCGTTCGCGAACGACCCATCACTACTGCAGACCTCATCAGACTTGGTGATGATCTCAAGGGAGACAGAGGGGCTTGTGCAATGGAGACGAGCCATGCGTGCATGTGCGCGAGTGTGCGCGTGGCAGTCTGCGTCCGTGTGTGTTCTGTATGATGTGGCCGCAGAAACCCAGTTCCCAACTTCCTTTTTGGATTCAAACCCAAAGACACTTGACTCAGTCGAAGACGCCTAAGAATGTGAGACAATGGGCCTGATCAAATAATAACGTTCAACGTCAGAGACCAAAGAATGGATGTCCTGCGAACCACATGTCCCAAATGAGCTGAAAATTTGGAGAGGGAATGGTTTAAAATGGATGCGAGATGTCAAAGTTGGAAGTTCGTATGCCTTCATGAATGCAAGGACTTGTGGAAATAGTGAAAATGTGGGAATTTGGGGAATGTGTCAACTCGTTCCGCACATGCCCTGAAACTCTGTTGAACAGCTGAAATGGTTTGACTCACTCGAGAAATGTGGAAGGGTTTGCTGAATACAATTTCAGCATTAGCGTGGCAATGTTGCGTTGGGAAATCTGGAATACCGAAAAATGGGGGTATTTGGGCCATTTGGATGTCCTGAATAAGTTTCACAGTTTGAAATTGCAATGCTTTTTTTCTTTAAATGTGGATGACGAAAAAATGTATACAAATACTACCCAACATGTCATGAATGATCTACGTAGTTTTACATTACTGTATGGTTTGAATCAGGCTGAAAAATGTGTCAAGATGAGGTCAAAATCAAAAGATCTATGTAGGAATTTTGTCTGTGAAAATGTGGAAAGTGTTCCCCAGTATGTTACAAATGAGCTTGAACACTTGGAACGGTTTGAATAAAAATTGCATCGGTCAACAGAAATATGGAAGGATCAGTTACTTTTAAAAAAGGTCTTCGTTCATTTCATTTGAATGGGATTCATTTTCAAATCAGAGCAGATCCCAAACATCTTTATTGGCCGAAAATGTACAACCGCACGAGGAATTTGTCTCAATATGTTTTGTGGTAAGAAGCAACCATGACAAACAAAACACTTGAGACGCTAAGGACGCGGAGAGTCATCAGCAAAGCCAAATGAAGCGGCAGTGAGCTACTTGTGATACAACTTTTGAATGCGCCATGGCGCGGAAAGTCCTTCAGCACTTTCGCGCGTCTCCTGCTGTGGAATATTGATCAAGGGCCGTTTGATGGAAAATGTGCAGTTGTGGGAATTTGCGGAGACGAACAACCCTCTTCTGACGTGGAATGTGGAACGATTCGGATATTATCGGTCAAGATCATCAATAATTCCTTTGCCTCTGTCTTTGTTTTGCTCGCAGATAAAAATTTTCTGGGGAAGAGGAAAAAAAAGAGATGAGAGACTCCCATCTTTTAGGTAGGTATGACTTTCTCCTTGGCCTCATCCCTCCCTTTCTTGCGGTTGGCGGCGCCGGCCCCACTGTTCTCTTCGGGAATGTTGACAGTCCACACATGTAGGGAGCGAGGTTGAAGACGATGGAAGGGGGAGGTGAGAGAGAAAAAAAAAATGACTTCACCGCCATGGCTGGACTGCCCCCTTTTTTTCCCCCCTCAGCCTCTCTCTGTCTCCCAACTTTTTATTCCTGCCTCCTCCCTCCTCCTAAATGATTCTGGAAGAGAGTGAAGGGGCATTCAGAGCGCGGAGCGTCACATAGGAGAGGGTCGGCACGCTGGGACTGAGGGGAAGCGTTTCCAAAAGGATGGCCTTTGTGGACAGGTTGCTTTAGAGTTTCGCAAGAAAAGAAGGGGCATGAGGTTTCTCTCTGCGGGGGACACGCCAAGGAAGCACTGGATTGAGGAAGAAGCGATGCTTTTCAGGAACGTCGCACTGACCTTCGAGGACGCAAATTCCGCCGCTTTGAATCGGCCAAGAAATGTGGAAGGATTAGGTAAAAATTTCTATCGTGTGGGATTTTTGGGGGGAATGTGCAAAACTAGTCCTGAGATAAATAATGGTTTGAATATGATTTGAAATGTGCAGCCGCAAAATGTGCATAGCCATAAAATGTGAATTGTGAATTTTGTCACCCCAAAAATGTGGACTACGGAAAGATCACTGAAATTGGGGATTGCAAAAAAAATTGTTTTTGGCAATAAAGTTTGACGTAGGAATGGTTTCAATTGGTGAGATGTGGAATACCCCAAAATTTGGAAATTTGGGCAATGTGAAAAATGTTTTCCAATAATTTAGAAGCTGTTCTGAAGCAGCAAAACCGTTTGACGTTGGGAGTCCAAACATTATTTTGTGATTTTTGTCATGTGCGTAGGACGCATTGATCTCCCGTAAGACCTCCTTGACCTGCGCAGAGACCTTCCTCGGTGCTCCTCACTATGTGGTGGCAAAGGTCCACGCTGTCATGGTGGACCGGTTGCTTCCTCGTCCTTTGCTTCCTGGCTGTATGGACGGCGGGCCAAGTGCAGCCCCGCTCCTCCCGCCAAATGGCGTCTTCGTCGTGGGCCGGCAACCTTTCGGAGAGCGCCGAGAGGAAAGTGGCGCGCCTCGGCGTGGCATTCAAGCGCAACGTCCGCCAGCTCCGTGACAAAAGCGCCTGCTTGGACCTTGTCTTCCTCGTGGACGAGTCGTCCAGCGTTGGCGCCGGAAACTTCGGCAGCGAGCTGCGCTTCGTGCGCAAGATGCTCTCCGACTTCCCAGTGACGGCGGAGAACACGCGGGTGGCCCTCGTCACCTTCTCGTCCAAGACCCACGTGGTGACGCGGGTGGACCACATCACGGCCCCCAAGCCGCACCAGCACAAGTGCTCCCTCTTCAACAAGGAGATCCCGGCTATTAATTATAGAGGAGGGGGAACTTACACCAAAGGAGCCTTCCAGCGGGCTGCGGTGAGTTGAAAAATGATGATGTGGTTTGATATCTGAGGTTGCAGTTTACTACATTAGCAGATTGACGATTAGCGGTTGAACAGTTCTCATTTGAAAGACAATGTTCCCCAACTACGGGGAACTTCCACCGACAGCGCCCAGCGCTTAAATGCTTTACGACTGGCTGCCGGTGCCACAAGATGGTGGCAAAAGCCCCTCGTCTCTCTAAATGAACCGGTTCAGTTCACATCAACGTAGTTTCTTCGTACCAACATGCCAAAGTAATACTTTTATTGCCAAACCACAAATTGGCGGCGGTTCACCAGAGTGCCAGAAAACTGGGTGAGATGTCAAACCCAAGTCAGTTGGATAGAAGTGATGCTCTACTTTGGAGACATTTTGACCAGACTTTCTAGAGGTCACTCAAACACGTTCCCCAAGAAGGCTTTTTTTGTTGTTTTTTTTCTCTGACAAAACACTCCATCCCCCACGTAATCCCTCATGCGATCTTCTGAATTCTTGGTGCATTGTTCTCAGGCTCAATTGGCCATTCCCACCACACTTGGCATTTCTTTTTCAGTAAAAGTGGTTACGATATGTTAGCATACCAACAGCAAGCGTGTTGCTATCTTTCTATGTGCTAGAATAGCAACTGTTAGCGGTTACCAGGGTACATGGAGTGATGCGAAACTGTAAATTGGCCTCAACGCTGTCATACTATATGTTAGCATACCAACTGTGAGCAGGTTGCTGCCTTGCTGTGTGTTAGCATCACAAGTGGCACGCTGTTAGCCTTTCGTCAATTCTCATTAGAATTACGATCAGAGTATGAGGAGGAGATGTTGTGCTGTGAAACAATTGCCCGTTGGCTTGAGAAGTTGCTATATTACCATATGTGAGCATGCAAACTGTGCGCTAGGTTGCGACGTGTTATCATAGCAACCGTTAGTGCGCTAGCATGTGTTCAAGTCTCATGAGAAAGAGTTCCCAAATACAGGGAGGCCTGTCAAACCGTTATCAGTCCGTCTCAGCGCTTTTGAGTGGACTCATGTTGCCATCTCGTGAGGTTGCTATCTAAACCACAGCTCAAAGGTTAGCTTGTTTATGGTTTGTTGATGTGGGGCCGCTGAACACACACTTGCTCACTTGGCGTGGAGGAGGACATATGGCCGCGTTCATCTGTCAAGTCCGCAATGCCCAGCTGTGTTAGTCAGCCTCGTTGCTGGTACGACGGCCGGTGCTGGATCAACACCTCGTGCCTCGGTCTGCCTTCAGCCATTGGTGTCTGCGGACACACACAAATACCCAAAGTTGTTGAAAAACAGCCCTGACATTTTACACGTCGTCGTCTTTGCTCACTCGAGCGGTTTGTACTGGACCCCAACCCCCCAAGCTCCCGTGTTTCCAGCGATTAGCCTTGGACCGTATCTGTTGGCTAACAGCTTGGCCCTCAGGACAGTTTTTCAACTCAACCTCCTTAAGTTAAATGCTGATAAGGAGACTTCTGGCCTGGTGCCAGCTTCTAAAAACCACAACAGCACCAAGAAAAAAAAATCACTCTGGGGGAGGGCGTGGGTGCTGAAGCACTTTAACAGTACACTCAAACTCTCCCTCGGTGAGTTATCTGGTGACGTACATAGACTTCAAAACGGTACCTCATGGAACAGGTTTTACTGGGGCTCACAGGTTCAATAATCATGTACTGTAATGTCATTTTGTTGAGCAAGACTCTCTTTTTTTGTGTGTGTTCAGTGTTCTTTGGGAAAACGTCAGCGATGACGCTAATTGATAATTGCGTAACAATAATAACAGGGCCATGTTGGATTCCCTTGCCGTCTCTCGGAGGCTGGGATGCATTAAAGGAGGGAGACATTTTTCCACCGGGCTTGCATGTGGAGACACGACTCTTTGGTCTCTGTCTCACGTCTCCGTCTCGGCATAGGCTTCAAGCGTCGTCAGCATGTGTCGCGGTGATGTCTCATTTTTGCCCCTTTTTCTTTTTTTTGCATTGCATTGCTTGTGGAAAGAATGCAGACAGAAAATTAGGGGACAATACAGAGAATTATTTCTTTTTTTCCCCCACTTGAGGAAAGTTTGACATTTTTCCTCATTTAATATGCTTTGTGTCAGGAAAGTGCAACATCAGTACCGTAGGTTGTCTTCTCTTTAGAAAAGTGCTACGTCGGGCGTTTGTCTTCTTTTTAGGAAAGTCTCACATCAGTCGCAAGTTATTTTTTAGGAAGGTTTGTCAGTCAAGGTTTGTCTAAAGGAAAATACAACCTTTTTAAAAAAATGTTTTAAAGAAATTTCCTCATTGGTAATTTGTCATTTTTTAAGAAAAATCCAACATCAATATTTTGTCGTCTTTCTGCCTTTCCTTTTTGGAATGTATGACACCAAGGGTTGTCTTCTTTGTGAAAGTGGAACGTTTATGGATTGTCTTCTCTTTAGGAAAGGTCATTGTCAAAAATATGGCTTCTTTGTAGCAAAACCCAACATCAATCGTTTGTCTTCTCTTTGGGGAATGTAGCATGAATAGTTTGTTTTCTTTTTAGGAAAGTACAACATTTGTAGCTTGTCTTCTCAGGTAAGCTGAATGTCACAGTTTTGACTTGTTTTGGGGAAATTACAATCTTCACAGTATGTCTTCATTTTAGGAAAGTGCAACATCAATAGTTTGTCTTTTTTATGAAATTGTACCAGCAGTAGTTCGTTTTTTCTTGAAGATAGCCCAACATCTGTCGTTTGTCTGCTTTTTCTGAAAGTACAACCTCAATCGTTGGTTTTCTTTTTAGGAAAGCATTTCATGGTCATCATGCCCGGGTCGCCTTCTTGCTGCAGGTTTGGATTTCTCGAGCTGACTTGATGGCCTCACTTTGGGCAGGACGTGAGGAAAGTTGATGGGAGGGGCTGGGGGAGACTGAGTGGGAGCAAGAGGATGGAAGAATGTGAGGAAAAAGGCTGGAGGCAGAGAGAGAGAGAGAGAGAGAATGTGACTTTTTTTTTTCCTTTTAAAAGTAACTGATGTTAAAGTGGCACGTGAGTCTTGGTTAAAAGAGACAACTTACTGGAGTTCTTTCTTGCCGTGATCCAGTCTTGCTTGGCTAGCCAGCGTTTCAACTCGCAGGTGGACAATTTCAGCCGCTTCCAAACTCACCCGGAAAGCCTTTGGGCTCATTAATCACAGTCCAAAGTTGTCGGGGCCGCCTGCATGTCTTTCCATGTTTGTCATCCCGTGTAATTAAGACTACTGGTACATTAGAGCGGTGTGAGCGCGAACGCGTCAACACGGCTGACGTCCGTAAAACAGACACGGGCTCGTCTGTGTCATGTCATCGCTTCTATAACTGCTAACCGGCGCTAAAGATATTCATGGCCGTGGTGGGCCTTGCCAAGCCGCGGCGGGCCAAACAAATAATGTGACTCTCATTCCAGTGAGTCAGCGCAATGGCTCCTGTTCCTCCCAGTTGTGTGTTTTCCGTCCCGACCGAAGACCGCAAGGTGAAACGAGACCCGCGCTCATATTATTTGTGAGGTGGCAAAAGTACACCCGCTCAGTGCTTCATTGAAGGACACGCGCTATTTGTGTGGCTCGGGCAAAGTTTTGGGCTCGAGGCTCACTTTTGATTTTTCAAATGGAAACATAGAACACATCATTGGTCAGTGACAAAAAAAAAAAAAAAATCTGATCTTAATTTACTGCATTTTTCTTTGCGGTTTCTTTACTTTTGTGTCTCCTTGTTGGCTTCTGTCTCAGCCCTGATGCGCTCGCTGTCAGCCAGTCGGAGTGCTGAATTTTCCCCGACATACGACACCATTGGCTCATTCATTCAAATCACATCGAAGAAGCACAATGACGCAACGGTCTCTTAATTGTCCACGATTCTAAATTCGTCCGCACATGGCGGTGTTCGATTCTGGCTCCGGCCGCCTCGTGTGGAGTTTGGATGTTCACCCCGTGCCTGTGTGGGTTTTCTCCGGGTACTCCGCTTTCCTCCCACATTCTAAAAACATGCATTGCAGGTCAATGGAACACTCATCCTTGCTCAACTCATGTTGGGCAAGGATGCTACATGAGTGTGATTTATTTCCTGAAACCCTGATTGTGTTTTGTGTTATCTAGGGCACTGCCTTGCATTGATCAAAATCTTTCATAGAGGCAGGCAGGGGTGCCCAGAGAGCGGCAAATGTTGACCACGTAGCTCTGTCCTCGCTCTGGGGGGGAAGAAAAAAAAAAAGCAGCAGCAGCCTTTCCCCAAAACGGAGGCAGGGTGCAAGTGTTTGATCCGGGTGCCAGTGGTGAGGCCAGACGGTGATAAAATGATAAGAGCATGCTCCACTTCCTGTCTCGGCAACCGCCACTTCCCACCATCTCCATCCCAGCAGGGATCATTTCCTCCCACTCGTGGGGCGTCTGCCGCCGGCCTCCACGCGGCCTCTCCGTCTGGTCCTGGCTATCGCGGATGCTTCACCTCGCCGCGATAAGACGGCGGAGAGTTCAATAGCTCCGGAGGGAAAATGATCTCAGTGGCCACAGCCAGCCACTCCATCTAACTGTTTGACAAGCGGTCGTTACTTCACAGGACTCGGCGCTCCCACCCTCTTTTGTGAAATGGATGCGGAATATTTTCCAGAAATTTGGGCCTATTTTCCAGTCTCTGAGCGTCTCGAGCGAAAGGACCCCGAGGCCTCCTCATTCATGACTGCGCAGATAGTTTCCATCATTTCAGACAGTACGTTGCCATGTGTTTTTTTTCACCCCTCGGAAACCTTACCTTCACCTCGCCAGTCACCCGTGACTACGTATAGAGGCGTGACAAAATGCAAGGTGGCTCGTATGAATGTTGGATGGTGGGAAGTAACAAAGTACTTTTATTACTGTACTTAAGTCTATTTTTCAGGTATGCTGTTGCGCTGTCCAAAGGTTCAAAATTGCCTGAACTTGCCAAAAGATGGCGGCAAATGAAACTCTTCAACTCACTTCATGACATCTAGGTGGCACAAGATGGTGGCTAAGCACTCGTTCTGTCTAAATGAAACCACTCAACTCACTTCAACGGAGTTCCTTGACATGTAGATCCCACAATTTGGCGACATAGCATGACTTTTGTTGAAAAGAAAATGCCTCAACTCACTTAAACATAGTTCCTTGGCACCGGGCTAGTGATGAAGCACTACTTTGGACCTGATGAAAGACCTCCCCTCACGCACGTTAACGTAGTTCCTTGGCATCAAGATGCCACAAGAGGGTGAAAAAGCACTACTTTTTCTCCTAATGAAAAGTCTCAACTCACTCCAAACAACAATTCCTTGGTGCCAAAGTATTGCAGTTCTTTTATTGCGTTGGCCTGATGTGGGCTCCACTGTATCTTTCCTTGACTTGTCGGTTTGTATTTTAATAGGAGAGGGGAAACAATTTTTGTCCCTCCACTGTGCCAGGTTACCATAACGACAGTAAAGCTTTATTTCAGGAAATAGGTCGACTCAGTACTTGTACGTCACCAGGGTATCTGTACTTGTAGTTGCGAGCAACCTCAGCCCCGTCTGGACACACGATCCGTCTCTGCTGCCCGTTGTCACTGCGAAGCTCTTTGAACTCGGCAAGCGCGCCTCTGCGGCGACGTGCTGACAGACGACGCGGTAAGGCGCAGAAATCCGCGCCGCAAGGTCGGCCGGGTTCAACAGACGTGATGGCCTTCGACCCGAGGAAATGGAAGCCCATTTGTCTACGTCAAAGACTCCTGTCGTTCCGTAGCGCAGGAGGACAACAAGTTGGTGGTGATTCGTGGAGGACCTCGAAAGTAGAACGCAATGCTGGTTTTCAACAAGTCACTCCAAATATGTCTTTGAAGGACCCCTGGAAATGACTGCAGAGTCACGTTTTGTCAGATCAACCCTTTCCCAAAGCGTTCCACCGAGTCCACTTCAGCACCCAAACGCCCGCAATCACCACCCACCCGAGGCTTAAAATAGCGCTCCGCAATCGCTGTGCCAGCCTTGTCCGACGCTTGACGCGTACGCGGTGTGCTGATAAACCAACGCCAGCCAAGGTGTGGAGATGTGAATGGTACTGAGGCTTTAAAGGCAAATAGTTTGTTGGCAGGGTCAGGGGGCCTCCTAAGGAAATGGCCGCCAGTTGGCTTTGACGGCACGGGCTGTCACCTTCAATGATGCGCGGCAGTCATGATCTCTGCCATTCAAGGAAATGTAGTACAAGCCCACTTGGAGATGCCGTAGTTTAGCTGCGACGTCTTGGCAAGACCTGCTAGCAGGTTCATAGAAGCCAGTTGCACACAGCTTGCAACCGGCGTTATTGTGACTCAAGCAAAATATTAGCGTAGCATAGCAACTCAGTCAGACTGCATGGAATGTTGAAATGAGATTGTGCGCACGCAATGTTGCTCAGAAGCACCGCCGAAGGAGTGTTGCGCTTGTTGATGTTTGCCTTACCGAAAGCATAGAGCGGAGCAGATAGCTTGTCAAAATAAGCACTCTCACTTCCGAAATGAATGGGGGGCAAGGGAGGTGCGAGTGTGCCTAGGGGGTTCTTCTCTGAACGGATGTGGTCGGATTGCTGCTGTTGTTTTGGAAGGGTGGATTTGGTGTATGCAAAAAAAAAAAAAAATCAACAACAACCCAAAATTGAGCATTCTCTGGTCACGCTGGATGCAAGTCATGGGAGTCTGTTGACGTTTTTACTGCAAATCCCCGCAGGCATGTTGGTTGTTATCAGCGCTTCTCCAACACGCACTCTGTCATTCTCGTCTCCAAATCACACACACTGATATGCGCTCGTTGTCGGCAGCTTCTTATCGCTCGCTTGGACCTGGGCCAACATGGCCGACAGGACAAATGCACGGCAATGCTTCTTATGTGCTTTCTGTCATGTACTGTTTTCAGTCAGGATTTTTTAAATCGTTATTACTCAGATTTTTATTTTCTTCCATGTTTTTCATTTTGGGAGAAAACTTTTTTTTCAGTCCATACTTTTACGCAGGTTTAGAATTTCATTATTTTTTAAATGTAAATTTAGTTTTTCAATTACAATTATTTTAAGAGGTTACATTTCATTAAAGGGGAAAAAACGTTTTAAATTTTTTTTTTCCCCAAGAATATTTTTTTTCTGTTCTTTAGAATTCACTTTTTAGATTTATTTTGTTTGTTTTGTATTTTTTTAGGCAAGAAAAAAAGTATTATTTTTGTCCAGTAAAAAGTGTTCTTGTTCAACAGTAAAATTTGGGGGTAATTACTTTTTCGTTAAAATAATTTTGCTGTCTCTTAAAAATAATTTTCTTTTAATTCATATTTTTTAAATGTTAGAGGAGAAAAGTCAAACTTTTATTTTTTGGGGGGTTACATATTTGAGGGAAAATTATTTAGGGAATTTTTAAGACATATCTTGGGGGAAGAATTTATTAGTGTTTTTTTTGTACATCCCCCCCAAGAACCTTTAAAACATATTATAAATGTTATAAATTATCTAATTCTCAATAAAAATAAACAATTTCAAGAAACATATTTTTTTTTGCTTGTTTTTTTTTTTGCTTGTACTTCCCAATTTTAAGATTTATTGTGTTATCCTTCATCGAATGTGGTTTACACAAGGGCGCACATGAGCTTTTCAGCCTCATCTCCGCACGTTCTTCTAAGACCCAGGGATTCCTTGCTTTATGGCTCCTCTTCTATTTGGCGCATCAAATAGCAATTCAACTCCAGCTGGCGTCACTGGAACAAATGGCTTTCACTTACAATGTGCTCATTTTCTTCCCAGTTCTTGTTTGGGTGAAAAAAAGAGAGCACAAGCTGTGTTTCCAACTTTTCTTTGTTGCAATTTTTTTTTTTTGTATTTATACCAGCATGACGTTTTTGTGTAGTAGAGCAGCGTACTTTTACATTTGACTGGCGACCATATTAATAAGCGAGCAGTGCCACGGAAAGTTCTCCTGAATGCAGTCGCGCTGATGGTTGAAGGCAGCCATCCGTTTCCTCCCTCGCTGCCTCGCTGCCGCGTTGCCTCGCTTCGTGGCCTCTGTAATTAGGCTCCTGCTGCTCGAGGCCGCATAACCTTTGGCCAATTAGACAGCCACCGCCAGAGCTTTCTCTCCTTCGCTTCGTCACGTCCTTCTTTCCTCGGATTGGACCCAAAAATCAGCCCTTGTTTTCACAGGTGGCGAAGGTCCTCAACAATCTGAATTTAAGTACAAGTACAGACACTTACGTAATTAATAAATAAATAAATACTGATTCAACTCCGACCAGGACAAAGTTGGAAGTGACAATGTGTTCCCCTGATCTCTTTGAACACGGAAAATCTGCGCGATTGACACCCGTGCCAAAATAGATTGTACTTGCCTATAGATGCCACAAGATGGTGCCAAAGCACTCATTTTGTCAAAGTGAAACTCCTCATCTCACTTCAAAACAGGCCCTTGGCACCAAGATGGTGGTAAAGCACCACTTTTGTCCGCATGTAACGCCTCAACTCACTCCGACACATGAGATGCCACAAAATTGTCAAAGTGAATCTCCTCAATTCACCTCAACGTAGTTATTTGGCAACAAGATGTTACAAGATGGCGACAAAGTCCTATTTTTGTCTATGTGAAACACCTCATATCACTTCAACACAGTTCCTTAACACTCAGACGCCACAGGATGGCGTATTTGGTTAAAATTAAACTCCTCTACTCCAACGTACAGGCGCTCCCCGAGTTACGAACATCCGAGTTACGAACAAACGGTACATACAAACATTTTCACGGGTCTGTCGAAAAAAAAAAAAAAGTTAGATTTTTTATTGCGCGCCTTTTTCCGAGTGCCGAACGGGGCGGAGGAGGACGGCGGAGGCGACGGCGGCGGCGACGTTCGGCGGCGCGGGAGAGGCGTGGGGCGGGCGTGTGACGGTGGAACGGGCGGGAGGCGTCGGCGCGCGGTCGATGACCGGTCGTCTACTCTCCCCCGCTGAAGCCGCTGCTAGTTTACCGGGCAGCTAACCCTCGAGCCCTGAAGAACGTGACGAAAAGCTCTCTCCCCGTTATATGGATGTCAATATAAGCCTTAAACATACATTCCAGACAAAATATAGCACTGAAGCAACTTACGAACGAATTCACCTTATGAACAATCGTCCGGAACGTAACTCGTTCGTAACCTGGGGAGCGTCTGTAGCTCCTTGTGACCAAGATGCCTCAAGATGATACAAGCACGACTTTTGCCTAAATGAAGCTACTCAGCTCAGTTCACCATTGTTCCTTGACACCAAGATCTCACAAAACGATGGCAAAGCACAACTTTTGTCGAAACGCCTCAACTAACTTCAACCCAGTTCCGAGACGCAAAGAAACTGGTTTGGTTAAAATGAAACTCTTCAGCTAACTTCAACATAGTTCCTTGGCATCACGCTGCCACAAGATGGTGGCAAAGATCCGTTTTTGTCTGAATATCATTTCCTCAACTCATTACAACATAGTTCCTTGGCTCGAAGACCAGTAGTAGTCACTTTTCCGGCTTTTGGTTAGAGCCTAACTGAGCAGCCGTTATCCCGAGCATCGAGCCACCACCTGGTTCCACGGCCCACCAACCAGCGAGGGAATTTGAGCTTGTCGGACCCCTGAAAAGAAGTGCCTCACCGTCTAATTGTATGTGCCGGATTGTAAATGCGCAGCTCAAGTTAATTTGGGAACCGTATCGGCGTCTGCCCAGTGTTTTGGGTGGTTTTGGACCATTGGTGAGCAGCTGGCTTGTCTGTCGGGGAAATCATGACAGTTTGAGGCCATTCTCGCATTTTCTCTCACCCCTCGCTCCTGCTGAGGTCGGCATTTGAAGCAGCCTACAATTGAGGGCTGCTTTTAGCGGTCGCGTGTGACGTCGGTTGATATTCGCGCGAGTCCTGCCCGTTTGGCTCAAGCCCGGCTTGGGTGATTATCTAACTTGCACTTGATGTGCACCCCGGCCATCCTTTTCCTGTCCTCCTTGTCCCCATTTCTCATAATTAGATCAAGTCCCTTGATGGGGTTTGGTGTTTTGGTTTCCTTTGGACTTTTTGAATTCACTTAGTTATAATCAGGTTTTATTTTTGGAAGAGGGTTTATTTTAGTTTAGTTTTTAAGATTTTTAGTTATGTTTCCCATCTTGAGTGTTTGTTGAGTGCAAGGAAACTTAGTTATAACCAGGTTTTATTTTTGGAAAAGGGTTTATTTTAGTTTAGTTTTTACGATTTTTTGTTATTTTTCCCCATCTCGAGTGATTGTTGAGTGCAAGAAAAAAAAAAGAATTGTCCAATAAAGTAAAATAAACTATTCTGCAATTCATAAAATCACTCCATTTAAAATGAATGCCATTCAAAACTTGTGTGCGATTGAAAAGGGGAAAACGAAGGACATTTTTGCCCTAATCACAGTTGGTTTGAATGAGTTTGATAAACGCTATGTGTGGTATCACTTAGTGCTCATATTTTTTTGAAATCATTTTCATTTTGAATATGTTTCTGAAAATGTTTTTCCGTTGTAATTATTTTCCCAGCCAATGAATGAATTTCGATTGTCTCCCCTTATAGCAAATCCTGCGCCATTCCCGTACAAACGCCAGCAAGGTCATCTTCCTAATCACCGACGGCTACTCCAATGGCGGCGATCCTCGCCCCGTGGCGGCGGCTCTGAGGGAGCGCGGCGTGGAAATTTTCACGCTGGGCATCTGGCAGGGCAACATCCGAGAGCTGCATGACATGGCCTCTCACCCAAAGGACCAGCACTGTTACCTGCTGCACAACTTTGCCGAATTCGAAGCGCTGGCTCGCCGGGCGCTGCACGAAGGTAAGAGGTCGGGCAAATTAAGCCTCTGGCAATTTTTTTTTCTTTTTTGGTAGAATGGAGCAAAACCATTTTCCATCTTTTCTTATGACAGAAATGTTCGGATGAGCTGAGCAACTACAAAAAAAAAAACATCTGTTAACCCACCTGACGGGCTTTAGGATCGGATTGCACACGTCTTTCCATTGGCTGCTTTATGTGATATAAGGTCACTTCCACCGATGCCAAAGTTACGTTTGCCGTGACAATATTATGGGTCAAATATGTCCGGCTGCCTTAAAAAGACATTTATGTGAAGTGAAGTCTACATATTCTATTATTATATACTATTATTAATATTATATATTTGGTTTCTGTTATAAACACAATAAACTGTAGACTTTTTAAAAATAAAAATATTAACTTACTCTATGTGAAGTCAAAATAATGCTGTCTTTATTTTATTTTTAATAACAAAACATTATTAAATGTCAGCGCTTCCGATTCAGTCTGGGCAAAAACCCCGTGTCGATTTTAAGCAGAGCTGTAACCACTAACTTGTAACTTGTAGTCTAACCAAAATCTAAAAAATAAAAACTTACGTTACTTTGAAAGTCAAGTAAGCAATAAAATAACAAATGTACTTTTTCGAGGTGGTGACTTCACACACATAGGCCCGATGAAGAATGTCAAAACATTTTCAGATGGAAACGGTTGAGGTGTGTTGCGCTTTCAAGTCATGCCAGCAGTCATGAATAAGGAGTGGGGATTCCCATGGCAGGACATTTAGCAGATAACAAGCCGTTCTCCGAAAAAGACACTTTGAAATGTGCTCGATTCAAAGTGTGTACAGGAACACAAAATCAAAATAAGGACACGCTTTATATTATAAAAAAAAAAAACATCATTCCTTCTTGCAATTCACTAGCGCTAGCTCAATGCTAACAGATAATGCAAAAGGCCATCGATGGGCTGACAAATGGCATCATTGCCCAAGTACAAATGATGAAATCAGAAATCTTCAAAACCCAAAATACTTTTCACATTTTTGGAGGGAGAATTTTGCAGACCAAATGAATTTAATCCATTTGGGGAAACGGCTGAGAAATAACACAATGTGGAAAAACTGTAAATCCCGAGCACCGACTTGCAGGCTGTCTGCCTGAAGTGGGGAGACGCAGTCGTAAAAGATCAGAGCCAGACTCGGATGAGGCCGTGGGAACCCAGAAAGCAGCCCCAGTCTCGCTGCGTCTCTTGCACGTTTGTCATGAAGTCGTCAAGGAAGCCTCCAAGTGCACTTGGAGGCTTTCAGTCACATGCTTGCTCTCTTGTCACATGAGTGGGAACGAGACGTCTTGATGTTGGATGGATTTTAATGCCTCCCCCTCAAATTTCCCAAGATCTCCCCACGGGCAGCTACATTCAGGAGGATCTGTCCCGATGCTCATCCTTGTGCGAGGCGGGTCGCGACTGCTGTGACGTGATGGCCAGCTGCAAGTGCGGAACGCACACCGGCCGCTATGACTGCATCTGTGAAAAGGGATACTACGGCAAGGGTCTGCAGCACGAGTGCACGGGTGGGTTAAACCGAAATTGGCCCTATTGTATGTGTGTATATGTATATGTATATGGGCGGCCGGGTGTTCCAGTGGTTAGCGCGTTGACCTCACAGTGCAAAGGTCGTGGGTTTGATCCGGCCTTCCTGTGTGTATGTTCTCCTCGGTCCTGCGTGGGTTTTTTTCCGGGTACTCCGGTTTCCTCCTACATTTCAAAAACATGCATGGCAGACTGATTGAACACTCTAAATTGTCCCTCGGTGTGGGTGTGAGCGCGGATGTTTGTTCGTCTCTGTGTGCCCTGTGATTGGCTGGCAACCGGTTCAGGGTGTCCCCCGCCTACTGCCCAAAGACAGCTGGGATAGGCTCCAGCACCCTTTCGACCGTAATCCGTTCCAGAAGGCTGTTCGAAAACCGATTTGTTCGAAAACCGAAACCACGCTCTTTCAAAAAAAAAAAAATCTTTATTGAACACGTGTGCTCACAATGGAACGCTACACGAGGAAGCGTCACTTCCTCATGTAAGGAAGGCGAGAGGAGTCAAGTGGCGCATTCAAGGGCACTCAGTTTGGTCGAGAACCGATTTTCGGTCGTAATCCGAGGCATAAAAACCTCGAAATTTTTGTCCGAAAACCGATTTGGTCGAGAACAGAGACATTCGAAAACCGAGTTTTGACTCTGTGTGTGTGTGTGTATATAAATAAAGTTATAAATAGGCAAGAGAACCAAGTCTGCCAGAAGGATGTCAGATTTAATGAGTAAAGATGCATTTTCTCCAGATAAGAAGTCACCATCTTCCACATGTTAAAATCCAAATTTAATGAGGGATCAAAGTCATATTGTGACAAGTGAATTGAAACGCCACAAAAGACCGCATTGGGAGAATGTCTGCTGAAGGGGCCTCAACCTCATCCCTGTCACAAATGATATAGCTGATGAACTTTGTTCGCGCGTTGGCCTCGATCGCGTCAACCCAGCAAAGGAAGGCCATGATGAAGTGCGCGGCGTCCTGACAGATTCCCTCGACCCGCTTGATTTACGTCGCCTCTTTAAGCCCCATCTTGTGTTTCCGTGGCGTCGTCGGTCGCACTGCAAGTCCACACTGGCAGGTGGTCTCGTTGTCTTTAAAAGTTCATTGCGTTGGGGAGAAACGAACTCTGTGCACGCACACGCGTGTGTGTGTGTGATTGCAGACGCAATGACTAACAGATGCACTGGCTCCAGAGTGAGTGATTGAGTAACTGTTGCCTTTAAGAGCTCGCTTTGACACAGTCAGACTCTAAAAGCCAGTGTTTTTCAACGCTTATTGAGTGGAGGTCATATATCTTTCAGGAGAAAAATCTCGCGGCACTCCACCAAATCAAAATGTCACAAAAAAATACGCACACGACATAAAACCCCATGATGTTGGTGGTTCAGCGTTCGCAAATTTCATGTGGGCACACAAACTACCGAAGGAAGAGACATCTTGAGCAGAAAACAAGCTTCTTGCTTGGAGCTTTTCTGTCCTTTAGTAATCAGCAGTCGAACGTGGGTTGGTTTCACCAAATAAGCCCGTTTCTGACCAAAAAGCAAAGAAAACAGGACATTTTGTGCCCCCCCCCCCACCCCCAAAAAAAGCAAGAGTGAGAAAGCGGCAAAATAATTATTACTTACAGATAGAGTGTACAAAGTATCAAACGCACTGACTCACAGCCTGGCTCCACTTGAAAGTGGTTCTGTCCTTCGTCATTCACTTCTTTTCTCACAACACCGCCGCACATTTTACCATTTTGTATCACATCATCTATCACAACAAATATTCTTTATGCCATACATATACAGTCAAACCTCGGTTGTCGTCCATAATCCGTTCCAGAAGGCTGTTCGAAAACCGAAAGCATGCTCTTTTTAAAACAAAAATGTTTATTGAATACGTCTACTCACAAAGGAAAGCAACACGAGGAAGCGTCACTTCCTCGTCTACCCGAGGAAGCGTCACTTCCTCGTGTAAGGAAGGCGAGAGGAGTCAAATGGTGCATTCAAGTGTGCTCAGTTTGTTGGAGAACCGAAACTTGTTCGGCATCCGAGGTATAAAAAAACTCAAAATTTTTGGTCGAAAACCTAATTGGTCGAGAACCGAGACGTTTGAAAATCGAAGTTTGACTTTACTGTCATTACCCATGAATAATAGGCCGGTTTTCTTGCATTGGATACTGTTTTAGTAATTTTAGTAAGCTACAATTTTAGTAAGCTACAGTTTTTTACAGCTACTACTTTTACTTTAAAACTACTTTTAAATGTTCTTGAGTTCACTTGTTTGCTGTTTGCTCTTAAATTGTGTCCTTTTAATTATGCAAAGCACATTGAGGTAGCTTGTGTATGAAATTTGAAATTAAACCTGCCCAGGACTTCAGACCGCCTCTAAATTTTGCCCCTTAATACATGCTAACTATGTCGAGCAAAAACAAACAAAAGAAAATGGTCGGACACGTACAACGTAGATTCACATGCATCACGGAAAGTGATGGGACTCAGCGTCCTATCTGCATGATTTGTCATGCCAAGTTGAGCAACTCAAAACTGAAGGAACACTTCTCGAATCATATTTTGATGTTTCACTAATGACGGGTTCCATGAATGTGCATATAAACTGGTTGGATTCGGTACCTCCAACAAGGTTAAGAACCACTGGTCTAGACTCTGAGGTTTGCGGGGGGGGTGGTCGTGGTTCCCTTTTTCCAAAAACATCAGTGCTGTCAGTGGGACTATTATTTTTATTATGATTATTGGCTGCACAATTTGGTTGGAACCCCTATCCAAATCCCCACTGTAGCAGCATTGTTTATAGACCCATTCAAGCCAAGAGAAAGCCCCCCCCCTCCTCCAAAAAAAACCCATCAGTGGAATTCCAGCAAAGACAAAAGGCGAGGCCTCGTTTCGACACAGACTGTGACAAACGGGGCATTGTCACCCCTTCAACATCTGTGATGGAGAAGACCGGGGAAGTGGTCCAGAGTACCGAGAGTCAAACGGGGTCTGTGGCCTCTTGTGGAGCCTGCGGGGAATGACAGCAGCTCTGGACTGTGTGTTCTTGCGGTGTCCTTAAACTCACTCGGTAGCAACTCCTGGAAAGTTGAGCTTGATTTTCCACACATGGACAACTCCCGAAGGGGTTTTCGGCACCAGTTTCATCCATCGAGAAGCATTTGGTGGGATATCTGTCGTTACAGGACGCAGGAAAAAGTCTGAGAGACGCACACCAGAAAATGAACCAGGTGTCTGCCGTTTCGGCGTGAATCAGTTACTCTGGAGCCAAACTCCAGGAAGAGGGGCCTTGCAGCAGCCCCTGATACCAGTTAGGGCTAAAAACACAAATTTCAGTGGACGTGTTTGTCATAACAAAATGCGCGAAAAAGTCAGAAGGATCCATACCTGAAACAGAACAGGAAGTCAGCCATTTTAGTTTAATGCAGCCATCTTGGTGCCAAACGCTGGGAAAAAGAGGCCTAGAAAGTTTGAAAAAAAAAATAAAAATCAGCCCCTGACACCAGTTCCACCGAAGAAGAAAAATGTTGCTGGACATGTCTGTCATACACGGATGCACGAAAAAGTCTCAAGGACCCATCCGTAAAATTGAAAAGGGAGTCAGCCATTTTGTTGTGGAGAAGACAGTTTAGGGGGAAATTCTCTGAAAAAAGGCCCATAGGAGCCCCCCCCCCCTCCGGACTCCAGTTTCACAGATCGGCACAAAATTTGGTGACCGTGTCTATCATAACAGCATGCACAAAAACGTCTCACGGAACCATGGATGAAATTGAACAGGGAAGCAGCCACCGAGGGGATAAATTCTGTGAAAAAAGGGCCTGGCAAGATCACAATTAGCCCCCCCACCCCCCCACCCCCCCACCCCAACCACCAGTTTCACCTAAGGACATGCAATTCAGTGCCCACGTGGTGGTTCAAAGTGAACATTTCCAAAATGTCTTGCTCTGGAAAGCTTGAACCCCCACCACCCCTTCACCACCCCCACATCCTCAAATTCACTGCTGCCAGCACAAGGATGAAAGTGGCCTTCTGTTTTCAGTAATTTACAGTTGGATGCTGTAATAAGTCAGCCTTCTGCACCTAAGGAGTGGGCCTGTTTTCATAAACAGTAAGGACTCTCTGTTACCTCTCGGCTGTGTAAACCTTAAATCCCCCCACACGGCATCAGGAACTGTAAACCATCTGGACAGCGTGCCCGTCTCCTTCCAGCGTCTTGTTTCTCTGGGGCCCAAGCGACGGCCTTATTTGCAGATCTGGTTTCGGCGGTGAAAACACACAGCACCTCCATGTTTGGCGACTCAATGACTCGCGCTGCCGTTTCTTCTCGTTTCCGCGTCAGGGCTGCAAACAGGCCGGACAACGCCACAAACAAGTACGTTTATACATCGATTAATGAACGGTACCGGTGGCCTTTGAGCACCAACATTAGCCTGTCCATCATGTAAGGTTTACGTGGGACCCAGAGGTCCGGTCTGGTCACCACTCAGAGCTTTTGTTTATTTACACCGTGGCCCACGCGCACCGTGGGCCTTTTTGTCACTTGTTTCCCAGCACACTGCTGCCTGTAATCAAGCTCACCAGTCTGGAGAGCTGCCCATGTTTGTACAGTTGTTTTGCGGTTGGCCTCACTCTCCCCGCCGAAGCCCAGCGTTCCCGTAGTCTGTAATAAGCGAGCGGGATGTGCACTTTGTCCTTGGGAGGCTGCGAGAGCCATCCTCGCTCTTGCGATGAGCTTGGGATCGCTTGACTTCCTCCTTGAAATTGCCTCTTAGTGTGTGTGTGTGGGGGCGAGGGGGGTACAAAATGGCCATTCTCACTGGATCCTTTCCTCCGTGCAATGGTAAGAAGTCCAACATGTCAAATCACACTCATTGATGTGTGCCGAGTTGGAGCAAATGTATATACAAGCTGTGTTAACACCAAATAAAACCACCATTTTAGCCCCCCAACCCGCCTTCCCTACCCCCTGTCAGACTCTGGCGTGAATGTGTTCCGCAGGCCAGCAGACTATACACTTTGATTGTCCATTTCCAGTGTCTATTTATGCACATGTTAAGTCTGACTTATGAGTGGAACGTCTCTCTCTCGCAAGACTCTGGAATTTAGGAGCCGGCTCGATAGAATTTCTGCCGTGAGAGGGCCTTTGACCACAAGCGAGCCCACTGAGCCATGCCAGGGTAGTCCAGAGAGAGGATGAGATGGATCAAAACTTTGAAATCAGAAATCTGAGCCCTGGAATTTGCCCACAATTACTGCTTGGACACCCAAAAGGCTGACTTCCTGTTCAATTTCGTTGATGGGTCCTTGAGACTTTTTAAGACGTCATCTTATGATAGGCATGTCCACCAAATTCCTTGACGATCGAGGACACTGGTGACACACTGGTGTTGACACCCTGCTTTTTCATTGCCGCTTCACCACAAAATGGCCGACTCTTTCTTCACTTTCATTCATAGTGTCGTTCTGCAGCCGGGCGTGATTGATATGTTCACTAAATGTTATGGTGACTGATGAAACTGGTGTCAGGGGCTTTTTGTAAACTTTCCAGATCCCTTTTTTCATTGAGCCTGGCCAAAGAAATGCATGCTTCAAGCCAAAATGGCTGGCTTTCCGTTCAGTTTTAGGCAACAGTCTGTCAGACTTTTTTGTGTGTCATATGACAGACATGTCCACCAAATTTTGTGTAGATTGGTGAAAGTGGTGCCTGGGGCTGATTGTCCCCACGCCCATAACATTTCAGGCCCTTTTTTCATGGAATTTTGTCTCCAAAATACAATCCAATACATGCTGATTTATATAGCGCTTTCACAACAGCGGCAGCTGTAACAAAGCGCTTAACATAAAGTAAAATAATAAACACAACAAACAACATAAAACACGAACATAAAGTAAAATAATGAACACAACACAATACCCACTTCAAACCAAAATGGCCGACTTCTCATTCATTTTCATTCATTGGTACTTGAGACTTTTTCATGCGTCCTTTGATGACAGATTTGTCGACTGAATTTCGTAGTGATTTGTGGGTTTTTTCCTCCCCGCTTTGCAGGCTCCTTTTTCAGGCCCCAGAATGTCTGCTTTTCTTAAATTCATTTTCCTCACGTACTGCAGGAGAATCTGGAACATATCCCCTGTAATAATGTGGGATTCACTGCTTGTATCTGTATGTCCGCACTCGTTGTTCTCATGACCAACAAACACGTCAGGGCACCGGAACAACCCGCAGAAAACCAAACTCGTGACGTTTGATCCGTTCCGTCCTTTGGCCTACTTTGTGGGGAAACTCAGATTAGCCGTCGACGCTGCAGCGGTGACATGGCAGAATTTCGATTTCCCCCATCTGGAATCGGCCAGCTTCGGTTGCAGAATAAAATAAACCAGATGTCGACTTGGACCAGATGTGCAGACGTATTTCCGTCGGTAACATCAAATTGTGAGATTTGCTGCCTTGCAATTAGATAATTTGTGTCGAAGATAAGAGGTGGGAAGCCGCGTTTGTAATTGCACCGTGTGGATGGCCGTGCGTTTTCTAGCATGTGTTTGTGGATTTTGTGGCAGCCGGCCTGCGAATGTACACCGGGACCTACGAATATGACCCTCCGAGTTGAAACCGCCCTCTCTATGTTGGTCACTGCGGCGCCTCTGGATAAACCTTTCGTCTTCGGCCCAGTCTTTTTTTAGGCCGGTCTAATCGAAACGTTCTCGTGTGATTGTAACGTTGGCTCCTCGCTTATGAGCTGGCCTGCACTTTGTTTGCGTTTTCCTTTTTTTTTTTTTTTCCCTTCCCAGTTCTGCCTCAGAGAATAATTACCAAGCTCCAGCCGTGAAATCTAGTCTAGGTTAGTTTGGGAAGCTGCGGCTGCTTTTCCCTGAGGGCCTCGTACTTCCCATCAAGTTTGTTTTTAACGGCTTCAACCCCTACGACTTTGAGATTGAAGATTTAGTTTGTTAGGTCTCGCTTAGGACAGTATTCTGTGTTGCTTTTTTTTTGCCATTTCCGCTTGTTTGTTTGCTAACTTATTAGCTTCATGCTAACATGCGGTGGGAATCTCCATAGATGGGCTAAGCGAAATTAACTCCCCCGACGTTTGAAACTGTCAAACAACTGACAAAACTCACGTCACATGCCTATATTCTCTCTGCTCTACGGCAACCATAGCACGACTGGAGTTTGGCTTTGGTTTACTTTGTCGTTAACATGAATTTAATAAAGCGTCGCTTTTTGGGTTTTTAATTGTTGAATGAAAGACTGTGAGCCAATCAAAGCAGAAAGACTTTCTGCTTTCTGCTCATCTGCCCGTTGACGCCCTACTTCCTCTCTAAATAAAGGCCTCGATGTCTGGCTGCTGTGTAATTCCGAGCGCCGCAATGTCCAAACACAATGGCTGCGGATTCATTATGTGGCCTGTGGCGTGCTGATACATTTCAAAAGGAAATTCATTCTTTTGTCGTTCATCACTTCCTGCTCATCCCGCCCATCTTGGCCTGATGCCTGCTTGAACAGGCCAGAGAGTCTGCGCTTGCGGAACTGTGCGTGAATTTGTGTGTGTGTGTGTGTGTGTGTGTGTGTGCGCATCCATCTGTTGTGTGCACGGTAAGCCAAAACATGCAACCTTTCGGGATTTTGGCCCCAAATGGGTGCTTCAAACCAAAATAGCAGACATCCTGTTCAATTTCAGGCTTGGTTCCATGCGACTCTTTTGTGCGGCATATTAGGACAGACATGTCGACTGAATTTCCAGACTGCTCTTGTCATGGTATTTGGCCTGCTTCAAACCAAAATGGCTGATTTCTTGTTAAATGTCACGCAAGGGTCCTGAGACTTTTTCATGCGTCGTGTTATGACAGACATATTCAACCAATTTCATGTCATTGTGTGTAACTGGTGACAATGTTTTTTTTTTTAGCTTTCCAGGTCTACTTTTCCTGTTTGATTTCAAGCAAGGGTCCTTGAGACCTTTCCAAGTGTCATCTTATGACAGACATGTCTGCGAAATTTGTTTGGTCAAACCGGCATCAGGGACTCATTTTTTTCTAACTTTTCACTGCTTCAAAACAAAATGGTGGACTTCCTGTTGCGTTTCGGCATGACTTTTTTGTGCGTCCTCTTATGACAAACATGACCACCCAATTTTGTGTCAATTGATGAACCTAGTCTCAGAGGCTAATATTTTCCAACTTTCCAGTTCCCCTTTTTTTTTATGGAGCTCGGGCCCAAAAACTCTGTTTCAAACCAAAATGGCCGACTTCCTGTTCAATTTCAGCGATGGGTCCTTGAGACTATTTCATGCGTTGTCTTACAACAGACATGTCCACCGAAATTTGTGTTTTTCGCTGAACCTGGTGTCAGGGGCTAATATTTTCGCAACTTTCCAGGTCCCTGTTTCTGGAATTTGCTCCCAAAATGGTTGCCTCAACCAAAATGGCCGTCTTCCTGTTCATTTTCAGACGTGGCTGAAATTGTCCACCGAATCGGTTGAATCGACACTCGGCCTTGTGACTTGACCGCCACTGCGTGAGTTGTCATCAAACGGTCGTGTTGCGTCTTTATTCTTCATGCTTGACATCAGCACTACTGCGAGTTGTAAACGGCTCGGAAGGAAAACACATAATGTGTCTCATTGCTTAAGGCCTAAAAAATCCCGTCTAATATCCCCTGTGGAGAGTTTTTTTTTCTTCCCCCTTGCATATTTTTCCATCTCGCGATCATGTTTAAATACGTGCGTGGGTGTGGACGCGCAAAGTTCATGACTGACGATATTAAATAGTCCCAAGAAAACGGGGCGCCTCAGCATCCTGTTTTTAATCTAGTGTGATCCCCAAAGTGATTTAAGACCTGATGGCATCGCGGACTAGTGGATAGTAGATCTGCCTCAACGGCTCTAGAAACTGACTGGACGGATGCATTTGAAACCTTTCTGAATGTCATAAGCTGCTTTCTTGTGTCTCGTTTGGTGCTTATCTGGGATCTTTTTGGCATTTTTTTTTTTTTTTTTTTAAAGCATGCCCACCCGGGACCTACAAACCGGAGGGAACACCCGGCGGTTTCAGCACCTGCCTGCCATGCCCGGACCAACAGCACACCTCCCGGCCCGGCAGCACCTCACTCAGCGACTGCATCTGCAAACCGGGCTACCAGCGAGTGGACTTGAGCTGCCAGGGTGATTGCAAGGATTAGTGGCACGTTTGCGTCAACTAAAATGTCGACATGGGTCGCTCCACATGGCTCGTGGAAAAAAATCAAATAAAATCAAAAAAGTCATGGACTGATTCAAACGTTCAAATGTTTTGCTCATTCAGGACATTATTTGGCAATTTAGTACCTTCCCCAATTGATAACATTCCCCAAATTCACACTTTTCCCCAAATTCCACATTTTGCACACATTTTTTTTTCAATTTCACCGATTTTCCCGAACAATCTCTGATTATTTTAACGTTCTAAAAAATCAATCATGCAGAAATTGAAAAAAAAATGTACCTCCCCATTTTGAGAGTGATTCAAACCATTCCAATTGCAAACTGTTGAGTTTTCACCATCCCCTAAATTCCCACATTTGATAGTTTTTCACATTTTCCTTGTTTCCAAGTTCACAAATGAATGCGGATATATTTACCTCCTGCATCCACGTTTCTCAAACCAATCCAAATTTGCCCAAGTCTTGCATTCGACAGTTGGACATTTTCGCCTTCAATCACCGCATTTCTTCTTTTTGGTTTGTTCACCCCAGTGGTCCACTGCCCTTCACTGTCCCCCCCACAAAATGGCTTCTTCATCCAGAACGTATGCAACAACCACTACGACGCGGCTTGCGGCGTCAAATGCCAGCCGGGATTCGACCTCCACGGTACGGGCATCCGGCTGTGCCAGGCAGACGGCACCTGGTCGGGCTCGCCCGCCTCCTGTAGACGTGAGTGTAAACTTGATTTGATTCTTCAGCGTGTCGCACGATCCCATATGGACTGAACTGCTTCAGTAAGAAGTCGAAATACACTCAGGATTAGAGTACCCGGTGACATCTATCCGTCCACGCGTTTTCTGATCTGCTTTATCGTCACAAGGGTCGCGGGGCTGTTGACAATTTTTCAAAATGTATTTTTGGCCCTTGTGAACATATATGGGACACCTCCTCACGTTTTTGAGCAATAAAACATCCAAAAATTAAACATTGTACATGAATAGCATCACTTTTGTAAAAACCCAAAAAGTTTCTTTCCCGTATTTCAGATTTACACTGGAATCGGAAATGACCCCATACATCTGATTTTAAAAGCATAAAAAAGTTAGAAGGAAGTCTTTAAAAAAAAAACAACAACAACAAAAAAACGTGTCGTCGCGTGTTGTGTCACGAGCAGCAGACAGGCACCTTGTTCCTTGGAGACCCCCTCCCTCAGGCCTAAAAGCTGGGAGGTCCTCTCAAATGACTGAACGGAAGATCATACAAGTACACTAGAAATGATCAACCTGCCCGCCGATGTTGCGTATCTTGTGAGTCACATCATCGAAAATGCTGTTTTCCGCACGGAAAACACCTCCTTTGCCTTGCCTGGCTGATTTCTTGAACTCCCTGACGCGCATCTGTACTAGCTTCCCCACCCCTATAACATTCCTTCCTGTTGCTGTGTGCTTCCTCCTTCCTGAGCCCCCTCTTTAATTGGACCCGGCCTATGTCTTCTTCCCCCGGAACATCTGTGAAACAGAACGCGCAAAAAAGTCATCTTCATCCCTCAGTCGCAACATGATTCATCCATTTGGTTAACCCGCTATGAGGTGGCCAATCACAGGGCCCATACAAACAACCATTCGCATTCACACCCATGGACAATAGGGGAAAGTATTGCCATAAAGTAATAAAAACATGCATTGAATGTAAAGAATTAAACAGTTTGTGCATTCTGATTTCATGCTGCAATCAAATTCGTTGTTCCGCTCCTTCTGGTGTAGCCACTTTAGCCACCAGGGACAGTATAATACTATACGGTCACGCCGACACAAAGGAAGAAGGATTCACCTCTTCTTCTACCTCTATTACTACAAGTGACCGTTAGCATTAAGCTAAGCAGAATTTACTAAGGCGCAGCTATGCTGTTGCTTTCCTCTTTCTTTCATGATAAGTGTGACAGTAAACTTCAACGGGAGTGGCATTCAACAGCTTGCTTGCAGCCTCTTTTTTTGGACCAATTGTTCGATATTTGACACACTCCATCTTTTTATGATATCATCAAGTAACAGAGGACCCACAGAATTAGCGCCCACAACAATCCCCCTGCTGGGATAAAAAAAAAAACATGAACAAGAGTTTTGCAATGTGTGCGCAATTGGGTTATATTTGTGTCGCATGTTAATTGTAATGTTGTTGGAATCTGTGTGCAGCACGCTCCTGCCCGCCCCTCGCCAAGCCCCTGCACGGCATGCTCAAGTGTAGCAACGGTGGCGCCTCCCTCAGGGCGGAGTGCCAGGTGGACTGCAACCGAGGTCACCGGTGGAAGGGGATCCCAGGATCACCTGCCTGGCAAATTCACAGTGGAGTGGACCCCTACCTCGGTGTGTGGGTAAGCCTTCTCCCTCCGGTCAACAAGTCACCATGCATTATATTGTAAAAAAAAAAAACAAACAAAAACAATCAACCAATTTCCGAGCGATAAGCTCAAATTGATCGCTCATAAATGTGTTAGTTAGCAGGATTGCTATTTCAAGGAAACACTACAAAAACAATTTTAGTGATTTATGCTGTAAATTACCCACATGCAGAAACTAGTGCACCAGTTTCTGCCACTAGACCCATGAATGGTCAACCCAAATTCATGGCTAATAAGACATATGTAAACATTCATTCCCAATTTCACATCATCAAAGGAAAACGTAGGCAGAGCCAAACACGCTTAGTAGTTGCAAAATAGCGAGCAGAATGAAAGTGGATACTAAGCGGGCTTTTTCATAACAGCCGGCTGGTCCGCTTCCTAACCGCGCTCCCCCCGAACACGTCTGAGTGCCGGCTTGTTTGTTTGTCTGTCTCGGCGATTCCGTCGTAAATCCGGGCTCCGAGTCGTTTTGTTTGCACGGCGCAGTAAGACGATGGCCTCAACCTCCCCGAGAAGCCGCCGTTCATGGCTCGTAGCGGATGACCTCGAGGGGGGAGGCTTGCGTCCCAGAAAGGAAAGAAAAGGCTTCCAGTTCTCTCCTGAAAACCGCCTTGTTGAACACAACGCTCGGGTTGCCTTCCTTGAATATTTAAGAAGGAAATCTTTCACTTGGATGTCCCCCAAAACATTTTGTGAGTGCCTCTATTGGCATGATGTTATCATGTTTTATCAAATCATTTACTCATTGGGGAGTTTCATTGTGATAAAAATAGTGCTTCACCTCATATTTTTTTGCCATTTTGCTTCAAGGAATTATGGCAAAGTGAGTTGAGGGGTTTCATTTAGACAACATTTTTGCTTTGCCGCCATCTTGTGAAATCTGGCTGTCGGGAAGCTACAGTGCTGTGTGTTGAGGAATCTTATAAAAACTCAAATAATCTTTGCCGCTGTCTTGTGTCAAGGAGTTGAGGAGTTTTGCCGTCATTTGTGGCATCTTGTTGTCAGGGAGCCACGTTGAAGTGGGTTGAGGACTTTTATTTAGACAGAAATAGTGCTTTGCTGCCAACTTGTGACCTCATAGGATCAGGAAACAATGTCGCAGTGGATTGAGGATTTTTTTTTTCTGTAGACAGACAGTGCTTTCCATCATCTTCTGTAGCACCTTGTTTCAACTCTGTTGAAGTTAGTTGAGTCGTTTCATTTAGACTAAAATAGTTCTTTGCCACCAACCTTGCTGATTTCACATATCAATGAACTAGATTGAAGTGAGTTGAGGAGTTTGGGTACCTCTAGGTGACTCTAAACCTTTCTGGGGGGGCATTAATTACTTGGCGGAGTTTCACGGCAGGTCTCGGTTTTAATCCATACTTATGACAAAAAAAGGATTGCTTACAAATCTGCAAACGGTCTGTGATTTAGCAGGCAATGCTGTACTCTAATTTTTTTTAGGAAAAAGAATCCCCCATTTTTCTGTCAATGTAAAAAAACACGCGTTGAAAACAGTTTCAGTGTGATTTTCGTTGGTGATATTTTCAGGCTGAAAGTTCCTCCAAACTTTTTTGTTCCAACTTGAGCGTCAACCCGTTTTTGCGTGTCGGCTGCATCTCACTACCTGTGGCCCTTTCGCTCCCAGAGGCGCGCTGTCCCCCGATTGGGCCCCTGAGCAACATCTTGGTGTCACCCCCCGCCTGCACGAAAAGGCTGGCATCCCCGGGCTCCGCCTGCATGCTCACCTGTCGCCAAGGATATAATCTCCATGGAAACAGAAAGGCGGTGTGTCTCGGCTCAGGCAACTGGACCGCCAATGTCCATCGGGCGGTGTGCAAAGGTATTTATTCCGTTGCATGTGCGGCGTCCTTGTGATTGGCCGTATTCAAGCTGTCAGACCTTTTTTTTTCTTTTTTTTTTTTTTTCTGCGGTCGTTCAGATGTCGAGCCGCCGTGGGTCGAGTGTCCGGAGAGTATCATCGCCGCGACAGATGACCGACGCAGCACCGCTCACGTGGTCTGGAATGCTCCGGTCGTCCTGGACAACTCCAAAGAGGAGGTTCGATGCCCTGCAGAAACATTGTGGGATGTTAGAAGGCTTCTTTGTGGGGAGTTTTTTTTCTCTTCAAATATGTTACTCTTCCTCTAGGTGGCGGTGCAGGTGAAACCGGTGTACACACCGCCGCAACTGCTCCCCATCGGAACGGAGACCATCACCTACATCGCGGCCGACCGCTCCGGCAACCAGGCCAACTGTTCTTTCACAGTCACTGTCATTGGTAACCTTGTTTCGCAACCTTTCTGGAGCCCAGACACACATCTAACGTTTGAAAATGTTTGCGCTGAGTTCGTGCTCAAGTCAAAGCAACGAGAGTCTGACATTGCCGCCTTGCGTTCAAGGAACTATGTTGAAGCGAGTTGAGGAATTCCATTTTGACAAAAGGTAGTGCTTTGCCGGCACCGTGCTGCATCTTGACTCAGTGAACAATGTTGAAGTAATTTGAGGAGTTTCATTTGGACAAATGCAGTGCTTTGCCACCATCTTGTTGCATTTTGGAGTCAAATCATTATGTGGAGTGAGCTGACAAGTTTCATTTAGGCAAAGAAATAGTCCATTGCTGCCATCTTTGATGTTTTGGAGTCTTATGTCGAGGTGAGTTGAGGACTTTCCTTTGGACAAAAATAGTGGATTGCCAAAATCTTGGCGTCCAAGAACTATATTGAACTAAATTGAGGCGCTTGAGTTGGACTAGGGTCGTGCTTACCGCCGTCTTGTGTTTTACTTCGGCAACAATAGAGCAATGCCGCAATCCTGGTGTCAAGGAACTATCAAAGTGAGTGAAAGAGTTTCATTTCGACAAATATTTTGCTTTGCGACCAATTTGTGGCATCTTGGTAACAAGCAACTATGTTAAAATGAGTTGAGAAGTTTGACGGAGACAAACAAATGTGCTTTTCGGTCACTTTGTGACATCTGTAGGCAGTTAGAAAGCTTTTTTTATTTTTTTCTTCAATTACTCAGCGGCGTTTCGATATTTGCGGAGTTCATTCTGGCAGTCCAGTGAGCCTAGGAAGTGTAATTATAGGCTTACATTTACAGGAAACGTCCTCCGATCTTTGTCACTCAAGCAGCTCATTCATCTCAGCAGGTGCAAAAAAACCCCAAACAATCAAGTTTGAGTTTTTGTCTGTAATCCCAGTAGGCAGGCGGAAAAAAGCCCCCATGAACATTTCCATATGTTACCACGGAAGGTGGAGCAGAGTGTTTTTTCATGGGAAACATGTGGTGTAAGCCGCCGTCACCTTTGGATTTGTTGACATTTTTTTCGTTTCACGTGCCACCATCCTGTCTAGATACGGAGCCCCCGGTGATTGACAAGTGCAGGTCCCCGCCCACGGTCCAGGCCACAGACGCGGAGACAGCGGTGGCTTGGGAGGAGCCGCAGTTTTCCGATAACTCAGGTATGTCTGGTGACCGCCCTCCGCCAGTTTCTTCTCCTGAGCACCCCTCATGATGGATAAACAAGACCTTTTCCACATTTCCATCCGGCGACCGGAAAAAAAGGGGCCCGGTTTGTGTGTGCGTTTTTTCGGGAGACTGCACGGAAGATGGATTGTCATTGTCTCAAAGAGAGACAAATAATGTTGAAGTGAATTTGTCATTCCAATGCCAAAAACAGATGCGAGAAATTGCTCTCGTTCCCTTGATTTTTCACACATGCACAGTATACACGTACATGTGTATAGTGTTGTAAAAAGCAAGTCAAAGCGGCAGCAATTGTCCTTTATGTATTTATTTATTTATTTATATTTTGGGAGGGGGGGATGGGGAGAGATGTTTGAATTCCATTATCTTTGCCTTACGTTGTTCTGCATTTATGTTTAAAAAATAATAATTAATAAATAATAATAAAAAGGAAACAATCATCATTAAAGAATTGGCCAAAAATTGGTAAACAAAAATAAATATCAGCCGATATTTAAAAAAAATAAAAAATATATGCCTATTTTCACAGGTTTTAAAAGAGCTAATATCAGCACGTTAAATTGGACAATTATTCAGTCGGGCCCTAATTGGGAGTATTTCTTTATTAGTGTTTTTTTTTTCACTAATCTCAATACATTATTGGTAAATTGTTTTAAGTAAATCACAAAGTCAACAAAGTCTTTTTACCGCACCTTGCTCTAAATCAGGGGTCACCAACGTGGTGCCCGCGGGCACCAGGTAGCCCGTGAGGACCACACCGGTAGCCCGCCAGTGCTAGGATTGTGATTTGCTAGGAGAAATTATGATTTAAAAATGCAAACACGGGCAGTATTATAGATTCTATCGCTTCCTATTTAGCTATCTATCTATCTATCTATCTATCTATCTATCTATCTATCTATCTATCTATCTATCTATCTATCTATCTATCTATCTATCTATCTATCTATCTATCTATCTATCTATCTATCTATCTATCTATCTATCTATCTATCTATCTATCTATCTATCTATCTATCTATCTATCTATCTATCTATCTATCTATCTATCTATCTATCTATCTATCTATCTAATATTCTAATATTAATAAATGTAATTTGTACAAGTGTTATTTCAGGCGTGTATCCATTTGGTAGCCCTTCACACAATCAGGACACATGAAGTAGCTTTCACTCTCAAAAATGTTGGTGACCCCTGCGCTAAATCATCCCATTTCTCAAAAAAATGCCCCCCTCCCCAAACCGGGGGAGGTCACACACACACATCTGCAATGTTCATCCGCTGCGGTCATTTGCACCGTCGGCTTCCTGTCCGCATCCTGCTGCTCGACATCTGTCCAGCTGCCTTGTGTCGCGGTGAAAGATGACAAACGGCATTTTGGCGCCGTGTCATTTATCATCTCGCTCCCCGTGTGACAAAGGTGGCAAAACTACTCCTGATTTCTCCCCCCTTCCTTGTTTACCAAAATTGATTTAGATTAAGTGTCTGTACTCTTATTTTGTATAGAGTACAGTGTGAGTCGTTTGCCCACATCTGCTATTTTCAAATGTGGCAGGAAAAAAGTAAGAAAATTTCAGGTAGATACCTAAAATCGAGTACAGTAATCCAATCTTAGTACTTTGTCACTTTCCACCACAGTACGCGACAGACACTTTCACTCGGCGTCTCAACGAGGCCCTCGGCGACCACCTGTCTGCCCCCCTGACCCCCCCTTGTAATAACAGGCTGCACGGGCTTCCCACGGAGGCCGCACGGCGTCAGGCCAGCTCCATTTTCGACGTCAGAGTTTTGTTTTTCCAGGCCCACACCCTGATGCCAGATCTAAATATAGCTTCCAGTCGCCAGACACGCACACATACGATACGTTTTATATTTATTTCGGCTGGAAAGGGAGACCCCAGATGTGTGTCAGCCCAGCTGCTCCCGACACAAAGTGCTCTAATGGGCCGGATGAATCGGCATTCAGGTTTTTCCACCCCTTGTTTTTTTTCTTTTCTGACATACGTAGCCAAAAAAGGGTCAGCCTTTCCACGAGGAACGGACGGCAACAATCACGCGCATTTCAGTTGTGTGTAGAGGCAAAACAAATTTTGCTTGTGTGTGTGAGAGGTTTTCAGTCATATATACATATATATATATATATATATATATAAGCAAAAAAAAAGAAAAAAAATATTGATGTGAGAGCATTTCATTCATGTGTGAGACTTTCTTGTGGTGTAAGAGTCCCAGCAGTGAATGTTTCAATTATATATGCATAAAAATGTAGTGAACGAGGGTGTTTCTGTAGTTTGTGACAGAGCCTTTGTGTGGAGGTGAAAAGAATTTCAGTCGTGAGTGTGACAGCATTTCTGTAGTGTATGAATACAAAACATCAGTAATCCACACGAGAGCATTTCAGTAGTGTATGTGCAAAAAAAACAAAAAAAACTTCCGGCATGAATGTGAGAGCACTTCAGTTGCATGTGAGAGTGTTTTTGCTGTGTAAGGGCTATGGAATTGTTAGTTTTGTTTGTGAATGAAAAAAAATCTGTAATGGTGTGACAGTGTTTGAGTGTGTGTGTGTGTGTGTGTGTGTGTGTGTGTGTGTGTGTGTGTGTGTGTGTGTGTGTGTGTGTGTCAGTGCATGCCAGTAATGAGGAGAGCCTTTCAGTAGTGTGTGAGAGTATTTTAAGTTTATGTAGGAGCAAAAATAATTTCAATTGTATGAATGAGAGCTTTTTAGATTTGACTTAATAGGGGGAATGAGAGAGAGAAAGAGTGAGTGAGTGAGTGAGTGAGTGAGTGAGTGAGTGAGTGAGTGAGTGAGTGAGTGAGTGAGTGAGTGAGTGAGTGAGTGAGTGAGTGAGTGAGTGAGTGAGTGCAGAATAATCCTATAGTGTGTGAGAGTAAAATTTCCAGAAGCTGGAAGACGTAGCGCTAGTTGCAGCGGTTGCACAAGTGTGCACACCCTCTTGTAATTTGAGAAGCGGCTACGATCAGAATGAACCAATCACACTCAAACTCGATCAATGGCAGTCATCACATACCGGCCAAATAAAGTTCAACTGTTCCCCAGTGGGCATGTTATGCTGAAGCACCCGCCCCTAATTATGTCGGCACATGCGCCTACCCAAGTGTGAGTGAGAGGCTCACGCGCGTTGCCATTCCCAGCTTCCAAACTTTTCGCTTCAGAATGCATCTTTATTCATCCATCCATGCCAGTGATGTATCCCGACAAGTTAGCTTCAATGCTTCTTGAATGTATTTTGTCCCAAAAAGTAACCTCAGACTGCCCCCTGCAGGATAACACCTGACCCGATCGTGCTGAAATGTGGTTGTTTGACTCTGTGTGTTTGTTTGTTTTGAAGGCGGTCGTCTGTCGGTGACCAGGAGCCATTCTCCAGGTTCGCTCTTCCCCGTCGGAGAAACTCTGGTCCAGTACACTGCCACCGACGCGGCAGGAAACAGCCGCACTTGCAACCTCACCATCACGGTGCGAGGTAAACGACGACATCATACGCCGCAATCACAGCATTCCGTGCCCGTGTGTTGCGACGCCATTTATTGATGGGGTTTTTTTTTTTTTGTCCAGGCACGACTTGTGAGCAACCGTACGTCCCGATGAACGGAGAGTTCATCTGCCTGGACGAAGAGGAAGGCGTCAACTGTACGCTGCAGTGTATGCAGGGCTACAGTTTCACTCAGGACGCAGTGCACAGCTACTTCTGCGCCCACAACGGGCTGTGGGAGCCGCCCTACTCCCCGGACAGACCCGACTGCTCGGGTTCGTGCAACACGAGACGCTTCGATTGCCCGAAAGCGAACTCCCCGTCCAAAGTTTTTTTTTTGGTTTGTTTGTTTCCGCTGCCAGTAAACCGAGTGGCTAACAATGGACTGAAGCCATTCGAGATGCTGTTTAAAGCCTCGCGCTGCGACGACATGGACCTGGTCAAGTCATTCACCGGGGAGTTGAAATCTCATCTGAGACGCATGGTGAGAAGCAGCTACGTTTACTTTGTACCGTGTCTAAATTTGACTTTTTACACGCTTCCTTGCCTTCGTAGCTCCCGCACATTTGTAGCGGCGACGATGTCACCTGCAAACTGGAGGTGATGCCACAAGGCAACTGTCTGGAGTACAACTACGACTATGAGAATGGATTCGCCATCGGTACGTTGCCCAAATACCTATCGGACCGATATTTGCAGCGAGCTTTTGTGGTGGTGGCGCTGGCTTCATCCTTCTTCATGTCTGCGGCGCCTCAGTACCAGGCGGTTGGGGGCCTCAGGGAGCGCAGGACTACGCCTACTCGGAGTCCGGCTTTGCCACAGGCGCCCGCCAACCCGCCGGGAAACCGCAAAGTCGGCCTCGCAGCAAGAGGCACAGAAAGATCCGGGGCCCCACCCGGGACCAGAAGATCCAGATCTTTTTCAACATCACGGGTAAAAACTTCGAGAGTGGCAATTTTCACTTTTTTATCCGCCTGAGAGAGTGTCACCATTCAATTCAGTGTTCACGTGGTGTCCGCGTTTACTTTGCGTTAAGTTGAGGTGACAGTGCCGCAGATTTTCTTGACTAATTGCGGTCATCTGACTTTGTTGCATAGAATTTTTCACAGTTGTCCGCATAAATTCTTGAAAGACTGCAAGTCAATTGACTCAATTTCAAAGTAGAATTGAAATCTTTCATATTCATTCCTCAGCCTGATCTTGTTTCTTGTAAACTTTCTCCCAGCAAGCGTCCCTCTCCCACTGTCGCGGAACGACTCCATCGAGGCGGCCAATCAGAGGAGGCTCCTGCGAACACTGGAGCTGCTGACCAACCGGCTGAAACGGACGCTGGCCAGGCAGCCGCTGTCCAGTTTCCACGTGTCCTCGGAGATGATCGTGGCGGACGCCAAGTCGCTGGAGAGCAGGAAGGCTTCGCTCTTCTGCAGACCTGGCTCTGTGCTCAAAGGAAGGATGTGCGGTAGGCGGGTCGGAATAACCTCCTCCGTTATTTGCTGTCCACGCCGGCGCTGATTGTGCTCGCTGTTGCAGTGCAATGTCCGGTGGGAACTTATTTCTCTCTGGAGTATCATGAATGCGAAAGCTGCTGGCTGGGTTCCTACCAGGACCAGGAGGGTCAACTGGAATGTAAAGCCTGCCCCGAGGGCACGTCCACTGCCTACCTGCACTCTCGCAATGTGGCTGAGTGCAAAGGTTTGTGACGAAATCTCCCTGCTCCCTGAATTCGGATGCACCAAAAAAAAAAAAAAATCCGATCTGTGTTCAAAATGTGTTTTCAGGGCAGTGCAAGCCTGGCAGTCACTCTCTGAATGGGCTGGAGATATGTGAATCCTGCCCTCTGGGCCACTTCCAACCTGGTTACGGCGCCAGGGACTGTCTGGTCTGTCCTGACGAGACGTCCACTGTCACCCGGGGAGCAGTGGACGAGAAGGAGTGTGGAGGTGATGGCCCGCACTCTGAACCTAAGTGGATGTTCCAATACTTGGGAGGGAAAACATTTTGGTCAAAGTAGAAGCTTTACTCCTGTACTTTCGTCAAAGTAAAAAAAGTACAGGCACTTAAATGCCCTCGTCGACTGCATTTGTCCATGACTGTGACAGAGACTCTCCACGCTTTGCTTTACATATAAACACACACACACACACACACACACACACACACACACACACACATATATATATATATATATATATATATATATATATATATATATATATATATATATATATATATATATATATATACATAGAGTATACAGTGGTACCTCGGCTCACTAACGCTTTAGCTCACGAACTTTTCGCCTCCACGAAAATTAATTTGGCGAGATTTAGTCCCAGCTGACGAACTAGTTTTAGTGGACGAACCAAACCAAGCGGTCGAACAGCGCCCCTGTGGCGGCGCGAAGCTGACGACGCTCACGGCGTTCACTTCGTCACCCCTTTCTTTGAATGCGGACGTGGTTTGAGTTTGCTAGACATTTTGGACCATATTGAGTGTACTTTTGCTATTATGGGACCGAAAAGACCCGCCACAGGCTAGTGTTAAGCCTAAGAAGACATTAAAGAAAATTACGATCGAGTAGAAGAAGGAGATCATTGAAAAACACGAACGAGGTGTGCGTTTGTGTGACTTAGCGTCCCAGTACCAGTACGCTAACACGCAACAGGTGTCAATTAAGAGGTTTTTAATCAGCAAAAAGGATAAAGAGTCTCCTTCTAAGAAGCAAAGAAGAGAAGCCACACCGGAGGTTGAGTTGCCTACAGTCCTTAAGGAAGGTGACTCTCCTTCCAAACCGTAACTCCCTCCCTTCCTCCCTCCCTCCCTCCCCTCCCACTCCGTTGATCAAGCCATCAACTACGATCACAAAGGTAAATAAAACGACTTTATTATACAGTACAGTTTATTTCTTTAATTTCAATACAATAGCACATTTATTATACATAAAATAAGGTATATTTTTGCATAGTTTTAAGGCTTATTTAGTCGAAAATTATGTTTATGGGGACCTGGGAACGGATTATTCTCATTTTAATGGTTTCCTATGGGAAATAAATGTTCGGAAGACAAACTTTTCGGCTCACAAATCTTTTCTGGGAACCAATTAAGTTCGTGAGCCGAGGTACCACTGTATATATATATATTAGAGCTGACAGTTTAGTGCGTTTTTATCAGCATTCATTTAAGTGAATTTTATTGGGATAAAAATTTTTCTCGTGAGATTAACGCGCCAGACGTCACAGCGGATGTTACATTGCTCTATAAATAAACCAGAAACACTGTTACATTGCTCTATAAATAAACCAGAAACAAAACATCAAGCGCACTGCACAGGTCCGTGCACGTTTGTTTTGCCAGCCACGGCAGCGCGAGACACCGAAAACCGATACTTAAATACTTTATGAATGGAAAGTTTACTTTTAAAAAGTTGCCAGATTGTTCCACTGACAAGACCAAAGTTACCTGTATGTTTTGCAGTCGTAAACTGAGCTAACATCATAGCACGTCAGTATATATATATATATATATATATATATATATATATATATATATATATATATATATATATATATATATATATATATATATATATATATATATATATATATATATATATATATAGAGCTGTCAAACGATTAAAATATTTAATCTAATTAAAAACTCATCTGTCATAATTAACTCAAATTAACTAAAAATTAATCGTGATTACTCGCGCATTTTTATCGTTTCTGAATTTCCTTTTATATTTTTTGTCCTATTTTCTCCCATTTTAATGCTCTCATCAACATGGAATCATGAATCAGTTTTCTATGTCCAAAATGCAAATATTTACTGAAATAACAATTTCGATTTTCAATTTTACATGAACATTTTTCACTTGGAGCAGTTATTCACACATTATCTCTCACACAATATTACTGTCCATCAACAACAGTGAAAAAAATATTTTGTCACACAACAGCTGCTTGAACAGCTCTTTTTATGGAATCAAAACAGCGCAATATAACATTATAAAGTGCACATCTAAGGTAAACTAGTATTCGTAATGGAGGCTCTCGCTGGCAATCCGTAGTGGAGTTGTTCAGTTAATTCCGTTTTTCACGGCCCCCTGAATAAGGATTGTCGGTCAGCATGGAAGGATCTCTCCTTCTGTACTTTTTTGATCATTTATTGGAGCACTTTGCAGCAGAAGTAGTAGTAGTTGTAACAAAAGTATCAGAAGCAGGTAATAACCTAAATTACACATACATGCAGTAAAACATTAATATATCTATCTTTCTGCATCACAATGTAAATATGTATATAATTGACATTATTTAATACCTTTATTTAACAATACGTTTAATAAATAATGTAATCAACCCTGATTTCACTATGTATCAATATCGTCATCATTATTCATTGTTTTAAACGTAAGAAACCATACAACACAAACATATCAAGTCAAATCGAACAAAAGAACTACAAGTCCCAAAGGTCCAACCCAGAAGTGGAGCGCCGGCATGATTTACCCCAGCTGCAACGCAATTTACTTCGTTTAAACGTCAGATTGCAGACGGACAAACATGACAACTATGCAAAAATGAGCTAAATAAAGACAGCCCTGTTCTAGCAACATTTTAGCCCACGCTGTTTAAATTGCCGATTGCGAACGGTAACTGACTGTGATTGCATAGCGATGCGGCAAACAAAGCAACCGATCATGACCGAATCTAAAAGCTAACTTTACACATCTGACTTGATAAGAAGCACTCGCGTAGCTTAACATTGAGCCATGCCGACGAGCGAAGCGAGTGTATTCACTCACGAAACAAAACGCTATTTATACATCGCGCGAACGTCACCTGTCAGTGGCAGCCCGCCCTCTTAAAGCGCCGGGTCAATCCAACAGGAGTCGTTCAGCAAATTTGTTCTTCGTCGTGTCATCCATTTTCTTCGTTTTGAAATGATCCATAGCTGTCTGTCTGAGACAAGGGGGCGGAGTAGAACGTCAGCTGTGCGCTTGGCCATTAAGTGGTATTTCAGACTCGACGTGCTATGATGATAGCTCGGTTTACGACTGCAAAACATACAGGTAACTTTGGTCTTGTCAGTGGAACAATCTGGCAACTTTTTAAAAGTAAACTTTCCATTCATGAGCTATTTAAGTATCCGTTTTCGGTGTCTCGCGCTGCCGTGGCTGGCAAAACAAACGTGCGTGGACCGCGCAGCGCTTGATGTTTTGTTTCTGGTTTATTTATAGAGCAACGTAACATCCGCTGTGACGTCTCCGCGTTAATCTCGCGAGAAAAATTTTGATCCCGATAAAATTCATTTCAATTAATGCCGATATAAACGCGCTAAACTGACAGCGCTAAACTGACAGCTCTAATATATATATATATATATATATATATATATATACCGTATTTTCACGACCATAAGGCGCCATTAAAAGTCTAGTGTATGAGCCGAGTTCCAAAGCCTGACTGAGCGCGCTTCTGGCCGACACGCTGTTTATATAGAGAAAAGGCGGGCGTAAGTGACGTCAGGCATGCGGAAGTCTGCCAATGAGTGAAGGGTACACATAGAAGTCTTTTATTTTGGTCGATGAGTCTTTTAAGTTCTAAATTCTACACTCCATGTCTGCACCTGCTGTGCAGTTCCATGTTCAGCAGGTCATTTCTCCCGCACCGGTCTGGTTCCCTGCTACGCTTGCCCCAGAGATTACTACCAGCCAGATCACGGACGCTCTTATTGCCTGTCCTGCCCCTTCTACGGAACCACCACGGTTACCGGGGCAACCACCATCCAGCATTGCTCCAGTAAGAGTTCCAGTTCAGCTGTGATATTTATCTCTTTCCACATTCTGCAAACCAGTTCAAACCACAATGGTTCTACATTTCAACAATTCAAATAATTTCACAGCATTTCACTTCAGAATAATCTATTTGACAATTACGTCATATCGACAGAAATCATTTGTCCTGTTTCATTCGCAGGCTTTGGCTCCAGCTTTTTGCCCAAAGAGGAGAGTGTGACTGCCACTCCACAGGTGGAGGTCATCGAGGACTACCAAGCCAGCAGCCAGGTTGGACGCATGTTTTTTTTTTTTTTTTTCTCTGTTGAGCCAACTGCGTCGTGAGGTGTGCTTCAATCCGATCTGTTCCAGCAGGTTTTCCACGAGTGTTTCCTGAATCCCTGTCAGAATAAAGGGACATGTGAAGAGGTCGGCGCTGGCTACGTGTGCACGTGCATGCCTGGATTCACAGGTACAAGTAGAGACGGACCCGTTTAGGCCTGCGCTTCTTGAACTTCAACTCCCTTGTATACTACTAAATGCCGTCAGATTTAAGACGTCCCCCCCCACTCCACCAACAGGTGCCAAGTGTGAGGTCGACGTCGATGAGTGTGACTCAGCTCCGTGCCAGAACGGAGGCCTCTGTAAGGACGGCATGGGAGAATTCCAGTGTCAGTGCAAGGCGGGATTTTTAGGTCAGGCATTCTTTGATTTTGTACTACAAAAGTTTTTTTAAAAAATCAATCAATGATGTAAAAACAAGTGTTCTACAGTAATCAATGTGAACATTATTCCACTCGTGTTCTTTTTCTGAGCAGGAATTAAAATTCTGAGTTTTGTTGTTGTTTTTTTTTTTTTTTTATTAATGTGGCGAGTGGGGTCAGAAAAGTTGGTAAAATGTCAGTGCTGATTCTGTTCAAAGTCGATGAATCGCTCAGCCCGACACGGCAACTTTTGACACGATTGAAATTCAACTTGACAAATTCCATTTTGTCTCAGGCTCTTTGTGTGAAGCGGAGGTGAACGAATGTCTCTCGTCCCCCTGCCTCAATGAAGGTGTGTGCGTGGACGAAGTCAACAGATTCACCTGCAGTTGTGCCGGGGGCTTCACAGGTTAGAAGCATTTCCCGTTTTGAGCAAAAACAAGAGCCATGTGCTACATTTCCATGTATTTTTTTGTGTTTGTTTTGCTTTGCCTTGGCCTTCACTTCCTCAGGACCTCGCTGTGAACTGGAAATCAATGAGTGTCTGTCAGACCCATGTGAGAACGGCGGCGTGTGTGAGGACCTGACGGGCGGTTACGCTTGCAACTGCGCCGTCGGCTTCTGGGGGGACCGCTGCGAGATCAACGTCGACGAATGTAACAGCGCCCCCTGTCTGAATGGCGCCACCTGTCTGGATGGGGTGAATGATTTCAGGTGATTCATTGCATTCAATCCCATTCCATTCCATTTGTTTCCTGAATGTCCCAGAGTGTCGTCAGTAGTTTGCAACAGAGATACTATTTTTTAATTTGCTGTTCATCTCCTTGTTGGAGAACGGCAAATGCACTGAAACCTAAAGCGGTTTACAGAAGGTTAACGTTGAACCAAACTGTATCATTTTTGTCTACATTTTGTCTACTGTCCACGAGCTCATTGCTAACATAAAATGTAAAACATCTTAGACAAGTGAACCAAAAATTAGCTTTGTTGCGACCGTAATTATAAACCTTCAAATAACTGCGCCTGAACACACATGGAGCAGCAACACATGCAAACCGAGAACTATACTCCATGCTCTGTGCAAGTCCTCCTGAAAAGGTTCTTCATGCTCAAAATTTGACCCCAAAGCTGAATGCAAGTGCACGTGTAGCATGGTGTCACGACCGACTCTCACATTTGTATTTGGGAACGTGGCTCATCCATGTTGCCGATTCGCAGGTGTGAGTGTGTGGAGGGCTACAGTGGTCCATTTTGCGAGGTGGATGTGGACGAGTGTGACCCCAACCCCTGTGTGAACGGGGCCAGCTGCCTCGATGGTCTCGGGTCCTACACTTGCCGCTGCCTCCCTGGGTTCAACGGAAGCAGGTGTGAGACAGGTACTCTAGGACAGATGATGTACAAGTTTTTGGTCGCCATGAGAACGAAAGATCCATTTGAAACCAATATTTTACCCACTTGGATAAAACCGTTTGTTTTTTGTTTCCCCCCCGCCCTGCCAGAAATGTCTCCCGCCTTCAACCTAGACTTTGAGATGTCGGGTATCCATGGCTACGTGCTGATGAATGGAGTGATGCCAACACTTACGGAGATCACGTGCACCTTCTGGATGAAGTCATCAGACACCACCAATTATGGCACGCCCATCTCCTACGCCGTCGAGGGCAGCGATAACGCCTTTCTTCTCATAGACTACAATGGGTCAGTCATAATTCATCAGACAGTAGTTCTCATCAAAGTTACGTTTGACCGGTGTTCGCGTTCTAAGTGGGTCCTCGGAAACGCCGCGTCGGTGTCCCTGCAGGTGGGTGCTGTACGTGAACGGGAAGGAGCGAATAACCGACTGTCCGGCGGTGAACACCGGCAGCTGGTACCATATCGGGGTGTCCTGGAGGAGCTGGGATGGGGACTGGAGGATCTACATCAACGGCAAGCCCTCAGATGGAGGCAAAGGCCTGTCAGTTGGCAACAGCATCCCAGGTGTAGTGCTATATTCTGCCCGTCCCACTCACAAAGCTTTACTCTGGACTTGCTATCTATTAAGCTTTGGTGCCATCTCGTGACACCGTAGGGGGTATCAGAAGAAAATGCAAAAAATTGTGAGTTCTGGGGAAAATAGCGGAGCATAGGCTCCACACACACACACAATTGTAGTGTTAGTAAATTGAGTGACTAATTCACGCTCCCCCAAAAAGGGTGATAATGGCCAATGGATGCTACAAAAGGGCGGCAAATCACTATTTTTGTCAAAATGGAGCTCCATAATCCACTAGTTTGTTGACACCAAGCTATTAAACTGATCAATTCACTTCCACATCGCGCCTTGACATCAAGATGCCACAAGATGCCTTGAAAGCACACATTTGATCGAAACGAAACACCTCAATTAACAAGTAACACTTTTCTGACTTGGGCCTAAGATTTTCAGCAAAGAATTGAGGATAGGTTCCCCCCAAAAATTACCCCCCCCCCCAAAAAAAAAAAACCCCACCCCAAAATCCATGAATTTGAAAATGTGTGAATGCGGAACCGCAAATACACGCCGGTGCTTACTGGAGAAAAGAATCCATTTATTTGTCGAATGGTTCTTAATGGCCGAGGCTTGACCCTTGTGCTGTAGGTGGAGGGGCGCTGGTCTTGGGCCAGGACCAAGACCAGAGAGGTGAAGGCTTCAACCCTGTGGAATCCTTTGTTGGCTCCATCAGCCAGCTCAACATCTGGGATCGCGTCCTAACACCCCAACAGGTATGTATTGAATCTCATCACGATCACTGTTTGTAAAACAACATCCCGGTTGAGGCTGCTGCATTTTAATGTGGAGCGTGATGGTAGCACTCGGAGAGCTAAGTGTGCTCATGTGTAGATCAAGGTCCTCGCGAGCAGCTGCCCCGCCTCCCACGTCACTCACAGAGGGAACGTCCTCGCCTGGCCAGACTTTCTCAATGGAGGTCTGGGCCGCGTCAAAGTCAACCTCAGCAGCATCTTCTGCGCTGGTGAGTGTGCGTGGAGTCAGTCGCCGATCAATCACGAGGCAACGGCAATCGGTGTGGCCCAATCGGTGTCTGTCAACAGACTGCCCGCCGTTGGAGAACGCTGCACCCCACCTACACGCCTCCACGGTGGAGGTGAGTCCCGGCGCCCTGGTTCAGCTCTCGTGTGATCCTGGTTTTTACCTGGTGGGGGAGCCAGTTCTGCAGTGCCAAAATCAAGGAGAGTGGAGCCACCCTCTTCCCAGCTGTGAACGTAAATAACAAAGTCTCACGCTGTTGCAAAGCCTGTTTCTGTCCCTTTTAAATGGTGCCACATTTGGAAGGGATGACCAGTAGCTTTTTTACACGATGCTGCATTTTCAGGGTGTCCTGCAGCAATGTTCTGTTCCCCTTTCATTAACAGGAGTCTCCTGCGGGCCCCCTCAACTCCCCGAGAACGGCCAGTTTCAGGGGGATGACTTCCACGCCGGCGGCTCAGTCATCTACCAGTGCAAGCCCGGCTTCTACCTGCTGGGAGACGCCAAGGTGCACTGCTCCAACAGCGGCAAGTGGGGAGGAAATCCGCCGGCTTGTCTCGGTACTTCACGCCACGTTCTGGTTAATCCGCATGGTTGGAAGGGGCAGTATGTGTTATGTCATCCTTTGTGTGCATTGGAGATGTGGACGAATGCGCCCTGGGATCGGACTGCGACAGTCACGCCAGCTGTCAGAACACTGATGGGTCTTACACGTGCTCCTGCATCCACCCGTACAGTGGCGATGGCAAGAATTGTACAGGTAAAGGCAGCTCGCCAGTTCACCAGATTTTATTGGGGTGCGGGGGAGGGAACTGATCCGTTTTCACAATTCACATTTTTTAAGGCAGCGCTTTGCCACCGTCCCATAGAACTTTGTGGAAGTGCGTTGAGTAGCTTTGTTTCTATAAACATGTTGCTTTGTCAACATCTCGTTGCCTGTTGGTGCCAAATACTGTACCTATGTAGCAGTGAGTGGAGGAGGTTAATTTTAGTGTCAAGGAATAATGTTGAAATAAGTTGAAGAGCTTCATTTGGATTAAAAATAGTGCTTTTTCCGCGCATTTTGGGGCCAAGGAACAAATGCAGTGCTTTGCTGCCATCCTCTGGCAGTAAGAGGCAACTATAAACCCTTTTTGAGGGAATTCATTTACATGTAGATTTTCACTCTTCTCAATAATCATCGTGAGGGAACTCTGTACTCGTGTGTAAAAAAATCGGGTGAATGTAGAGTTAGCCATTCCACTCTAGTACATTCGTAAAAGTGGAGTTTCACAAAACTGTTCACTCTTATCGGGGCAGAACCTGTCAAGTGCGAGCCACCGGGAGAGCCCAACTTTGGCCACAGAGACGGCAGCAACTTCCTGATGGGCAGTCAAGTGGCCTTCCGCTGTGAGAACGGCTATGAATTAATCGGAGCGGCTCAACTGCAGTGCCTGGAGACGGGAACATGGGACGGCCCTGTTCCCCACTGCAGAGGTGATTAAGCACAGCTTCGGTCCGCTGACTTCCATGTGTTTACGGGCACATCTGCCACATCCAATATGGCGGACGCCCCGCCGTCTTGTAGCAACGGGCGCTCAACGAGGCTCGCTCTCTTTGGTTTTGATATCGAGGGTATCTACACTTTACTCAGACATTTCCTCTCATGTTTGCACAACAGCCCAATCTTGCCCACCGCCATCTGTTCCAGAGAATTCTCTCATGACAGGAAGCAACTTCACCTATGGAAGCAAGGTGACTTTCAGGTACCCTTTAACACCATATCATTTTCCCGCCCCAAACAGTGGACCCTTGCGCTCCCATCTTCCATGTGATTCTTCATCCGTCAATTATATGACAGGAGGCTCATTATTCAGGACATTCATGTTGACGACTAGCCTTGGCATGATTTGCCGATGTTGACACGCATGTCTCAACTGTGCTTGCAGCTGTGTGAAAGGTTTCCTTCCTCAAATCCCCTACGAGTTCCAGTGTATTTCTAGTCTGAGGTGGAGCGGGACACCACTTGTCTGCCATCCGGTGTCCTGCGGGGGACCGCCGATTGTCGGGAACGCCTACTACACCCTTACCACAAACACGTACAAGTCGACTGTCTCGTACTCCTGCGCGGAAGGGTTCAGGTAGGATTAAAACACGTGTAGGGTTCAATCCTTCAACGATCCAACAACGCTTCAATCACAAAAGTATTTCAGATTGTTCACGGTGTCAACAACTTTGTGAACAACTGTGCGTTCACATCCACCCTCGCAAAGTGGACCACTTTTTCAAATCATTTTTGCTGTCGCACCTCGAGTAATGTAATTGCCAGGATTTTCTTTGTGCGAAGACCACAGGGCCCCATAGAAGTGGTTTGTGAAGAGACAGGGGAGTGGAGCCGGCCCTATCCTCGCTGTGTCAGCGTCCTGTGTGGCGACCCCCCAACCATGAGGGACGCCGTGACTCGAGGAGAGAGCTATGAGCTGGGGAATAAGGTGCACTATGTCTGCAAAGAAGGGTAAATTAGACCGCTTTGCTAAACAAAAACAAATTAAAAAAATATGTGAACACGCCAACATCTTAATTCACAGCCGGCCCAAGGCTGAAGCCAGCCACTCTTAAGTGGCCACCCTGCAACCACGAGGGGCCTCCGAAAGCAATTAACAGCCAGCAGAGTCTGCAGTAGTGTTGAGGAAGAGCATAGTCGCATAAAAGGTTCAATGTTCACAAATTAAATGTTTGTCTTCAGGGAGCTGAGTTTAATTTTACATCGTTTGAAAAAGCTAATTCCGCAACTTTCGATTCGGTTTTGTCCCCTTGTTTCGAGTCCCTCTGATCAGTCACGTAATGATTTGATATTCATTGTCCATCTCATTTAATACTTGATACATTTTAAGTTAGCCTTGTCGTTTGCAAGCTATTGTCTGTCACCTTGATTCAGTTACCTTAGTCGGACGAAAATTGTACTTTGCCACCATCTTGTGGCATCTTGGTGTCAAGGAACTATGTTGAAGTAGGTTGAGGAGTCTCATTTTAAACTAAATAGTGCTTTGACACCATCTTGTCGTATCTTGCTACCAAGGAACGCTGATGAAATAAGATAAGATAACCTTTATTTGTCCTACACTGGGGAAATTTGCAATGAGTTGAGAAGTTTAATTTAGACAAAAGTAGTGCATTGCCCAAATCCCTTTTCCATCTTGGTGTCATGAACTATGTTGAAGTTACTCGAGAAGCTGCATTTAGATAGAAGTAATGCTTTGTCCCCATCATGCGGCGTTTTAATGCAATTATAAATAAACCTTTTTTTTGGGGGCAATGACGCTGTCGTCTTTGTAATTGAGGACCCCAAACTGACTTTTAATTGAAAGGCTTGGGCCGGCTGTGTCAGATTTCAAATGACCTCCCCTTCCCTATCTCGGTCTCCTTGACAGCTACACTATGATTGGCTCGGAAACCAGGGAGTGCCTGTCAAACGGCCAGTGGAGCGACAGCTCGGCTCAGTGCGTGCCTCGTTCTTGCGGACCGCCGCCTGCCATTGACCACGCCGAGCCCTACGAGAGCCACCAGCTTTTCGGCGACACCGCCAATTACTACTGCACCGATGGCTACACCGCGGGAAACAACTCCAAGATGGTGTGCAACGCGGAGGGCGTGTGGGCGCCCCCCGATGGAGAGGAGCCCCCTCGCTGCATCGCCAACTTCTGCTTGCGTCCGCCGGAACTCCCCCACGCCATCTTGGACTCGCTCGGCAAACCCAAATACACGAGCGACTCTGAAGTCAGCTACAAGTGCGAGGAGGGCTTTGTGCTCAACACCACAGCGATGCTGCGGTGCCTCCTGGGAGGGGAGTGGGACCCTCGACCGTTCGATATCAGCTGCGTGCCCGTGAGGTGCTCCAAACCGGACGGCATCGATCGGGGCTATGTGAGCGGAAGCGACTACAATTTCGGAGCCGTCGTGGCGTATAGCTGCGATAAGGGCTTCCTGATCCGAGGGGAGAAGAGGCGGACCTGTAAAGCCAACGGAGAGTGGGGCGGAGTTTTGCCGACCTGCGTTCCTGTGTCTTGCTCCTCACCACCGCTACTCAAAAATGGCTACATCCAGGTTAGCCACAGAGCACACGCCAGATTTCATTCATACATTGTTTCCCGGCCTTCAGTGAGCTCAGGCGCGTGCGGTTTCAAAGCTCCTAAAACAGAGAGGTTCATTAAAAAAAGAGGTTACGTGATGTTCAAATGGAATGCTTCATTAACTGCGGTCTATCATAACACAGAACAATCAGCAAAGCATCAACATCACGCATCTAGCATGCGCACAATGATTAACCCGTCCGTGCTCCATCAATGATGGTCCTCAGTAGTGAAGTGCTTCAACACAAACAAGCCCGCTTCCCATGAGCCTCAGCAACAGGCCCGGTGTTAGCTTGCTAGCCTAAACAACACGCGAGCTTAAACTGACATCATACACGGACGGGCAAAGCTGATGACGCACTTCTTTTGCTCCTCCAAAGGTCCGAGGTCGATTCACCTTCAACAGCAAGGTGATCTACGCCTGCAACGCCGGCTACAGGCTGCTGGGCCGTCCAGAACGAGTTTGCCAGGCCAACCGCCAGTGGTCCGACAACGATCCGCCCACCTGTGTACTTTTGACCTGTGACCCCCCTCCCAAAGTTGCGTACGGACAATACAGGGGCTCGGACTTCCAGGTGGGTCGGAAAGTGGAGTACTTCTGCGACGAGGGCTACGAGCTCGTGGGTGATGCCATCTGGACCTGCCTCAAGTACGGCCGCTGGGACAAGACGAGGCGTCCGCGCTGCTCGCCCGTGCAGTGTCCGGAGCCGCAGCTGGAGGAGAACCACCTGGTTCTGAAAGGCCTGGACTTTGAAACAGGCACTGTGGAATTATCCTGCGAGGCTGGCTACATCCTGGAGGGGCCGCAGATCCTCCGCTGTTTGGCCTCCCAGGAGTGGAATGGCACCTTTCCGGTGTGCAAGCAGGTGCTTTGTGGGCCTCTGCCCGATGTGTCGTTCGGTGGTCCTTTCTCAGCTTCTGCCCCTTTTCCCTTCAATTCCGTGGTGACCTACAAATGCGTGGACGGCTTCACGCTGCGCAAAGAAGACTCTGTCTCCTGCCTGTCCAGCGGGAAGTGGAGTCATCCGTACCCAGAGTGCATTCCTGTCGAATGTCCTCAGCCCGTGGAGATTTCCAACGGCATTGTTGACGTTCAGGGTCTGATGTACCTCAGCAAGGCGCTGTACAGCTGCAAGACCGGATACCAGTTAGTGGGGAACGCCACTGTCCTGTGCGGGGAGAAGGGACTTTGGATCGGAGGGGTGCCTTCTTGCCGCCCGGTGGAATGCTCACCGCCCAAAGAGATCGCCAACGGAAAAGCGGCTTTCACCAAACTTCAGTTTGGTCACAGCGTCACCTACTCTTGCCGCCGCGGTTACCGCCTTCAAGGCCCCGAGACTCTCAAGTGCCTGGCGAGTGGAGAATGGAGTGCCGAACCATCTGTTTGCGAGCAGATATCCTGCACCCCTCCTCAGCCCATTGAAAACGGCTTCGTGGAGGGCCAGGATCACGGTTTCGGGGTCACCATATTCTACAGCTGCTTCCCTGGCTTCCAGCTGATTGGCCAGGACCACCTCACATGTGAGGAGTTTGGCTGGTCAAGTGCCGTTCCTCTCTGCGTGCCCTCCGACTGTGGCCTGCCTCCTCACATTGACTTTGGGGACTACGTTAGGGCCACGGAGTCGGGGGGAGGCTCCCCGAGAGATCTGAGCTTCCTCCATGGGACAACCATCGAGTACCGCTGTCACAAAGGTTACGACCTCACGACCCCCACCAGGTTAACGTGTCAGGAAGACGGAAGCTGGAACGGGACGGCGCCCTCCTGCGTCCCGGCCGAGTGCGTGACGCCCCCGAGCCCCGCGCACGGCCGCGTCAACGTCACGGACACATCCCGAGGCAGCACGGTCACCTACACCTGTGAGGAAGGGTATGAGCTGGAGGGCGAACCGGTGAGGCAGTGCTTATCGGGGCAACTGTGGACTGACGATGCCCCCGTGTGTCGTCCCGTTTCCTGCGGGGACCCTGGGCCTGTGGCCAATGGTACAGCTCGCGGAGGTGCCTTTGTCTACGCTCAAGTCCTACACTATACGTGCAATCCCGGGTTTCTCCTCAAGGGTGCTGACAGTATTACTTGTCAGGCCGACGGGAAATGGACTGGACCAAAACCTCACTGTGAGTTGGTGTCTTGCGGCCCTCCCACCCTCCCCAGTGATATCACTTTCAAAGGCCAAGACTTTGTCTACAATGAGGAGATTGAACTCACCTGCGAGCCCGGTTTCCTCCTTCAAGGCAAGTCAGTCAGTGTTTGTCAGGCCGATGGCACCTGGAGTCATGAGGCTCTTACCTGCGTAGCCGCCCACTGCGAGAAGCCCTCGCCGATACCTCACGGGCGAATACTGGGCTCAGAGTTTGGCTTTGACAGCAAGGTGATGTATGTATGTGAAGAAGGATACGCTATAAGTGGCGATGCGACGCGTCATTGTCAGTCCGACGGGCGCTGGGACAAACCCGCGCCGCGCTGCCAAATCGTCAGCTGCGATCCGCCCGAGGACATCAGCCACGGCTTTCTGAACGGCTCCACTTTCAACCACGACGATGTCGTGGAGTACGTCTGCTTTGAAGGTTACGTGGTCGTCGGGGACCCCGTCTTGCGGTGCTCGGCCCAAGGGTTCTGGATCGGCACCGTGCCCCAGTGTCGGCCCTGCGTCTGCGCCCTCCCGCTTTTGAAATTCGGCGTCGTTCTGGGGCAGGAGCGCGCCTGCGGCGACCGAGTTCACTTCCGGTGCGACGACGGCTACAGGTTGCTCGGTCCGGCTCACGCCGTGTGCGAGAAGGGGGGGGTGTGGAGCCCCGGCGTCCCTGTGTGCGGCCGCGGGAGGTGCACCGTCGCCCCGCCGACAGTTCCAAACACTGTACTGCAGGGCGGCAGCGCCGCCTTCCCGGACACCATTGTATACAGGTGCCGGCCCGGCTACCGGCCGAGGGGGTTGCCACACCTCTCCTGCGGGAGAGACGGCAGGTGGGGTGAGCCGAGGATCAGCTGTGAGCCTGTCAGCTGCGGAAAACCTCCTGATGTTGCCCATTCTCAAGTGGAAGGAGAAGCCTTTACCTTCCCAAACCGCGTCACGTACAGGTAAACTGCTGCCGGGGATGACTTTCAAGTGCCTTTTGAGAGGAGCCTCCGCTTACATTCCAGACCCATCTAGAAAACCCTTTTCTTTAATATGTATTTTTCCTCCTCCCGCATGCTTTTAAACACCTTTCCACTTATTCCTTAGCAAATATTACAGCGAAATTTGACACTTGGGTCTGGAACACGCCCTCGACCATCTACTCTGTATCCATGGCCTAACGAAATGGTTTCACTCTGTTTTTCCAGATGTGAGGATGGGTACGAGCTGGCGACACAGACAGCGACTCTCTCCTGTCTCAGCGATGGCACGTGGTCCAAGCACAGCATCCGCTGCCATCCCGCGCCCTGTCGCCTCCCCGCGAATCACTCCATCGCCCGCCTGCTGATCACTGGAAATGAGCTCACTCCTGTCGGAGGCACGGTGGCCCTCTCCTGCCCTGCTGGGTTGTACCTGCAAGGCTCAGCGCTAGCCGAGTGTCAGGTACGGAACATGCATGTCAAGGCGGAAAGTGGCCCCACGGAGAATCCGAACCTTTTGTTTTTCTGTTGCCTTTGTAATAAGGTGGGTGGAAGCTGGGCTCCGGGCCTCACGTCAGTTTCGTGTGAGCCGGTGGTGTGTGCAGAGCCCCCTCCTCTTTTGAACGGTGTCCGCGAGGGCGACAGCTACAACTACGGAGACTTTGTCCTGTACTCGTGCCTGCCTGGCTTTGAGATCAAGGTTTGTGCTCACCAAGAGATTGTTTGAGGCACGAGTTGAGCTGTTCCCCTTTTTTCTCGGATGAGATTCAAAAGCACAACCGCGCAGCGTTTTTCTGATTGGTTGGTTAAGCACGTTAGACTATCAAAACATTGCAATCTAAAGTGACTGGCACACATTCATACATTTAATAACCAGCACCTGTCATGGTTCTGTTTGTGACCAACAGGTGGCACTGTAGGGCTCCACCTGCAGCTGCACACCTGTTGGTCATTGTGTCATTAGTTTGTTTATAATAATAATAATACATTTTATTTGTAAGCGCCTTTCATAGCACTCAAGGACACTTTACAAGCAAGATCAAACATTAAAATCACAGCAAACATTAAAATCACAGATAAAATTATAAATAAAAGAAGAGATAAATTAAGTAGAGTATGCGAGTCTGAATAGGTGGGTTTTGAGCTGGGTTTTGAAAGTGGGAAGAGAGTCAATGTTGCGAATATTGGGTGGAAGTGAGTTCCAGAGTTTGGGGGCAGAGCGGCTGAAGGCTCGGCACCCCATTGTGCTAAGACGGGCAGAGGGTATAGAGAGGTGGAGGGAGGATGAGGACCTGAGTGAGCGAGAGGGAATGGAAATCTGAAGAAGATCTGAGAGATACGGGGGGCAAGGTTATGGATGGCTTTAAATGTATAGAGAAGTATTTTGAAGTTGATTCTAAGTTTGACAGGAGCCAGTGGAGCTGTCGGAGGATGGGGTGATGTGATGGAAGGAGGGGGTTCTGGTGATGATCCGGGCTGCTGAATTCTGAACAAGTTGAAGTTTATGGAGGAATTTGTGATGGACACCGAGAAGAAGTGAATTGCAGTAGTCGATGGGAGGTGATGAGACTATGGACAAGGATAGCAGTGGTGTGGGGAGTGAGAGAGGGACGGAGACGGTTGATGTTACGGAGGTGGAAATATGCGGACCGGGTAATGTTATTGATGTGGGAGTGGAAAGATAGTGAGCTGTCGAGGATGACACCCAGGCTCTTGACCTGAGGGAAGGTGATACAGTGGAGTTATCAATTGTGAGGAAAAAACTGTCGGCTTTGCGTAAGGTGGATTTGGTACCGACGAGGAGGAGTTCTGTTTTATTGCTGTTTAACTTGAGGAAGTTATGGGTGAACCAGGATTTGATTTCTGAGAGACAGTGAGAGAGGAGGAGGGTGGGAGTGAGGCGTCGGGTTTGCTGGAGAGGTAGAGCTGGGTGTCATCCGCGAAGCAGTGAAAGTGAATGCCAAATTTGCGAAAAATATTGCCAAGTGGAAGAAGGTAGATAATGAAAAGGAGGGGACCCAGGACAGAACCCTGGGGTACACCAGAAGTGACGGGGAGGGATTGTGAAGTGAAGGAATTGAGTTGGATGAACTGAGAGCGGCCAGTGAGATATGAGTGGAACCAACTTAGTGGGGTTTGGGTGATGCCTAAGGAGGAGAGTCTATTAAGGAGGATGGGGTGTGAAATGGTATCGAAAGCTGCACTCAGGTCAAGGAGGATGAGTATGGAGATTAAGCCAGAGTCTGCTGCCATGAAAAGATCATTTGTGATTTTTATGAGAGCTGTTTCTGTACTGTGATGGGGACGGAAGCCGGACTGGAATTGTTCATAAAGACTATTACAGGTGAGATGGGAGTGGAGCTGAGAGGCAACAATTTTTTCGAGAATTTTAGAGATGAAAGGAAGGTGAGAGATGGGGCGTAAGTTATTGAAATCATTGGGATCTGAACCGGGTTTTTTCAGGATTGGGGTGACAGCTGCAATTTTGAAGGGGTTAGGAACAATTCCAGAGGACAGAGAGGAATGAATAATGGCTGAAATGAATGGAAGGAGAGATGGTAAGCAGGATTTGACCAGAGCTGTGGGGAGGGGATCTAGCTGACAGGAGGAAGTCTTGGATTTGATGATGAGATCTGAGATTAATGAGGGCTGGGGGAGTTCAAAAGAGGATAACAGTTGACAAGGGGAAGGGTGGTCAGAGGAGGGGAGTGACACAGAGGAGCCCAGGTGCTGGTGGATTTTGTTGATTTTTTTCAATGAAGAATAGGAGGAGAGCGTTGCAAGTGTCAGAGGAATAAAAGTGAGGTGGTAGGGAGACAGGGGGTTGAGTGATTCTGTTCCAGAGGGAGAAGAGAGTCTTTGTATTTCCGGCGTTGGAGCAGATGATGTTTGTTTGTTTGTTTAAAAGGACTCCCGGCACGACCCCTCGGTGTCGGGCCAGTATTGCTTATCTGCAAAATAACTCGTCAGCATTCAATAGTACGAACAGTTATTTCCATTTAGCGCTGTTATATGTCAAATTGCCATTACAGTGTGTGTGTGTGTGTGTGTGTGTGTGTGTGTGTGTGTGTGTGTGTGTGTGTGTGTGTGTGTGTGTGTGTGTGTGTGTGTGTGTGTGTGTGTGTGTGTGTGTGTGTTTGTGTGTTTTGTTTTCTGTCTTAGGTATTTTTGCTACTTTGATTTCTTGTGATTTTTCTGTACTTTATTTGAGTGAGTTTTTGAGGTTGTTTCAGATTCAGATTCAGATTCAGAAAACTTTATTTATCCCCGTGGGGCAATTAGAGTTTCTCCAGTGTATTCCTGTTTACATTTTGTTAAATACATCTCGGTCAGCCTCCCCGCCTCCCTGCTTTTGGGGTCCTCCAACTACAACCACGCAAAATGTGACAGCACCACTTACATCATTATTGATTGCACATGCAGCAGCTGCGCGATGTTAGACTGCGTTTTTGCGTCGCATTGGTGGCTTCTGTATCTGCATCGAACGAGTGCCTAGTGAATAATTCACGATTTCTGCTTTCTTCATCCACTGTAACAACTGAGCAGTTTCACTCTTGCTCACCCGCTGATGCAATGGCCAAGAATGCAGTTACACAAAGTCACGTGATTTCCCCTGCAGCACTCATCATCTTGCTGAAAGATGATAAGATACTTCCTTGATAGGAATGTGAGTTTATAACGCTGCATTGATCCACTGAGGACACAGATTTTGCAACAGGAACTCGATAAAAGCCAGTAGTGTAGTCATAAATAGCAGTTATGGCCATGCCGCTCCCATCAAGTGACAACGATCCTGAGGTGGAAGTAAGTCCTGTGTGTGAAAGTCCCAAGTCAAGCAAATCTATAGCTCCTGTGGCAAAAAAATAAAATAAATAATAATAATCAAGCCATTCCCTCCTCGTGACATCCTAAAATCGTACTAATCAGCATTTTGAAACGTACTTCCAGCACGCTGGTGTCAGCTCATGCACAGTTTTGCCCGACCAGTAACATCCTGCTCCACGAATGCGCTGAATTGTCTTACGACGTCCGTGCAAGTCGGTGGACCTGAAGATGAATTCCGAATCAATGCTCAAACAGCTATTCATACCTGTCGGGTGAATTTTTTTTTTCCACAGGGGGACTCTGTCCGGACCTGCCAGGCGGACAGAACTTGGAGTGGCACTCAACCAGCCTGTCTTGGTAAGTCTCTTCAGACGGGCGACAAAGCGGCGGCGCCTGAAGCGTTGTTCATGCGGGCGTGCGTCGTCTCCCTAGCACAGTCCTGTGGGCCTCCCCCGACAGTCAAGAACGCAACGGTGCGGGCGACGGGTGAAACGTACTCGCACAATGCCAGCTTCGCGTGCGACGCCGGCCTTCAGCTTGTTGGCCCGGCTACGGTGGTCTGTCTGGCCAACGGCACGTGGAGCCTGCCCATACCTTCTTGTGAAGGTAACCGCCAATTTTGCTTTAGACGGTGGTGGTACATGGGCACTTCCTGTCGTGCTTGGGCAAATCTTTTTTTTTTTTTAACCGTATGATGACTCGGGTCCTGTGAATCTGGAGGTACCACTGTTTATTGTAAACGATGTTACCAGCTTTGTTGTTGAACTGAGGAGCTCTATTTTCATGACTGGCGTAAATCCTGCGTGGCATAAAACCCGATTTTGGTCATTTTGTCAATGAACACAGGCTGGTATCAGGGCGATGACAAGGATCCCGTTGTGTCATTTCAGCCACTCGGGGCTGCGAAGGCCCCAGGCAAATGCTGCACGGCAAGGGTCAAGAACACAACCTGATCACTGGACGCGCTGTGCAGTTCACCTGCGACAAAGGCTACAGCCTGGTGGGAGAAGCCCTGGTGATGTGTATGGGGGGCAACTGGACCTCCACCTTCCCAACTTGCCAACGTGAGAAAGCAGGCAGCCCATGCCCGTCCGTGACTTGGACACATTGCAACTACAAATGGTAATGAGCTTGCATGTCCCCCCCACGCCCCACAGCCAAAATGTGCCCGTCTCCTCCGGGATGGAAGGACGCCAGGACGGAGGGCCGCAAGTTTTATGTGGGTCAGTCAGTACGGGTGAGCTGCCCTAAAGGCCAGCAATTTCGAGGGGGCGGCAGCATCACATGCAGGCCGGATCAGACCTGGAGCCCCGTCACCTCCGCGTGTGAGAGTACGTACATCCTTTCTACTTACTTTGGCTTCAAGTCCATTAGTGGGACTACAGTTAGTGCTGAAATGTGAACTGAATCGTCTACAAATTGAAAAACAATTCAAGCCCCTCTAACATGATATGCGGTTTCGACATTTAATTCTGTGTCCCTTCACGTCCAACGAGAAGGGGGTACGGTACCAATCCGATTTTACGTTAAAATAGTGATTGATCAATTTTGATTGTGCTGTTTAACGACCAGCTTGACCAATCAGGAAAGCACCTTAACTTAGCAAATACAGTGAGCCTCCCTCATACTTGTGGTTTCGCCCGAAAAGTATTACGTTGGCACTGTCTTACTTTGGCTTCTTGGTGCCAAAGAAGTAAATTGCGATGTTTCATTTAGTGAATCCCCAAACCTTTGAGATGTGCATGTCTGTTAAAAAAAAAGGTACATTTTCACCCCACTTCATTCATTATTATGCTCTCTCTCTCTCTCTCTCTCTCTTTGAACATTTGTTCACATTTCATCGTTTTGCTTTTTGTTACAACTGCCCAAAGGAAAAAACATTGCAACCTTTGGATATTGGTTGTTCAAGGGCTCCAACTGTATTTTTCGACGATCTCTTATCTCTTTATTGCGGATTTTCACCTTTGCTTTGATCCCAACCAATTGAGTCGTCATCAAACACCTTCGCTGTGTCTGATTATCTGCTTCCATGGCAACCATTGTCACATCAGCCTTTGGTCTCTGCTCAAGTGCGGTCGGCTTGCTTGTGCATGTGACGTGTCACCATTTTCAATTTCCATTTAGGTTCCAAGGAGATTTACCTCCAGATATGACATATGATGTGGAAAACAAAAAATATTCACATCCCCGTGGGACTCCAAATTGGTTCCACAAAAATCCTTCAAAAAAAACAACAAAAAAAACTATCGACAGATGGTCACGAGACAGTCTTTAGAAAACATTTCTCGGCTGCGTGAGTAACTGGCGGGTCGTTCCATGTGGGCTGTTGTCCAGGGGTCTCCTGTGGCCCCCCCCTCCACGTGGCCCACGGGTTGGTGCGGGGGGCGGTCTTCCAGTTCGGGGACGTGGCCGCATACTCGTGTTTTGCCGGCTACGCCATGGAGGGCGTCGGAAGGAGCCGGTGTTTGGAGAACGGCAGCTGGACGCCGCCTCCCACGTGCAGAGGTAGAGAGCTCCACACGGGGCGGTTGGGGGATTGGGCGCCCCGTCCTTCCTGGTTTAATGGCCACGTCACGTCCATCTCCCTTTGCTCCTGCTCCCCTTCCAACTCGACGCACGTCTCTGTCCTCTATCATTTTCTTTGAGCTGCATGTACAGTGAGCCCCCGTTCATCACTTGGCATGTGTTCCAGAACCACCCGCAATAGGTGAAAATCCAAAATAGAGAGACTGAAATTTTTTTTTGTGGGGGGTGGTTTCATCACTTCCTCGTGAAAACCCTTTTTGATTTCGTCTTCTTGCTGTTAAGAAATGGGATATTATGCTGCAGAGTGCTTCGCTCAAGATCTTTATTTGGCACCAGTTGAAACATAAACTGTAAACTGAGATTAGGAAAAAAAAGAATCAAACATTATGTATTTTAGCACCAAAATGTTCATTTTGTCAAAAAAATGTCCGTTAGCTCAATGCTAACTTATCATGTGAAACCCCATTGATGGGTTACTCAAATTAGCATAGCTTTTAACGGTCATCATAAAACCTCATAATGGAGCCACAAAAAAAATCAACATAATCACCAATAATATGTTCCTGGGAGCCCCATTATTTTAACCCTGCATTGTGATGAATATTGCGTTTGTGCAATACGAGTTAAGCGGTAAAATCCACCTAAATGTGTCCAACTCAGGGGGCGGCCATTTTGCCACATGCTGCTGACTGAATGTGACACCACAGTTGCTCAGGTAACAAACAATCATGGCTCATCTGTTTTCTGAAGCTGAGCCATGGGCAAGCAACTGGGATATCATTGTCGACAGCTCTTAGCAAAAATGGCCGCCTCCTGAGATGGACACACACAGGTGGATTTTACTGCTTAACTTTCCCTATATTCCACAAACACATTATTCACCAGAATGCCGTGTTTAAACTAGGGGGGAGGCATAGAAGATATTAATGTAGAGAACATTTTGGAGTTGACTTGGCCTTTTATTGGCACCCCTCAACACCACCACCAATATTGCGATTTAACTTGCAATTACAGTTTTTTTCCCCAAGATTCTTTTCTCCTGTATTTGTTGACAAACTCAAGCAATGAATTAACAATAATCTGTCCGGTAATCATATCAGATTTATTCTTCCGCGGTGTTACACTGAAGGTGTGCGACTCTAAATTCGGCTCTAAGAAAAAAACTAGGCCAAAAAAACAAACAAAACACCAAATTGCAATATGGTGAGAGTTCACTCTACTGTAATGTAGGAGTAGCCGTCATTCCTGTCAACATGCCTTTGCAATTTCGCAAGAATGAATCATTTAGTGAAGCTATGAAAGAGGAAAAACAACATTCTCCACATGTTTTTGTGGCAGTAGTACAAAAGCAAGTTGCTTTCACACATGCATTATTTCCTCAACACAGTGTGTGTGTGTGCTGTCTTGTCCGGGGAAACCAAGACAACAAAAGTATTTATAAAAAATGATTAAACTTATTTAAGAAAGAAAAAGAAAAGAAAAAAAAACATGGAGGGACACCGTTCACAGATCTGTCAAGGGAGCCTTCTCCCTCTCTGCGTCTTGCGCTCTCTTTATCTTGTTGGGAGTTGGTGAAGGCCAGCGCAATCATCATTATTGAGCAGCTACACAGAGTACAGAAAGGTGCATGCGCAGGAACATTGCTTATCCGCAAAATAACTCGTCAGCATTCAATAGTACGAACAGTTATTTCCATTTAGCGCTGTTATATGTCAAATTGCCATTACAGTGTGTGTGTGTGTGTGTGTGTGTGTGTGCGTGTGTGTGTGTGTGCGTCTCAGCTGTGTGTTGGCTGCCCTGCCAGAACGGAGGTATGTGTCAACGGCCCAACACCTGCGCTTGCCCTGAGGGATGGATGGGCCGACTCTGCGAGGAGCGTGAGTAGCTGAGTCATCTGTGACAAGGCCGATTTGGCAAAAGTACTCACACTGCAAAAAAAAAATACAACGGATAATAACTCACCAACTATATAAAATCGGGCTTCAAATGCACTGGGTATCTCTGTTTAATGCGCCAAAACCCCAAAAATAAATATCAGTAAAGTACACAAGTACAGTAACAAAGTATTTCTACATGTGTTGCTTCCTACCAAAGCAACACAATTACAGCACAAATTTGCAAACGTAAGATGGCTGCAGTGCGCAGTAACTAGAAGTCCATCCCATATGTGACACAAATGAGACTTTGGACAGCGGGGGAGGGAAATGGCCTAATTTGGAAAGTTCCACTTGCGTGTGTCCTCACCTTTGTTGCCACCGCTTTCGACACGAATGACTGTGTCAAGTTATTTTGCCTTTATATGCTATAAACTCTGGGGGAAAATATAGTGCACATTAAATCGCAGTATCGAGGGGAAAAAAAAATCAAATCAGATTCTTTTTCGGCCGTGTTGTAAAACAATATTCCAGCGTCTTTCTCCCTCCTGGAACAGCCATCTGCATCCTGCCGTGTTTGAACGGAGGCCGCTGCGTGGCTCCATACCAGTGCGACTGTCCCACCGGTTGGATGGGCACCCGCTGCCACAGCGGTGAGTGATTGTCGTCTGCAGGAGGTCGCGGACGTTCGCCCCTTTTGGATTGATCTCTTGTGCCTTTTCCAGCTGTGTGTTCGTCACCTTGTCTGAATGGAGGCAGATGCATCAGGCCAAACAGGTGTCGCTGTAGTCCAGGTTGGAGTGGGCACGACTGCTCCAGGTAAGCCCTTTTCAACGTGGACGCTACGCTACTCATCAGAAGTTAGTGATTGAGCCGGGAACTCCGTATTCCTCCTTTTTATGGATCAAAAATGAAAATCACATTCCACCCAAAGGCCCGTTATCTCAAACTCGACGTGGGTAGTGCATTTTTCATGTCTTATTTTTGCTTGCAGCGTGACCCTAAAGTATTTCCCTTTGTCGTCACAGGAAAAGGAGGTCAGGATACTATCACTTCTAAACATTCCACCCTGCCCCCTGTTTGGAGGGGACTTCTTCACAAAGCATCTCCAGCAAAGCAAGAAACAATTTGTAAAATAAAGCTGTATTTTTTCATATAAAGAAACAACAGTATGGAATATATGCTGCTATATTCTTGTAAAAATGGATGTGTTTGTCCAGTGTATGTAAACTAATGTTTGTGTTTTTCTTTTTTTAATTAAAGCAGAAATGTCTGTTCATGACTGACATGCTTTTGACACATTAATTAGGTGGGTTGCACTGTATGGAGGCATTCAGGACGACAAGTATGAAGGGTCCCAAGATATCATTTATTCAATCCGCCAGGATGGAAACACCACACACAGAAAAACATTTCTTAGCAAATGTTTCAGTGAACCTACGCGCTTGCCAGATCTGCTAACTTTTTCTTTAGTGTTGCTTCATTGGCCCCAGAGAAGGAATCTACCTGTAAAAATCCAAAGGAAAAGGACAAATTAGAGAATTGAAAAAAAGACAACAGCTTCTGACAAGATGATATAAAAATGTCCCCCTTACCCGACTTCCATTCCTGTAAAAGTGGAATGTGGGCATGCATTGGACACCACATTTGGCGCTCACTTCCTGAAACGCACAAGGGGAAGAAGTGAGTCAAGGTGCAACTATCAACACAGTTGGATCTTCAACATTGTTTCACCCGAGTCAGGCCTTGTTCAATTTGACTACAGTGATCCCTCGCTACTTCACGGTTTGCTTTTCGCAGTGCAGCGCGGATTTTTCAAAAGTATTCATAAATAAATAAATAAATAAATACATTGCGAAAATGCTGCAAAAGGTCCGCGAGAGGCAGCGAAAGTCAGCAAAACAACAGCGAGTCACATAGAGCAACATAAACAGTACTAAGTGTATATTTCATGTTTGTTTACTGTATTTTGTTATTTATACACTAACCTAACTTATACATCTTATAAATGTATATAAATATTAGTATATAGCATTAAGTAATGTTAATTACTACAAACATTTACATCTACATGCATGTATGTATACCATTAAATTTGGCCTTATAAATATATATATTTATGTTGAGAGGGAAGAAATTTCATCTGTGCTGTATGTTACACATACGTACAGCACATTTGACAATAAAGTTGTATTCAATTCAATATACTCATACACATGTACATATACCTGTACATCCATCGGGGGCCGGGGGGTCTCCGTCCCCATTAACCGCGATAAGTGAGGGATCACTGTACTCTATTTCATAAAAGATGGTTTTCAAATGGCCAAAGGTGCTTACAGCTCAAATTGGAAATGACGAAAACCTTGACCACTTTTACATTAACAGAGCTACAACGGTTCGCAGAAAATGCAGCACTTAAAATGGTTGACATTTCTACATCCACACCAATTTCTAAGCAATAGTTAGCATACCTCACACTTATCCACGTCGACTTTAAGGAAAATCACATCCGCGTAAGCCACGTTATTGGACAATTCCTGCAAGAGAATCAAACGTGAGCTTTTGTATTTGCTATCTCTATGCCCAACTTTGAACAGAAGATGCAACTTGATCAAGAATCAGGCAGGCGCCATCATCAACTCACTTCAAAAATTGGGGCCATGGTTTTACAAGGGCCACACCACACGGCTGTGAAGTCCACCACAATGAGCTTGTCTCCGCTGTTCTTCAGGTAACCATCAAAGTCTTCCTGGAAACCACAAAAGGGGTATAGTTGTGTATAGTTGTGTTTTGGGGGGTCACATAACTGTGACCCCCAAAACATTTCTGCTGTGCTTGCAAACTCAACTCACAACATTACCCTGAAAAATAAAATAATATAGCTGAAAGACTTTGCCTCGGAACGAACTTATTTTGGATTAAACCATTTGTCCCGCTGACCCCGAACGCAGCATGACGTCATGTATGAGGTGACCCCCAGGTTCGATCTCCATTTTGAGGTAATTTGTCATCGTTTTAATGACACCTTCGAATAAACCCAAATAGATCAGAAACAAGCACTCGAGCGAGACGAACTTTTAAGTTCAGCTACGGTGAGTTTTAAGGGGGGGGGGGAAACAAGAATGACATTTCAATTACATGTTTGCCAGGATATTGTTGAGTAATCAAGTTCTTTTCGGGGGAATTAATAGTACTCAGTTTTCCCGCCTCAACATTTTCTTGAAATGAAATATTCCCTTTCACGGGTTCGATACACTCCAAACTACCCTTCATTGCCGTCGTTGACTTGATTGGATTGAGACTCGGCGTTGTGTCCGGAAATGTTGGCGTGATGACACCTGTGTGCCGTGACGTTAGCATTAACATTAGCGTTAGCTTTAGCTCGGCCCGGCCCCACTGTGCTCGAGTTACTCCAAGCAGCCCCCCACCCCCACCGAGTTAGCTCCTTAGTAGCTCCTTAAGTGTTTTTTTTTTATTAATGGCCTACCCCGAGCCTTTTGTGTAGTTCTAACCATTACTTTGTGTAATTGCGTCAATTCGAGGTCCGAACTATTCATCCCGTAGTTACGTGTCAGCAAAGTCCACACATTACAGGAACTGTTCCAGAGGGTGGCATCAATGGTGGAGACATGCCAAATACGCTATTTTAGTTGAGCAAACGAAAGCGTTCCAAACACATTGAAGAAAAGCAAACTTACCGTGCTTTCAATGCTGACTATAACCATGGTGACGGTTGGTGGGGAAAACGCACCGTGGTTGTGCAAAACACTTGACGCCGAAATGGAAAATGAGTCAGTTTCTGCGCAGGCACCGCGGTTTCATTGCCACACACTCCTCCCCGCGTCAAGCTCAACACGGCCACAAGAGGAAGTCGTCTTACCTTCCATAATAAAAGACAAGTAGTCCTTCGGTAAGTACAAATACTGTAGTTAATTCTAACGCTCCGTCATTGCAGTATACGTACAGTGCATTTCAATCAAGCGTACTGGTTGTCTTTTTTTAAGTAGGTTGAAACAACATTCGATTACTTTTTTTTCCAATCTATCTTAATTTTTTTTCTGCAAAATTTGGCATTTGGAAATGAGAAAACTTCTATTTTTGGAGTGAAATGGATGTATGTTTGTGTGTGTGTGTGTGTTTGTATGTTTGTGTGTGTGTGTGTTTGCGTGTTTACAACAGAAGCAAAAAATGTCATGTACTTCAGGTTTTTATCTTTTCATGTCATGTCAACCAAATTCACTCAATAGTATTGCTCTTATATTTTTAGTATTTTTATGAATCATTTGAGTTTGTGAAAGTCCAACATTTTATTGTGTAGTACAGTATTTAAGAACAAATCACATTTGATTTTCCGGGACGTGAGAGGACGGCTTCACACACATCACTGTTGCCCGAACAACCAGACAACCACAAAGTGGTTCACTTAACGATAATAACGCATCTTTGGTAACCAGAGGGATGAGATTTTCATCCCCGCCCGTTGAGATTCAAAATCAGGCTTAAATGACAGGGCAACACGACAACGGTCAACTTTAGCAGGAAGCTTTTAATCATGATGGTTATAATCTGTGGTATATTATTTTGTTTACTGGTAATCTTTATTTGTCGATCCATCCATTTTCTGATCCTCTTTATTCTTACAAGGATCGCGGGGCGTGCTGGAGTCTTCTTTGGGCAATAGGCGGGGGACACTCTGAACTAGTTGCCAGCCAATCGCAGCCTTTATTTATCAAGTAAGAAAATTGAGAAAAGACTGTCCCAGTAAAACAATGATTGTGTGTGTGGGGGAGGGAGCGGGGTTATACGTATTGTGTTTGGGCCAAAAATACTTTTTGGATGTATGGACAAAAAAGTTATTGGGTCTCGTCAGACCACGATATAGTTTCTCCCATGTTGACAAGATTTCATGTGTTTTTGGAATTCTTCCAGCTGCTTTAATGTTTGCATCCTGGCAGCGTACCTGACCATTTTTGTTCTCTTTCCATCAATTTAAAATTTGGAGAGATATCCAGGTGTTTGTCATGTCATGGTTGTGCCATTGTTTCTCCACTTCCTGTTGACTGTCTTCATTGTTTTGTTTCCTCTGGAGATTATTTTTTTGACTTTTCTTTGAACTGATACCTTAGAACAGCGTGATCCTCACAATGGTGGGAAAACCTGAATTGATTTGACTAGGTCTCATTTTTTTCATATGGCAAATACCTGGCACCTGAACAACAATCTTGGTGTGTAGTAGACTTTTTATTTCCGCTGTAGGTGTGCCAAGCTTGTGACATCTTATATAATTGCTGCCAATTGCATCAGCGTAGTATTGTGCAGAGGCGGTGAAAACGGACATTTGACTTCTTAGTTTGAACATTTTCAACCCATTTGAAAATTTGTCCTGCAAAAAAATTTGCGTTGTCATTTAGGCGTATTTCGAAAGTGTCGATCCCTCCCCAGTAATCTTCCTGTATTTCACATCAGACTGCCACGATAGCTTTGCCAGTGTTTTCTCCTCGCAGCATGCCCATGAAAGCCGCCGGCATGTTTTCAAAGCCTTTGGTGATGTGCTCGCGGCTCTGCAGTTTACCCTGTGAGACGCAAACAAAAGCCAGTCCTTATTTCCAGGCGAGGAACGCCAGCAGGAAATGGAATGACAACGTGTTTGTCAGCGACAAACCTCTTTCAGCCAGCCCATGAGCCTCCTGAGGGACTCTGGGTGCTTTGGCTCCCATCTGGTTTGCATGAAGCCCTCCATCTTGAGCTGCTTGACGATCATGGTCATTTGAGGATAAGGGCCTGTGGGAATGACAAATGTAACGCTGGAAATGGCACCTGAGAGCAGGGGTTTATCCAATTTTTTTGTAAAGAATTTTAAAAAGGTTTAAAAAAATGTTTCCCTTTTCAATGCATTCAGAATGGGAGTCAATTATACTCCATTTTTGATTATTTGTGGGCTGGCCCAGTCCCTCTCCTCCACCAAAGGTCAAAAATCCATAATTGATTGACCCCCATTCCAAATGCATTGAAAAAAAGAAAAAGAAAAAAAACAATCACTTTTTTTTTCAACCCCACACTCTCTTGAAAAAACTGAAACAAACCTCTGATAACCAACTAACTGTTAATTTTATTCAAAATAATTTTACATGTACATTTTAACTTTTGATTCCCAATAATTTTGTCTGGTAATATTTGCCATTCAATTTTTGTTCCAATAAATAAAAGTAGAAATTGCCATATGAATTTTACAATTAAAATGAGAATTAGAAAATACTACACACATGTTTAACTTTAGCTCATCTATAAATGACCTGGGTTTTAATGTACAATTTAAAACGTAAAGTTTGCCCACCTCCGCCTTAGTTTGTCAGAACCACAACGTCGCCCCCTACTGACAAAAAACTGCAAAGGAGTGACATGCCACATGCAAAATATTCAGTTTTTCTTCGAATTAGAAATCAAATCCAAGTCCATTGAAGTTGTGGCAGTGCGTTGAACAAATTAAAAACCAAATGCAATGATTTACAAGATATTTCATGGTCAAACTGATCAACTTGATTCTTTTTCGCAAAAACCCATTCATTTAGAATTTTATGGCTGCAACACGTTCCAAAAAAGCTGGGACAGGGTCATGTTTCCCACTGTGTTACATTACCAACATTTAGGAAATGTTTGGGAACTGAAGACACCAGTTGTCGAAGCTTTGTCAGTGGAATTCTTTCCCCTTCTTGCTCGGTGTACAACTTCAGCTGTTCAAGAATCTGGGGTCTCCGTTGTCCGATTTTATGCCTCAGAATGCGCCACACATGTTCAATGGGAGACAGGTCTGGACTACAGGCAGGCCAGTTGAGTAGTCTTTTACTCCAATGAACCTACGCTTTTGTAACGTGCGGGATTTGCTTTGGCATTGTCTTGCTGAAATAAGCAGGGGCATCCAGGAAAAAGACGTTGCTTGGTTTGGTTTGGTTTTGGTTTGGTTTGGTTTTATTGAACATAACATAAAACATATACAGTAATAATAAGGTAAGAGAAATCAGTCATCATTCAGCACAGTCATCATTAAAACAGTTATGTTCAAGGGAATAGGAAGAAGTAAGGAACTTATCTAGTCCTACCCCGTGTTATGTGTTTATATCTAATAAATAGTTTTTATATCAATCAGAAGAGAAAGTGAATAAGAAGATAGAAGTCTCTATTAAGGCTCATGCTTTACCCTTAACCATGATATTTTTACTACTTTTGGTGTGAATCGGATTTATATATACACACCCTGGCACTCTTGTGTCAATTTTTCTTGTATTTATAATGGATATTTCCATACCTTTCCTATTTATCAACTTAGTTCTAATTTATCATTATATTTAACGTTTAGAACTTATCATTTTAACTCTGATTGATGTAGGTTGTTTGTACTATTTTTTGAATTTGTTTTTGAACTCAGCAAGCGATTTGCTCATTTTCAGGTCCGTTTGAGATTATTCCACAGATTAACACCTTTGGTAGATACACTTCTTTGCTTGATGTTTGTTCTTGTTTTTGTTTTTGAATAAGTTGGTACCTCTTAAATCATAGCTGCTTTCGAATTTCAAAGAACTTTAGAATGTTTTGGCAGAGCAGGTTATTGTGTGCTTTGTACATTAATTGTGCAATTTTGTAGTCAACCAGGTCATAAAATTTCATCGTATTTAATTTGATAAATAATGGATTTGTGGGTTCCGTATATTTTGATCTATTAATAATTCGAATTGCTTTTTTTTGTAGTTTTAGAATCGAGTGTGTTTGTTTTGCAAGCATTTCCCCATATTTCCACACAGTAGTTCATATATGGTAATAATAATGAAGAGTATAATGTGTACAAGGATCTCTTATTTAGCACTTCCTTGGTTTTGTATAGGATCCCTATAGTTTTGGCTATTTTTCTTTTACGTTATCGATATGCGGCTTCCAACATAGTTTTGAGTCTATTATTAATCCGAGAAACTTGGTTTCATTCGCTATTTCTATCTCAATTGAGTTTACCATAATTTTAGCTTGGTGTTTGATTGGTCTTGTGCCAAAACAATTAGCTTCGATTTTTCAGGTTAAGTGACAATTTATTTCTGTCGAACCAGTTTTTAATTTGTTTAATTCGCTTTCCTACGGTTGTCAGGAGCTGTTTCAGATTTATTCCAGAGCAGTAGAAAGTTGTATCATCAGCAAATAGGACACATTTAAATTGTTTTGTGACCTTGCAGATATCATTTATATATAGGATGAATAGTTTTGGACCAAGCACTGACCCTTGAGGAACTCCATGAGTGATTTTCAGTTGATTCGTTTTTATTATTGAGCTGCACATACTGATTTCTGTTTTCTAAATAACTTTTATCCATTTATACGCTATACCTCTAATGCCATATCTTTCTAGTTTTTCAATAATATACTGTGATCTATTGTGTCGAAAGCTTTTTTTAGATAGCAGCATATGTTTCTCCAAAATTTCGATGTACCTTTCTGCCCAAATGGTGCCTTCACAAATGTGTGAGTTACCCATGCCATTGACACTAATACAGCCCCATACCATCACAAGTGCTGGCCTTCAACTTTGCGCCTGTAACAGGCCAGATTATTTTTTTTTACCTCTTTGGTCTGGCGGACCAAAGAGGTAACACACACACACACACACACACACACACACACACACACACACACACACACACACACACACACACACACACACACACACACACACACACACACACACACACACACACACACACACACACACACACACACACACACACACACCTTCCCGTGAAATTGGGTTTATACTAGCCGGGCATTACCTACCTGTCTGAACCTCAGTGTCATTGTACGTGGATATACTTCCACACACGGCTATTCTTCCGAAATCTTTCATCTGTGACATGGCAACGCTCGAGAAAGGGCCTCCAACCTGATGAGGAATCAAAAATAAGTCCAGGAAGGATTTGGACAGTTCTCATCGGAATTCGCTCACGTTTTCAAAAAAGCAGTCGTATCCGTCGGGAGCGGCCTTCTTCAGAGCCTCCTCCAGGGAGGCGACTGTTTTGTAGTTGAAGGCCTCGTCGAAGCCCAGCTCTTTGAGGAAGGCCACTTTGGCATCGGACCCCGCCGAGCCCACCACTCTGCAGCCCTTCATTTTGGCCATCTGCCCCGCCACCGAGCCCACCGCCCCCGCTGCTGCATTCACCAGCAGAGTCTCGCCCGATTTCAGCTCCAGGACTTCCTCGATTCCGTATAGAGCCGTCAGCCTGGTGACATCGGGGACTTGCGATTGGTAAGAATCCGGGTCACGGCACCAATTGTTATACTGGTCCTTGTGGCTTTACTGCTCGTTAATTACAGAGGACTGTATATCCTCAGTTGAACTATTTCGCACATGCCAGAAAGATCAGAGACATGGCCCAGGGGCCCTTTATTTTTGCTAGATGTGGAAGAAGGTCTGCCCTCTCCAAAACAATCTGTATTCTGATACTGCCTTAGCCACGCCCACGTCGGAGTGCAACAATGTGTTGGTACCTTTCTGTGTGTTACTCCACGGCCTTAACCAATTTCAACAGTTAAGTTGTTAAGTGTACGAAGATGCAGAGCCAGGAGAATAGTCACGTACAACATACAATAACGGCCTAGCTCAAGTCACCTCAAAGAGGCCTAATCTAACACCACCTGCGCTTCTGCGGGTATGTTAAGACTAGATTTCAACTTCTTTGTGCAATACGTTACCATAGAATGATTATTGAGGGGTTTTTTTTCTCATTGTAATTGGTGTAAGATGTTGTGTGAGAACAACTCGACAGTAATAACTTCACAGCATTCTTACCCAGGCATACCGACGGTGCCCAGAGCCAAGGACAACGAAACGTCCCGAGGCCAGTCAGGCATGACGGGAACAAGGTCGGACCCGTCCGACACGGTGCGTGCTCTCCATCCGCCGCGGCTGACAACGTGGGCCCCAACGGGAAATGCTGCGTTCCTGCTCTGGACCACCCTACAGAACAACAAAGCCAGCAGAACTTTGAAGTTCTCTGGAAAAATCGAGTGAGTGACTAATCCAAAACATTCCAATTCCATCCCAGTGAGTCAGCTTGTTTGTTTCTCGGCGTCTGCTGTCAACCATATGTGCAAGATGTCCTCTCCTCCTCCTTACTTGGCCACTTGAGTTCCGATCATCACATCTCCTTCTTTCATGCGAACGCGGCTAAATGGCCTAAGGAGACAGGAAGCCACGTTAATACATTTGGCCAAGCAGGAGTTCGATTTGCATTATAAAGCACTTTAAAAATAGGCCGCAACGATTTAAAAAACATGATTCTTTTTTTCTCCCCTTATTTGTTTAACTCACCGACCTCCCAACATTGCAACTGTGATTTCGTATGCGATGATGTTTGGATGGTCCGCTTCCCAATCATTAAATTAATCTGTAGTACAATAAACTATCAGATTTAGAGATTTAAAAATGACAAAAGGACTCAAATTGAAATTAACCCAGTTAAGAAACGAGCTTCAGCATTTTGAAACAAACTGAAGACTTTTCAGAGAGGATTAACTGACTTATTTTCACCCACCTCATGTAAGGGTCAACACTGAGAAACAACGCCTCCAAAAGCACCTCTGAAACAAAGAACAACAACATCAATAAGACGTCAACACGGCAAACGTTAAAAAAAAAAGGTCGAACCTCCAGCTTTAGGCTCAGGGAGCTCCTCCTCTTTGAGCTGGAAGTCGCTTTCCTTGGGGAAGCCATTGAAATGTTTGGCCAGAATCCACGTCTGAGCTCGGACCATGTTTTGACGTTTGGGTCGGCACCTTGGAGGAAGACCGGGTGGGCCCGCAGTAGTGTTAAGGAACATCTTATAATGTCATGCCAAAAATAGGATGGAACGGCACATTTTTTAAACTGCATTGAAACATTCAAATGTTTTATTCAATTCGGTATTTGATTTGAGGATTTTTTTGTTGAGGCTGGTGCCGAGTTAATAAACTGCTCACGTAAAATTACATTTTTATTAAATTAACTGTATAATTAAATTTATTATATAGAATTTTTGAAAATATATCGTTTTATCAAGATAAACAATTTTCATGAAACAGAAAAATGAGAAAACAGACCATTTTGGTTTTCATTGTATTAAATAAATTAATTAGAGCTGACAGTTTAGCGCGTTTTTATCTGCTTTTTTATCTGCATTAATTTAAATCATTTCAAAGTGAAGAAAACGGATGACACGACCAAGAACACATTTGCTGAAGCCATAGCTAAATATATGGCTACTGCATGCAAGCCTGTCAACATTGTCCACAGCTCCACTCAAGCTGAAATCATTCGCATTGCATCGAACGACTCCTGTTGGATTGACCTGGCGCTTTAAGAGGGGCGGGGCTGCCACTGACAGGTGACCATTCGCGAGATGTATAAATAGCGTTTTGTTTCGTGAGTGAATACACTCGCTTCGTCGTCGGCATGGCCCAATGGTAAGCTACGCGTGTGCTTCTTATCAAGTCAGATGTGTAAAGTTAGCTTTTAGATTCGGTCATGCTCAGTTGCTTTGTCTGCTTTGCATTGTGTCCGCTGTGATTTGTTTGCCGCATCGCGATGCAATCACAGTCAGTTACCGTTCGCAATCGGCAATTTAAACAGCGTGGGCTAAATTGTTGCTAGAACAGGGGTGTCTTTATTCAGCTCATTTTTTTGCATAGTTGTCATGTTTGTCCGTCTGCAATCTGACGTTTAAACGAAGTAAATTGTGTTGCAGCTGGGGTAAATCATGCCGGCGCTCCACTTCCGGGTTGGACCTTTGGGACTTGTAGTTCTTTTGTTCGATTCGACTTGATATGTTTGTGTTGTATGCTTTCTTACGTTTAAAACAATGAATAATGATGACGATAATGACACATAGTGAAATCAGGGTTGATTACATTATTTATTAAACGTATTGTTAAATAAAGGTATTAATTAATGTCAATTATATACATATTTGATGGAGAAAGATAGATATATTATTTTTTTACTGCATTTATGTGTAGTTTAGGTTATTACCTGCTTCTGATACTTCTGTTACAACTACTACTACTACTTCTGCTGCAAAGTGCTCCAATAAATGATCAAAAAGTACAGAACGAGAGATCCTTCCATGCTGACCGACAATCCCTATTCAGGGGGCCGTGAAAAGCGGAATTAACTGAACAACTCCACTACAGATTGCCAGCGAGAGCCTCCATTACAAGCATCCGAAATGATGTCGACACTAAACCGTAGAGACTTCTGAGCAAGAAGGACCAACAGAATCAGCATAGCCTGACTGCTGTGTTCAAAGCAAATTTGAGAAAAACGAAGTATGCAACCATTGCTTAAATCCATTATAGGCTGAGTACTAGTTTACCTTAGATGTGCACTTTATAATGTTATATTGCGCTGTTTTGATTCCATAAAAATAGCTGTTCAAGCAGCTGTTGTGTGACAAAATATTTTTTTCACTGTTGTTGATGGACAGTAATATTGTGTGAGAGATAATGTGTGAATAATTGCTCAAAGTGAAAAATGTTCATGTAAAATTGAAAATCGAAATTGTTATTTCAGTAAATATTTGTATTTTGCACATACGAAACTGATTCATGATTCCATGTTGATGAGAGCATTAAAATGGGGGAAAATAGGACAAAAAATATAAAAGGAAATTCAAAAACGATAAAAAATGCGTGAGTAATCACAATTAATTTTTAGTTAATTTGAGTTAATTATGACAGTAGCGTTTTTAATTAGATTAAATATTTTAATCGTTTGACAGCTCTAAAATTAATTTAACCTTTATTAATTCCACTCTGGGGACATTTGCAATTGATTATACAAAAAACTGTATTGAAAAATAATTTTTGTTTTACTATAACAGCGATTTTACAAACACTTTTAAACTTGTATTTTACTTAATTATTTTGACCTCATTTACGAATGACCTGGCCCGTCTGTCCGCTGAAACATCCCATGTGGCCCAAGAGAACAAAAGTCTGCACACCCGTAGGTTAAATTCATGCAATGTACTTCATATCCAATATTTCACCAAATGTTCTACAATCTGGAATGCACTGCTGCTTTATTAGTTTCAGATGGATTCTAAAAATAACACCCACCATGTGAGGGATGATTAGCGGGTGCCTTTCATGCTGTAGAAAATGCGATTGAGCAGGTTGCTCATAAAATTACGCCAAAAAGTCATAAAGATCAGAGTTGCTTTTTCCTTACCAGTTATTGTAGGCTGTAACGGGAGGGCGGCGGGAACTCTGAATTTGGGAGTGTGGCGATCACTATTTGAGGCAGTGAGTGGGAGGAAGGGAACAAACAAGGGTGGAAAATACTTTTTTAGGTCGCAACGCAATTGGTCGAGCAGTATGGTTGCGTCATTCCATTGACGACGTCCCCTGTTGATGACGTTTAAGTTTAGGCGCGCGTTTCAAGAGGCTACTTGCTAACCTCCGTCCGTGACCCAATTGTGAGTAGTGTTTGACTGACATTTAACGCTTGTTACGGGCAAAACGGCATGCCTTTGACGTTACCGTCAGGAGCACTGAATGTTCCTTGCCGTATTACAGTTTCATCACGTGTTGCTTCTTTTTATCGAATTGGCACCTCTTGTGTTTATTCGAAATCGCTTGCGCGGTGGTTGCCAGTTATCTGTACATATGTTGACACTCTTGGACCAACCAAAATAAGATGGCTTCAGCTAGATAAGAACCGACATGTCGCACTGGAGTTAACGAGGCTTGTAATATCCTTGTTCTCAGGAACCTCTCATCCAGCTGTGAAACAACAACACAAGCGCCATGTTAAACGGTGGGCAGTTTGTGGAGGCCATGGCTCGACTGGGCTATTCCGCCGCATCCTCCCTGGAAGCCTCGGACTTCGACTGGCTTTTTAATAGTTCCCAGGAAAATCTTCGTTTGTTGTGTTTTGTCTGTCGAAGCCTGAACCGGAGCAATGTTTTGACCACAAACGAAGTGCAGGCTTATCAGGAGCTCCAGAAGTCTGGCACGCCCATCCTGGACGAAGCAGCCTTGGTCAAGGTCCTTAAAACCATCGGACCATCCCAAGAGAGCAGTGCAGCTCAGGATGGTGTGACCGTAGAAAATTTAGAAGCGGAGCTCCAGGCACTGATGAAGGAGAAAGCACGGAAGCGGCAGCACTGCAAGAGGCTGCAGGCTTTGGCTGTTTCTCGCACAGACGTCCACCTCCGACTCGTCGCCGAATTGGAGAGCGCTGCGTCCCAGCTAACGGAGGCTAACGCTTTTCTCGGAGGCGAGAACGCCAATACTAACGCTGAGCTCAAAGTTCTCGCGGACAAGGTGGGCGAGCTGGCATCACACCTCTCCGTTCAGCCGGAAGCCGTGCACTCCTCTGCGGGCAGAAAGCACGAGCCTCTTCTTTCTCAGCTCTCTCTGAATCTGTATCTGCGCCAAGAGGAGCTGAACACTAAAACGCTCTCCGCTTTCACTCGGAAGCACTTCTTTACGGACCTTGTTGAGACCTCTTGCTCAGAACACTTCCAGGTGTTGGACCTCAGCTCTCGGGAAGGTAAAGAGGAAGAAGAGGATGAGGAAAAGAATGAGGTGGTGGACCAACTGGCCAGACTTCGGCTTGCGCACATTATGGCTCAGCACCAGCTGATGCGAGCCACCGCAGATGAGAAAAGTGTCAAGGCCGGGCTTGACTGGCTCTCTGAGAAGTCCTCGAGTGTCAAGGTAAACGCAGAACACGACGACAATGTTTTGGACAATTCGGTGAATCTTGATCACCTCTTTTGTTGACCTTTTTACCCCACCAGAGCATTGCTGACTCAGCCTCACTTCACATGCGCGAGGTGGCCTCTAGGAAGGAATTGCAAGCCGAGGAGGCGGAGATCGAAGCTCTTCTCCATGGACCCGTGCCCCTCGACGTTTGGGAATCCACCAGGCTACTCTATGTGCCGGTAGTAAAGAGAGTCCTGGCCCTGCAACTGGCCAGGCAGGGCCATCTCACGACCAGACTGGATGAGGTTTGTTCACACAATTGACCTCTTGTGTTTGTAATATGTATTCTGAAAAAGTACGAGAGGAAATACCAAACATTAATATGAAGGATGCTGGCAAATATGTTGCAATTTCACGACCCATCAATGGAAATATTACTCCTTTCCTACAAGCCATTTTCTAATTCTTTTGACTCAGTGATACATGGGCTCAATAAGGGGTAGGACTAGATAAGTTGTTTACTTCTTCCTACTCCATTGAGCATTGAGCATGCAACTGTGACGATGAGGTCTTTTTTTCTTTTACATACTTTTTTTAATTTTCCTTTCATAAATTTTGCCTACCTTTTGTCAATCTGTTACTGTGTGTAATATATATGCTCAATAAACAAACAAAAAACAAAGCATCTCTGTATCTTTAGTTATGCTGCAATGTACCACTGACAATATCAAAAAGAAATTGAAACAATAAAATTGAAATCTAATTTTCCCACCAGGTACGCGATAATCTCCTCCGCCAGAAGGCCTCCTTCGACATCCTCCACTTGGCTCAGCAGATTGAGTTGAGGAAATGGGGAGTGTGCCTGAACCACCTCACGAACGTCAACACCAGGCTTGTCAAGGAACGCAAAGTCACGTCCCTCAGATTTGAGGCTCTGGCACATCCCGAGTTGGCATTAAACATGAGGCCCAACCCGATCATCACCAACACGAATGCCGCATTCCGCAGGTAAGAGTCGACCAAATCTATTCACGTGGGATGCAACTCATATCTCCTTTAACTAGCATCGCTTCCACACCATCTATCTTGACGCCATTTTAAACGTTCCTGTTAGTCTTTGCAGGCATTCAGCTATTTCAAGCTTTACATGTTGCAGAGGTGTTGCACGGTGACATTCAACAATCAGCAGGATTATAAATATATTGTCCTGTCTGGGTCACAGCTCTATATTATTTGTAATTGAATAAGGTTTTAATTTAAGCTTATAATAATAATCTTTATAATTGTCGATAGTTGCCACAAGGTGACAGCAAAGCACCATTTTAGTATAAATGAAACTTTTCAATGCCATCATACAGGAACGCCCAGATTTGTTGGCAAAGCACAATGTTTCGCCAAATAATATTCCTCGGCGACCTTCGGCTCCACAGTCGTTTGCTTGAAGAACACATTTACAGAAGTGCTTCTGTAATTTTATCAACCTCACCACGAGGCGGCACGACAACACTGTTTTCTCACTTGTTCATCCACGATTTTCCTCCAGACTCCTGCAGATCCTCGACCAGGATTCCTCCCAAGGGAGAGGAGAGCCTTTTCAGACATATGAGGCACTGGACCAGGCTGCTCGCGGCCTGGCCAACAACCTCCAGGCGTCCCGTGTAGCGCTGGCAGCGGCCTGCAGGAACCAGTACTTCAGGATGTCTCAACTCCAAGGCCACTGCGAGGCCCTTCACAGGGCCGTGTCCGCAGAGTTCCAGGAGCTGGTCTTAAGGCCAGAGGTATGTCCTGCAGCCAGTGCTGACCAGGAGCTGCTGTGTCCCAATGCACAGGTCGGTTGGTTTCATTTTATGTCGCGTACGATCTCCTCCTCGCTGACTAAAAGCTATACTTTTCCGAAGAAATCCCAAACGTGAGTTTGATTTGTAACTGACTGTTGGTGTGGAAAGCTGGTGGCACTATACGTTTCTTCTTTTGAGCCTCAGTCTGTCACTATCTGTCCCAAAAAGTATGTCCTGTCGAACCACAACAAGGGTACGCACATACCGATCCCCCACCCCTGCCAAACATCTCAATTTTATAGTGTCAAAAACCCCACACTTGGCAAGGGGGAAAACAAAATCCCTGTGTCTGTGTGCGCTTACTGCTCTTACAGTGTGCAGTGTACTGACCTGTGAGAGTACCACAGGGGATCTGGATTGCTGTTGACCACGCGTATCGGGATTTGTAGACTTAAATACTGCGTCATGAATATTGAAAGACGATTGTCAGAGATGTTTTCTGAGCAGATGAGGTGGGGGCGGCGGGCACTTGCTCGGGAGAATTGTTCTGAGCCATCTGACAATCAGACTTGTGCTGACTTAAATCAATTTAGACCTGATTAGGTGTAGAAAAAAAAGTAGTGCGTTTCCAGTAACCCGACCGACCGAGAATTTCTACCTCGAAAAAGATGAATTTAGAGCGTTTACATTGGTGCAAACTCTTGCGATATTCACGTTGCGTCGTTTGCCCTGTCGTCTGTCAACAACATTGAATCATGGCGGCGGCCACGATCTCCGACAACAGTTTAAACCGCGTTTTGTGTGTTGCAGTCGCATGCTCGCACCATAAGGCCAAAATTAAAAAGTTGTTTGTTGCGGGTAACATACCCCTATACGCCAATGATGGGTCGGTCGGTCGGTAGATTTTTTTTTTTTTTTTTTTTTTTGGAACAAGGGACAACGAAAACGAAAACGAAAGTTATTTTATTTGTGTCAGCAGTTGTAAAGAAAGTAGGCTAAATTTGTACCTTCAACTTGGTTTCTAAAATAAATTAGCCCCAAGAATAAATTAATTGATCGCATGCAAATTTTTGCCTGTTTACTTATCTGAAAAACATGCCTACCGCTCATTGCACTTCCAGTCTTCCGTGGAATTTGTACCAGGCGAGTTCTGGCCTTGGTCATCAAAACATCAAACGCACTTCTACATGTAGTAGTCGTCTGTTGGGTTGCAGGACTCTCAGGAATCGTAATGTAGAACACAACATATTTGATAGAGCTTTCAAAACTTAAAGTTGTCGCCACTTGTTGATTGCTCTCGGGTAAAACTTCTCCCGTGCGTTGTCTGAGACACGCTGACTGTAACAGTTATACTGTCCAATGCTGCCGGTCTTCATCGAACCCTATCTGTTGCCAAAGCCTGTGCGACCAATATAAGTCCTCGAAAAGACTCGTCCAGGTTTTATTCTTGTCACACTCTTTCAGGATATTGCTTAGAAGTACGAGGTCTTCCCTTGGAGTCTTTTTCTTCACGGTGATGCAGAACACCACCGCCATTTTCCATTTCTTCCTGAGTGACCGAGTGTGCAAAGATCATTGCGCACGCAAGTGCCTGCACGTGTCGGGAATTTCCGGTATACATACGGAAACAACCGAACCTCAAAAATGGCGGGAATTTGAAAAAAAAAAATCTCGTCTTAAATTTACCGAAAAAAATATTTGAGTCGGGCGGTTTTTATAGGGTCGGTCGGGTTACCCGCAACAAACAACTTTTTAATTTTGGCCTAATAAGAAAATAGCATCCACTGCTGTATCGAAAAGATTCGACAAACTATTTGACGAACACCACGGGCCGTCTAGGACGCGGGACGCAGAGGTAACGAGATGGCTGTAACACCCAGCTCTCTCGCCGCCAGAGCGGGGGTTTCAATCAGCGGCGATTGCTCTCGGACTGCAAGGGAAGCTCGGCTTCCCCTAAAATGTCAAAGAATACGTGATCAAATATATGAATGTAAATGTAATTGTGTGTACATGTCATTGACTAAATATGCGCTACAACGTGCTCAACTTTTGTTCCGAATCAGCTTCTTCTTACTGGTTACGACACGACTCCCTTCTCATTCATCCCACAGCTTCGCTGTGCTTTAAACGGTAGTGAGTTCAGGGTAGGTTGTCCCAATGCGTTGAACGGAGACGAGTCATTGGATACAAGCTGGTTTTTGTCCCGCCCACGGACGCTCCTCATCTCTGGGACTGGATGGTAGTGGGAGGGTACCGGATGCCAGGCTTCTCTGCATCAGATTGGATGATCTGTCTGTGTTCCAGTTCGATTGACATTGAAATGAGCCAGTCACCGAGCTTTTAGTGTAGACGTCCGTCGCGAGCAATTTTTCAACTCTCATTCTGTTCCGAGTTGAGCTGGAGACTTCTCCTAATCATTTTAGCGACACTCTTTGTTGTAAACAAACAACTAGCGACAAAATAATCTTTTATTTCTGGTGGGTTTTATTGTAGTTCCTATAGTTGGAGGACACTAAGTACCAGGAAAAGACGCCTTGTTGGTATGACAGGGTCACAGATAATTTTCTTGAAAAGGAACAGAGCTAGGGTAGAATTCACGTGTAAATAAACGGACACATTTTATGATGTCGACCAAAATTGAGCTTCCCCTCTTTGACAGACGAGCATCCGGCACTGGTTTCAATGTCTCCGTGTTTTATGTTTTATGGTTATTTTGTTTACGTTTTTGATGGGGGAGGGAGGGAGAAAAAATATATTTTTTTAAAAACTTTGTCCGACCTACCGACCCTATGCTGAAATTTCATGTTACCGGAAACACACTACTTATTTTTCTACGCCTTGTCAGTATGTGTGTACTCCATTTACCATTGAACTATTTTTCAAGCAGATCTGACAGGAAAAATCACTCCTAACACGCAACTACCCTGCAGGATAATCACTCTTCGCGACATCTGACAATAGAGCTTTGGCTGACCTTGATCTCAAGGGAGGCCAAATCGGGCCCGATTGTGTGTGTATGCAGCTCCGGGGTTTGGAGCCTTTAAAGCTGATCTATGAACTCTGATTGCATAACGCATTTCCCATCCTCTGTCCGCAGGAGTTGATGGAAAAACTCAAAGAAGCCGAATCGTTGCTGCAGCGCTTCCTAAAAGCCATCCAAGAAATCACAGGCAAGGTCAAGACGAAGCGCTCCCAGCTGGAACACAATTCCCTCCTCAGACGCGAGAGGGAGCTCTACGTCTGCTTCCACTTGGATGTCGGTCTTCTGCAGAAAGTGGTTGAGAAGCTGGAGCACCGAATGAACCTGACAAGAGAAGGGCCATAGCGTTGTCTCGTGGAATGAACACATGACCTCCGTAAACGCTGATCTCAATGGTTCTGCTTTTTCTGGGGGAAAATGAGTTCTATTAAGATGACAACTGACCTTGTATGAGTGTGACTGCTCCCATTTTAAAAATGTCTTCTCCACCTGTTCTGTGATGGGCGGATTGGTAATAAAGCACCTTGCATTTCATTGATAGTCTGAAATCTTTTATTAGGTATTCCATCCATTCTCTGAGCCGTTTATCCTCACTAGCTAAGCGTGTGTGCGCGCGCGTGTGTGTGTGTGCGCGCGCGCGTGTGTCTAAAGAGTGATGGACACCAACTTGAAGTGACAAATTGTTTGTGTTTTCAGCATATAACCAATAAAGACGGCTGTGAATTTTGTTGTAGGTTTAAAAAAAGAACAAATAGTGCAGTCAAGATGGAGAAATGCAGCACTGGACTTCTTTCCATTGAAGAGCAAGAGTTCCAGGATACTCTGCCAGCCGACTTGGAAGAAATCAACCAAAGTCAGAGTAAGATGCGAAGATAAACTGGAGCTGGTTATACAATACCACCTTCCCCCATTTAATTGCAGTTTCTCTTCCTATGCTGCATCACATTTTTTGTTTTTGCACGGTTGTAGACTGGTTAGCATGTCTGCTTCATAGTGCCGCTGTCGTGGGTTTGAATCGGGCCCGGCTTACCGTTGGCTTACTGTTGAGTTTTCATGTTCTCCCCGGGCCTATGAGGTTTTTCTCCAGTTTCCTCCCACATTCCAAAAACATGCACGGTAGGTTAATTGAACACTTTTAATTGTCCCACAGTGTCATTGTAACCACGAATGGTTCTTTGTCAATGTGTGCCCTGCGATTGGCTGGCGACCAGTCCAGGGTGTACTGCCCGAAGACAGCTCAGGTAGGCTCCAGCGCGCCCATGACCCTCGTCCTGGGCAAATACTTTTTCACACAGGGCAAGGTAGTTTTGAATATTTTTTTCCTGAATAAATGAAATCACCATTTAAAAACGCATTTTATGTTTACCCGAGTCATCTTTGTCAGATATTTGCGTTTGTTTGATGATCTGTAACATTAAAGTGGGGATACTGTGCAAAAAAGTAAGAATTTGAGAAGAGTGCAAATACATTGTCACTCTACTACACTGCTGCAGTTCTGGAGATAGAGCCAAAGTAAAATGACTTCATTTCTGATTTTTATTTATTGCTCTTTGCTCCTAATTCTGCCTTTGGAGAAATACCAGTGGGGATGAATCCCAGCGACCAAAGGGAGGCCGGTGCTTCCAGCAATTGGAAGGAGACGGTGGGGGAAAGGATGGTTGCACAATGGTAAATGACAAATGACAAACGTCTTTGTGTTTCAAAAAGACAGCGGTTTAAAAAGTGGTCATTGTCTCCCAGCAGTGCAAGTGGGCCACAGGTCCTCAGCAGCCATCCTTCTTCAGAGGATGTCGGCTGTGATGCTGAGGTCCATCAGACGCTATCCAATACAGCGATGGATTCAGTGGCTGCAGAGGCTGATTTCAGATTCACGTGGCTGGATGAAACCTCCAAAGAGCATTCTCACATTGTGACATGGCCAACTGGCCAATGGGAAGATGATGACTACCACGAGACTCCACCGAGTACAAACATGCTTATGGGAGAGAACGATCCTATGTGGTGTGGCGCAATCGTCAAGAGTCCTCCTCCTACGGTTGAGGGCTGTGCTACTTTCAGCTTGCCCACCAAGGAGGACATTGCCAGCAACGCCAGTCACACCATAATGGATTTGGGGAAACCTTCAGCGGGAATAGAGAGAGATTCGTTTACAGATAGCGTCGTCAAAGATCTTTTTGAGGACTTGACCTGGACAAATTATGCCTGGGAAGATGCTGAGAAAACCCCCCACTTGCCTCTCAAAACTGACTTGGATCTGAGGATGTATCCAGAGAGTGCATATAAGCCAAAGGAAGAGAACGACTTTGAGTATAGTTTCAAGATGAAAGATGCGCAACCTGATCGTGACAGTTCCAAAACAGTCGTCGTATTCTCCAAGAGAAAACCAGTGATGGACCGCTCCAACTTGATGGAGACTCAATCCCATACCGATACAGGTAAGCATGAGTAACCTCATTTCCTGTCACATGTGCAGTAAATCTGCGTATAAACAAACATGCTCTCTCTCTTTCAGGGAAGCCACGGAGAAAACGCCGCGCAAGAAGCATATTGCCGAAGAGAATCAAAGTGAGTGCCGACTAGGAACTGAACAGCGTTACGGAAACACATGGACTCAAGAGATGAGATTCAAAATGGCTGCTTTGAAATGGATTCGGGTTTTTCTTTCCCTAATGCACACAGAAGTCAATGTTAGATAAGTAGTGAGTCTTTAAGATAGCAGGTCCTAAGACCAAGCAAAAGCACTAAAGTAGCAGTGCAGACACTCGTTTGAAAAGACTTTGGGAACAGTGCAAGTGTTCAGTCAACTCCTTCACTCACGTAAAAGTCACCAAGTGAATCCTGTGCTAACAGCACGTTTTTTTTCTGTTTATTCAGGGCCAGAATACCTCCGCCTTGAAGCGACAATCAGAAAATTTGCCACCAATGAAGCTACACCGTTCCTCTCGAAAGAAGCCCAACCATCCATCATCAGCCCCCAAACCAGCTTCTCACACTCAAAGGCCGAAAGACCTGATGCTCGGGCAGGACACCCGACAGAGAGATACCGGGGATAGCGCTGGCGCCTCCACCAGCGACTCCAAAATTAGCTTGCCGGGGGGAATTCTGACCAGGGACCCTAAAGCGAAGAGCACTGAGACGATGAACCAGGAAGAGAAAAAGCAGATGTTGGAGAGCGTTGAACAGGCCAGGGCACTACTGGTAACCTTGATGTACCAAGATGGTACCACACAGTTGCAGTCAGAACAGGTAAGCAGGGTGCATTTCGGTCTGAGCGGGCCGGGCGATACAGCCTTGAAATGAAATCTCAGCTTTACAATGACAGTTTCAAATCATCTGTCTCGTCACCCAGTCCTAACTCGACCTGGCCGAAATTTGACTGTTCTTGAATGCCGGTGCCTCTCGTAGAGTCCGCCGAATCTCACGCTGTCAGTGTCTGGCCTCCTCCTGCTTCTCATAAACGATGTGGACAGCTGCCATCGGCGGCACTCGCTCAGCCAGAACGACCTCCTGCTGTACCATCAACTGGCCTGCAGTTCGGTACAGGTTGAGCAACAGATTTTCACCAGGTATGTTTGTGCGTCATGTTGCGTGTGCGGAGCGCCGTTCCGTTTCCTTGGATTTTCGTAGACATTTGTGTGCCGCAGAGACCTGCTGCTCCAGATGCTGTCGCGAGCTGGTGTCACAGTGTGCTACAGAGCCAAGGATTTGCTCAGCGTAACTCTCCAGTTGTGCAGACAACACTTCAGCTGGAAACAAGGCAAAGCAAACAAGCATCTAAATGGGGGTTCTCAAACCTATGGGGTCAGCTGGCTGATCCTCAGGGAAGAAATACTGATCTAGATAACGTCACACTAATTTGTTCATATCGCGATCGATCGAGTCTCATCAGATCAGTCACTAGTTGTGCTTGTGAAGAAAGCTGTTGCTCAGCCTTTCTGTCTCCCGTAGTGTCAGGCTGCCGTATCCAGGACCCTCATGTGTCAGGGTGGCTCCTGGACCCTGAAGATCCTTGCTCCTGCTACCGGGACCTTCATTGGAAACACACACACAAAAACCTGCCCCCTGCAACGCCCGCCACTGTAAGCTTCTTTCAGTGCATCTTGTCATTGTGGACCCCTACTGAACAATTCATGCTTCTGTCCCAGGTCTTGTCAGAACTCTATTCCCTCTACTACCTGAACAAGAAGCTTTGTGCCGAAATACGGGTAAAAAGATTCTTCTCTGTTTTGGACTCTCAGTCCCATATGATCATACAATATGTTCATGTGTGTTTCCAGGGCCAGGGCCTTTGGAAGATCTACTCGGATATCGAGCTGAAAACGATTCCAGTTCTAGCAGGTGATTGGTTCATGTCCTTTGGTTAAAACCACTATCCCTCAAAAAATCCACACTAATCATTTTGCTCTATGTGAGCTCTCAAATTATTTCACAGTTGTGAATTTGTCGTGCTTGTTTTGTTTCAGCCATGGAGAGCCAATGCTTTCAGATGGACAAAGATGCTTTGGATAGTCAGTCAGATCTGCTCAAGGTAAGCAGACAAAGGCAACGAGTGTTACATCATCGCTGATTTTCCGCGGCCGTACGATGCCGATTCAAGACGGCCGTGATCATTCGCCTCATCGTGTTTTGTGTGTCCTCACAGGGATGTCAATTTAAATTCAACTCAAGAGTATTTCTAGCACACTTGAAAACAATCACCGCTGTCGACAAAGTGCTGTACATGGAGCGAGAAGAATTTATACAACAAACGATAAATGAATAAATGAATAACAAAGACAGTAGAAAGCACAAAAACAGTCAAACTGAAAATCAAGTCTCACGCGGAGTCAAAAGCCAAAGAATAAAAATGAGTTTTAAGGCCAGTTTTCAAGATGGGCAGCGAGGGGGCTTGCCAAACGTTGAGCGGGTGGAACGGCAGTTCTAAAGAGAGGGACTGGCAACGGAAAAGCCGCAATCCCCTCTGAGCTTTAGTACCTCTAATAGTGTCTGGTCCGCAGCCCTGCGGCAGCGGGCGGGTGCGTAGGGGGTGGAGGAGATCAGAGAGGCCATTTCAAGATTTGAAAACAAATAGGAGAATCTTCAAAAGAACTCTAAAATGTATCGGGAGCCAGTGAAGAGATGCTAGAGTAAGACTTATGTGATCCCTCTTATGAGTACCTGTGAAGAGGCGAGCGGCGGTATTCTGGACTAACTGGAGACACTTGATGGAGGATTGGCTGTTGTGGTTCTATAAAAAGCATGAAAACTTTGTGTGTGTGTGTGTGTGTGTGTGTGTGTGTCAAGAAGGAGCATCACTGTCTGCCACGGCCAAATTGCTGAGTTGAGTGTGTTTCAACGGGCATCCGGGTGTTGTTTGGAGCCGAGCTGTCAAGGTCATCTCTGCTGCTACTAAGGCAGCCTGTGTGTGTGTGTGTGTGTGTGTCTGCATGTCTGTGTGTGCGCACACATTGAATGAATTGCTGAAGGGCTCATATTTAAAATTAATGAGGCAGCCTGGTACTTGCTCCGAGGTGGGAAAAAGAACATATTTTAGATTTTGGCCTCAAATCGGAAATGTCTCCATGGGGTGGGAAGGCCACGTGTTTGCAACACTACATAACAAATCTCATTTTGTAGCATCCCCCGGAAACGTGTATCATAACAAGAAGCACATAAAAATCGGATTCATCAAATTCAGCAGCAAGTCAGCCATTTTCTTTGGTGTATGTTCTACTTGAGCCAGAGTCAAACCGTTATGGCACGTGGTTGTCACTCATTGTTGTTTTTGTGTTCTATTGCTGTCTCTGTCAGACTAAGATGAACCAGTTGGAGCAGGACGCCCATCGAGCTGCTGGAGAATATTTCCTGATCACCAGCCATATCCAGATCCGTCAGGTCAGTCACTCAGTGTGTGTGCATCGCTGTGGGTGGGACAGCTCAGAGCGCAATATGTTTTTGACTGTTGTTTTGGGCCTGACAGAATAATTGGCCCAGAAGTTTTCTTTTCAAGATTTATTCTATATGCTGTATATACATGAACACATCCCAACATGACAAATGTAAACATCCCACGAAAAAAAAAGGCAAAAAATGTGGCCGTTTATTCTCTCTGCTGAAAAGTTTGTAAAACAGTCAAATGCTCTGGCTGTAATTCATATTTCATATATTTGTTGTGTGCGTTATGGGACCCCCAAAATTGGGGATTGGGAAAATTGGGGAAATAATCTGGATTTTTTTCTGCCAAATATCAACATAAGCTTAAAAAATGTTTTTTAAAAACCTATCGATTGTTCAGGCCGCGGTGTTGTTTTTTTTTTTATGTTCAAAGGTTCTCTTTGAGAAACTGCGCCTGCATGAGCGCCTAAACAAGAAGATGCTTCCCCAGTACATGGCCACACGGGAGGATACCGCATCATCTCAAACAGTACAGCCCAACTCTACCTTTGTAAACAAGTGAGTGAAATCTTTTTGGAGAAACTAATCCTCTGTATTTGTTGCAGTTGCAAATGTACCAGGATGTGCATCCTCTACCAAAGATCATTTTAGAGTACAGAGAGGTATGTCGTGGTTGGGTGTCACCATCCTACTCTTTATAGCGCGAACTGCACTTGGATACCTCTGTAAATCATCATGGTGTGCACTGTATCCGTCAGGTTGAAAAAACCAGGACGAACTTTGTCGACAATACCTACGTATACATGATGACTAAGGTGAGCCGCTTTGGCCTGGCACATCTCCTTTCTCGTGAGCACTTTGAAACAGTCATTCATGCCTTCGGCACATCTCGGCCGGATTAGCTTTACTTCGGAGTCAGCCAATCCTCCATGCAGCATCTCCAGTTGGTCCGGAATGCTGCCGCTCGCCTCTTGACCGGTATTCGTAAGAGGGAGCACATGACTCCTACTCTGGCATCCCTTCACTGGCTCCCTATACAGTTCTTTTGAAGATTGTACTATTTGTTTCCAAATCTTGAAATGGCCTCACCTCACCTTACCTCTCTGAGCTCCTCTGCACCTGCGGACCAGACACTACTCGAGGTACAGTGAACTAAGCGGAGGCTCAGAGGGGACGAGCTCTTTTCCATTGCCGGTTCCTCTCTTTGGAACGACCTCTCGCTGAACGTTCGTCAAGCCCCTTTGCTGTCCATCTTTAAAACTCATCTTAAAACCCATTTTTATTCTTTGGCTTTTGACTCCGCATGAGACTTTCTACCGTCTTTCTTATTCATTTCTTAATTTATTTTTTCTTGTATGAATTATTTTTGCTCCATGTACTTTGCCGACAGTGGTGGTTGTTTTAAAGTGCTCCAAAAATACATTTGAGTTGAGTTGAGAGTGTAAACAAAGAGAAGCCCTCCCTGTTCACGCTTGAAAACTCCACAGGGCTACATCTCCCCGAACTGGTCGCAGACCAGCGCTGTGACGGGAAGAATCTTCTCGGCAAACCCCGTAAGTGCAGAACGTGTTGCTATCCTCAATTCATAATCGGCCGGCATTGAGCCGATTAAATGTCGATCTAATCTTACCTAAGCAGTAAATACTAGTATGCTCAGGGAATCGAGGACGTGCATGGCTGAACGCAATGAACGGCGGTTCGTTGCCTTCATCCCATTTACATATTTTCTGCTGAGCATTTAAGTCAGTCGCACACAAGCAGACTTCTGCTGTTGTTGCCCAAAACGTCAAGACAACAAAAAAACATTTTCACCACACCCAGTTGAGGAGCACACCCAGCAGTTCTCAGTCTTTGCATGTGTACTCAGCGATTATCTTGAAAAACAAATCCCAAATTCAGTTTTCAAGCATTTCCCTTCTTTTTTTTCCCCCCTGCTGTGGAAAGATTCCCGACCCTCCACCCTCGCCTGTTTGATCTGTTTTTAGATCTCCTGCAAGTCAAAGTGTAACTGCTTCTGCCCTGAGTCATGGTGTCCACTACCTCCCACCCAACTGCATTTTTTTATTGCGAAGTCAGCACCAATTTTACTGCTGATGCGAAGCAGATAGAGCGTTAGCATTTGCAATCGCAACGTGAAGCAAATACAAATGTGTGTGTGCGTATGTGTGTGTGTGTGCTTGTGTGTGTGTTTGTTTTAACGTGCATAAGTTCTATGATGAGTCATTCAATCGGCCAAGGGACTAAATTGACCAACACTGTCCTCCAGAAGTACTTTTGCTCCTTCTGTTTAACAAGGTCCTCGTCAGTCACCTTTGCGTTTATTTAATTTAAAACTTCCCCTGCCTGTCTCTTTTATGCCCCCAAGTGCTGGTGTCACCGTTGCACATTTGCATTGTTGTGTGGTGTCCACGCCCTGCCTCTGCAGTCCTTCTTCACCGACCCTCGCCTCTGTCACTCCCTCCCTCTGTCTGCTGAATAATAAATGAGTTGTGGAAGCAGAGTATTGCTCCCTCACCCGCCTTCTCCTGACGCCACCAACCTAAACTCACTGCGAGGGTCAAAGGGAGCACGTGTCGATGCATCTGTTTCTTTAGCACAGCATCCGCGTTTGTAACGACGGATGCAGGGGGACATCGTCGGCCGTCGAGTCCCCCTCTTGACATCAGAGCGTGTGACCGATCGCCTTCCTGTTTAGCTTGCTTTGCAGGAAAATAGCTGCCCGTGCAATCATGTGTACGTGCAGCATATTTCTCAGATTCCTCAGGGCTGGGCTAATGATTAGACCGCCTTTGCTGCTATTTAAAGGTGCGTCGGAAAGTCTCGAAGAATACGATATCTGGTGTCGTGTGTGTGATCTTCCACTGCTGCTTGCAGATTCCATTTACTTAGAATGAACTATGCTGGCATTCTGACATCAGTTGAAATATGAAAGAAAACGACTACATGTTCTAGGCAAATTACATTTAATTGGCCTCATGTCAAAAAAAGTGAAACATCAGCAATTCTCGCTTGCACACGTTTTGGAATTGATTTCACAAACAAATATTCGACATGCTCACTGTCTTTGACAAGCATTAACTCTTGAGTTTTTTGTCAATTGGGGGGATTTGTGTGTGTTGATGTTTCCATGCGCCAGATACACGCGGGGTAGTGGATGGGGTTCGCCCCCCAACCTTTATTAAAAATAGGCACATCTTTGAATTTGGCTTGAATAAACAATATTACAGTAATGTCACATTTCGATCTTTAGTACTTGGCTTTTTGTAAGTTTATCTATTTAGCGGTCCATTCAATCGGAGGACGCTTACAGAGGAGTCTGCATCTGTTCTTCTTCCATGTTTCCCCCGAACTAGAACGTCGACACCATTCCGCTTAAGATTACCCTGATGCCGCATGCCAAAGGTAAGGAGCACACTTGGCCACATACGGCCCACTCCGTTTTTTAATCCAACTCAGGGTAATTGATTTATTGTAAATATTTGAATCGTCAAATATTTTGTGTATTTTATTACTTGGTAGGTTCATTAAGTCTTACAAAATTAATTAGACATGCATTGAGTCCAAACATTATTGCAACCTTGGCTCACTGACTCAGTCGTAAAATCTGCTCATTTGACTGGTCGTAAAGATGAGTGATGTTTGTGCATTTCTATTTCGGATCCACGCCACAAACATTTTCCCGACCTGTTTGTGGAGGAATAAAGCATCTAAATTATTTCCTCCATCTGTCGGCAAGACCAGGCCACATCAACACGCATGGCCGCACTCAGCTCTTTTTGTGTGTGTGTGTGTGTGTGTGTGTGTGTGTGTGTGTGTGTGTGTGGAGTGATTGATCGGCGCTAACATCAGCACCTCTGCTTGCCGCCCAAAGCTACTTGTCATCAAATCCTGCTCCTCGCTTTCCCCCCGTTGCGCCGCCCATTCCATCTTTCCCTCCGTCAGCACCCTGGCATTCTAACGTCCACTGTCACTACTCCTTGATGTCGTTGTTGTTGTTGTTGTTGTAATGCTGATGTAGCATCATCAGCACCGAGGCCAGCGTACGACACGAAAGCAGTATCCACACGGGACACAATCCAGCCCCATACCATCACAGATGCTGGCTTTTGAACTTTGCGTCCACAACAGTCCGGGTGGTTCTTTTCCTCATTGGTCCGGAGGACAAGATGTCCACAATTTCCCTAAAACAAAGTGAGACGTGGACTCATCAGACCACAGAACAGTTTTGCACTTTGCATCAGTCCATCTTAGATGATCTCAGTCCCAGAGAAGCCGTTGGCATCTCTGGTTGTTGTTGATAAATGTTTTTTGCTTTGCATAGTAGAGTTTGAAGTTGCCCTGACGGATGTCGTGCCCAAGTGTATTGACCGACGTTGGTTTTCTGAAGTGTTCCTGAGACCTTGTGGTGATGTCCATGACACATTGATGTCGTTTTGTTGATCCGGTGCCGCCCGAGAGGTCACGAGCAGTCATTGTTGCTTTTCGACCTCACTGCTTCCATGCAGTGATTTCTCCAGATTCTTTTTTTGATGATATCATGGACCGTGGATGAAGGAATGCCTAAATTCCTTGCAAACGTCTTGAAACTGTTCAACTGCATTGTCACACGCAGGTGTTCACAAAGACGTGAACCTGGCCGCAGCTTTGTTTGGGAATGACCGAGCAATTGAGAAAGCTCCTTCACAAGCCAGTTATGTTCCCAGTTAGGCTGTTTCACCTGTGGGCTGTCCCAAACAAGTGTTTGATGAGCATTTCACTACGTTGCTGTTTTTTTATTTTTTGCCACCTGTCCCATCTTTTTTGGAACAGCCATAAAATTCTAAGTGAATGATTATTTGCCAAAAACAATCGTGTTAATCAGTTACATTAAAAAAAAACTTCTCTGTTGTGTATTAAATTTAATCTAGATTGAACATGATTTGTAAATCATTGCATTCTGTTTTGATTTGTGTTGAACACAACGTCCCGACTGTTTTGGTCTCGAGCTAGAAACAACCAATTACACGTCGGCTAAAAAAAAAACCAAATACCCCAATGACAGTTTCCGGAAAACTCTACTTAAGTCTAGTAACTAAGGATTTGCACTCCCACCACCACAGTTTGAATGTTATTTCTGACTTTATACTCCACAGGCGGTGAGCTGGATGTGATGAGTTTCAATCCTCGAGCTGTATACATCTCTGAAGAAGGCTGGACCTTTGTCACCGCAGGTAAAGTAAGACACACTCCCAGCCACAGCGTTGGATACGCTCACAAGAGCGTCACATACTTACATAAGCAGAGAGATAATGCCGTGGTAGCGTCCACACAGTTTTGCAACCGGAACATTGTGGAGTCAGGTTGCCATGGAAACAATACCTTCAGGGAAGCCCTCGCTTGGCCACCCTCTTCGTGTCCTTCACAAACTTATGAGAAAGCACCCTCCACTTGCCAGTGTCCCGAGGAACGGTTCAACTCGGAGGCACGTCAAAACATATTACAGCACGTGTGTGGGAATTTTATGCCTCCCAACTGTCAAGACACACAACCAGTCCCTCTCGAGTCACATGCACACGGCCTGGTTCAGGGACAATTTACATTCATTCATTCATCTTCCGAACCGCTTGATCCTCACTAGGGTCGCGGGGGCGTGCTGGAGCCTATCCCAGCTGTCTCCGGGCAGAAGGCGGGGGACACCCTGAATCGGTTGCCAGCCAATCGCAGGGCACACAGAGACGAACAACCATCCGCGCTCACACTCACACCTAGGGACAATTTAGAGTGCTCAATCAGCCTGCCATGCATGTCTTTGGAATGTGGGAGGAAACCGGAGCACCCGGAGAAAACCCACGCAAGCCCGGGGAGAACATGCAAACTCCACACAGGGAGGCCGCAGCTGGAATCGAGCCCGGTACCTCTGCACTGTGAAGCCGACGTGCTAACCACTAGACTACCGGGCCGCCCGGACAATTTACAATGATGACATTTTCCCCACGGGCCAGGCAGCTGATGTGATGTGTCTATTTATTATTTGAATCATTCTTCTGACAAGGGAAGAGCCTTTTGAGGGGCCCAAAATGCAGGAAAGTGCAACACAGCTTCCACAAAAGTCACTCATAGAAATTTCCATCCATGCCACATCTATAAATCATTTTCACCACAACGGGCTGATCGAGAGCCCGCCTCACAGCGGATGCAGCGTTTCGTCTGTTGATCTCCCACTCCATCCTCCCCTCACATGTGAGCAAGACCCCGAGATACTTGAACTGCTCCACTTGGGGCAGGTTTTCATCCCCGACCAGCTTTCCAGCATCCCTTACCGCTGGTGTCCACTAGCAGGTTTGTGGGTTGTCGCCACGCCCTGCGCCAACCCCCTTACGGCCACAGCTCCGGTCGGCCGCCTCAACAATGGAGACTCGGATTATGGTCCACTCAGACTTCTGAGGTTTCTTCTGCCATGATAAAAAAGAAGTGCAGCAAATGGAGTGATGTGCAAGCATTTATTTAAATAAAAATAAAAAAGCAGCACCCAAATAAATCTGGCTTACAGTCCAGTTTCCCTGGATTGTTTGTTTGTTTGTTTGTGTAAAAACAATTAGGAAGTCGACAGACGAGGGGAAAAAATGTCTGCATTAGATTTTGCTGATGATTTGGAAGGAGACTCTTCTTCAACGGAAGAGAAGTTGTCCTCCTACACTCCTCACTTAGTTAAAGCGCATTAAGCACTAAATTTAGTTTAGTGTGTTATCTCACATCTTTTTATATTGTACAGATTTAAAATTAGAAATGAACATCTATTTATATATCATCAATTGTCAATAGAATTTGGAGGCTGGAACGGATTCATTGCATTCCCCATTCGTTTCAATGTGAAACGTGACCATTCACGATTGTTTCTCGTTTACCAACGGGGTCACGGAATGAATTCAGTTGGCGACTTGAGGCCCAACTGTATCATGGAGTCAATGAACATGTGCCATTTTCAGGCTTCTGCCAACTGGAGCTGCGACTCCTGGCTCACTTCTCCAGTGACGACAAACTGATCAACCTTTTTACCAACACTGACTCTGACGCCTATGCTGTTTTGGCCTCTGAATGGTGGGTCCCACACATATTCCAAGGCTTTGTATTGGCATTATTTCCCAGCGCAACGTGCAGCATTTCTCCCTTCCTTGAAAAAGTTTTGGTACAGCCTACTCAGCAGTTTTTTTTTTCTTCAATCTCTTATCTGTGGCTGGGATAACGCAACGCTGAATGTAGAAGTGCTAATTTAATTCTGACTCCGTTCAGTTTCTTTGTACTTTACGGGATTTTGCAAAATCGAGTTTCTGACTGTGATAGGCTCCTGTGCTTTTGCTCATCCGGCAGGAGGCAGTCTAAATCTCATTGAACAGTGAGAGCCTTGATTCTGGGCGCCTCAAGTCAAGGTTTAAAGGTCACGTGTTCATTTAGCATTGAACTTTGGAAACCTTTTAAGGCCTTTTTATTTGCCCGAGGTTTTTCAACTCATACCACAGGTGTTAAATTTATATTGCCCTTCTACAGTTGTGTTTGACTAACCACCCTTCAAAAAGATTCAAGGGTAATGATGTCATGCCATGGGACAGCAGTACAAACCCAACGTTTAAAATCCTCCCTCACATGCTCTTCAGATGAAGTCCATGCAAGAACAAATCCCGTTGTGATGTTGCGCATCCTGAAGAGAGAAAATGAACGCTGTTGACGTTTCACATCAAATCTCGGTCAAGCGGTGGCAACCGAGGGAGGTCCACGGATTTCAAATTCAGTCTCATGGTAAAGCTTTGCTGTGCCAATTCCTGCAACAGATACACAAGTGTGTGTTTGTGTGACAAAGGCGGAGGAAATAAATCCAGCCATTAATACACTGATGAGCGGTGACAGCGCTCCATCAACCGTCACTTTGGCGAGGTGTCTTCCCACCCTGTCGGATGCTTCACAACGCATCTTTGCGTCTGTCTCTTTCTGACCGCTAGAGACGTTCCCTCCCTGCCTGCCCTGATGACTTTGCATAATCTAGATCCCCATCTACATCGCTTCACTGTAAAAATGCGTATCATTTCTGTCACATTGACATTGGATTCTCAATGTGATATGATTGCGATTCATTGAAGTTGTCTGCTCTTCAGGCTGCGGAAGCATGCTGTGACGTCAGAGGACGTAGAACAAGCCAAGCGCATCGTGTCTTCCATTTTGTATGGGAAAGGTTAGTACCAAACGCATCAATTTTCTATTAGGCGTGGGCGACTGAAGGCCTTGGCTGCGTTTTGGGTAAAAGGTGAAGTACACCCCAAACTGGTCGAAAGTGGAAGAGAACATGGACCTCCACAAAGGTTGGCCTGAACAGAGGTTCGAAGCCAGAGCTCTAAGCTTTGAGGCAGGTTTGCTCACCGCTATTCACCACGCTGCCATTTGACTCATGGCATCTAAGTGAAAAAAAAAAAAGCCAAGATAAAAGCAGTTCACATGTTGCACAAATGTGTTTCTTTCATGTCATCTTGTAAAAAAGACAAGCGTCTCATGGCCCCTCGTGAGCTGTACGGTAGTTGTTTGTGTGCATATTACAGGTGACCCATTTATGGTCCTCGCACGTGTCTTTTTTATTTATTTTTTTTTCCTCACGAGTGCACATGGACTCTCGTTCATGACATCTTGGTGACCTGCAACATCCACCACGCCAATATTGGCCCGTGTGATGGCTACCAATTTGTCCGCACAAACACAGCCTCCATCATGGGCAACGTTAAAAAGCCGCTTCTGGAAAACAGACGAAGAACTGCGGCAGAAGGAGGACGAGGGCCAATGTTGGCTAAAGAGGTCATGGGGCCCAGTCAAGGGGGGTTGGCTGGGGGACGGGGGGGTCAAATGAGAAGATAAATGCAACGAGCTTCTGATCAGCATAGACAGACAGCTCCCGGTGGAGGGATGTGTTGCCAAGGAGACGGAATACTAAGAAGGAGCATTCTCTGCAGGACACTAATCAGGCCAGGGAGGAGGGGCAGATCTCTGCGACACACATAATGGGCGCACACACACATGCACTCAACTACAGTCATGCCTTGAGATACGAGTGACCTGATTTTGTTGTTTGATGAGATACAAAACGTCGTTTGTTTTGGGTTTTTTACTTTGACAGAGCAGAACTTTAGAGTCTGGTGCTACATGGTGGCAGTGAACGTCATTGCCCTCACTTGGCAAAAACTGCTCACGTCATCAAACAAGTGTCTGTGCTGTTTCATGCCATTCCCAGTTGGAGAGTACTGTCAAGTTAAACAGAACAAAGGAGAATCGCATTTCCACAGAGCTTTGCCTCAGGAAAGTCCACTTGTTAGCTAAATGCTAACAAACGATGCAAAACACCTAGTTGCCTTTTTCAAAAGAAATGGCTATCTGCAGCAGTATGCATACAGATAACATGTCAGTACTTGATCCAGTTGATTGGTCGGGCACTAATCATTTCATCCGAATGTCTCTCTCAAAATTGTCCTCACACAGTCGGAAGCGCAGAGTTTTGACGTATTCCTTATCCTTTATGTGTTCCTCCGCAGGCCGCGATTGCCTAGCCAACACAATGGGGGTGACACTGCTGGAGGCTCGTCGATTCCAAGACAACTTCTTTCTGAAGTTCCCAAAAGTGAAAGACTTCATCCTGATGACTATGCAGCAGTGCCGCGAGCACGGTACGTTTGTTCTCTCCCCCAAGGTTGATCTTGCTTAGGACCAACACTTTGCAATCATCTTGGCTGAGGAAGTAGATGTGCACGCATTGGCGGGAGGAATATAAACTGCAGCGGGTCAATACTGTTTACTGCATATTGGACTTGAACTGCCAACGCAGCATACCTGAGGCTTGAACACGCTTGACTCACACAATACTGTTCAGGCTGCACTTAACAGAAGTGTGTCAACAATCGGGCAGCAACTGGCTGGGTCCCTCACACTTGACCCATCCAAATTGGAAAATCATCGCCTATTAAATCGCAGTTGCAATATTGAAGGGCGGGGAGGCTCCCAATTTGTTTGTTTTTCCAAATGGTCCAGTCCTCGTGGTAATGTCGCAAAATGTACCCTCAGATTGGCTGAGGAACTCTCTAGTCGGTACCCCGCCACTCACAAGTCAGCTGGAAAACATTCCAGTTTCCACACAAAATGCTGGCAAGTCTGCACTGAGCCAAAGAAGCCAATCTGTGTGCTTGTGTGCGTGTGCATTTACTCAGAGTTTTCACTCTCCTGTGTGTGACTCGGGCAGATTCTGGAAAGCCCTTTTGGTTCACACACACGTGCACTTCCATACATAACATACGGGATGATACAGTGTCAGTAAGCACATTCCAGCGTCACTCACAGCCACGCCAGTGCACACATGGAAGCAACGTTTGCGGCCTCAAAGTGCGCCGCCCATCAGTGCCACTGGGGCCCTGCACAAAGGTCGCGACCGTGGCCAAAAGGCCCACGCAAGTTGTCACGGGTCAGCGGAGGGGTTTTGTGTTTGCCGATATCTGTTGTGAGCTCACTTCCTACGTATTTGGCCATGAGATTGTGTCTGTGTGCGTGCGTGCGTGTCTGTGCGCGCTAATGGGAAGAGGGCCATTCAGGTTCCATGGCCCGGTTGACTTTCCTCACAGTAAGGGATACTGGAGGGATTTAGTTGTCAGGCCGTGCCCCATTGTCCCACTATTGGAATGCACTGCTCTGCTGTGTGTGTGTGTGTGTGTGTGTGTGTGTGTGTGTGTGTGTGTGTGTGTGTGTGTGTGTGTGTGTGTGTGTGTGTGTGTGTGTGTGTGTGTGTGTGTGTGTGTGTGTGTGTGTGTGTGTGTGTGTGTGTGTGTGTGTGTGTGTGTGTCCAAATTGACACATCCCCGCTTGTGATCATGCGTTAGTACGTCATCTGTGTGGCACTTCACATTTCTGGTAACTCACGTAGGCGTACCTGTAGAGTGCATGCAGAATGATCAATCCGAGTTGCATTTGCGCTCCACTTTCCTCCTGCACAATCCACCCATCCATCCATTGTCTATACAGCTTCGTGATCATCAGGGTCGCGGGCGATTGGGAACCTTTGAGCAGGTGGGGGAGGGGCCACGCACCAGACAGGCTTTTTGAAATGCGGAAGGAGAAAATCCACGCGAGCACAAGGAGAACATGCAAACCCCACACACGAAGGCCATATTCCCGAACCTCAGAACTGTGACGGTGACGTTCGAACCACCAGCGCACCGTGTTGCCCTCTGCACCATGAATAAGGTCTTCACAGAAAAACAAAAAAATGTCCACATTCTGTCCACAGCTTTCGTGTGTTCCCTCATGGGCCGCCGGCGGCCCCTGCAACACACCCTTTCCAAATACACAGCTCTACGCTCGCAATCGGAGAAGAAGGCTCTCGCCTTTGTGCTGCAAGGTCAGTAAAACTCTCGGTTTTAATGGCCGGCGCGTTTTGCTTCCCCTGGAGAAATGTTCAACTGAATGTTTGCAAATGGACACTTTGCAAAGGTTTGCATTCGCTGTCTACGTCGTGCTTCTGTGCAGGTTCTGTGGCAGACCTGTGTAAAATGGCAATGATCCAAGTGTCCGAAATGCTTTCCACCTCCGAAACGCTCTCTGCCAGGTAGGCCTAATCAAAACAGTTAACCACCGATAATCGCAGGGGTGGATACACCCTAAAAAATACCGGGTGTTTTTCCTACCCCATTCACTGGGCAGCTGTGGATTTTGAGCAGATCAGAGTACTCTTAAGTACCGTTACCCAATTACTTTCCTCCACTGTGACACCTGTGCCACATTGTCATTGTCAGTGTGCCGTATTAAATCCTCAACCCAATGCGCCGGGTGTAAATAACTCAAAATTTGAGTTGATTCTGGGTTAGCTATTTGGCTCAATTTAGGGTACTTTCAACCTGTTTGCACAGTTCTCCATCTAAGAGGGTAATACATCACTTGCATGCATACTGTCAAAACCTGCCATTGAGCTGGGCGGCCAACGATGAAGAGCAGACAAGCACCCGACCCAACGGATTGTTCACAAAGGCCAAAAGGCGCTTGCGGTCGAGCAGGAGGCATGACTAACATTGGGTTCAATGATTGTCTTGTGCTGTAGGCTGATGGCTCATTTCAGTGATGAACTCCTGTTTGAAGTGGAGGAAGCGCAGGTGGAAGAGTTTGCTGGTGACTACTTTGGAATTTGGAAGGATTGCGTTGACTTTTTAGAAGACTTGAACCTGAAAAATGTTTCTGTGCGCAGCCCTGGTGAAGCGCAGCATGGAGTCCTTGAGCCACATCCACCCTTTGGGAGTCCATCTTAATGTGAGTGCAGAGAAGCGAAGGAACGGCGCACTGTTTGCAGAGTGTTCAGGCTATTTCCTGGCTCCACTTGACACAGGAGGGAGAGAATTTGCTTCAAAATTTTAGATGGAGGAAAATAGACCTTCAAAACAATGTGAAGGGTGAAACTGAGAATTTACAGAGAGAAGTTTGAAAAAAAAAAGATTTGCAAACTAAAAATGATTGGCCCTAATCCTCTTCCGTACAAAAGTAATGGATTTGGAATTTAAAAAAAAAAAGATTTGCAAACAAGACCAGTGTTTCCAAAAAAAGTGTCGTTTTTGGTGACACCATTATTATCATTATTTCCATCAAATGTGAGTTGAAAATCTGCACCGATTTTTCAGGCAGGCCAAAATAAGGGCAAGAGGTCAATGAGTGAAAATTAGCGTCAAATGCTTCCCTAAGACCTCGCGTGAACTAGCGCAGATGGAAGAGAATTGGTGAGAAAAGCAGCATGGGCAGTAAAATAGGTCACGAACGTAAGCGCTCATGTTCTGTTTTGTTTTTGGTTTTTAACCAGAAGAATCCGCAGGTGGCGGATTGCGAGTACGCGGGGTTCGGCTGTCGTTACATCACGCGTTCAATGTGTGCGTATGTTTGTTTGTGTATTTCGCAGGTCCCCCTGAAGGTGGCAGTCTCCTGTGGCAAGTCCTGGGGTTCCATGTCCGCACTGCACATGCCACCTGCTTAGCTCATTTTGGTGCTTTATCTCTCTCCACGTTCGAATGTTTGAGCTTGTGGGCCTTCCTCGCTGCGTTTTTTCACGTCTCGGCTCATTTGCCCAGCATCCACATCGCCATGGAAACCTGGCAGCTGCTCCCAGTGCTGGTTTTCACTCCATCCGTCTCCGGGGGCAACGGCAGGAGCCGCAGACTGGATTGCACCAGTTTGTCGTCTGCCTTTCACACATGCTCACGTTACTGAAGTGAATGAGATTGTTTGGTTCGCTTCGTTATTATTAGGCGCGCATGTTCAATAATATACCCACTTGAATTATTTCCAAAAATGTCTCATCCTCCCCCCTTTGCCCCCTTCATAGTTGCGTTACATGATGAAATGATTGCTATTTAATAGATGATTTGTTTCCGTGTTTTTATACGGTATCAGATAATTGTTCTGCACTTTGTCTGTTGAACCGAGCATGCACGTTCTCACATAATACAGGCATACAATTCTACCTTGAGCCCATCTTTTTTTTTTCCTTTCCTTTCTCCCTCCACCTCCAACTGGACTCACTTGGCTCGAGCCGCTTTTGTCTTGATTGGAGCAGTTCACACGAGCACACGCATTCCACAAATACTCGTACACACTTGCAAACACGCACGTAGACTCGCTATTTGCCAGCAGGCCACCGTGCACGCGCTCATGCAGTGACAGAGTTTCTGTCTCGGGGAACGTACTCTTTTTTTTTGTTTTTAGCAATACAGTACTGAATTGTCATGATTTGTCCAAGCATTACCATATAACAGTGGCTAGAAAAAGTCTACACACCCCTGTTCAAATGCCTTTTTAAAAAACTTCTATTTAAAAAAAAAAAAAAAAAAAAGACCAAGATATATCCTTAACTTTCACCATCCTCTGTTTACATGCTAGTGCCTCCTATTAAACTCCGGTTATTTGAACAGGGGTGTGTCGACTTTTCTGTGTTCAACCCAAAGTGGCTACAATGTGGAAAGCTTCTTTTATCATCAATTCCCTTTTCTGGAATGAGCTGTCTCGCTGCGAGCAGCGCTCCGGGCCTTGCACTGGACAGTGTTATGGAAATCTGGCCATCTATCCTCTCATTGTTCTGTTGGTTTAAGAATGGAAACAGCCCCCCACCCCTCATCGCCCCAACCCTCCTCACCCCGCAGAGGGGAGTGTGAGACTGGCATGTGCACATTCTTCAGGGCTCTCTGCATTTTTGGAGAAGGGATGTCCCAAGTCAGACAGGTAGCACAAACACTCCCGAATCCAGCCTTCACAATGACTGACAAATGAATGACTTCACCTCGTTAGTCTTTTACAGCGACCGTATTACGTCAGGAGTAAGACGGAGATCTGTTTGGCACGGGCAACAGTATGAGGTCCTCCAGCCCCCTACTCGCCCCCTGCTGCCATGGCAACCGTAAAACCTGTGAGTACTTGGATGTCATCGTGCAGTGTGACAAATGCAGATTTTTCAAATGACAAAGCATTACCCTGGTCTAAACGTCTTCAGGCTTAATGCATGTTTTTAATTGATACAATATATCAATGTATGTACAGCCACATTTATCGTAATGCCAACTTTACACCTGTACAGTGTTCCAGTTAGGAAAAAATGATATATACATATAGATTTTTTCCAACCGGGTTCATAGTCACAGATCGTATTTCCAGTGTGATGGTACAGCATGAGGGACAGACAGAGAACTGATGTCATGTAACAAAAAGTAAGTTTTCACTGCACCCACTTGCCACTCCCATCCCCGAATGTAACTGCTTTGTCTTCCCTTCCCGACTCCTCCCCTTTCGTAAACTAGTCAGCGGGCCTCAGGTGCTATTTATTCCTGGTCTACAGCGACGACGGCGGGCCCCTTCCCTCAAATTCCAGACCGTAGCATAAGTGCTACCCCCACCCCCTGTCGCCAATTACAAAGTTCCCGCAGTCCCATCCCCCCAAGGCCTTTGCATCCCACCATCCATCAGCTATTCCCTCCTTGCAGTCCTCTATCGCAGCCATCTGGTTGACCCACCTGCCTCCGAAAAAGCGCGGCTGACTATCTGTTCCCCGCAGCGCTGCGCGCAAGCTCGTTTCCCAGCAACATGCAGCAGTCAGGACAGGGCATGATGCTGGACACTGATTTTTTGGGGGGAGTGGGGGGCTGCACTAAGCTCACTTTTGACATCTCCAGAGTGCAAGCAGACAGGCAGGAGAAGGAAGGCTGACATTCAACAAAGGCTGAAGTCAAATCGTCACCTCGCAATGTACTTGAATGCAATTTTCAAATTGCCAAAGCTGCAATTTGTATGTCGTATCATACAGTTTTGCGCTCGCAAGCTTAGCGATTCCAAATTTTGAACCTACAATCTTAGGAGTCGCAATTTTTATCCTGAAGGTTGTGACCAAAGCGGCCAGAGTAAAATGACTTGCCACGTTCAGGGTGCTCCCACGCCATCTTCTTTCCTGTCTGCTCGGACTCCTATTTCCATTCCACCACTTGTTATTGACATTTTTACAAACATGCAGTTGCGCTTATGCCGACAAAAAAAAAAAAAGCGTACAATCAAACACCCCTTAAGTGTGAGCGGTATTGTGTCAGGGAGATCAATAACATCATTACAGTGTTGTTATGATGACAAAATCCATGTGGAAAGTATGTTGGAGTTTGCCTACTTGTGTTTATTGCTGGATTCGTTGGCACGTGGGCAGGATTTTTCCTAAATAATCGCGTTTTGGACAAAATATCGCCACATGAGGATATACAAATTGCAGCGGTCGCCGTCACATTTGGCATTGGGTTTCCAGTCGTAAAAATAGCCATTGGTCAGTATGAGCAATACATCATGCAATGACGTCTTGAGTAAATAAATGCTGATGACTGTCCGCAATACAAATTTGACCTGTATTCCCCTCAGAAGAAAAAAAACAACAAAAACAAACAAAATAGCAATCGAAAAACTGGACTGTGATTCAAGACACGGTTGCGCTACAAGTGCTGAGGTGTTTTTGTCACCTGTGGCCTCAGTCCAGAGTTGTCGGCCAGAGGGGGGGTCCGTGTCCTCCTTGTTGCAGCATACCCTCCCAAACTCCACTTTTTTCTTTTTTTTCTTTTTTTTTTTTTTAAACGGCTCCCTCGCCCTCTTCAGAAGGTGGAACATTCCACGCCGCCTTCTTCTTTTTAGACGCGACTGATCGAAACGACAGGTTGCATGAAGTTAAACACCAAACTATTTACAACCTTCTGTTTTATCTCCTCTGAAATAAATCAAATAAACCCCTCCCCGCCAAAAAAAAAAAAAAAACCACTTCATGTCAGCATTTTACATTCATGCCTATGGGTGCTCACCCCGCCTTGACATCATCAGAGTAAAAACCACACGCAGCATCTGTACATTTGTGCTGTTTCAGTTTGCGATCGGAAACCGCTGACCTTGATTGAACACTTGGATTTGATTGTGGGCCACTGCGGAGGAGCTTTAACCGTCGGCAGTTTGGGCCCTCGTGCCTGCTCGTAGTGACGTTCTGCGGGGCCTAAAGCACTCAAGTGAACGGGACCCCTCGTACAGGAAGGGGGTCTTGATGCAGCATACCTTCTGAATTAAAGGGAACCCCCCCACCCCCCAAAAAACTGAAATCCGAAGAAAGGTGCAACTGTACACAGAAGCTGCACATTGAACCTTTTCTACATTCTACTAAGAATTGGTTGAAGTAGTAAAAATACATTTAAAAAAAACAGTGCACTTTGAGCTACTTCGGCCTTTGATTTCACTGCATAAGGCAGGGGTGTCCAAACTACGGCTCGGGAGCCATTTGCAGCCCGCCCTCCGTTTTTCAGCGGCCTGTAACATGACCCCAAAAATATAGGATACTAAAAATGGCTTTTGACATGAGCCACAGGGTTAGTTAAAAAAGGCCAAGGTGGGCAAGAGGGAGAAGGGAAGCTGTACTTTTTGCTTTGTATTGTATATTCGAAGATACGAATAAATGCTTCAAAGAACAACCCAATTTATCTTACAAACACTGTAGTGAATAAAAGGGAATTCAATGGCTGATGTACGAAGACATCAAATGAATGATCCTCATTGAACTGTTTGAAAATTGGTTACCTTACTTTAGTTTTGTCTTTTTTTTTGCTTCTGAATGTGGAAATGGGATTCAGCTGCTGCCAAGTGCAGCTCTGAAACTAGTTGGCGAGAGAGAGAGGGCTGTTGGCCACCCTGAAAAATTTCCTCAACTATTTGCCTCAACGCCTTTAACAGAAAGCCGATGAAATGAACTCGACAATACAATCAATCTCGAATCGCTTTCTTGGCTGACTTCAGCGACTTTCAAAAAGTGGCCTTTTCATCCTTCCATTTTTTTCTGTATGCGGCCCTCCAACGAAAAAGTTTGGACACCCCTGGCATAAGGCATTCCGGATGCTTTCTTCAGAATATACTGGAATGTTAATTCTGAGGAGCATTTTCCCAAATGAGGAGTATTTTCCTCCCGCACGTCGTGACTCTTATTCCAAACATTCCTATTGCGGGTGGTAGCAAGATTTTGCACACCACTTGCACGGCGTTATCCAATCTGGCAGCTATCCGAATCGCCTTCAAATAGGTCACGATGATGGACGCTTTGTTTGCTCAAGTAGAAGACATTGCTCAAGCTTCGCGGATGCGTTCAAGTATTTAGCTGGCGGCGCTTGGGCGAAACATGCCATGCAAACCACTTCCACTTCGTCCCGCTTGTTTACACTCCTCATCTGATCCGCTGTCACTCTCAGTTGTGCGCTCTGAGCAAATGCTCTTTACAATTTGAGAAAGACATTCCATGCAATTGTTTCACATGATCTAAAAAAAAAAAAGGTAGCACAATACATTTTCATATATATATGTCTGTATATAATTATATATAGCAGGCATATATAAATATAGATGAATGATTTGTTTTCTGTCATTTTTTTGCAGGGTACGCCGGGTACACACAGGCATGCCGCATTGCATTGCTTTTGCATTCTGCGTTTTGGTTGGCTGGCGGGCGAGATCTCATCCGGGGCAGTGGTGCATTGTTGGGGTAGAGTCCATGCACACAAATAGGGAGTGAATGTGGGACTGCGCGCGCTATATGTGTGTGTGTATGCACGGTGGGGGGTTTAGGGGGTGCAGGGGTTCAGGTTGTAGTGGGCCCCCGACAAGCTCCCAAATGACGTCATCAAAGCAGTGCAGCAAGGCTCTGTGGCTCATGCGGAAATGGTGGGAAAGTGCTGAGGCCAGGGACAAGGAAGGTCAAAGGTTTTCGGGGGTGCGTGTTGGGTCTCGGCCCAGAATTACAGACAGACTCATTAAACGGGAGGTAGAGGAGAGGTGGCGAAACCAGGAAGGCTGTGTATCCCTCACATTCCTAAGTTGAGTTTTACAAAAGATAGGATGGCAACTTTAGGGGCATGAACGTCGCTGGCTTTGCTGTGTAAAAAGAAGGAAATCGGCTTTTTCTTGTGCTGAAGATTTGGCGTTATTGCTCGTTGCCGCGTCATTACCCGACAATGGTGGCTTTCGGTTTTAGGTTAGGATGTCTGCCTTGCAGTTCTCGAGCTTCGGTTTCTCCGCTTTCCCCGCCGACCTGCCTGTGAGGCAGACGCGCTAACCGCTACCCAACGTTACTGCTGGTTGCAAAAAAATATATATATTATGTATAAAATATATCTTCATGTATCCGTAGATAGATTAGATTTGATTCTTGTCAGCTGCACCACCTCTTGACAAAGTTCGGTGGAAATGAGCTTTGTTGCTTTTGTGTATGAAATGTATCTGTCATACTTGACTGCTTTGCCAAAAGGATGTGCCGTGTGTTGGGTTCAAAGAGCGTGACAGGGCGCTCTTCCCGGTGCCTCGACCTATCACAGAGAGCATTGCTCAAGGGACAGAAAGCAAAAGGAGAGGGACGGCTGGAAAAATGCGACGTGAGGCCACAGCGACTACAGCGGGAGCCTTCGGTTAGATTCAAAGTTACGCTTTGGTCTCGGTTTTTCGTTGTTTTCAGCTGTGTCGTTTCCAAATGATGCTGTGTTCGCTTTGTATTTCTGTTTTGCTGATGCGCTCCTTGGGTGGCCGTGTGTTGGGAGCAGATTGGCTGAAAGTACTTTTACTCAAGAAGTGGGTTCATTATTTTGACCCGGCAGATTGGGTTCAAGATTGGGATTGGCCCGAAGAGCCGTCGCTGGTCACCCCTTTTGGACTATTTTGAAGTTCGCTGATGATGAAGTCAGTTGAACGTCAGATTTTTGGAAATCACCGGGAGCGGACGAATGGCTCGGCGGGCCGGGAAATATCGCTTATGGAATGAGTCTTATTTTGAACCACGGCTTTGCTGCTATTGAATCTGGTCACCCATTTTGGGGTAGTTTCAACTCATCAGTTAAAATGTGTTGCGTTACTCCTTGCTGGATCAAATCTCCACCCAACATGCTCCGTCAAATCTGCAACCCAATGTCCTGGGTATAAATAAGCCAGCATAAGCTCGGTGGGATTTGGACCCAGCGCCGGGCTGGCTATTTCACCCAGTTTGGCTTCCATCGTCCTCGTCTTGACGTCCGGTGTATGTCCATGGACAATGCGCGCATAGGCCCCTCCCCGCCCGGTCCCAGCAGAGGGACTGCCACTCATTTCCACTAGGAACGGTACCAGAACAAATGAATAACAATTCCCCCCGCCCAACCCCGCCCCCCCAAAAAAATGGAGTGGAAAAAAAATGGAAATGTCAAACGGTATTCCAAAAAGCAACAACAACAGAAGTACTAAGCGCCAGTAATTGTTAGTGACTTGAAAGTAAATAATTACTGGATGTCAAAAGAAATAAATGCTGTCAGAGACGCTCTGTTGCTCTCCCTTCCATCTCACGCTACCTCTCACTCCTCACGGAGCTGCAGGCGGTACCTGCTGTGCCGGATCTGGAAGAACAGCCGCTCGGCGGCCGAGCGGCTCATGCCGGGCAGCCTGTAGTCCTCGCTCTGGCCCGTTCGGCGGAAGCCCAGCGACTCGTACAGCTTGTGGGCAGCCATCTTGACCGCCGTGGTGCCCAGGACCACCGCCGCGTAGTTGTTGCGCACGGCGAACTCCAGAACGCGGCGGCCCAGGGCCTTGGCGATGCCTTTGCCGCGGTAGCGGGAATCCACCGACATGCGCCGCAGCTCCACCGCGTTGTCGTCCTCGCGGCCTTGCGCCGCCACGATGCCCACCACGCGGCCGTCCAGCACTGCTACCCAGAAACAGGAGCCTGCAAGGCACAGGTGGCAAAACCTAAAAACATCCGGTCCCGACTGCTGCTGCTCCTTCTGCTGCGTGCACCTTGGCGACCGGGGAACAGTATCATACAGTCAAATGCATATACACGAAGACGGCCATTCCTCACTAAACCGCGGTAATGCTCTTCGCAGAGGATAAGGAAGGGATGCCCTGAGTATTGTTAGATTATCTGCCTACAGGTCACTCCACTGTTTGTGTTGAAATGTCCGATGCTTAAAGTAGCCTAAAGAACTCTTGCTTGGCTCTCGACGAAGGCGGACGCTTTTGCTTTCTGCTCCTGTCCCCCACCCCCACCCCCACCCTTCCCTGCTCGCCACTTAGTCCATGTGCTGTCTTTTGTCAAACTTTCCTAGCCTCCTGTCGTATTTTCATCCTAAAAACAAACATGGAATTGGTTGGCTGGTCTCTCGATGCCATCGACAAAATTTTCTCGACGAGATGAGCAGGCAGTGGGGAGCCTACTTGCCCTCGGGGACTTTTGCTGCTGGGTACACCCTAGATCCTTGGAGGAAGCGGAGAATGGTGTGCCTGTCAACACTGTCCGTTGAGGATGTGGATGACATCTACATTATCGGCCTTCCGATAACAGGTATGCTGCTGTTTGGCGCTAGCAGTTTCCTGATCTATCGAAAAATTCAACCGACGGAGCAGCTCGATTGGAAGTGAAGAGGCTGCCGGTCTAAGGATGGCAAAGTGCGGATGTCCAACACTCAGACTCAGACTGTGCTCAACCAAAAACTGTTGCGGTTTTGGAGCGTCTCTGCAAGATGGTCAAGAACTTGGAGAAACTGGAATCCGTGCTCAAATATTGACAGAAATCACGGATTTGGCTGATCGACGCCACTGAAGAGACATAAGCCACGGACTCAAGGCTGTCTTAAATTCTTGGGCAGCCTGCTACCAAAACAACATCTGCTATCTCGACCTTCCCTGATGAAAATATGCACGGAAGCTAGTCCCCACCATCACCCCCTCCTTTATACACTCCCTTGTATCACCGTCTTCATTGTTTATGTCTTGTGACCTGTTGTAACTGTCATATGCTTGTGCAGGAGTTTTTTTGCCTAACTCAAATTATCCTCAAAATGAGGATAGTTCGAGCGTGGTTTTTTCTCCCCTCTCCTCCCTCGTGGTTTCTTTCTGACTTCCGGGTTGAGTGAACGCTGGCGCGTTTGGCTGCCGCTGCTCAACCCGTATTGTTTTGTATTGTTTTGTGTTTTTTGTTATTGTAAAGTGTCCTTGGGTGTCTTGAAAGGCGCTTATAAATAAAATGTATTATTATTATTATTATTATTATTAGTAGCCCCCCCCCCCCGGGAATCTGTCGAGAAAAAGTGTTGATTCTGCGGAAAACAATCCTGGTTCTGCAGAGAGCAATTCCTGATTCCGCGGCTTGAAAGTTGATTTTCTGTAGGCATTAAAAAAAGAAAAAATAAACTAAAATGATTTTAAAATAATCCACATCAATTCTCCTTGTCCCTCTTGGGCAAATTTGTTTGCAGTGTTTATGAAATGCAAAAATTTGGACCAAACTATAGGTTTGAGGCACAATAAACAAAGTGTCGGCGATCCACTAGGCCTGGATCTTGTTACCAACCATACTGAATAGAGTTTGCTCATAAATTGTAGTAATTATTACACGAGCGAATGATGTGACATCATTTTTAGTGCACGTCTCATTTCCCCTCCAAAATATTTCAACCTCCTCCCGCATGGATCCTCGGTGGATACGAGATAATAAAAGGGCGACCCCTCCTCGCTGGACCACATTTGCTTCCGTCAACACGGCCGCGCGATGTCGTCATTTGCGTGTTTTTGTAACGTGAACGTATACATCAAGAGATCGAATCCGTCCCAAAAATTGAATTGAGCATTCCGCTCCGCAGTGTGACCGTCGCCGTCTATCTGAGCGCGAGAGACATCCAACTGCCGGGGTGAGAAGTGCCCGTGAACGTCATCTTGTGCACAGAGTCTTTTTCTGCCGGCTGTTTCGATTTCCGTGGAGGGCTTTGAAAATCTCACGCTGGCGAACTATTCAAAGGTTGTAACGCCAACACGTCAACACTATTTGTTCGCGCGTCGATGGGTGATTGTTAGCATTTAGCTAAGCGGACTTGGTTTCCCTTTTTTTTTTTTCCTCTCTCCTACTCTTCTTCGACCTTTTCTTTTTGCTTGTCTTTCTATTGTTCTTTTTCCTTCCTCCACCTGTTTTTTCTTGTTTTTCTTCCATTTTCCCTTTTTTCCCTTCCTTTTCCACCATTGTTCCTTTTCCTTCTTGTTTCCTTCCCTCTCCCTCTTTTCCCCCTCCTACTCCTCCTTTTTTCTTTCCTTCTTTTTTCTATTTTGACATCCTTTTTTCTCACTCCTGTTTCCTTTTCCTTGTCCTTTTTCCTCCTCGTTCCTTCCTTGCCACTTTCAGCTTCCTCTCTTTTCTCTTTCCCTTTTATTTTTCTTGTTTCATGTACTTGTTTTGCATTTTTGCCTCAGACTCCCCTTCCTTTTTTTCCTTTCTTTTTTTTTCACCCATCCCCTCCCTTTGTTGGTTACCCCCTCCGCTTCCCCCTCGACAGGGAATGATGCTGCAGTATTTGCATGCGTTAACCAAGGGGTTGCTCCAATAAAACGCCCTCCTGAGCATCTCTTTGACTGCAGCCAATGCCAGGAACGGGACCGGGCAAGAAAAAAAAGCACGCTCGCTGATGCGCCCGCACGCACGCTTGTGCCACTCCGGCTGAAGGGTGTCATGACCTCGAAGCTTGCCGCCATCACGGCTTTCAATCAAAGACGGCCAGCGTCTGCCCGTTCTTGAACATGAGACAAATTCGTCATTGCTTGCGGATGCCATTTTCTCCCCTCCGTGTCGACTGTTACAGGACAAATGGAAGCTTCTGGAGCCTTGAAAGGATCCATTATGGCTGCGAGGGCATCCATCCCGAGCGAGGGAGGGAGGAGGGGAGCATGGAGATGAGACAGGAGGGGGAGGGGCCGCTGCGAATACTGACGATGGCCGCGCAAGAAATCAACCTGAGGGAGGAAGACGGTGAGTGACGAAGAAGGTTCTGCACCACCGTGCCACCTTTTCCTCCATTTGCCGCCCATTCGACGTTGCACTCGACTGTGTGCGTGGCGTTGTTTGCCGGCGCAGCCGATCAAAAGGGTTTTCGGCGGTCATTCCTCGAATGGCGAAAGGCAAGTGGAGGAAAAGAAGCAACGAGGTGCACGCGTTGTCGCCGCTTCACAGACTTGCGCTCAGAGTAGCATCTCAGTGGTTGCCATGGCGACTCCGCTCGCAAGGGGGTTTCTTGATGTCTTTTCCAGTTGTTTCCTTTTAAAAATGGTCTTTATTCTTTTTATGATTTTTTTTTCTCCTCACCTTTTTCCTTTCCTTTTCCATATTCTTATTTGTCCTCGACTGCACTTGAATCTTGTCTTGTTCTTTTTTCTTTATGATCTCTTTCTTCATTTTCATCCACTTTCTGATCTTTATTTCCCTTTTCTCTCCTTCTCGATGTTTAGCTTTTGTCTTTTCTTATTGTCTTTCTGGGTTTTTTTCTTTTTCCACTTACACTCCAATATTTTCCTGTGCGTTCTGTTGTCTTTTTCTTTCCTTTTTTAAATTTTGATCTTTTTCCGCGTTTCCTCCTCTTTCCCCCGATCTCCCTTTTCTCTGATAGCCTTTTTTCTATTGTTGTCTCGTTTCACTTTTTCACTTTCTTACCTCCCTACCCACTTGGATCTTAGTTTCTTGTTTCCCCCTTTCTTTCTTCTTCTCTGCTGCTTTACTTGAAGCTTCTCATTGTCCATGCTTCTTTTTTTTATTTTTTTGCTTCAGATTTCGAATGGCTCTCACACGACGACGCCGTCAGAAAGTCGCCGGCGAATCCCATACAAGCGCTAGCGTAATCCGATTTAGCCCTTCCTCGATTCATTTATCCAACACTTGCAGGACTTTTCTCCCTCCCTCCCTCCCTCACTCGACGCGCTCACACTCGGGACCTTCAAATGAACCCTTCATTAAACAGAGCGAGCGTGTATTCCGCACAGCCATTAAGGCCGCAGCTCATTCGATATTCTATCCGCCTCCTCCGCACTCGTGGGCCGCTCCCGAGTGATATTTGTGGCCGACGTTTGTGATGAACTCGCCCCTTGATTGACGATCGTTGATGGCTTAACTGCTCCCATGGCGATGCGAACGCAGATGAAGACATTTGGACCACCTGAGTGGATCTTCTGTCCAAAAGCGCCGCCCGGGTTGACAACGCTCTTGACTTTCCCAAAAACTGACTAAAATTCCCGCTAAAATCAGGCAACGTGCGGCAGAATCTGTTGCAGATTAGGACAAGGGAGGAGACTGGTGGGAGGTCATCGGGGAGTCAATGGCGCTGAATTTCATCAATGTCGTCGGACACTTTTGAACGAAGGGATGTTTTTCAAACTATTTCCCCAAGGTCGCCTCTACAACTCTACATGACCGAGAGGGTAAAAATTGTATTTGCATAAATAAGGCATATACCAAATGGAGCGAAGTGCGGATATGATTGGCATTTGCTTTTTTTGCCTAATGATTCAAAAATACAATTTTTGTGACCAAAAAAAAAGAAAGAAATTGAGCCCTGCAATAAATAAATCACCAAGGCAATCTGAATTGGCACCTCCCATGTCTAACCGCCCAAGGGAGTCATGGAGATGCATGCGTTCATTCATTGTTGGCCCTTCCCTTGTCACAAGTTTTTTTGGGAGGTGGGGGCAACACCCCGATAAACTCCTCAACATAAACCATGCTCTCGGGGCGAATAGCTGCAAAACTGAGGTTCAAGAGCTCCTTCCCCACTCGCTCACTTTACATTGTGCAAAAGCACTCATGCCTGAATACTGAGCTGGGCAGTTCTTCCTTTTCCTTAAAGGATCAATGGTGATGCTGACCCACCCACCTCCTCCCGTCAGGCCTCGGAGAAGGAGTGGAGGCAAGTGGGGGGAAGGAAAAACAAAAATCCTGGGAGGAGGGGTGGCGTATTGGCTACAAACACCCGTGCCGGTACGGGTTCCCCCACCCCCTTTATTCGAAACATTTGGTCCCCAAAAGAGCACCACCACCACCCCCTCCCCAAATCTTACCTGCAGGTTTCATGTAATAAGCCTCAATGTCGGCCATGTCCGTGTGCAAGGCGTGGTCCAGGTAACTGTGGATGACTTTCCCGCTGTAGTAGTAGCGCGCGCCCAGAAGCGCCAGCGGCGCACAGCAGGTCAGCGCCAGCGATTTGGTCACAAAAAAGCACATGACTGCAGAGAAATGGGAGGGAAACAAACAAAAAACCTGTCAGAAGAAAGAATCGCACGCAAATCTCCATTCTATCATGCGTGAACCCCAAAGACTAAAAGTCCACCTCAAATGTTTTGCGGTCTTGAAACCAGCCCCCTCGTCTCCTCGTTTTGACACATGGTCTCCCCCATGGGTCCATTTTGCATACTCGATCCAGCCATCGCATTTTTTTAAAAGCACATGTCCTCTTTAAAGGCGAAGTCAACCCAAAATTGTCCAAGGCGCCCTACTATAGTCTACTAAAGTTAAGCAGCTAAATTTAGCTACTGTTGTCCATCTCGGCGTCAACTCGTCGTCAACTGAAGATGACATCACAGTTGCTCAGTTGCCGATGACGAATCATGGCCGAGCTTAGCCATGATCCTTTTTTTTTTTTTTTTAAAGCTCTTAAAGGTAAACATTCATCACAAATGTTGAACAGTCGAAAGGCAGGACTGTTGAAATTATGGCCCGGGGGCCATTTGCAGCCCGCCGTCCAATTTCTAGCGCCCCCCCCCCCACCGCCCCCCCAGCATCTGCTAAAATTCACAATTGACACAGCCCCGTGTCATTGGACTGCCTGCTGAGGCGGTAAGCGGAAGAAGAGAATAAATTCATTCTCATCTCTGACTCCACTAACAACACATCTGAAATATAGTAACAAAAAGTCTTTTCATCATGCCCCAATGAAAGGAAATAATCTCGGTAGAGTAGCAAAGAGCGTGAACGGCCACTGCTTGCGCCACTTGGTGCTTCCAGTCAAGGTCAGTTGGGTGCAAAATGCTCTTGTTTTCGGTCGGAATGTGAAGCTGAAGTGCTTCTGGAAAATCCTTCACCTGTTTGCTTCGTCGCTGAGCTTTTTTTTTTTTTTGGACATCAGCTCAATCTATGATTGTTGAGCATATTAGCTGCCCTAAAAGATTGGTTTGACGTCGAAATAAAGTCAAAGTGAGGAATGTCTTGTCGGAATTTTTCTGTATGCGGACCTTGGCAGGAAAAGTTTGGACACCCCTGGTCGACTGCAAACCGAGCTCTTTTTTCCCCGCTTTTGAAACATGGTGTCACCCAGGGGTGCTCAAGTCCCAGTCCTGGAGAGCCCCTATCCAGCCTGTTTTGGATGTTGTCTCCCTCCTCCACCACAGTGGATTGAAATGATGGGGATGGTGAGCAGGCATCTGCAAATCTTGCCGATGGGCTGATCATTTGAATCAGGTGTTTTGGAGGAGGGAGACAATATCAAAAACAGGATAGGATTTGAGGCCCCCCACCCCTAGGTGAGAGCATGGCTCAATTCAGCTTGTGGCTGTCCATCCATCTTTTTTTTTTAAATGCTTCCATTTTAATTAAAGTAAACCTTGAATGATGAACATCCTAACACACACCGGTGTTAAAAAAAAAAAAAAAAAGACTTCCTTTATCCCCTTTCTCGACACAAGGTCCAGCCACCGATCCCATTTTTGGAGCTTGAGACTTCTTTTGGCTGAACTTCCACTTCAGTTGAGAGGCATGCACCAAAATGCATACCAACGTCTGCTTTTGACCCAAGGTCTCAGCATGAGTCATTGTTGCTTAGGCTATCCATCAATCCATATTTGTATATTTTATGCCGATGAAATACTGGGTACATGGCAGAGTTGGAAAACAACCTCTATTACCCCCTCTCCCCCATCTCTTGACACACGTGATAACGCATGGATCCATTTTTCTGAAGCTGTCTCTGTGTCAGATGGCTTTGAAACTGAGGAAGCCATGTTGGAGCAAGTGTGTAGTTGATGCTCGGTGCCCCAAAAGAAGACGAGCAAGGCTTTAGGAGCTGCCATGCATGTTTTTGGAATGTGGGAGGAAACCGGAGCACCCGGAGAAAACCCACGCAAGCCCGGGGAGGACATGCAAACTCCACACTGGGAGGCTGGAGCTGGAATCGAACCCGGTACCTCTGCACTGTGAAGCCGACGTGCTAACCACTGGACTACCGGGCTGCCCGAAAGGGGGAGTGGAATGACTTTTTTGAGGTCTGGGGGGAGGGGAGGGGCAGATTGGCTCATTCATTCCAGGCGAAGCCCGTGTCGTCGCCTCGACTGCCTGGGCGCCGGTTACCGCGCATGCGCAGTGCGGCCGCCCATGCCTTTTGTTGCCGGCGGCGCAACAAATTTCGACCCTGTGCGTCAAACACCTGTGGAATCGTTCGGCTTCGAATAGCGCGCGCACGTGAAAGAAAAAAGCCAACGTCAATGCGTGTGTGGGGGGCGGGGGGCTTGCATACCTGTGAGAAGCGCGTACCAAAACTGCGCTTGGGGTTGCTGGGCGAGCCCCCGAAACGCCGTGTTGGGGATCCTCTCCATGATGCCTTCGTAAAAGATGCGCCGCACCTCCTCCTGGTCGCCGCGCTCGAACTCGCGGATGAACACCGCGTCCCGCCTGGCTTCCTTGCCCTCGCCGGACGCGGACGAGGCGGCGCTCCACATCATGGGCTCCTTTTTGTTCCCGGGTATAGCATCGTGTTCGTCCGCCACTATTTTAGTCTCGCAAACCATTTTGGGAGACGAACAATGCATGCAAGTGGCCGCCGAGTAGACCCCCTCCCCAGCCCCCAACGCGTACGGCGCAGCCTTTCCTTCCAAAATGAATCGGAAAGCAAAAATGAAAAGGAGAGACGATGGATGGGAAGAAGACGAAGGAGGAGGAGCGAGGGGGGGTTCCGCTGCAACCCTGAGCAATTGTGGCGACCAAGACTCGCCGCTTTGCCACCAGCTGTATTTATAGGCGGGGCAGGGCGTGTGGATGGAGCTCCGCTCGTCGCCGCCATTGGTGGAAGCCGTGAGATGCTGGTGGAGGAGGAGAGACACGCGGGTCCCCTCTCGCTCTTGGATCGCATCCGTACCACAGCCGATGTGTGCGGATTTGGGGTCGATATGAAGGGAGGGGTGGCGCTGCTGCAAAATCTACAGCCGTGACGATGCGTCAAACGGAACTTTGGCATTTGAACCGTTCAAACCCAATCACATTTTCAAACACACACACACACACACATGCATATATAATATATATACACTCACACACCTATCATACATAGGAGGAGCTTTGATGCCCTCAGGTGGTTCCCGGTTGCGCATCCTCTACCGTCAAATCACTGGTGCACTGCAGTGAATCCACACCACTACGCCTCTGCCCCCCCAAAAGCCGCAGGTACGTAACAGTGACGCCCCCTCCCTATTCACACACCACACACACCATAACCTCTCACCATTATCAAGCGGAGTAAATTCCACACACATTACAATGCAAAACTAGTTTCCCCGCCGGAGTTGCAGCCCTGCATGGTTCTTACCAGTGCTGCCTCCTCGTGGACAAATCGCTTGGACTGGACTGGTCAGCAGCTCTTGTATGGCACACAGACTAAAAACCATCCACGCCGTGGACAATTTATAGAGTCTCCAATACATCTCATTTAGGTGCGATTAATTTGAACCACAGCCCCAAATGCAACTATTCCACACGTGGTTTTCTCACAACCAGGAATGTGACCTTTGACTCATCTTGCAGCACCCCCCGTGTGACTCTGCTGGCTCTCTCTTCTGACATTGTGGTATGTTGTGGTCCTTCTGCTTGAACAGATGTTCAAAACGGTTGCCGCGCTTATTGTGTCTTTCGCCATCCTGCACTCAGAGAAACGAAATGTTCTCCGATTTTTTTTTTTAATCTACTGGTACTGTGTTCATACCTGGAAATACTGTTTTAGGATCAGTGCCAGAAGATGGCGGCAAAGCACTGATTTGGATTTTGTCAAAATGGAGCTCCTACTCACTTCAACATAATTCCTTGGCACCAACATACTGCCGAAGTACCATTTGTTATGTAATTTCGGCGGTGTTTCACTTTTAAGTGCAATACATTTGTATTTAATGTCTCACAGCTGGTTGTGACTGTACAATTTTATTGTAATTTTACGCGCAGCAGACTTTAATCGAATCATTATTTGAGTGCAGTTTTTGTGATTTTCCTATATTAGCACACTGTTAATTAGCTACAAACGTAAAGACTGTTATACGTGCTTTGCAGTCGTAGATACTCCTGGATGTGTGGGCGATGGGAACCCCCGACCCCACCCCGTGTTGCAATTGGGCTCAAATTGACCCATGTGAAACTCCTTCAATTTCACATCTTTAAAAAAGAGTTAGTTCGTATTTGGGTTAATTCGGATATATACGCGATGTTTATTGGCATTTGTTTGTTTTGGATGATTGCACAGGCCCCAGGTCAAATTGACGCAAGGAACGTTGTTGCTCTTCATGAGAATCGAACGCAAACGGAGAAGTTCAAGCGAAGGCTGAGTCGAGGGTGGGCCGATCATCACAATCGGAGGTGCGAGTGCAACGTTATTGCCTTCAGGGCACTGCAGATGGCGCTTGAGTTTTCACTTGATCCCTGTATTGATCCAGCATTTGTCTTGAGAAGATCTCGCAACCATCCGGGATGGAGAGTGGCGCATCGCTGCGACACTGCCGCCTCCTTGCCTTGTCCACCGGCGCCTCTTAGCGGTGGACTTGTGGTATTGCAATTTGGCTTGAGCGTTCGCAATGGGAAAACCGAGCGTGTTTTCAACTGATCACTACCTGGTGGTGAGTAGGCTCGGATGGTGGGGGAGGATGCCGGTCCGTCCTGGTAGACCCAAACGTATTGTGAGGGTTTGTTGGGAGCGTCTGGCGGAATCCCCTGTCAGAAGGAGTTTCAACTCCCGCCTCCGACAGAGCTTTTCCCATGGCGGGGGACATTGAGTCCGAATGGACCACTTCGAAGACCTCCTCAACTCCACCAGCACGCCTTCCTTGGAGGAAGCGGAGTCTGGGGACTCCGATGTGGGCTCTCCTATCTCTGTGGTCGAAGTCACCGATGTGGTTAAAAAGCTCCTCGGTGGCAGGGCCCCAGGGGTGAATGAGATCCGCCCGGAGTTCCTCAAGGCTCTGGATGCTGTGGGGCTGTCCTGGTTGACACGCCTCTGCAACATCGCGTGGTCAGCGGGGAGAGTGCCTCTGGATTGGCAGACGGGGGTGGGGGTCCCTCTTTTTAAAAAGGGGGACCGGAGGGTGTGTTCCAACTACAGAGGGATCACACTCCTCAGCCTCCCTGGTAAGGTCTATTCAGGGGTGCTCGAGAGGAGGGTCCGTCGGGAAGTCGAGCCTCAGATTGAGGATGAGCAGTGTGGTTTTCGTCCCGGCCGTGGAACATTGGACCAACTCTACACCCTTAGCAGGGTCCTCGAGGGTACGTGGGAATTCGCCCAACCAGTCTACATGTGTTTTGTGGACTTGGAGAAGGCGTTTGACCGTGTCCCTCGGGGAGTTCTGTGGGGGGTGCTTCGGGAGTATGGGGTACCGAGCCCCCTGATACGGGCTGTTCGGTCCCTGTACTGCCGATGCCAGAGTTTGGTTCGCATTGCCGGCAATAAGTCGGAATCGTTTCCAGTGAGGGTTGGACTCCGCCAAGGCTGCCCTTTGTCGCCGATTCTGTTCATCACCTTTATGGACAGAATTTCTAGGCGCAGCCGAAGCGTTGAGGGGGTCCGTTTTGGTGGCCTCAGTGTTACATCTCTGCTTTTTGCAGATGATGTAGTACTGTTGGCTCCTTCAAGCAGGGCTCTCCAGCTCTCACTGGAGCGTTTCGCAGCCGAGTGTGAAGCGGTTGGGATGAGGCGTAGAAAAAATAGTAGTGTGTTTCCGGTAACATGAAATTTCGGCATAGGGTCGGTAGGTCGGACAAATGTTTTTATTTTTTTAAATATTTTTGCCACGCCCCCATCATAAATGTAAACAAAATAACCATAAAACATAAAACAAGGAGACATTGAAACCCCGCCGCCGCGAAGGAAAACAAACAAACAAACAAAAACTACGGCAAGCCTGAGGATTTCACGTAACAATAGTTACGGTAGCGTGTCGTTTCTGTGGCGTCATTTTACGGTACGAAACATAGTTTAACCATTGAAGTCACCGCACACGACTTGACTGTGTGATCAACGCGATTTCACTGTGCCTCTGTGTGTTTGTGCTGTGTGGGTGTGTTTCTTCGAATTTACTTTCGTTTTGAGTGTTGGGGGACGCAACAGATAGGTGCGTATGGTTGCTATTTTAGTCCGCAAATTGAGGAATCGCGGATGAAAGTTTGAGATGGCGCGAAAAAACTCACAAAGGTCTACTAAATACGTCATTTAAGAAATGGCAATGCCAGTCTGATTTTTCGTATGAATCGTCCGAAGGGCGTCTCACTAAACTCACCTGGGATGTATGCACAGAACACGAGCGCGAGATACGACGAGAGTGTAGTGACCTCTATATATGTATATAATTCACCACCAACTACAAATGTTTGAATGCAATGTTTTTCCATATGCTTGTCAGAGTTCACGGCCAATTATTAACGGGGTAGAAGTAATTGCGGTCCCTTTAAGGACCGCCATGTTTAAGTTGCTTGTTGCTATGGAAACTTTCTTTCGGCGGGTCTGAGTTTTGCGCGGTTAACTTTTTTGGTGTTCAATAAACGACACACTCGCTTGGTGTGTGAACGTGAGAAATTGTCGCTTTCGTCCAAGTTTACAATTTCCACACTGGTGACCCTCGACGTTTTTTTTCTGGACGATTCCAGACCGCGAAGATGTCCGTGAACGCTGTTTCGCTCAAGCTCCCCGAGTTTTGGGAATCATCTGCGTCTGCTTGGTTCGCTCAGACCGAGGCCCAGTTCGCCCTTCGCGACATCACTGTGGATACTACAAAATACTACCACATTGTTTCCGCGCTGGGCAGTTCGACGGCGTCCAGGGTCGTGAGTTTCCTCAAGTCTCCTCCGACAGAAGGACGATATGATGCGCTGAAAACTCACTTACTGAAAACCTTCGAACTTTCCGACGCCGAACGAGCCGGCAAACTCTTCTCTCTCCACGGCCTGGGGGACGGCAAGCCCTCCGAGTTAATGGATCGTATGCTCGAGCTGCTCGGCGAGCACAAACCGGACTTTCTTTTTCTTCACCTTTTTCTGCGCCAGTTACCCACCCAGGTGAGGGCAGCTTTAGCTAACACTGCTATCACTGACTGTAGAGAGCTCGCGGCGGAGGCTGATAAATTTTTCCTGGCCAGCCAGCAACACTGTGCAGCGGCTTTCCTCCCCGTGACTGCCGCTGGTGCCTCCGAGGATTACGCACTCGTCGCGGCGGCTGTCCCGCACCAGCGGCCGGCTGCTGGTTTATGTTTTTACCACGCCAAGTTCGGACCGAAGGCTAAGAAGTGCCGCTCACCGTGCTCTTTCGGCGGGCCGGGAAACGCCGCGGCCGGCGCTCATTAGTGGCCATGAGCGTCGGTAACGTTGGCGGGCTGCTTTTCATCTGCGACTCTATCTCTGGACGGCGTTTCCTCTGCGACACAGGGGCGCAGCGCAGCATTTTGCCCGCATCGCAGATCGACATGGTAGCTGACAGCCACGGCCCTCCTTTGGCAGCTGCTAATGGGAGCCCCATTCGCACCTACGGCATGAGGTTCGTGGAACTGTGCTTCGGTGGGCAGCGCTTTAGTTGGGACTTCGTCACAGCGCGCGTCGATGTGCCTCTTTTGGGGGCGGATTTTTTGTGCGCTCATGGACTTTTAGTGGACGTGAAAAATCAACGTTTGATAGACGCTGCCACTTTTTGTTCTTACGCGTGCACACTCGGTCCGGCAGACGTCATCCGCCTTTCCAGCATAATCCCCCTCACGGACGCTTTCCACCGCCTCCTCGCTGAATTCCCTGCACTCACGCAGCCCACCTTCACTTCGGCGACTGCCAGGCATGGGGTGGAACACCACATCGCCACCACGGCCCACCGGTTCACGCCGCTCGGCGCCTGGACCCGCCAAGCTGGCTGTGGCCAAGACGGAGTTTGACAACATGGAGCGCCTGGGGATTGTCCGCCGCTCTAACAGCCCTTGGGCCTCTCCTCTCCACATGGTCCCTAAACCCGGTGGCGGCTGCCGCCCTTGTGGAGACTATCGACGGCTCAACGACGCTACAACGCCCGATCGCTACCCTGTGCCGCACATCCAGGATTTCTCAACTCATCTAGCCGGCAAGGTGATTTTCTCCAAAGTCGACCTCGTTAGGGGCTATCATCAGGTGCCCGTTCACCCCCCTGACATCCCTAAAACAGCAGTGATAACACCTTTTGGACTATTTGAGTTTCTCGCATGCCGTTTGGACTTAAGAACGCTGCTCAGACCTTCCAACGCCTGATGGACTCTGTACTGCGGGACCTTCCTTTTGTTTTCGTGTACCTTGATGACATCCTGGTAGCAAGTTCTTCCACGGCTGACCACATGGCACATCTCCGAACCCTTTTTCAACGACTCAGTCAACACGGACTCATCATCAACCCAGCGAAGTGCCAGTTTGGCCTCTCCACCATAGACTTCTTGGGGCACAGGGTCACGAGGGCAGGTGCGGTTCCTCTCCGTCCAAGGTGGAAGCCGTCGCAGCGCTCCCACGCCCAGTCGCCGTGAAGTCCCTGCAGGAATTCCTTGGCATGGTGAACTTCTATCATCGGTTCATCCCGGAGCGGCTCGCACCATGCGACCTCTTTATGAGGCCCTTAAAGGCAAAAGCCCAAGCACACGGTAGACTGGACCGATAGCAGGGTCAGGGCTTTTATGGACACAAAAGCAGCTTTGGCGCAAGCTACGATGCTGGCACATCCCTCCTCTTCTGCCCCTGTAGCACTGACCACAGATGCTTCTGACTACGCGGTGGGGCGGTGTTTGAACAATGGGTGGACGGTACCTGGCAGCCTCTCGCTTTTTCAGTAGGCAGTTACGCCTCCTGAGCAGAAGTACAGTACTTTCGACCGTGAACTGCTTGGAATGTACCTCGCCATCCGCCATTTTCGACACATGCTGGAAGGCCGCCGGTTTACAGTTTATGTCGACCACAAACCTTGACCTTCGCCATGTCCAAGGCCACAGAACCATGGTCCGCCCGACAGCAGCGCCAGCTGTCCTATGTCTCTGAGTTTACTACGGACATTCAGCACGTGGCGGGAAAGACAACTGTGTTGCCGACTGCCTCTCCAGGGCCATGGCTGGGGCGGTCCACCTAGGTCTCGACTTCCGCGGTATGGCGAAGGACCAGGCTACCGACACCACAGTGCAGCAGTGCCGTCGTCCACTACAGGTTTGCAGCTGAAGGACATGGTCTTTGGCAGCTCCGAACCACTTTGCTCTGTGACGTCTCCACAGGCACCCTCGCCCTGTGGTTCCCTTGAGCTGGCGGCACCCGGTTTTCGATGCTGTCCATGGACTCTCTCACCCGGGACCAAGGCCTCTCAGAGGCTGGTGGCAGCCAAGTTCGTGTGGCACGGCCTGAAGAAGGATGTAAGAGATTGGGCTCGTGCCTGCGCGCAGTGCCAGCGGGCCAGGTGCAACGCCACACCAAGGCCCCTTTGGAACACTTTCACGTGCCTGAGCGACGTTTCGACCATGTTAACGCCGACCTGGTTGGTCCCCTGCCCCTTCTCGGGTACACGCACCTGTTGACTATGGTCGACCGCACCACACGTTGGGCGGAGGTCGCCCGCTGTCGCCCATTACATCGCCGACGTGGCACGGGCGTTTATTGGCACCTGGATATCCCGCTTTGGCGCCCTTCGATATTTCCTCGGATCGCGGCGCGCAGTTCACTTCTGAGCTTTGGACTGCAGTAGCAGACAACTTAGGGGTGAAGTTGCACCGCACCACAGCGTATCACCCACAGGGCAACGGCCTTTGCGAACGTTTCCACCGGTCGATGAAGGCTGCTCTTCGTGCCACCTTGAAAGACGGCAACTGGATCGACAGGCTCCCGTGGGTCATGCTGGGCATCAGGACGGCGCCCAAGGAAGATCTCCAGTCTTCCTCTGCGGAGCTGGTTTATGGCCAGCCTCTGCGGGTGCCTGGGGATTTTGTGCCAACTACTTCTTCTCCTTGGTCGGCCACGGCGCAACGCTCCGCCCTCTTGGACAATGCCAGACTCTTTGCCCCCCTGCCTACTTCCTGCCACGGTGTTCCAGGTTCTCACGTGCCCAAGGACCTCCTGTCGGCTAGTTATGTGTTCATTCGCGTTGATGGGCACAGAGGGCCCTTGCGTCCCCCTTATGAGGGCCCCTTCCGGGTTTTAGAGGCAGGACAGAAACATTTTGTAATTGACATGGGGGGTAAACCCGAGCGGGTCTCGGTGGACCGCCTTAAGCCAGCTCACTTGGACTTGGCCGGGCCGGTTGAGGTGGCTCGCCCGCCGAGGCGGGGTCGTCCTCCTGCTGGACGCTCGTCTCCTGGCCTTCTCCCCTCCGACCCCTCCCCCGTACCTCCCCCGTCTCCACTTTCTACGGTTCCTGCGAGCCTTCCCCCTGGGGATGCGCTTCCTCACTCCCCCGTCCTGCGTAGCCGTTACGGCCGCCGGATTCGCCCCCCACGGCTTGAACTTTAGAGTGTCTGTTTTTGTTGTGTTGAATTCTGGGGGGACGTGTGTAGTGACCTCTATATATGTATATAATTCACCACCAACTACAAATGTTTGAATGCAATGTTTTTCCATATGCTTGTCAGAGTTCACGGCCAATTATTAACGGGGTAGAAGTAATTGCGGTCCCTTTAAGGACCGCCATGTTTAAGTTGCTTGTTGCTATGGAAACTTTCTTTCGGCGGGTCTGAGTTTTGCGCGGTTAACTTTTTTGGTGTTCAATAAACGACACACTCGCTTGGTGTGTGAACGTGAGAAATTGTCGCTTTCGTCCAAGTTTACAATTTCCACAAGAGGCACGATTACGAGGCAAGTTGGTCATTAGATTTGTAGGCTAATCGCTGTGAAAAATATTATGAAAAAGTATTGGTTATTCTATAATTTACTGGTTGTAGCATGGTAACTTTATGAATAAAATATTCGTCACAAGGTGTAGTAATGCTAGGCTGCAACACACAAAACGCGGTCTAAACTATTTTCGGAGATCGCGGCCGCCGCCATGATTCAATGTTGTTGACACACGACGGCAAATGACGCGCATGCTCAACGTGAATATCGCGAGAGTTTGCACCGATGTAAACATCTTTCCTTTTATTATTTATAATTTTGTCTGTGGTTTTATTGTTCTTGTTTTGATTGTAAAGCGTCCTTGAGTGTTTTGAAAGGCGCGTATAAATGAAATGTACTATTATTATTATTATTACACAAAAATGTAGAAGGTTTGGAAAAAATGCCGACCGGAACGTTTTTGTTCGAGGTAGAAATTCTCGGTCGGTCGGGTTACCGGAAACACACTACTTTTTTTTCTACGCCTGAGGATCAGCACCTCCAAATCTGAAACCATGGTCCTCAGTCGGAAAAGGGTGGAGTGCCCTCTCCGGGTCGGGGAGGAGATCTTGCCCCAAGTGGAGGAGTTTAAGTATCTTGGGGTCTTGTTCACGAGTGAGTGCAGAAGGGAGCGAGAGATCGACAGGCGGATCGCTGTGATGCGGACGTTGTATCGGTCTGTCGTGGTAAAGAAGGAGCTGAGCCAAAGGGCGAAGCTCTCAATTTACCCGTCGATCTACGTTCCAACCCTCATCTATGGTCACGAGCTATGGGTCGTGACCGAAAGAACGAGATCCCGGATGCAAGCGGCCGAAATGAGTTTTCTCCCTTAGAGATAAGGTGAGAAGCTCGGTCATCCGGGAGGGGCTCAGAGTAGAGCCGCTTCTCCTCCACATCGAGAGGAGCCAGATGAGGTGGCTGGGGCATCGGATTCGAATGCCTCCTGAGCGCCTACCTAGTGAGGTGTTCCGGGCATGTCCCACCGGGAGGAGACCCCGAGGACGACCCAGGACACGCTGGAGAGACTATGTTACCCAGCTGGCCTGGGAACGCCTCGGGATCCCCCGGGGAGAGCTAGAAGAAGTAGCTAGGGAGAGGGAAGTCTGGGCTTCCCTGCTAAAGCTGCTGCCCCCGCGACCCGGCCCCGGATAAGCGGTAGAAGATGGATGGATGGAGCGTGTTTTCACGAATCGACACGAAAACGTTTGTCGTAATTGCAATGAATGTCTGAAAGAAAAACATTTTGTGGCTATAGATGGAACTAAATGCGATGAAAAGTAGGGAGTACCGGTAGGTTACATTAGGAATGGTTGACGAGATATTCTTCCACCAAGCTGCAGTCCCACTCACCTATACTAGCGCAGTAAAGTTTAACTGCAGTCAATATTTAGATGAAACAACACCTCTTGGCCACGAATAGGCTCTAAAACAAGCAAATAAAATACAGTAAGTACACACGTTTTATTTGGCCACACAGAAACATCGCAAGCACGAAATATTCACGTTTTCTCAATTTGTACACCGACCTACTTATAACAGTGACAGTAACACACACTTGTCATATTTGCCTCCATTCCAAAATCTTTAAGTACCGCCTGCGAATGTTTACAGTACGTTGTGGGTCGACAGTAGTGGCATATATCACTTCTTATATCGCCATAAAATCTAGACATACACTCTACGTTTACAAAAAGGTGCTGTGAATTCATGCTACAGTGCTGTGCTAAGGAAAGGCCAACAAATACGAGTGGCTTCTCTCTCAAGTTTTCTTGCTCAAAACAAACAAACAAACAAACAAACGTCTTTCAATTCCGTGTTTTGTGTTTAAAAAAAATAAAAACATTTCCAAGCAAACTGGTCTACGGACATGAGAAGAGCGTAAGCTAAAGTGTCCACTGTGTTGGGAGTCAAAAATCGCTGTACATGAGTACTTTGGAAGAGTCGTCCGTGTTGTGAGGTTTCAACGCAGCGAGCTGGGCATGCAGTCGCAAAGAGCCCTCCTCTCCGCCCTCAACACCAGCGTCTCCGTCTGCGCCACAAAAACACCACACACATACAGAGCAAATCCATAGCAGCAAGTTGTTTGGATCGCGTAAAAAGCAAACAAACGCTAGCTATAGCTGTTAATAACGTGGTATGTCATGTGATCAGTTATCACAACAGTGGTTGTAAATAAACTGTTGTTGGGCTACAGCCATCAAGTATATTTAAAAGCAGGTATTCTACCGAACGGGATAAAGTGTCATGATTTGTTGTTGTTAAACAACAAAATTAATTTAGAATGGGCACGTGCCTTTTCAATTTTTGCCCAGCTCTGGTCACCATTCTTGCATTCTACACATTACTGTGGTAGAGTGTATACCTTTAAAAGGTGGGACCAGGCCAGGTGATTAACAGAATTTGAATAAATACGTCTACTTTTACAGAATTGGAATCAATACTTCTACTTTCACCATTCTGCCCAAAGTACTTTTGTCACCTCTGTCCACCAGTACTCCACCTTAAAGCTAAAGACACCTTTAAGACAAATACAGAAGATATTTCGGCGCTGAATCAAAATGGTCCTCTGTACCCTGGCGTCTAGGTTGAAAGCGGTCTTTTTTAGGTCCTGCAGGGCCCTCTGCATGAACTCAAACGCATGGCAGTCGACGCACGGGCGACCTGGAAAAAGAGACAGCTTTGCTTTATTATTCCTATCTTTAGCTCATCCTGAATATTCACAGGCGAACTCTGCCATATCTTTCAAGGGGATACTTTACGACGTTACGTGAGACCCTTGGAGCTTAGAAGTGTTTCTCATCTAAGTATTTACTGAAATTATAACTTAACTACTGTACTGCGCTAGCATAGGTTAGTGACAGAGACATGGCGCATTGTATGATTTAGTGGTCACGCGGCGTAAAACATTTTCGTAGAGCAGCGGTCGGCAACCTTTGACACCGAAAGAGCCATTTGAATCCGGTTTCCACGGAAAAGAAAACACTGGGAGCCGCACATCTAAAATGAAAAAAAAAAAACTTCTACTACTTTACCGCAGCATGTTTCTTATGAAATCCACGTGCTACAGAGAAAATTACATTTTATTCATTTAATGAACACATTTTGACCGTCGACCGGCGCGCCGTACCACCGCCCCCGCCCGTGCCACCGTCACGCCCGCCCCCCACGCCTCTCCCCGCGGCCGACGTCGAACGTCGCCGCCGCCGTCGCCTCCGCCGTCCTCCTCCGCCCCGGGCTCGGAGGCCGGGGCACGCGCCGGGTGCGCCGCCGCCGCCGGCCACGGGGTCGGGCCGCGGGGGCCGGGCGCTGGGTGGTCGTGGCGGGGGTAGAGGAGACGACCGGCCGTCGACCGGCGCGCCGTACCACCACCCCCGCCCGTCCCACCGTCACGCCCGCCCCACGCCTCTCCCGCGGCCGACGTCGAACGCCGCCGCCGCCGTCGCCTCCGCCGTCCTCCTCCGCCCCGTTCGGCACCTCTCACTCCGGGCTCGGGGCCGGGGCACGCGCCGGGGTGCGCGCGTCGTTTCAGCGGGTATACCAGCTTCCGCAGTGTGACGTCTATTTTGAGCGACGAAAAATAATATCAAATAATTTAATTAATATTTTAATATTTCAAGATCACAATAATCTTCAAATTTAGAACTAAAATAATATAAAAACTAACACAAATAAAACACACTTCAATTAAATACAAAAAAAAAAAAATTAGTAATTTATTTTCCTAAGCCAATCAGAGCCGCATTATAAGGATGAAAGAGCCGCATGAGGCTCCGGAGCCGCGGGTTGCCGACTGCTGTCGTAGAGGTATTTATTGTAATAACTTTTCTACTTCAATGTCATAGGGAGGGAGTGACAGCTAAAATTACGTCACTGAAAAGCAAATGCAGGTACGCTCGGTTACTGCCGTACCATCTTTTTTTCCATGACAGAAAATCACTTTCCATTCAAATATTTAACCCTAATGACATGTATGAAGGGCCTAGCCTTCACACAATCAATAAGACGTATATTCGTGATATATACGACGACGCGGTCCGACTTACGCTATGTAACAAAAAAATCGTCTTAATGTCTCCGTCGTACACCGAGAACTGCCTCCCCTGTAGATGATTCATCAGAACTGTGTCCCCATTGAGACTGAAATAAGAGCACGTACTTTCCGCGGGGATGACCGTCCCGGGCTCCCGGTCCACATCCGCAGCACCACCGCGGCACAGGACGAGCTGGGCCGCCAGCAGGAGCATCGCTGCCTGCATCATACCTCCGGATGCCATCATCCAACACCTAGGCGCGTGGCTTTCGGTTATTATTCGCACGGAGGCAACATTGCGTTGTATTCCGTTTACCTACCCCGAATCTGTCCACGGTATGTTATTCGGAACACCAGGTCACCGCGAGATGCCCGTGGAGATTTTTTTTTTTTTTTTTATGTAGAGGTTGCGCATGCGCACGGCTCGCCATGTTCTCTGAGGGCAAAATCGTACGACCTCCCTCCAAATAAAAACTGAGAGTATCCGATGTGTAAACGCCCGTCGATACAGAAACGAAAAACACTCCTGATACGGGCCAAACGTTTTTCCAACATCATCGACCCAGCAGTTCATTATCGTTTAAAAAATAGCAAATTTAGGACATACATCTATCATAAAAAGCTTTCTGCAATGGTTGCACCAGATGATGGACGCATCGCATGATATTTTTAACTGAAATCAAAGATGCGAACAATTAACCATTTAAACTAGATAGTTACACACTATAAGTGAAAAACATTGTTGGGAAAAAATACAGTCTTTTTTTCCTGGTCATACTACATGATGTTCATATATGACTACTACTTACCAGTTGCTACCTTTTACAGAACAATGAGAGCACAAACCTGCTAACTTCTCTCATACAGTAGGTCCATGACTGTCTGGTGGATGATACAACTTCTTGTCTTGAAATGTATTTCAAAATAAAAGCCATTTCTCAACAGTCGCACAACATATTTCATAAAATGAGCATCATTGGACAAACTTTGCATGAATATGATGATGAAAGTAAAAACAGTAACACTTTGAAATTTCCTACAGGAAAGCAAAACCCAATTCAAAATGTGCCAGGTAGGGTAGAAAATAAATCGGCATGCTAATTTCAAAGATGTTTTCTATTCAAAAATCATGCTCGTATAGTCGCACCGCATGTTTTAGCACTTTGAAAAACCAAGTTGAATATATAAAAGTAACGTTTTATTTGAAGGTTCAAACATCCTGCTGCATCGAGAGAAGTTAAATATAGCTATGTCGCAAGTTGTTTAAAGTGATGAATAAATGATGTCACAAGGCTTTGTTAGCGATGACATATTAGTTGAGTAAAGGATTAAAGAGCTAATCATCTGGGTAAATTCTGTAGCTTACCTAGGACAAACAGAAATCAGAAAAGACGGAGGAGGACGATTACTGAAATGATGCGTGCTAAAGTGAAGAAGCCAGGTGATGCCACTGGTATCTGATGTCTATTATTTATTGAGTCTTTGTTATGTCCACTAATAGACTGTGGTGTTAGCTAGAAATACCAATTTCTTTATGATGAGCATTGTATTGGGTTAATTATGTGTGAATAACGTTGAAGATTTATATGCTGTCTTCCATTGTCAGATGTAAGCTAGCTGACTTTCGTCTGATGAAATAATTTGGGTTTGTTGAACGTTTTTTCTTTCAATACATATTGTGCAAATGTTTAATTGTCTTTGTTGTAGGTTTCAAACTCACGTTAAACTTCAACTGTTAGTTGTGTGTCTTATGGATTTGACTTTTTTCCCCCCATCGCTGCTCAGGTAACAACCAATCACAGCTCACCTGTTTTCTGAAGCTGAGCCATGATCGTTTGTTACCTGAGCCCTGAGCAACCGTGATGTTATTTTCAGTGGACAGGCAGTGGCAAAACGGCCACCCCGAGATGGACAAAAATAGGTGTATTCTACTGTTTAACTCAAATTCCACATTTGCATTATTAATCAGAATTCCCTGTTTAGACAAGTGAGGTTGCATAGATGTATTATTCTTTAGAAATTTTGGTGGTTGACTTCCCCTTTATTATGGTAAGAAAGTATCCGCACTTTTTTCCCCACCTCAGATTTTAAAACCAGAAATAATATTCATTTCTCAAATGAAGTAATTACTAAGACATATTATTTAGTAGAACAAATGTAGAAACGACCGAGTACCTGTTTGGTTTATTGATTTCTCAAATGAAGTAATTACTAAGACATATTATTTAGTAGAACAAATGTCGAAACGACCGAGTACCTTTCTGGTTTATTCATTTCTCAAATGAAGTAATTGCTAAGACATATTATTTAGTAGAACAAGTGTAGAAACGACCGAGTACCTATTTGTTTTATGGGGCATGTTAAATAAAGTTTTTTTTAAATCCTACGTATTGCGCTTGCGCACGACTCGTTATGTTAAAAAAAAAAAGACCGCACCTCAGTTTATCATCTATACTTTTTATTTTTGCCGTGTGGAATGAATTGATTAAATAAACTTCAGGTCCCCGCGACCTGGTGTCATAATAATTACATTAATTCGTTTTAAAATACTTTAATGTGGTTCAATGGCCTTCACACAGACGTGGGCGGGGTCCTGACTGCCGTTTTCTTAGTAGTCCATTAAAATGCCCGAACTCAAAACACTTCTTTTTCCAAGATGGCGTCAATGAAGGACAGCGACACTGGCCTGTGGCTTCACAACAAACTGGGCTCCACGGACGAGTTGTGGACACCACCGAGCATCGCGTCGCTCCTTACTGTGTCCGTCATCGACAACATACGCCTGTGCTTCTCAAGCTTGTCGCCGCCAGTCAAGCTCAAGTTGCTTCTCGGGATGCTGCATCTCCCCCGACGGACCGTGGACGAGGTGGGCGCCCTCTAACATTTTGTGCCGTTTGCTTTCACTTACCCTGGGCCGGGTTGTCTTAAAATGAGAACGCGCTGCTTGACTTTCACTCCCTTCTTGCGAACGCGTCGTCGCTGTAGTATATTAGTCACCGCACCTCAAAAACACCAGTCGGCTACTTTAGCATTAGCACGCTAGCTGCCGACAGTCGATGACGAGTGATAACGAGAGGTATTAAACAGAAATCCCGACGCGTTTCCCAATTTACTGAGCCGGTCCACCTTGCAAGAATAACGTTGACATGACCTAATCCAGCAGTTGTTGGCATTCATCGCCGAACGTCTGCGGTTCTCGTTCAGACGTTGTGACCGACTGGCGAAAAGATACAACTGAGGGGGCGGTACCGTCCTTCCACCCTGGTTTCCCAACCTTTATTGAGCCGAGTCGCACATTTCCATTCCCTAAATTCTCACGCCAAGCTACCAAGCAGAAATGTGACAAAACGTGTGTAAAATCGAATACACTGTTGGGAAGTATGTTCGACTTTTTGTCCTGACTTGCTGTACTTGAAAGTTGATCTGTACTTTCTTCTGTTTCAAAATAGGCTATTCACTGTTTCGTATACAATATACTTTTTGCCAAATATTTTCGTGTGATATTGCCAATAGAAACTGTGGTCGAAAGGATTCCAATAAGAGTAAGGTTGGCGACATTTGATTCTTTCTCAACATACACCTCGAACCTTTCATTTCAGCTGCGACTCGAGGGAGACCCCCCTGACCCCTCTCACCCCCCTCTCCGGCTGGCGGTTAAGGTTCTGTTGAAAATATCTCCCAATAAACTTGTACAGGTTGAAAGGGGTTATCCAAGTCCATGTGGGAAAATGACCAAGATGTTTCAAACGGCATCACTTTCCCGAAGAAGTAGATTTAAATAGCACACATGGAGCATTTTTCGTGAAAAGTAGCACTTTGGGGAAAAAAATCACCAAAATATTTCATATTCCATGCCATTCCATAGAATAATTGAATATTCCTCCACACAATTTCTTACTTTTTCGTTAAAGCATTCCAGCATTCATTTTGTAGTTCATACTGGAGTCTTAACTACCACATGAAATTTTAACGGTTGTTTATGGTCTCAGCAACATCACATGCCACACCGCTCGGTCCCGTTTCTTAAAGGTACAAACGGGGTAATTGACGTACCTTCTGTCTGAAAAGCTGACTCACGCTGAAACGTTGTTGTGATTGCTAGATGAAGGAGGCCCTCTCCGAGATAATCCAGCTGGCCACGGTGGACTCTGAGCCGTGGGTGCTAATGGTCGCAGACATCCTCAAGTCCTTCCCAGAGACGGGCTCCCTCAACCTGGACTTGGAGGAGCAGAATCCAAACGTGCAGGACATCCTCGGCGAGCTCAGGGAGAAAGGTCAGCCGTTTGAATTTTGGTGCCAGATGCGATTTTCATTTATTTATGTATTTTTAAATATGGTTGAATCTCTTTCCCTGGGCATGCCCGCATAGTTGGGGAGTGCGAGGCATCTGCCATGCTTCCTTTGGAGTGCCAGTACCTAAACAAAAGCGCGTTGACCACACTGGTGGGACCCCTCACGCCCCCCGTTAAACATTTCCAGCTGAAGAGGAAGCCCAAGAGTGCCACGTTGAGAGCCGAGCTGTTGCAGAAATGTGAGGCCTTTTCTTTTTGCTCGCCCAACCGCCGTGGCGCACGGGCGGCTAAACGGACTGGTTTTGTGCTCTAGCCACCGAGACTGCGCAGCAGCTGAAGAAGACCGCCGGAGTGCCTTTTCATGCCAAAGGGAGAGGTTTAGTCAAAAAGATCGACACCACCAGTAAGTGCCACGCTCAATGACAGCACTCATCAAAAGTTGGCGACCGTTGGGCTTTGGGATGCTGCGAGTCAAACGCCTGTTGCCAATTTGGTTGCTCACTTCCTTGTTGGCAAGTTGTGCAAAAACCTAGCCTGCTTCCCTCTCTGTGACAAGTCAATCTCCAGCCATGGCCACAACTTGGGGAAGTGGTTACCTTTATGATTCTTATCTTTTTTCCCATTTTAGCCCCCCTCAAGGGGATTCCCAAGGCGCCGTTTCGCAGTCCCACAGCTCCAAGCATGTTCAGCCCCCCAAGCAACCGAACACCCATTGCCCCGGCGCGCACACCCCTGCGCAAAGAGCGTGGCGTCAAGGTACGGCACCGACGTCGACGCGCACACACACGCAAGCGATTCGATCAAGTCAAGTCGATATGTCAGGACCAGTTCCGTAGTTGAAAGCGTTGCGTCATTCCCGGCAAGAGTGACAAGCTCAGGATTCCATGCTGCTTTTTCCCTTCTTGTGCAGTTGCTGGATATCAAAGAGCTGAACATGGTCGGGGCCGGAAGAGAGGCCAAAAGGCGAAGAAAAACTCTGGGTAACCAACCGCATTTCGCCAGCTCGCACCCCACCGCCGAACCGCGTGGGCTTGCCCGGAAAGCGTTGCGAGACTTGAATCTGTGGCCGTCTTGTATTTGTTTTTGTAGAAACGGAGGCGGATGAGAAAGCAGCCAAAGAAGAAGCGGTGGTTGAGAACACCACGCCGGATTATGCTGCAGGCCTCGTCTCTGCACAGGTGCTTCAATCGAGACAATTGTGTTGTTTGTCCTTTTCAGTACACACCAAAAGATACACCCATACCCTGTATTGATTTGGGGATTTCTTTTGCGCACGGACTCAACCGTACCGCTCAACATGTTTGAAAACTAAGCACCGTGGCTTGCCCGCAGGCATCTCCGCTGCTCTTCTAACTTTTCAAAAACCTCGGCCAAAGCCTGGGAGTCCAGTTTTTCTCATCAGCTCTTAATAACGGCTGACATCATCCGTATTTTGGTTGATTCTTTTGTAATTCAAATTTAGCTTTCCCAAAGATAGACATCTTCTAGAGCAGCGGTGGCCAACCAGAGACAAAGCCGTTTTTTTTTTTTTTTTTTTTTTAACAGTGTTACTGCAAAGAGCCACATACACATGGCATCCCGTCCTCGCGCATGCACGCGGGTGCCCAACCATGCACTCACGCACATATGCACGGACACCACAATGAGCAACATGAACAGAACGAAAGACACAAATCTTTCCTCCTCCCACCGCTTGCGGTCGACTTGGGATCAGTCCGCTGGCTCCCGGTCGATTGCGATCGTCGTATTGGGCACACCTGCCTTGACATCAGAGGTAATTCGCTCACTAGCTTAGCGCTTAGCGCCGTTGTTTGCGCATGAGCGGTGATTCAGTCATCTGATTGGTTGCCTTCTATGTCAATCAAGTAACAGGATCGATGATAGGCTGACATAGTACGTTCGGTGTATTTAGTGCTGTTGTTTGAATGGCATTGCCATCGCTGAGGCGTTTTCAAAGCTTGTCGTGTGAAAGCCCGGGAGCCGTATTGAACCAGCCCAAGAGCCGCACGCGGCTCGTGAGCCGCAGGTTGACCACCGCCATCGCTGAAGAGCCCAGCAGCACCATTGAAGTCTTTAAAAGGGGGGAATATCGTTCATCACAAATGAACCCATTCACTACTATTGATGGCTCTTGGAATGATTCGTTTTTACGGGGTTGGCAGTGAATGAGTTCATCTAAAATAGTTTTTAATCAAAAATTGACTTAAAAAATGGTCATTTAATGGCCCGGCAATGGCACAGATTACGCTGCAGATAAAGCAGAGTCACGTGTTTCCATTTGAGTTCGAATGTGCTCAGTTAATTCTGCCCTTGAACATAACCGGCTGAAGTGCACAGCATAAGCATTCTTCTGCCTCTGTGACAGAAACTCGGGGCGCTGAACGAGAACCCGCTCCCGTCCACCAGCTACCTGCCGGCCACGCCCAGCATGGTTCCCTCCTCCTCCTACATTCCCAGCTCCGAGGCCCAGCCAGGTGAGCGGTCGTTCTTCCTGTCGAGAGAGCCCGGGCGCGTTATTCATCGTGCGCTCTCGTCTCCTCGAAAGCAAACGCCGGCTGGGACACGCTCCAGTCGGCTCGCCAACCGGAGGAGTCGGCGACGGCGGGCGCAGGCGCCCCCGCCGCCTCGCTCCCGGGCCAGTACAAGCAGAGGACGCCCATGTACAACGCCAGCACAGCGACGAACCCGGCCACCCCCGCGTCTCCCAGCACGCCGGCCTCCACTCCCGCCAGCAACGGGCCGCCGGCGGCCGCCACCGCCGGCCAGCCCGAGACGCCCGCTCAGCCCCCCGGCACGCCTCAGACCCCGACGCCCGCTCCCACGCCGCCGCAACCTCAACCCAAAAAGAATCTCTCGCTGACGGTACGGGGTCACCTCCACTTCACTCTCCCCGGTAGCTGGAAACGAAACCCATTTTGATTGTCCGCACTTCTCAGAGGGACCAGATGTATGCTGCTCAGGAGATGTTCAAGACGGCCAACAAGGTCACCAGGCCGGAGAAGGCCCTCATCTTGGGCTTCATGGCAGGATCCAGAGGTAATGTGCACGCTCGTCCAGCCAAATGTCAATTTGCGTGGCCAAGTAACAACCATGACGAGATGGATGCAGATTTACCCCGAGTGCCCTCTTAACAGTAACCGCGACTTGTCTCGGCAGAATGCATTATTGGAGTGTTTTGTGTGACGTTCATGATAATCCAGTGATCGCTGTGAGATTGGAAGTGGTCTGTGTTGTTTTTCAGAATAAGAGCACAAGACGGGAAGATAAGTCAACGTTGTTCTTTGTCATTTGTAACTTGTACTCCTGTTCTTGTCACGATTTAAACTCTATTTAGGCTTGACTTAAACCATTTCCTTTTACTTTGGAAAACGAGGCTCAACATGATTTCCGATGTTATGGAGCAAACTAGTCACTGAATCGTCATGAATTTGCTTGTGCGTTTTGCGCTCTGTCAATTTGAAAGACGATTGTGTTTGTCAGTTGGTGGAATTCATCCTTAGATGAACCGACAATTTTTTCTTTTTTTTCCCCTGGCAGAGAACCCATGCCCGGAGCAGGGGGACATCATCCAGATCAAGCTGAGCGAGCACACGGAGGTGTTGCCCAAGGCGGACGGCACGGGCAGCACCACCATGCTGGTGGACACGGTCTTCGAAATGAACTACTCCACGGGTCAGTGGACCCGGCTGAAAAAGTACAAGCCCATCACCAACACCTCCTGAGAGGCGCAACAGGTGGACTCCACACTCGCTCACCACCCCATTCGCTCGCGTTCACACGTTGCCATTCGGGCCCAAACGAGCTGGCGGCAGGAGAGAAGGTCCTTCCTCCCGCACACACACAAGATATCTTTGCACCCCCCCCCCCCCCTCATTTAGTCCTGGCAGCTGTGTGAATGTTTGGCAACACACCGAGCCGTTCACTATTTTGTTTTTTCTCCCCCCCCCAGACGTAAGGAAAGAAAATAAAATGACAGCCGACTGTTCAGACTTTTTGTTGATGAGTCTTTTTATTTGTCGCACAAAAGCACGGCAGTTGATTTACACTCACGGAACCGACGTTGCAAAATGGATTCCTCAGGCTGTGATGTTGTGCCGCGGCGCAGCCAATTTCAATCCATTGGCCCCAAAATGATTTACCCAAAATATCTGTAAGCGATGAACGTGTACATTCAATAAGTCAATAAGACGACAAATCATGGCGCGCACACACACAGTGAGTACATTGAAATTTGAGTTTTTGTGTCAAATGAAGTCACCGCCTGTATACATTTGGAAATCATCTTAGACGAGGAACATTCAGCATCGCTCCACTTAAGTCCCACCTCCCACCAATCGGCGCAAATGTCCTTAACTATTAGAAATCATTGAATCGTTCCAAGTGTTGTGATTAGAGCAAATGACCGAGCTATCGGAAGCACCGTCGCAAATAGTGAAAAATATAAACATATAAAAGGGAGCTATGATTACCAAGCACTTGATCTTCTCATTTTACATTCCCCTTACAAATAAATGGCGTCTGTTAATTTCACCCGCAGAGAATCAACATGCACACGCAGCAAACTCTCCGTAACTTCCGCTTACAACCCAGGCTAAACTTTGCTCCTCCCCAAAGGACAAAGATCTCTCTCTATCCCACAGGTACAATGTCACCAATATGTTGTTTTTTTAACCACTGCCCTATTACTGTTACACATACAGTACATTTGACAATAAAGTTTATCCAATCCAATACTATTAGCCCCATCTGAAGAAGAAAAAAAACCTAAACTTGTATTTGTAAATATTGACCCTTGACTCAGTCGCAATTCACGGTACGTATATGCTCGATGTAAAATCATTAGTAGCCTTCTACGAGGAACATTCAGTGTCACCTCCATCAATTGGCATGAACATCTGTAAAAATCACGGACACATTTTTTTTTTTTTAATTGAGGGGGAGTCAGTTAGCCAGGTTTAGTTTTTTTTCTCCTTATTCAACTATCCCCCCTACAAACGGACTAACGGCTACACCATCTTCATCCTGCGGATGTCAGTTGGAGGCTCCCTCCAGCCCCCAAAGGCCTTCTCCAGGTAGCGGGCCACGGCCAGAGGCAGCCGATCCTGCAGCTTCCCGCTCACCACCTGCACGCCCATGGGGAGACCCTCCTTGTTCAGCCCCAAAGGGCACTGGGTGACCGGCAGACCCAGGATATTGATGATGGCTAGGGTGGGGGGGAGGGGAGAATGACTCAACATGTTTCCCACGCAAAAGGAACGGATCACCTGCGCCGCGGCGTACCCGTGTAGGCAAAGTCAAAGGGTCGAAAAAGCGCGTGGTGGTGCTTCGGGGCCACCCTGGGATGCGACGGGTAAAGAAGCACGCCGTCGGTCCCCAGCAGCTCCTCCATGTCCTTCTGCAGCTTCTCCTTCAACCCGACAAGGAAGGCGGAAGGTCTGGACCAGGACGTGTTCTCCAAAACGGACACGGCTGCGGACGTCACGCGCACAATTGGCGTGTGTCAGGCGCACACGCAGGTAAGGGTTGTGGTCACATGTCGACACTCACCAATGGCAGCGACGGTATGGTCGGATTTTCCCAGAAGACTTTTCAGCGCCTCCCACACGGGCCAAATGGGCCGGCCCGCCTCCCCAAACTGCTCAGTTATTGGGACCGGAGGCTGCAGGAGAAGACGAGTTAGTTTGGCGAGCACGCAGCGAGCGCGTCTCCTCGCACCTTGCCCTCTTTGTCCGGGAGAGACATGTAGGCGTCCCAGATGCGGAAGCCGTAGCGAAGCTCAGGGAAGCGCACTTCTTGGACCGACACGCCGAGGTCCGCTTCGAGACGCTCCACCACCTGAGATGGTCGTTTTCAGCAGAGGTGAGAAACGGTTTTGAGACGCAAGCATAGCCTTAGGATGCAAATAAGTTTGAGATTGGCTCACCCGTTTCTGGATTTCTCTGAGTTCTTTGCTGACTGGGGACACCAGGGGAGAACCGCCGTCATCGGGGATGGTAAAAAAACGCAACTTTTTGAGCTCCACCTTCTCGTTCAGGGACAACCTGCGCAAACGCACACAATCCGAACCTACTGGGCCATCCCGGCTGTGACTGCGAAAGTGCGGCGGCTCACATCGGCGCGTTTGGCCCCGCCATGATTTTCAACATGGGCAGCAGGTCCTCGGCGTAGCGGCACATGGGCCCCGCACTGACGTACTCTTCGTGTCTGCCCGAGTACGGCGGGTACTGGTTCTCATTGGACACCACGCCTGCATGGGGTTCAAAAACCGCAAGTGAGGGTTTGCGCGAGGGCAGAGTGGGACCGCGAGGATCAAAAAACGCCAACGCTCCAGCACCTACGCAATCACGAGCCCACGTTTTACATCGACGACTGACTTCAGTCGTTCAACTCTTCAAACACTAGTGCCAACTTCGCACGGGGCTCATCGAGAGCGTCCACTCGCATCCTGGCGTAAGTCGCACGAAAACGCACGATGAGCTTACCGGGTGTGGTTTTATGGCCAAACACTCCATTGAAGAAGCATGGCATGCGGATGCTGCCGCCGATGTCGGAGCCCAGTCCAATGACGGCGCCGGCCGCCGCCAGCAAGCTGCCCTCACCACCTTTTGGGGACACAGTAGGCAAGGTGGTCGACCCGGCCTCGTTTTGTGAAAATCTGCTCTATACTGTCGTAAGACCCTGACTACATGCTAAAAAAAATCACAAGCTTTTGTCATTTTGCAGTTCAGAGCATTTTATTTATATTTTTATTTTAAAATGTTTACATCACACTTGCTCAAGTTGCATGTCTGGTAAACATCGTTGGCTAATAATGGCGGTGCTAGCGTGTAGTCAATTAGCGGCTAATTGACTACACGCTAGCACCGCCATTATGAACGAAAGGCAGTCTCGAGACGGTTTGGATGCAGGCAGGTTGAAAACCTTTCAATCGCTTCATGAAACAAATGGCAACCAAATGCAGCAATCAAAGCACATTCTCAGCCATCCTGCCGGTAGCCTCAAACGATCCCATCACCAAACACCACAGGGGCTAACGCCAGAGCCAGCAAGTACCCGGCCAGTACCACAAACCCAATTCCATTAAAATAGGGACGTTGTGTTTAACCAAAAATCCCATGAATATGACTAACAAATCATATTCAACCTGTATTTAATCGAATACACACCAAAGACAAATATTTAATATTCAAACCAACCAGTTTTATTGCTTTGAGCAAATTATGAACTTTCTATTTCATGTTTCCCACTGTGTTACATTACCAACATTTAGGAAACGTTTGGGAACTGAAGACACGGTGTACAACTTCAGCTCTTCAAGAATCTGGGGTCTCCGTTGTTCCTTTTTACGCTTCATGATGCGCCACACATGTTCAATGCGAGACAGGTCTCGACTGCAGGCGAGCCAGTTGAGTTCTTTTCCTCCAATGAACCTACGCTGTTGTAACGTGTGCGGAATTTGCTTTGGCATGGTCTTGCTGAAATAAGCACGGGCATCCAGGAAAAAGAAATTGCCAGGATGGCAGCATTTTTCTCCAAAACCGGGATGTGCCTTTATGCACGAATGGCGCCTTCACAAATGTCTGACTTACCCATGCCATTGGCACTAATACAGCCCCATATCATCACAGGCGCTGGCCTTGAACTTTGCGCCTGTAACAGTCCAGATGATTTTTTTTTTTTTAAACCTCTTTGGTCAACAATTTCCCAAAACAATTTGAAAGCTTTGCTTGTGACTGACTGAGCAATTGAAGGAAGCTCCTTTTGGAGCCAATGGTGGCACCCGCTTGTTCTCAGTTAGCCTGTTTCACCTGTGGGCTGTTCCAAAACAGGTGTTTGATGAGCGGCCCACTGCGTTCCCCAGTCTTTTTTTGCCACCTGGCCCAGCTTTTTAGGGAACAGCTGTAAAATTCTATGTTAATAATTACTTTCCAAAAACAATAAAGTTTATCAGTTTGAACATTAAAAAAAAATGGTTGTGTATTCACTTCAATCAAGGTTCAGGATGATTTGCAAATCATTGCATTTGGTTTTGATTTATGTTTAACACAATGTCCCAACTCCAACGGAATGGAGTTTTTATGTCCTACAAAAAAAAAAAAAAAAAATTGCTATCCCTCACGTGTAACAGTTGGTCATGAACTCAAAGTCACTTACCCGAGCTCCCTCCCGGCATCCTTTCCAGGTCGTAGGGGTTGCTGGTGATGCCGTACAGGTGGTTGTGCGACTCGGCCCACATGCAGCCCTCGCTGGTGTTGGTGACGCCCAGCGGGATGGCGCCCGCCCTCTTGAGCAGGGCCACGGGCGGCGCGTCGGCCGTCGCCAACACTCCTCGCCTGGACACGATGCCAGTGGTGTGGGGCATGCCTGCAACCGGCGAGTAGCAAAGGTTGGACGAGTCAGTTATTCATGACAGCAAACCAGACTGTGTTCATAAACAAATAAAAATTTGTATTGAGGATTTTAGCACAACAAACATTTGACAAACTTGTTTTTCTGTGAGCCTTTTTTTTCCCTACTCTTCACTAATTTCAAGCTACAGCCCGATGGTGGGAAAATGATTGCAAGGTCGTGAGAACAAAAAAACGTCCCATCACGATAGAACTTCTCCTGGCCTCGTGTATTTCTTGTTTTGTATATTTTCATTTGATCAATATTTTATTCTTGTCTTTATCCCCCCAAAAATGCCTCTCTCTCTCTCTCTCTCTCTCTCTCTCTCTCTCTCTCTCTCTCTCTCTCTCTCTCTCTCTCTCTCTCTCTCTCTCTCTCTCTCTCTCTCTCTCTCTCTCTCTCTCTCTCTCTCTCTCTCTCTCTCTCTCTCTCTCTCTCTCTCTCTCTCTCTCTCTCTCTCTCTCTCTCTCTCTCTCTCTCTCTCTCTCTCTTTTCAATAACTTGACTGCAATTTACCCGGCAAGTTGCTTTCGGGCATCAAATATGATAGGTTACCTTGGAGACCGAAGGACTCTTTGACCGAGAGAGGCACGCCGAGGAAAGGCAGCCGATCCGCCAGCACCTCCTCGCCTCCCGGTTCCTCATCAATCAACTTGTCGACCTGCGCCGCTTCCTGGAGCGCAGCAGAGAACCTGAACGGTGGCGTGTGTGTACATAGGGTACATTCAGTGTGGAATAGGGCTCGACCGGATAATCGACAGCTCAAATTCTGTTGAATCAATATGTACATATTAACACATCACACCATAGAGACAAATGGCATTCATACATGCCCTCCCTGAAGCAATCCAAAGTTCTTAGTCGTTTTACACACACACACACACACACACACACACACACACACACACACACACACACACACACACGCACGTTTTTTTTAAATTAATCCGCCGATTAATCAGTACCCGGAATTCTATTGCGCCGAATAGATTCACGCCTCGCCCAGGAAAAAAAAAACATTCAGGCCCTAGTTCCGAGTTCTCACAAGTTTTCGTTGAGTTTTTACACTCTGTTTGAGCGCAAATACGTTTCGATGCCCGGGGTTTGCTATTTCGATGCCAATCACCCGTTTCCGAATCTACCCCGGCAACGCCTCAAAGTTAACGCGCATGTTGGCGGAAGGAATTTAATTCTTAAATCGAGGACCAACAATGGAGTGATGTGGAATATGGACAATATCTCCTTGGGGGTTGAAAAAAAAAGAACCGTGCCTGTCTTTGACCACTGCGTTCAGCAGGGGGTTGACTTGCTGAATCCGGTCAATGTAAGCCTGCACCACCTCCACACTGGACACCTGCGCACACACGAATGAGCATGGAGTCGTGGAAAACGCACATAAATGTGAACCCAAAGACAGATTTCGCATTGCTCAGTCGCAATTCACGGCGTGGCTGAGCGCGAAATGGTTTTCCACCACCAGGAGCCAGCCCGGAGCCCCACGTTCACCTCTCGTCGTCGGATCCTCCCGGCGAGTTGCGTCGCTGACACGGCCAGGAGCGGGTTGCTGACCGGAGGGAGCTTCCTCTTGTTCTCGGTGGGCCGCGCACACAAGAAACGATACAAAATGAAGCAGACGGCCAAGAAGGCGTCGAAGAGCAATTTCTGAATACGTTCGATGCCACTCAGAGCCATGTTGACAATACTGTAGTCAAGTCCGACCGGCTTCAAGCCTACTTTGCAGCACGTTAGGAATTAAGTTAACGGGCCAATCAGCGTTGAGTGTGGCGATGGCTTGTGACGTCATTTAGCGTCGCTGAGAGCACGCACGACCGGAATTAGCGCAATAAAAGTAAAGTGTTTACAAAATAAAATATCCGGGGCTGGATTTCGAAGCCCGGGAGCCTACTTCGGCCGACTTCGGGGAAGTGTCAGTCGCAGGACCGGACACACCAAGACAACACAACAAGCATCCGTGGAAGGAAAATTAAAGTGTAAGCTTGACTTGGTTTGTCGCTAACTGACTGCCAAATTAGACAAATGTTTTACCACTGGATATAAAAGCTAATTTACAAGGATGAAAACACTAACTGAAGATTAATTTGGGATTTGAGTCAAACATTTTTCTCCCTTCATTTTCTATGCCAGTGACAGACAGTACAATTAAACCGCTCTTCCACTAAATGGCAGGAAATGTGCCTTGGTTCAGTGAAGATTTGGAAACATTGAATTCCGCAATACTATGGATGGAGGCAAGGCACATTCTCTCCTCCAATGAAGCTCCTCATCTTCCGAACCGCTTTATCCTCACTCGGGTCGCGGGGGGTGCTGGAGCCTATCCCAGCTGTCTTCAGGCAGTAGGCGGAGGACACCCCGAATTGGTTGCCAGCCAATCGCAGGGCACACAGAGACGAACAACCATGCACGCCCACACTCACACCTAGGGACAATTTTGAGTGATCAATCAGCCTGCCATGCATGTTTTTGGAATGTGGGAGGAAACCTGAGTGCCCGGAGAAAACCCACGCAGGCCCGGGGAGAACATGCAAACTCCACACAGGAGGTGGAATTGAACCCAGTACCTCTGCACTGTGAAGTCGACGTGCTAACCACTGGACTACCGGCCCGCTCCTCAATTCACTTCAAAATAGTTCCTTGGCTCCAAACCACTACTTATGTCACGACGAAACTCTTCAACCCACGTCAACATCAGAGCATGCCACCCAAATGCCACAAGATGGGAGCAAGGTTTTTTTACCTTTGCCGAATTGGATCTCCTCGAGTGATTTCAATGTACAGTACAGTACTTCCCTGGCCCTATGATGCCACAAGATGGCGACAAAGTATTATGTAAAAAAAACTCACCAAAACGCGTCTAAATCCACTTTTGTCTGATGTGTCCGTCTGGAACTCATTCTGACGAATAAGGTGAAACCTGAAGTGACCCGAGTTTAGAAAACTCGCAACAGGCCCATACGCGGATCTCTTGGCCGTGTTTGTCCAACGGAAACACTGATGACTTAAAGCTTCTTGATGGTCATCAAGGGATAAAGGTAACTTGCTTTGTCACTCTAAATGTGGCTTCTCAGTGAAATTTAAAGAAGGGTTAAGGGGTTCTCTGTCAGTTATTATCGTAAACTGCAGGCAAATCCAACATTCAGTTCAATTAATAAGTAATCGGCTGCAGTAAATAATAAATGCTGTGTAATATTTTCTAGAACAATGCTGTGACACGTGTCCCCTCACCGCCCTTTCCCACAGAGCCTCAACAGGCTGATAAATAATGCAGCTCAAAGCTAAACATGCTTGGACGTCAGGTAACCATACAAGTTAGTTGCATCCATCCATTTTCCAATCCGCTTACAAGTTGTCGCGGGCGTGCTGTAGCCTATCCCAGCAGTCTTCGGGTCGCAGGCAAGGTACACATTGAGTTGGTTGCCAGCCAATCGCAGCGCACACTCACACCTCGGGACAATTGAGTTTTCCATTCACCTACCATGCATGTTTTTGGAATGTGTGAGGAAACCGGAGTAACCGACGAAAACCCAAGTCGGAATCAAACCTGCGCCTCTGCACCGTGAGGCCGACGGGCGAACCAGTCAAACTCCAGTCACGCTCCAGGCTCGTTCCCCACGTTTGACATATAAAATATATGGTTAGTTTGAAATTGTTTTATTTTAATAATAACAGTAACGTATTCTCATTTTAAAATTATATTCGGTTTAATTGAATTAACAAATATGTAGATCAAATAAAATTTTAAAAACGTTTATGCAAATAAAAGGTCGTTTAAAAATAATTTTATTTCACCGTTTCCCCAAACAAATCCACGAAACGCCATCATTGGAAAATAATTTATATATCTATTGAATAAGCAGTTGCTTAAAGGGATAAATAAATGAAAAATACATTGTAAATAAATGAGCTATATTAGGGAAACACGTCTTCTTTCACGTGCCCTTTTATGACGTCATTAAAGAGCGTCAATCATTCCAAACAAGTCCAAAATGACGGCTTTCTGTGTTTTTGTTTTGTCAAAATGTTAAACAATTACATTTAACTGCGTATGTGTGTGTGTATGTATGTGTGTGTGTGTGTGTGTGTGTGTGTGTGTGTGTGTGTGTGTATATATATATTCATTCATTCATCTTCCGAACCGCTTCATCCTCGTCGACTTCACAGTGCAGAGGTACCGGGTTTGATTCCAGCTCCGGCCTCCCTGTGTGGAGTTTGCATGTTCTCCCCGGGCTTGGGTGGGTTTTCTCCGGGTGCTCCGGTTTCCTCCCACATTCCAAAGTAGGCTGATTGAGCACTCTAAATTGTCCCTAGGTATGAGTGTGGGCGTGGATGGTTGTTCGTCTCTGTGTGCCCTGCGATTGGCTGGCAACCGATTCAGGGTGTCCCCCGCCTACTGCCCGAAGACGGCTGGGATAGGCTCCAGCAGCCCCCGCGACCCTAGTGAGGATGAAGCGGTTCGGAAGAACGAACAAACAAACAAACAAACAAACAAACAAACAAACAAACAAACAAATAAATAAATAAATAAATAAATAAATAAATAAATAAATATATATATATATATATATATATATATATATATATGTATATGTATATATATATATATGTATATATATATATATATATGTCATGTGATATATATATATATATATATATAAACATGTGAATAGCAGTCTTCCTACCTGAATACATATATATATATATATATATATATATATATATATATATATATATATATATATATATATATGTATTCCGGGTAGGAAGGCTGCTGTTCACATGACCACGCACCGGATTCAGACGGAACCTTTTTCTTGAGGTTGTTTTGTCAAAATGTTAAACAATTAAAATTTAACTGCGTGTATGCGTGCGTGTGTGTATGTGTGTGTGTGTGTGTGTATATATATAAATATATATTTTTCCCCATATATATATATATATATATATACCGTCTGAATCCGGTGCGTGGTCACGTGAACAGCAGCCTTCCTACCCGGAAGTGGCACCAAAGCAAACAGACGAAGCGCCTCCAGTCGTCAACTCAAGCACCGTGGCGGAGGTAATCATGACATTTGTTTGACGGTATTTCCGGCAGACTTGTTGCAATTCAAACCGCGCGCGGACACCGGTAATGTTAAATTGGGGGTGGGGGACGTCACGTGAGCAACAGCCCCACCCCCCATCGTAAAAGCCGGCGCTCCCCTCCTCGTGTGCAAACGACGACACAGTGGTGTCGAGTGGGGCCCAGCGACCTGTGGCGGCCTTCGCTTGGACGACAGCGGGCAACTGGGGGGCGGCGACGGGCACGGGGACTGCCTTGGGCTGCCGAGGACGTCGTTCTTGGATTGTAGTCATTTTCTTTCAATGTTTTTGCTGCTGGTGAGTGACGTCCGTTACATGCACGCGTCGCTTCTCTGACTTGAGGCCGTTTCCGTTTGCGTAGTCGTTTACGTTGTAGAGGCAACCGAGCTCCTCAATTGACGAGGCAGCCGCTTGGTTGAAAGGGGACACTGCTTCCAATCAATCGAATCACCCCCACTTCCACGCCGCCCTCTTTCCTCCTCCGTCCGGAACCTCCATTGGATTGATTTGAAAGCATGTGTATGTGCGTGCGTGCAAAATGCGGCCGCTAACAATCTGCTGAGTGCAGATAACGCCGACAACAGACTCTTTTTTTTTTTTCCCCAGCTTTCGTGGATGTTGTGCCTCCGAAACCAAATGGCTGGCAACATTTTTAGAATGTCTATTTTACTAATATTCATGGTTTTATTAACTATTAATTCGACCAACTATTGTATGAGATTTATTTTTAAAAAACCTTACTTCATGTACATGCAATGTTGCTCATGAGATATAGCTCAATGAACCATGGAAATCTGTTGAAGTGAGTGGAGGAGTTTCATTTAGAGTAAAGTAGTGCATTACCGCCCCATTCCCAGATATTGGACCCAAAGAATCATGTTTCAGTGGTTTGAGGAGCTTCATATTGACCAATTAAGAGCTTTGCTCTCATCTTGTGGTTTCTTCGTGCTCTGGAACAATGTTGACGTGAGTTGTGTTTCGTTCAGACAAAAGTAGTGCTATTCCAGCATCTTGGTGCCAGGGATCTATGTTGAAGTGAGTGGAGGAGCTTCGTTCAAAAGTAGTACTTTGCCGCCATCTTCATCATCTAAAACTGAATTGAACTGAGCTTCATTCAGACAAAAGTAGTGCTCTGTACTACTCTGTTAATGTAACAATGATCTGAAGTGCTACTGTATGCGTTGAGAGCGGATCAAACCAGCAACAACTTTAAAAATATTAAACTTGGTGTTGATTTTGTGGCTACAAAACCAAGGGACTGGTTTCCCACTCGATCTGTTTCATGCCATTTGATGAGTCGTTGAATTGCCTGATTTTGATGTGTCGCAGCCCTCAACTGGACCGGATCGAGCCGCAACCGTGGAGGCGAGCCGACATGGCGCACGTTAACGCCACCCCGACCCAACTGTGAATCCGCAGTCCCGCTTCTGTCCCGAAATGGAGAGGGTGGAGCCGGAACTGGAGAGCGAGGCGGAGCCGCCCATGCACGGCGTGCACGGTTCCAACCGGACTCGGCCGTCCTCCTACCGGGCCCTGCGCAGCGCAGTGTCCAGCCTGGCCCGCTTGGACGACTTCAGTTGCGAGAAGATCGGCGCCGGGTTCTTTTCTGAGGTGTTCAAGGTCAGTTCCTCAAGTGTGATCCATGGCAACCAGAACTTGTGTAAAGTGGAAGCACGACTCGAGTACCCAAAGTCAGCTGGGATTGGCTGCGGCTCACCCGCAACCCCATAAAGAGCAAGCCTGACGGAAAACGGATGGATGACTTGATAAGCCATTGCCCTATGAAGGATGCGCAATTAGACAAACCCCATTACAGTGGCCCGCTCCCTCAAGCGGTGTCCATTTTTGAATAGCAAAAGGAGCAGGCAAATGTCAGCGCCTTAACCGGCTGATGCTAGTGCAAAAGTGCGGGTGTCGGTATTTCTAATCTTGCACTTGTTTTCTTGATTGCGTGTTGTCCTGCTTTTGGGAAGGACTCGGGGTTTCCGGTCTATCGTGTTGAAATAAATGAGCGCCAACATGTAGGCTTGATCTCTGGCAAGGCCGCTCCCTCGCCTGAAGGTAACGTTTTAATGGCTATGTATCTGAATAGGCATGCTCACTCTGCCACATTGGGGCTCTTGAGGATAAATATGGACCAAATGCATCTTTACAGATTGAATGATAAGGCTTTTAGGATTGACCCCTGGGGTACGCCGCTGTTCCTAGTCATTTTGTTCTGAGGCACGGTTAACAATTTCAGCATAGCAGGCCCTGTCCTCGGACAACAAGACTTGGATGAGTTTAGATCGGGATCAGAGATTTTCTCCCAGTGTTGTAAACTCTGTAATAAGATCATATGTGTGGCAAGTGTTTTTTGTTTTGTTTTTTTTGTCTGGGGGAGTGTGTGTTGTTTTGAAGTGTCGCAATTGTATTACGGACGCAGGTCACGTCGTGTTTCTGAGAGTGGGACCTCCCATGTCTCTGCAGTATGCTGGACTTTTTATTGGCTGGGATACAAATAGGCCTGCCCACCCATCAGGTGTGAAATTAAACAGCTGAGTGTCAGGCTGTAATGTATGTTTGTGTGCGCGAGACTTGTGTGTGTGTGTATGTGTGTGTGTGTGTGTGTGTGTGTGTGCGAGACTGGAAAGTGCATTCGCTTGTGTGGCCATGTCTAGGATGCGTGTGGGGAGGTGAGAGACTGGAAGGTGTGTGATATTGGGTGTGTGTGAGAAAGTGAAGTGTGCATGTTTGTCTCTGTGTATTTTTTTGTCTGTTAGGTCCACTAATGTGTGTGTTAGTGTGTGCACGCGTGTGTTGGTGTGTGAGAGAGAGAGAAAATGTAAGGTATGTGCGTGTGTGGGTGTGTGTGTGTCTTTGAAGACAAATGAGGGAAAATGACTAGGTGCTCTTTTTCACCTACACGAGCATGGCCACAGATGTTAGCAGCAGTGCACTACAATGTTTCCCCAACCAAAGTGTCCGCGCTGTGGCATTTAGGTGCAGCATCGCGTGTCTGGCCAGGTGATGGCGCTCAAGATGAACATCCTGGCCAGTAACCGGGCCAACATGCTCAGGGAGGTCCAGCTGATGAACAGACTGTCACACCCCAACATCCTCAGGTAGCCCCATGAAATTGCCAAACTTGTTTTTTCTTTTCTGTGTGTGTGTGCGTGTGTTTGTGTGTGTGTGTGGTGCGTTTCGTCCTAGTTAACCCACTGGTCCACCCCAACCCCCAGGTTCATCGGCGTGTGTGTCCACGAGGGGCAACTCCACGCGTTGACAGAGGTAAGCCGCAAATGGTTGGGTATTCGACATACTTTGGTTTTCGGGTCACGGCGCGATTCTTACCGCCGCTTGCGCTAATACAGTACATCAACGGCGGCAACCTGGAGCAGCTATTGGACAGTGACGTGCACCTGTCGTGGAGCGTGCGGCTCGCCCTGGCGCTGGACATCGCACGGGGCCTGCGCTACCTGCACGCCAAGGGCATCTTCCACCGAGACCTCACCTCCAAGGTGACGCCCGACACGTTCGTGCTTTCAAAAAAGGCAGCGCTCGCGATGCATTGATATATTGCGTTTGAAAACTTGGTTACGGTTGTCCACGTGTGCCTGCGCAGAACTGCCTCGTGCGCTGGGAAGGCGGCGTGTGCTCCGCCGTGGTGGCAGACTTTGGCTTGGCGGAGAAAATACCGGATTACAGGTGTGTGGCAACAGCGCCAAATATGACGTGACATTTAGACAATCACAGATGCAACCAGCTGGTGGCATGTTGAACAAACACCAAAATAGTTCCGTTGATGGCCTAAAAATGAAAAATCTCTCTTTTTTTTGCGCCAAATGAGGATACGAGATAACATCTGAAGTCAATTCACTTTGCAGCGATGGGGGTCAAATGTGGGCAGCACGGGTGTCCAAACTGGGGGTCCTGGAGGGTTTCCATCTCTCCCTGCAGCGACGCACGCACCGGATTCAAATGACCAGCTCGTCAGGAGCTCTGCAGGAGTCTGAGAACCACCCTGATCATTTGAATCCTTTGTGTTGCAGTATGTTTTTTTTTCTCAATTCATTTCTGAGAAGGACAGGATGTAAACATTTCATGAGATCTTTAAAATGATTAGCTTTATTTTTTTTGATGGGGTGGGGGTAAATTATTTTTTCAAATGGATTTTCGCTTTGATGGGTGGACTGAACGATAAATATACAAATTGCTTCAACAATTAATATTGCTCCATTTTCTGATTGAATCGCTGAAAAGTCGTTTCTTTGGTGTGTTTTTTTTTTACCCCCCCAAATTCGCTGATCACGTCAAATCTCCTGTAAAGTGTACTAATGTGTGTGTGTGTGTGTGTGTGTGTGTGTGTGTGTGAGAGAGACAAAGTTTGTGCAAGTGTAAGGTTTGCATGTCCTTTTGCCCACCACTGTTCAAACCTCGCCCTCAATCAAAGTGCATTCCTTCACCGCCTTCTTATCGGGCCCCGCTGGCCGTATCTGAGCGGGCAGGTGAGGCCGCTGCGAGTGCCTCGCCGCCTCCAGCGGCGCCCTTGCACAAATCAGGAAATGTGGGCGGCCAGCGTTTAAACTGCCGTCTTCGGTCTTTCTTTATTGCACACTGGCATTTACGGGGCACATTTTATTGACACTATAAATGGACGCATTGGATGGAATCATCGGTGAGGTCACCATTTTCAAGCGCGCGTGCCGTATCAATGTTTTCTGCACGATGAGCACGGCTTCCACATGTTGCAGCTGCTAACCTTGCTCGACTCCCAACTTCAACCCGGAGGGATGTGGGGAGAAAATTGCCGTCAGAAAAAAAATCTGGATGAGGCTTACTTTCCCCCTTTCTTCATAAGCTGTACATCTTTTATTTTGGTCAAGTTTCCTCGACACTTGGGGGCAACTTGCACTTTACTGTTTGCTCTTTATTGGACCCTGGCTTTTGACAACCTGGCTTGCACGTTTGCATCGGAGGGCACTTGGAAGGTTGACTCCAAATAAGGTCAAACAATTCTCGGCTGCCTCTTGTGACTCCTTACTGCGCTTGTTGACACTTTTTTGCGACTGTTTTCCTTCCGCCTCGTAGCTCACGTTCACTTTCATATATAGCACAGTGAGGAAGTCGAGTGTGTCAGGAAAGTCGTCGCAGCACTTCCACTTTTTTTTTTTCTCCACCTTTTTACCATGTTGCTGCCTGACATTAAACGGATAAAAGTCTCTTCTTCTCCTCTCACTGTTGTTCCCATGAAACCCCCACAATGACATCACCAAAAATTAGTGGGGATGCTATTGTGTGCTTGATAAAAACAGACCATCCTAAAAATTGAAGTCATGTAAAGAATGTGCACTCTTAATTCATTCAGAGCAGCTCCTCATCTGTCCGACTTGGCCACAAGTGGGCAGCATAATACGTCACACAGTCACAAAGCCTTTCACGGCTATTGCAAGTTACTGAGTAGCTGCAGTAATATTTGTGTTTTGCAGAGGATAAAGAATATATGCCTGTGGGTATTGTTACATTTTCTTTGCCTGGAAAAGGTGAAGTGCAGTGAAGGCGCGTTAGTCCCGCACAGCCTCAAACGATTTCCTTCCCCTTTTCTCCAGCTCACAGTTGCGCAATGCTCTCACCAAATAAACGAAAACATGATGGTCATGTTGAGCTTCATTTTCCATTTCCTCTTATTTATTGCAGTGGAGACGTACACCAGGAGCCTTTGGCTGTGGTGGGCTCCCCCTACTGGATGGCTCCGGAGGTGCTCCGTGGCGAGCTCTACAATGAGAAGGTTCGTGTGGAAATGTCACATAAACAACAGATATACTGTACTTTTTTTGCTCTCCGCAGGTGGACGTGTTTGCGTATGGCATAATTCTCTGTGAACTGATTGCCAGGATACAGGCAGACCCTGACATCTTACCACGCACCGAGGTACAGTCATGTTGAGGTTTGCTATTGACACCTCTTTGCATTTTTTTCCCTGCGCAACCTATCTCCAGCCATTCTCTGAAAAATGTGCTTATCAATAACTCTCTACTAGTTGGTGTCAAAGTCCCGCCTAATAAGAATGTAGTCGTTGTTGTCAAGGAAGTATGTTGGAGTGGTGCTGTACATCACATTTTTGTACGTGTGAGAGGAGCAAAGTTTAGCCTGGGTTGTAAGCGGAAATTATGGAGAGTCCGTACTTTTTCAAATCAAATCACCGTATAAATCTGACACTATTTTTTTTGCCTATCTTGGTTGATTGCCTTTCTAGTTGTCACATTATGAACTTATATTAGGATACCATGGTGACCTGTTGAGTCTCTGACATGACGTCTAGAGTTGAACATTTCCAAGACTGAAGTCAACAGATCTCCATCTATTTATTTCTTTGATTTTTTGTAACTGTGCAGGACTTTGGTCTGCATGTGGATGCCTTCGTGCAGATGGTTGGCGACTGCCCCGTCCACTTCCTGAATCTGGCCGTCGTGTGCTGTAACGTACGAAAAGACGAGACGCGCGCCGTCCCCAGCTGAAGCCGCTCTGACTCTGGTTTTCTCCGTCCCGCCAGATGAGCCCCGAGCTGCGTCCGTCTTTCTCCCAGATCGCCGCGGACCTGGAGCGGACGGACGAGCCTCCGCCCACCGAGCGTTCCGCGGTCGCCAGCCTCTCGCGGCGGGGCTCCGCGGGCCTGCTGCCGGACGCCCATCTGTCCCGCAGCAAGTCGGACATGCTGCGCCCCGCCGGCGAGCCGGCGCCGCCCACGCCGCCCACGCGGGTCAACCCCTTCTCGCGGCGCGAAGACCTCAAAGGCGGCAAGATCAAGCTGTACGACACCCCCAGCAAGTCTGTCATCTCCCTCACTTTCGCCCTTCCCCCGCCGCCTGACTCCCGGCAAGGCGAGCCGAGTCTTGGGCGCCAGCGGCGCTGCCACTCGCTGCCGTGCCCGCCGCTCCCCTACCTGTCGGCCCAGCTGTGCGACTGCGAGATCCACGGCGGGGACGACTCTGGCCTCCCGCCCTCTCTCGAACCCCTCTCCCTGGACCAAGAGAAGGGCGAGATTGTGCCGATGGATTGCTCTAGCTCGCCGGATACTCTGGACGGCTCGTCGTCGTCGTCTTACTCCAAACTGCCCTCCCCCCCCACCCACACCTCCACTCCCTCCCAGACCTTCACCAATGGGTGGCCGCGTTTGGACAACAGCAAAGTGGTCCTGAGCGGACCTTTGGTCTGGAGCGCCTCCCCCGCCGGGATCAACAACAACGGTTGCCGCTCGCCTCCCAGTGAGCCCGACGCCCAGTCCCTGGACCAGGACGAGGTGGTCTCGTGTCCGGCGTGCTGCTTGGCGGGCCTGCGCTTCCCTTCGGTATGTCTCCGCACGCCGCACCGGAACGCCTATAAGAATCTGAACAGGGACGGCGCCGCCTCCCGTGGGCTGCTGTGTCCCAAGAGCCCGCCGCCATCACCCACGCTGGCCGTCGCCGTCGCCCGGTTGGAGCCCAAATAAAATGCCGCCTGGGTGAAATCCACCTTTGGGATTTGCACACATTTTAACGCAGCAATATATACTAGAGGCTTGCTACAGGGGTTGGGGAATTTCCTGTACATTTCCAGGGAGCTTTGGTCAATTTCCATTTCAAATTGCAAACTTTCCGTGGGAATCGAGGCTCATTTCGTGGAAAAGTGTTATCTTAGCTTTCCTATTCATTTTTTTGGTTAACTTTCTGGTTTATTCCATTGATTCCCATGGGAAGTTTACAACTTTCAACCCTCAAACTGTGAACCCTGCTCGGTAATCTACAAAAAAAACAAAAAAACACCCTAGCCAAAGGTGTATGTATAATTGCCTGCAGATAGCGGCAAAGCACTACGTTTGTCTTAATGAAACTCCCTACCAAAATAGTTCCACCTGGGCTCGGAGCTTCGCTTGGGTTTGGCTTGCCTGCCACCCTCTGCTGGGCTGAGGGTGCCCCTAAGCGCCTTCCTCCACGACCCCCCACCTGACGCATTCCACAAGCATCTAGTCCAGCATGAAAAGTCATCGCATGACGCAAAACCACCGATTTCAACGAGGAATGTTAAGCTGAGTATTATTGTTGCAATAATCCTGTTTTGGGGATGTTTGGTGCTGTTAAGTCTTAAGTTGTGTGTGTGTGTGTGTGTGTGTGTGTGTGTGTGTGCGCGTGCGTGGCCGCCTTCTGTTTAAGGCTGTTTCGGTTACCCTCCATTCTGTATTGGCACTTGAGTTTGCCACTTGAAGCACTTCAAGTGAATTCCTGCTGTTATTTAAACTTTCAAGGGAATGAACGGTCTGAGACCTGCTTACAAGCTGTTTGTATTCTTATTTAATAATAATAAAGTTGATATTGAATTAAATAAAAAGTATATATAAAATGCAGAGTTTTGTGTGTCTGTTGCGTTGTCATTTTTATTTCTTTGTTTAGGGATTGGTGTGACCTATACCATGTAGCAGAGTATTTATCAAAACAGGAATCGACACATAGACCGAGTCAGGATATATCTTCTATATTCTTATACTGTATATATATTTTCTTCATAATTTTGGTTAAATTGGGAATTTCTCCATTGTGAGACAAAGATTATCTAGGTTTTGGAAAAACTGAAACAGTCACAGAAAGGTAGTCAAACCTTGTGTTTTTCCATTACAAAAAAATTGAGTGAACTCTACTGGACACAATGAGCTACTGTTAAGTATGAATACTGTGTTAGATATTGAATTGATGTCGAAAATAACTAGGTTCTGAAGTGTCGGTGTGTTCTGATGTGTTTTTTTTCTGAATTCAGAGCACTAATTTTTACAATTTGGATGAATCGTTTATGTATAAATTTGACCACTAATGATGGAAATCCCTTGAGGTATTTCTCACTGTTGTACAGTGGAAAGTGTGACAAAAATGACTCAACAAGTCACAATTAGGGCGGTTACTTAGACAAATTTAGTCAAATAATACTATCATTGACTTTTATTCTCAAAATGATGTTAAAAACAGCAAAGAAAATTTAAGTGTTTTAGATTGTTCCGTCTTAATCCCATGAGATGAAATTTGATCGTAAAACGATTGCTGCATCTCCAAGCAGCAAATTAATACGTAATGCATTTTCTCATATCGTTCCGGTTTGCCACATCCAATATGGCAGCGGTTTTCACCGTACGGATGGTTGCCGAGAATAGGAATGAGGAAACGGTGACATATTTTTTTGACAAGTCCTCTGGCCACAAGGCGGCGCCAGTCCCCGACGGATGCTGCAGGGCTTTGCCGATTCATGACTTCCGGGTTGTCTGTTTGCCAGCACGGACTAACAATAATAATAATAACAATAATGAGAATAACAATAAGTTGGCGGCGGATAGATAGAAGGAGAGTTTCCACTTCTAGAAGGCACTTTAACACGTTCCATACCAATGTAATTTAGGGATGATTATAGGATGACTTAATTCAACTAAATGGGCTGCCACCTGATAATTCAACTTCTTGCATCTGAACTATGAGCATAAACTTTGAACAAAGGGTCGAGGAAAAAGGTCCACATAATGCTGTCACCAAATTTAAAAGCAAAACTTGGTTGGATCTTCTAATTAGAAAGTCAAGCAAGGGTACAATGTTCTCCCTGTATATTCAAAAGGCACTGGATAATTTAAGGTCCTTATAAGAAAGCAATGGAATATTTTACAATCTGATCCGTCTTTAAGTAACATTTTTAACCCCCTGGCGGTGCACAAAAAGGAAGGAACCTCAGAGAGACAGTGTAAAAGCACACTGCAACAGGCCACCTTCTCTTCCTCTACCCCTACACACACACACACAAACACACACACACACACACACACACACACACACACACACACACACACACACACACACGCACACACACACACACACACACACACACACACACACACACACACACACACACACACACACACACACACACACACACACACACACACACACACACACACACACACACACACACACACACACACACACACACACACACACACTTGGAGGAGGCATCATATCTTGCAGTAGACGATCAGTCATTTTTGTTGTTACGTGTCTTTACGGTACAACAAGTAGGGCGCTAAAGAAGACCCGCATTCCCGTCCAGCTGTCGGCCAAACATTTCCCCCCACGGCGCTCTTTCTGTAAATCGGGTGCTTCTCCTTGTATCCAGCAGGAGGCGACATTACACGCTCGAATATGCTGAAATCATCCAAACTGCCGCAACACACTAACTGTTTTGTGTTTTTGTGGTTGATATCGCCTTTATTGACGATTATCAAAGCAAAGAGAGCGGGAAACTCACTGGAGCAAACACGGAAAAAAATAAACGAAAAATACGTCACAGGTAAGCGAGTATGTATATATTCACAAATTACACACTCGTGTGCGTGCGCGTGAGTGTGCGCGTGCGTGAGAGAGAGAGAGCGAGAGAGAGAGAGAGAGAGACAGAGACAGAGACAGAGAGAGAGAGCGATTAATGGCAAATATTTTGAGTCAACAAAGAAGGGAGGATGGAAGAATAAAAAGGAAAAAACGGAGGGTCGGAAGACGGAAAAAATAAGTGTCAGGGGGAAAAAAACTAAATATTGATCACCGTTTTGTATGTATGACCATTTCAACATCAACCTACACAATTATACATTACAAATAATGTCCTCATAAAAATGTATGTATGTTTCCTGGAGAAAACCCACGCAGGCCCGGATAGAACATGCAAACTCCACACAGGGATGCCGGAGCTGGAATTGAACCCGGTACCTCTTCACTGTGAGGTCAACAAGGGTCCCAGGCGTGCTGGAGCCGATCTTAGCTGTCTTCAGGCAGCAGGCGGGGTACAACCTGAACTGGTCACCAGCCAATCACAGTGCACACACAGACAAACAACCTTTCACACTCACAATCGCACTCAGGGACAATTTAGAGCGAGGATAGGGAACCATCATGAACAACTCAATCAGGTGTGTTGGAGTTCATCCCCAATTGTAAGCATAAAATGGTATACTGTATAAGAATCTATACTGTACTGAACAGGTACATAAAAATAATAGTTTTACCTTTAACCTGGTGACTTATACTGTGTGTGTGTGTGTGTGTTGTGTGTGTGGTGAGTTAGCCACATGATGCCAGCAGGAGACATAAGAACAGCTTCGGTCTTCTCAACAGCACAATAGAAGTGCAAGAAATGTGTTGGTGAGCATCTGCCTTTCAAATAATCCTGATAAAAAATCCACTGAGTGACTGGATGGGGGGGGAGCCATGGTTGTATCTACTTGTCAAAACTCAATACAAAGACACCCGCTTGGCCCCGAGCGAACACAGACAGCATTTTGTTGGTCGCTCGCTGAGTGAATGTGCGGTCGGATCTCGAAAGGCGGTCAGGAGCCCACGGCGCCGGCCAGCAAAGCAGCTGGCCAAGGTTTTTGTGTTCCCTCATGCTCTTTGTGAATATGCATCAGTGACGTCGCTGCTCGGAGCTGCCAGTTAGCCTTTGGAGATGATCCGGCTCCAGGACCCCATGGCATTTCCAGGCATATGCTTGCCTGTCACCTGCTGAGTATATTCCATCGACTGAAGTGAGGCCTCTGTTCACGGTCGACGCAAACACGCCAGCGCTTCGGTGAGCTACGCGGGGCATCAAAAGATTTGCCGTTTTTCAAAGCCAAACACAAGCCGAGTATGGTATCGCGATCTCGTGACTGAAATGCAAATGGGCAAACTATGAAAAATGCAATAGTGGGAGGGCGACTATCATGTGAATGCCAAAAGGCCAGTCACGCTTGCGTTTTCTTCCATTTCGGGTCCAAGTATTTGACAGCATCGCGTCATGTTTTAGTTTCCTCAACATGAAACGTCCTTGAGTAATTTTCCACTCACATTTTGGAGTTGTACAATGAACGGTACTGCGGTTCATGGTTTACACCGCCTCTTAAGGGTGCTTCAGACATTTGTTTATAAACTCATTACATGTATGCTAAAGCGTCAAACATGTTTTCACGATTTTGGTTTTCCTGCTTTTTTATTTATTTTTTATTTTTTTAGCCGTGGCTAAGTATAAGTAAAGTGTCTCTTTTACGCGGACCTTCAGACAGACGCAGCACTAAGTGAGGCAGTGACGTATTGAACGAGTCCACCGTGTCCGGTAGCCTGTTAGCCCGCAAGCTAGCTGGTGGTGGCTAGTGCCTCTCCTCGCGACGATGACTCGGCGTGATTCACGTATTCCAGTCACCCCAAGCGTTCAGCAGATATGTTCTTGCAGCTCAAACATACAGGGATGTGTGAACATATGCTAGCTAGACGCACAAAACATATTTGATTGACAGTTGACAGTTAAGCGGGGCGTGCTTTTAGCGCATAGCTTCAGCAAGGGTCACTGCACTGTGATAGAATTCAGGTAGCATGTAGGAGGGGTAAAACTACGGTGTTTAATTTTATTATTTAAAAAAATGTTTCTTACACTCACATCCACACCCACGCTTCATCTTATTCACATTTCTTAAAAAAGAAAATAAAAGTAGTACCATGAGACAAACATTTAAAAACAACAGTTTCCCTTTTACATCTGTATGAAGTACAGAATGCATCAATAAATATTTGAATCAATACCTTTTTGATGCAGATCTTTTTCAATATACGGTACAACCGACACTCCCCACGACAACTCCTCAACCAGCCACCACTGAAATTTTTCACATTTTCAAACGGTTCCAAAAAGTCTTAACACGGCTATGAGTCCAAGACATACTTAGGTCAAACTAACGCTTGAATCAAGAATAAACTGGGGTTAAATTCAAATAGTGGTGAAGCCAGATTATACAGTCACCGCTTTCGCAAAAATTATGAGGACACGCCTCTTAAGTCGTGAGGGCCCCTCTCGGCACTGAAACGTGAAGGAGCAAGCCCGTAACAGGTCGAGTGGATTTGCGCGCTTAAACCTGACCACGACGGGCGGATTGTGTATGGCTGCAGGGCCAACATCCTGCTAAAAATCAAGCAATTTCACAGTGAGCAGTCTGCTGTCATCACATCATTCCCAAACCGAGCTCACATCAGCAGCCGCGGTATCATCACGTGGCTCAGGCACGATAACACATCCAGAACAAAATGGCCAGCGGTTCCCTCCGCTAAATAGTCATCAAGAGGCCTTTTTTTTTCCTGCTGAAAACTGTGTTTGTGCGTGTGGTATGCTTTGTTCGACAAAGTTATATGGACAGAAGAGCGCTTCTGGCGGCGCCAAACAGTCAACATGAGTTGCTTGAAGGTTTATAATGAAGGTTTATAAAATCTGTGCTAATTTAGTAGTTAGTTAGCCCATCAATTGGATTTGACAAGATGTTAGCCTAAAGCTAGCGGTCTTTTGTTGGATGAAATTAGATGGTTTGGTATTGACTATTTGACTATTTGCGTATTTGAAGATGTCGAGTTTCATTCTCTTAATTTTTCTGTGATTTTCTTTTTGTTTTCTTGTTGCTAGTTCCAAGTTATACGACAGCACATCCAGGGTCGAGCACTTTGGTGCACTTCAGCTGTTGCGTTCACCGGAAAGGAAAGGAGCGGCGGTTTTGTTTTCAATTGCAAATTATTATACTTCGCTACAGTACTAATTCATTTTGTGGTTGTTGTTTGAAGTGACATTTAAATTTGAGTTTCGGGAGTTAAATATGTACAGAGTTTTGAAATCAATGAATAATCGTGTTTGTTTTTTTTATGTGATTTGTATTTTTTCAATAGTACTTTATGGTGCCCTTTTAAAAAAAATGATTGTGCACTTTCTCTATACACATTATGGATGTTGCACTTTCCTAATAGGGCGTAGGAAAAAAAGTAGTGTGTTTTCGGTAACCCAACCAACCGAGAATTTCTACCTCGAACAAAAACTTTACGGTCGGCATTTTTTTCAAACCATCTACATTTTTGTGTAATAATAATAATAATCGTACATTTCCTTTATACGCGCCTTTCAAAACACTCAAGGACGCTTTACAATCAAAACAAGAACAATAAAACCACAGACAAAATTGTAAATAATAAAAGGAAAGATGAATTTAGAGCGTTTACATTGGTGCAAACTCTCGCGATATTCACGTTGAGCGTGCGCCGTCGTTTGCCCTGTCGTCTGTCAACAACATTGAATCATGGCGGCGGCCACGATCTCCACAACAGTTTAAACCGTGTTTTGTGTGTTGCAGTCGCATGCTCGCACCATAATATTAAGAAAATAGCATCCAATCGAAAAGATTCAGCGAACTATTTGACGAACACCACGGGCTGTCTAGGACGCGGGACGCAGAGGTAACGAGATGGCTGTAACACCCAGCCGCTGGGTACCCAACTCTCTCGCTGCCTTTGGCGGCGAGCGGGGGTTTCAATCAGTGGCGATTGCTCTCGGACTGCAAGGGAAGCTCGGCTTCCCCTAAAATGTCAAAAAATAAGTGATCAAATATATGAATGTAAATTTCATTGTGTGTACATGTCATTGACTAAATATGCGCTACAACGTGCTCAACTTTTGTTCCGAATCAGCTTCTTCTCACTGGTTACGACGCGACTCCCTTCCCATTCATCCCGCAGCTTCGCTGTGCTTTAAACGGTAGTGAGTTCAGGGTAGGTTGTCCCAATGCGTTGAACGGAGACGAGTCATTGGATACAAGCTGGTTTTTGTCCCGCCCACGGACGCTCCTCATCTCTGGGACTGGATGGTAGTGGGAGGGTACCGGACGCCAGGCTCTTCTGCATCAGATTGGATGATCTGTCTGAGTCTGTGTGCCAGTTCGATTGACATTGAAATGAGCCAGTCACCGAGCTTTTACTGTAGACATTCGTGCGAGCATTTTTTTCAACTCGCATTCTGTTCCGAGTTGAGCTGGAGACTTCTCCTAATCATTTTAGCGACACTCTTTGTTGTAAACAAACAACTAGCGACAAATTAATCTTTTATTTCTGGTGGGTTGTATTGTAGTTCCTATAGTTGTAGGACACTAATTAAGTACCGTGAAAAGACGCCTTGTTGGTATGACAGGGTCACAGATCATTTTCTTGAAAAGGAACAGAGCTAGAGTAGAATTCACGTATAAATAAACGGACACATTTTATGATGTCGACCAAAATTGAGCTTCCCCTCTTTGACAGACGAGCATCCGGCACTGGTTTCAATGTCTCCGTGTTTTATGTTTTATGGTTATTTTGTTTACGTTTTTGATGGGGGAGGGAGGGAGAAAAAAAGAGTTAAAAAAAAACTTTGTCCGACCTACCGACCCTATGCTGAAATTTCATGTTACCGAAAACACACAACTTTTTTTTCTACGCCTAAGAGATTGTTTAATCTGTGGTTGTTTCATTTTAGATGTCGTTAAATCTGTTCCTTAAATATGTTCCTTTAAAAGACAAGCAGTTTTCAAACAAAACCATGACGTTAAAACCAATGGTATCATACAGTATTGTACAATCGATGCTAAGTGTTAGCCCGCCAATGCCGTTTTACATTATGTGTTAGCATTAAGATAAATGGGGCGGGGGACGTCCTTAAAGGGTCAGCGTGTCGAATATACTTGCCATACAGTGGTGAACTACGGTGTCTCGGCGAGAGAAGGGCAAGCAAAATGTAATCGCAAACGACTTTGTAGCATTCCCTCAAGTGACAGACGAAGCAGGCTCGAATCATCATGTTGACCGAATTAGTGTGTCTTAAGTTTGCCCCTTGGGAATCTGTAGCAGACAGATATAAAGATATACAGTAGATGGAATATATTTAAAAATTTGTACGGTGATGCGAGAGAACATTTGTTTGCAAATTATTGGGTTTTTTAAAAAACGAATGAATACTGAAAATTTAAAAAAAACATCTATACACTGTCGCTTTAGGGCAAGGTTTGTTTGAAATACACCAAATGTTTATTCTCCTTGTTTTAGGCTTAGTTTGACAGTGAACTTCAGCTGGGAATGGCGTTGAACAACTTGGAACATGTTTTTTTTTTTTTTTTGGTGAAGGATTGTTCACATTTTTTTTGTTCTTACGTTCGCGCTTGCAGCGCACGACTGTTGTTCAAAACATTTCCTTCGGCGGAATGACTTGCGCATGTTTGACTTGATGCTCATATTTTGACCCGCAGCTTGACTACGAACTGACTACAGCTTGACCGCTGACTCCTCCAACCACAGCTGAGCAATCAAACGCGCGTCCATCTTCGTTTAGATTATGGATTAATGCCGAAAATGTACGACGACGCTCGTGCAAACACACGTATCGTATTTGTGCAGCCGCTTCGCAGCGGCGGGCGCTAATCATACGCAAACAGGCTCGGGGAGGAGGAGGCTGCCTTTGCCGCAATCTTGCAGGGCGGCAGCTTTTTCCTTTTCAGTGTTTCATCACATGAAAGAAGTTTTTCATAAACGTATGCAAGGGCTGCTTGGCCCGCGGCCACGGCAGGATTTTTGCGTCTCACTCCGTTGCAGGTGAGGGCCTTTGATTTTTCGCCGTGTTCCGCCTCCAGTGGTGCAGCCACCTCGAGCAGGCTGGCTTCATACACACACACGCACGCACGCACGCACGCACGCACGCACGCACGCACGCACGCACGCACGCACACACACACACACACACACACACACACACACACACACACACACACACACACACACACACACACACACACACGCGCGCGCGCTCGCGCGGAAACAAGCAAACACACACTCTCCAGGTGCCAGAGTGTGAAGGGATCAGCCATTCCTGGCGTTGGCCTGAAGCTGGATGGTGGCCATCCAGTTATTAAAAGCAACGGGAGAGCTGGGCTGCTCACCTCTCTTCGACGCTCGATGAAAAAAACAAAAAACAAACTCAAGTGAGCTAAACCTGAGCAAACAGGAACGTTTGCGCTCTCAGAGGACACCGAATGAGCCGAGAAGGGACAAGCCACCGTAACCTGATCCGCCGCTACACTTTCCACACGTTGCTGAGATGAGATCGTGTTCCCGCCCGCTCCTTGCCCGTAAGCCAAAACAGCGGCCTAATTGCGCTTTGTCCCATATGCCAATTATTATTAACAGGGATTCATTTACCGCGCTTCCTTTGCCAATTTCCTAAATTAAAAAAAAAAAAGTGGAGATTTACGGCAGGAACCCCCTGCCCCGCCAGCCCTCCGCCCCTCAGCCATTTCGGGTGATGGCTTCACCACGGCAACTAACAACCTGCGAGGATGGCGAAGGTTGCCGGCTGCGCATGCGTGGGGCGAGGAGCCGAGAGGCGCAGCTGGAGCGCGTGGAACCGAGGCGCCTGCTTGAAAAACAAAGACAAGAAAAAGAAATGAAAAGAAGACAAGAGAAGACTCTGTCTCTTTCATGGTCAGGGGCTGCGTTGGTAATCACCCCCTCGCGTACGCCACAATGCGCCACCAGCAATACGAGAATGAAAACGTGATTTTGCGTTTCCGGGGTAGGTTGGAAGCTACGTACTTTGCTGCCCTCTTGTGGCATTTGGGTGTCATGGTGAAGTCGTTGAAAAGTGTGGACAAATAATAATAATACATTTTATTTATAAGCGCCTTTCAAGACACCCAAGGACACTTTACAATAACAAAAAACACAAAACAATACGGGTTGAGCAGCGGCAGCCAAATGCGCCAGCGTTCACTCAACCCGGAAGTCAAATGTCATGCTTGGCCGCTATCTTGCGGCATCTGTGAGCAAAAAAAAAATAGAATCGAATCGTCTTCTGCGGAGAGATGAACACCGCTACACTCAACTATATAAAAATCCCTTGAGTAGGGAATACAGTAATCCCTTGCTATAAAACGGTTCATCTTTTACGGCTTCGCTGTTTCACGGTATTTGATTGTGCATTTTTTAAAGGGCTCTCTATGCATCATCGCTGTACTGTACAGCTTGCCAAATTTTCTCCACGACAAAACCCGCAACGTCAACGTAACGTTTTGTACAGTATTTTTAAAAGTTTGTTTGTTTGTAAGAAAACGTTTATATATATATATATATATATATATATATATATATATATATATATATATATATATATATATATATATATATATATATATATATATATATATATATATATATATATATATATATATATATATATATATATATATATATATATATACACACACACACATATATGCTTGGGCCTGAAAAAAAGGAGGTTGAATCTTTGGTTTCATTCACTACAGCATTGTATTGTAGAGGTAATAATTGTAAAAAATAAAGATGATGACTTCACGGATTCTTTTTGGAACGTTACCCCCCTTTACACAAAAGAGTCCCTTTCTCGTGATTAGCGGGTATTGGATGAATCGAATCTGTCAACTATGCAGTACACGATTTAGAAATCTCAATAAGGTGATTAGGGAGTACTCGGTGAATCATTTCAGCCCTCGCATCAACCCTGCAGTCCAGCATCTCAAAATCCTTGGGGATTTTGGAAAAGTCGATGAATCGTTTCAGCCGTAGGACTGCGGAGTCCACGATTTGAAAATCCATCTCCGGTGATTGACGAGGGGAGAGCGACTGAAGAATTGCAAATACCGCGGCGGAGTGTGTATCTGCCGATGGCGCTTCCCGAGTCCAACCAGCGCAGGTTGCGGGTCCGCACCTACTTTGACTTTTAATGGCTTTTGTGGCCGTAATGTTATGGAAATCGCCAGCAGTAAATAAATCAATCATCCGAGGGGGCCTTATCTATCACTGCACATTTAACCAGTCAGCTCCTATATAGGTTAATTAAAGCACAATGGCGGAGGAGAGGACCTGGCAGCCGTCCTGCTTCTGTTTAAGCCTTCTCTCGGCCTGCTGGGCTGCGCCTTTCTACAGCCAGATGATATTCGCTCGCCTGGCCCACCCGCCCCTCATCCCAGCTGAACACATAAATCATCCGTGAGGGACTCTGGCTCGGACCCCAAATTCCGTGAACAATGGCCTTGGTCCGCAGATACCAAACAGAATCGCTGGATTGTCTTCAAAGCGAAACCAAACAAACAACGGCCGCACCCCCCACGCCCCACTCCCAAAATTTATCTCGGGGCATATAGAGCAGATTTGGAACAAATCAATTAAGGTGCCGTTCTGCGTCCCACATGCTGATATTGTATAGCGCGCAGCACCGCCGGTGTGCTTTTATGTGTGGTCTGAGTGGCAAGATAAGACTTGAGCGGCGCGTGAGTTGGAGAGCGAGGCCGATTGCGTAACACGCGCGCGCGCAAGCACGCGACAAAATTCTACTGAGGAGGATTTCTGATGAGCCGGAGCGTCCGTGTTGAGCTACAATTAAAAATGGTTGTCCAGCTCGCGGACGATGAAGTCATACTTGAGCTTCGCCTTCGATGCTAACCCGTTCATGGATCCATTTTCAACAGCGCTCATCCTGAACAGGGTCGCGGGGAGTTGCCGGAGCCGATCCGGGCTGACTTCGGGCGGAAGGCAGAGCGGACCGCACCCTGAACTGGTCGCCAATCAGTTGCATGGCACATTTCGAGAAAAAGAACCATTCGCATCCACATCGAGTGGGAACCGATGCCACGCTGCCCGCACACAAGTCTGGCATGTGGACCGCGACACCTTCAGCGACACACTATGCTACCCTCTAAATCGCCAGTGTCAAAGTCAAGACCCAGGGGCCTGATCTGGCTCGCCAACTCATTTTATGTGACCCGCCAAAGTAAATCAAGCATGTCAAATCCCATGATGCTTGCTGAAGTCTGAGCCAACATTTCAAATTGTCATATGCAATCCACAACGAGTCATTATTCTTGACTTCTGATTTTGAAATTAGTTATTCATCAATTCATTGTGCGCTGTGTATGTAATATGTGGAGGGGATTATCTGATTTCCCAAAAATGATAACGGCCCTCCAAGGGGAACCTTGGGCAACTACAATGTGGCCCCGCTACAAAAATGAGTTTGACACCCCTGCTCTAAATGCAAGATGACTGTCAGCGGCTTGCGGGGGCGCGGCACGTCCTGACGTGGATAAGAGGGACTTTTCGTTTGCTGACGGAATGTTTTCAGAGACTTCCTGTATCCACGCATTTGGACTCGACATGTTTATTACTCTATTACAGGTTGATGCTTTTACGTCTGCAAATGTTCATACTGTCAACGTCGGCGGCCATTTTATTGGAAACGGTTACAACGAACGACCGCCATAACGGGCAGATTCGCGATGACCCTCGAGGTACGTTGTCACCACGTTCGACTGCATCTCAATATCACTGATCGGTAACGACGCCGACTTGTCCAGGGAAACCAAGACCATGAAAGTCTTTGTGCAGCAATGAGATTTATTTCAGCTACATTTACAGATGTGTGATGGAGCGACTCCCCAAGCAGTGGGGCGCGGCCCCCCCTTATACCATTATTTTCCCCTCTAGGGAGGGGTTCAAGTCTGACGCACAGCTTTGCGCAGCAGCCAACTCGCATAGCAACACTTACGGACAGCAGGATGCGGGATACAAGTTAACGCTGTTCAATGTCAAAATTCCACCCCAACTCGTGTCTGTCATCGCAACATTCACTTGGGTCCCGGTCTTTTTACCATCATGAAGATATCCAAGCAATATGACCGTTATTTTGTGTTCAATGTTCTGGAAAGCGTCTGCAGCTGTCATCAAAGCGCTATAGACAGAAAGCTGTACTGTATTGCATCGTAACATGAATATTCCTGGAAAAGCGACGCTTGTCTGTCGAAGGATGCGGTATTTCAGTCAAGGAAAATTCCAAAATGTTCAAAATCATTCAGGTGGGACCCCATCGACTTTGCTAACTGCCGCTCTCTTGGCGTGCTTCCTCTCCAGGTCGTTGAAAGTCGATGGAGAAAAGTTTGGAAACCGAAACAAGATGATCATCATTCTTTCAGAGCATTGTCATTTTTGTCCTGATCTTCTTGCGTTGGTGACGCGGGATGAGATTTATTTATTTTTTTCTCTCATGTAAAATTTGCGCGTTGGCTCGGTAAAGGGCGACAAATTCTGTCCCGGGGGAGCCAACAAATACAGAAGAAAGTGTAGGAAATCGGCCAACGCGGAAGCTATTTTACACTTGGCTATTAATCAGATGGCTTTCTCGATTGATTCACGAGGCATTGTTTATATATCCCGCCGCCCTCCCCTTACCCGAAAACAACAAAAAAAGAAATCAATCTCCTTTTCAGTGTATAATATCAGTGCTTTGGCTGAGTCATGCTCCTCGGCGAGCGGCTCTCCCTTGATTCACATCTTAATTATCTTTGATTTCCATTGCACTTTATTTGTGCAAAGGAAATCAATGGGCCAGTCCCTGGTCAAGACAAATTGAAAGATCAGTCGCGAGCTGAGTGACCAAATGCAAATGCGACTCCTTTCATTGATTTGCACAAGATGGATGCATTTGGCTCCGTCGCGGACCGCCTTCTCTCTCTCTCTTTAAAAAAAATAAATAAATAAAATTATTTCGCTACATCACGACAAATGTGCTGCATTAGGCTTTTGGGGGTTTGTGTGTGTGCGCATGCTGGCAAAACATTCGTGATGGAAAGGAAAATGAATGGATGCAGGTTTTGTGACAATTCTTTTTTTTTTTTTTAAGTGGTGATAGGAATCTGACAATGTATGATTCGTATTCTCTGTTGGAGGGCAATGGGAAGCTATCCCGGGGGAGACAAAGGCCCAAGTTCTCGCTCACCTTCACTTACACACACACACACACACACACACACACACACTGAACAACAAACTTCTTTTCCAATGCAATGTCAATTGTTAACTTGACATTTTACAGGACACTAATCGCAAAATAAACATTAAATAATTACTGAAAAAAATAAACAGATATAGTACATATATGCAGATACACTTCCATCATATATACACATACATACATAAATACACAGACACACACACACAGATAAACAAATAATGTTCGCATTATATACACATTTTAAATCTACAAAGTCAATAATAATTGATCCTACACTGAAATATTTGTGTAGGCTCTCGCAGTATCATTTTTTTTCGAACATTTCCATTTTACTGTTGTTGTGGGTGGTATGTTCCCTTCACCTTTCAGCCCCTTGACTAATTCATCAAAAATTTGACCTGTATTAGCATCCTTTTTTTTTTTTTTTTTTTTTTTTTGCGAAACGTGCAAATCATCCAAAAGAATTACTCTCTGCGGGCAAAGTTTTTATGCAATAGAGAAGACAATTGCAGGATAATCAGCTCATACTTAAAAAAATAAAATAAAATAAATAAAACAATCAACGATGACTTCAGCTTTCATGAGGAGATCATCTAGAAGAAATGTTCCCCGCGCCGAGCCGGGTAGCGGTGGGCTTCTGCCAACGAGACAGATGGAGGATTAATGAGAATAACGAGGGGTCTTTGTCTATGCGGCACCTTTAAAAAGCTGCGATGGGAACCAAAATGGCGGCAGATTATGGAGGTTCTTTTTTTCTCCAACGTCGCAAATGGCCGCCGTCACCGTTGTTACAGGGCGGCCAATTGGAGCGAACACCTGTCACGCGCACTCAGCGTCAGGACCCTCGAAGCCCGGCGTGAATGCCGAATAATTAGTCCGGTTTCAAAAACCCGCCTATTAGCGCTAACCAGGTTACATTGGACATCTGTCTGCGAGCCCGGCGATATAATTGGCCGCCGTCGCCTCGTGCCTCGCGCGGCGACCGGAATTGTGCGAGATGAAAGTCGGAAAGAGAACACAATATGTCGGCGTGCGCTCCTCGCCGGCGTGTTCTTGGCACGCTCGGGCCCGACAACATATGCTCGGAGCTCGCGAGGCTTGGGGCAGGAGGGAATAGTCGGGGGCGCGCTTTTGAAGTCGGCCGCCATGTGAAGCGGGCGATCGGCAGCGTTGCGGGTTGGAGACGCTCCTTCTTGTTCAAAGGGATGGAAGGAAACGCTCCGGGGAGCGTCCGACATCAAGCGCTGACCCCGCCGTCGCTTCCCGCTACCTTCTGCCGCCGTTCCCAAAGACCGGCAGGCCTGTGCCATCTGGCCTCGCCGCGGATTCCCCGGACACATACGGGGAATCCCAACCATGCCGCCTCCCTTCACTCCGTGCGGCGGCTGCGAGGGGGCTCTGCTCTCCCAAGCGATGCCGCTTTGCCCTTTCCCACTGCCATCCCCCCCTCACGGTGCCATCCGGCGGGAGCGGTCGGTCCCTCGCTTGATGGGGTAAAAGACACTCGTCGGGGTTTCCGGCCACCTCACCCAGCGGGACCCGCGCCTTTCCTCAAAGCGGTTTGACCTAAAAACAATCTTCTTTCGTGGAGACGTACAGAAGACAAGGAGTGCTTGTGTTCTTCAAACAACCAAAACGCTTTGCCCTAAGAACACCCCCCGTAAGCTTCATGGCCAACGCGGGTTCACACCGGGCATCGATAGTCTTGGGGTTAGAACAACACAAACTCTTTTGGCCTTCTCGACATTCTATTTAGAGATTTTATTCCTTTAATATTCCCGAACGAATGGTTTGACGCCGTGTACGTTGGGACGCATCTTAACTAGCGCTTCTCAGTTCGTTTCTCTTACTCTTCCCCAGGAAGCAGAAAACAGTTTGCGTTTTGCGCCACGACTCTCCACCGCCACTAAAAATGGCATCCCTTGTGCGCAACTCCATCACTCTCCAGAGCTTTGTATAAAACAAGAACAACTTTGAAGCCATTGTTTTTAATTTGGAACAGATGGAACCAGCCGCAATTATCCGGATGGGGGTGCAAGGATAAGATTAGGATACCAAAAAGGTTGCTCAACAAACGCAAGACTGACAAAGTGGAAATCACCACGATGGTCAACACGCCAGGATCAAACGAGACAAACAAAAAGCACTTCAAAACAAGGAAAACACAAACGGAAATCGCTTGTCTCAAAAGGACAAGAGAGTCAAATCACGACAAACACAACTGAGAAGAACTAAATCACGACTTACAAGAAAACAGAGAGCGTGAGCATGGCAAATTATCCGACGGTCAGTTGTCGGCTTGGAAGTCTTCGCATCGTCTATTGAGCATGATGGGTAAAAGGTGCGCAGCTGAACAGACTGGAGCAGCTCTGCCACCTGCCGGAGACGAACAGAATCGGAATCATGAAAAGCGCAAAGTTTTGAGGTGCGCAGGTTTGCTTGGAAAAAAAGATCGCCACTGCCACCTACTGTCGTGGATGAGCAATTACGCTTTATTCTATCTAGTACGAAGGGGCGCTGGGAAAGCATCTTTCCCCGGGGTCTTGTGCACCAAATCTTGTTAGTTTTGAAAAACAAAAGCCAAACTAGAAACTATCATGATAAATCCTGAACTTGCTCCGACATGCTTTCACACACATTCAAAAGACATTTTGGGGCTTTGAAGCTATCGAGAACCAGCCGGCCGCCAAACCGTACACGTACGGTGCATAAAGCAGACATATATCGTGCGCGCTAGCTGACGGAAGGCGAGATCTTGCGCGATGTCGCCGAGCGGGACGCGTCTCCGTGTACATGTGGCGAGGGAAGAGCCCGGTGGCACCGGTTTTGGCAGGAGGAAGAGCTGCGAGGATTGTGATCCTCTAATCTCACGACGGCAGGTTTCAGTGCCACTGAGCTGCAGCCAGGCGCCCCCATCCCGCCTCTGGCAGCGCAAGGCCACCCATCCAGTTGACGTGTGTGCGTTTGTGCTCGCCGTTGCTAGGCTACCACGGGAGCCTTTTTCCTCACCCGAGTTTTGGGCGGCTTCCACGGCCGCACCGGGGGACCAACATGGCGCCGTTCCCAGAACTGGGAAGAGGATGAGTCATTTCAGTAGCATCGCTCTGCTCTGAATATCCTGTCGGGAAGAGGAAATTGCATTTGGAGAAAAATGATTTTTTGCTGAAGTTGCTTAAAAGGGACAAAAAAAAAATGCCATTTTGAGCATTTTGGTCGAGCAAAGGCTCCGACTTTGCTGCTGTGTGATGACGCAACCAAGTCAATCTTTTTGTTCTGGACGCACTTGTTTCCCACGTTGTCTCTTTGGACTGAAGAAAATCACGGACCTTGATGTTTTTACTCTTATTTTTAATTTTTTTCCGGTTGGGATTGTCCCGAGGGCCACAAGCTCAATTGTTGCCCAGTATAAACGGGGCATGGATGCGGAAGACGCGGTCGCCGCGCATGTGACTTAGCGGATGCGGGGGGAGCAAAGCTGTCAAAGCGGCTGAATAAAAATGTGCAGATCCACTTTTCATTTGAACAGGCGCCAAGTTCTCGACTTTGGGATCCACCCATCCTAGATCGATGTCCGCCCACACGTTCTGCGCTAAGCTAACCGTCAAGTCTTTCTGGAGCGCGAGAAACATGCTGTAAGTTGGACTCAAACGACTTAATAAATCCACTCGCTCCCTTTTTTTTTTTGCGACCGCGGTGAGCGAAAAACAGATGCTTTGGCGTCGCGAGCTAAGACGACGGATAATCTGCCAAAGGATCCCTCGGAGGCCGGCGGGACGTTGGAGAGCGTCTTTAAAGTAAAGAGCAGGATATTAGCGCCGACATGATTGCTCTCGCTGATGGCACCTCTGGCGCCAAATACAAAGAAAGGACAGCAGGTGCATTTCATCCTCGTGCCTGTCACTCTCATTTTCAGAGGCAACTTTCGTGCCACGTGCAAGAAAATGAGTGAGAAATGCTGGACTCCACAATGGAGATTTGTAATATTTGGCAGTCATGGATAGACAGGAGTTGATTTCGAATAATGGCCAAATGAAAACAGAGTTACCCTTAATTCAAGTCTGCGTTCACAACTGCCAACTTTTTAATCCTCTTCAATCTGAGCTCTGCCGGGACCTGAAAGATCCCATCCCGATTCTCAAGCTTGCATTTCATCTCGTCTAGACATCTCGAAAAGCCAAATTAATTACGATAAAAGACGGAAGTCGCATTTTGACAACGGTTTGTTGACTACGAAAAACCCCCCAACAACAGGGAAAAACAAGGAAAAAAATGGCAGTGACTTCTCCAAATAGGAGATAACCCCCCCCAAGTGGTAGTAGTTGGGTTGGGGGCTCTGCTGCTAAACATAGCCGACATGGGTATTTTGAGTGGATGTTAAAAATAGCTGTCCAGAGCCGATAACAAGACTGCCGGGTGGTGTTGTAGTCACTTCTAAAAGGACACACTGCCAACTCAACCTCCATCATCGGATTTGATGAAAGCATTTTCTCACAGGTATGCATACCAATATTTGGTTAGTTTGTCGGAGCAAACCAAAATTGCAAGCCTGCTAGTAGACGAGAGCGAGTTACGTGACTCACCATCGGAAGAGCAAGAACGGAAACGTCAGGTAGCTTTCCGCGTCGGCTAACAGGGAGACCACGTGGAACCCCGAGTGGTAAACGACAGTTAGTGTGGTGACGTCGTGGCAAATGTGAGCGTTCGACTTTTGAAAAAGCGGCATCAAAACAAAATGTGAAGACTCGATCAGTCGGTGTATCCTGATTTCATGCTTCAAATGCATTCGTTGTGATGCTCCTTCTGGTGAGCGCAACCTGTCCACTGGGGGCAGCGTAATCCAGTCAGAAGACGCCACGGGTCTGTCACATTGCTTGTTTTTGGGCAGAGGATAAAGAATACATACCTGCGGGGGTTGTGAAGGGATATGCGTGTATGGATTACAACACCTAAACGATTGAAGGTAAGATAAGAAAACCTTTGTCTCAAAATGGAGAAATTCCCAATTTACAGCAGCAAAATTATGAAAGGGAGAAAGTCGAAGACAGAAAGCATATAAATAAATATAAAATATAAAAATAAGCATATTAAAAATGGGTGAGTGGGGTGAGTCCAGGTTTTCAGGACCGTCTACTCAATAGCCTGACAGCAGTCGGCAGCCCCGAACCCACCATCTTTTCCACCATGTGTTAGCATGAAGCTAGCAGAGGCTTGAAGGCACAGTTGCTTGCTCTCTTTCGATACACACCGTGTCATCCTCTTTACAATGAACATCAACCGGGGGGGATTGAGATCACTGCCACCACCGGGTGGATGATGACTTGCATTTGAGGGCACCACTGTGGTTGGCCCTCCAAAGACATCAAATACGCTGGATGCAGCAAAGCCTGTGGGAAGCGGCGTATCAGAGGCCCTCTGTCTCACACACACACATGCACATACACACACACGCCCATGCAGCAACGCACACCGAGTCTCACGCTCCCTGTGAACAGTGGTCTTTAACGAGGGGAGTGAAGAGAAAGCATGCATGATTGTTTTAGAGAGGGTGCCCTAAAGGCACGTTTATCGCTCAATGCTTCTCTCAGTCATACGTCCTCTCTTGTTGATTGTGCGCCGTTGATCAGCGGCAACAAAGGCGTCATTAGTGGGGCTTTGGTCCCCACCAGGCCGGGGTAATTATGAATGGGGGGCCCGGTAATAATTCAAGGGCCCATCAGCGCCGCTTGAAACTGAAGAGAGAGAGAAGGGGGATGGGGTGTGGGTGGGGGGTTGAGAGATTCAGCAGCAGCGACGGGCAGGCAGGCAGGCCCACTGGGCCCATCTGCCTCCATTTCCCGGCCACCTGCCTGGAGATCTGACCCACGTCAGCGGCGCCAATGGAGCACCATTACGCACAAGAGTGAGCTAGTCCTGAGCATATGGCGTTGACACGTTGCTCTAATGAACGATTTAGGGACATCGTTAAGCGTCTTGACTTGACTGCGATGTGGTGCTTGGGGATGGGGGTGAGGGTGGGGGGGGCGCAAACAATCGCAAACGTTACGTTTATTCCATTTATGGGGGATGTGGTGGGGTATCACATCATCGCAACGCTAGCGGGAAAAGTGTGCAACTGTGACAAGTGTGCCGTGTGAGTCACAGTGAAAAGATGGCGCCAGAAGAGGGCAGTGCGCAGTCTCGAGTGGCGAGCGCGAACGTCGAGGCCAACTGCAAAGTCAACAAGCCAGTCCTTCTTCCATCTCCCCCGTTCGCGGCTCGCTATCCACACAAGTGCAAAGTCACTGGCTACTCTCTGCCTGCCTCTCACTGGAGGAGGTCGCCATTTGCTTCCCCAAGCCGCTTTCTCCCCAGCAGTGCCTCCGCGTCTCCATGTGCGCTCCGTTCGTACGCGTTGCGGCTCTCGGTGTGATGAGGCAGCGCTTGTTTGAAAGTTTCGAATTACACGAACGTCGCTGACATTTCCGTTAGCCTGTCTACGGCATATCGTATGATCCGCTAGCATGAGGCTTAGATTACATGAACTCCCGAAATAAACAATCAAGTCCAGTCAGCTTTATTGTCAAATGTGCAACATGTGCAACATGGCACAGATGAAATTTCTTTCCTCTCAAACACAGGAGAGAGAGGAGCCGCTGCGGGTGCCCGTGCCGCCATCAACACAACATAAAATGACAAAATAATACAACACAACACATACTTGATAAGACACAGACAGTCGTCCAATGTTGACCACTTTTGCTGCATACGCTTTGTTGTTTGAAGCAGTTCCAGATGAAAGAGGAGCAAGTAAAAGTGTCCTTTTCACCAGTGGATCAAAGACGTCGTGCTGAAAATGTCTGCTACAAGCTAAGTTTGAAAGCAAACAAGAGGCTGTAGTGTCCATTGATTAAAAAAAAAAAAAAATCTGCTTCAATTCCAATCGGCGACTCCACATACTGAAGTCTGTATTCTGCTCATATTTAGTCATCCTGTATAACTTTCCCATGCCCGCAGTGTAGCTTGGCGTCCTTGTAACAATCATCACCTAGAATTGGAATACTCCCTGCTGAAGACGCACAAACTTTGGAATGCGCCAAGCTGAGAATCGGTTTAGGAGAAACGCAAGTTATGATATCACACCTTGTGTCTTGGTACCGCCCTTCTGATGTTATAAAAATGATGAAATTCTCTTCCTGCTTCACACTCGTGACACGCAGCCATTGTCTGTAATTTGCAGGTGCCCGGAATATTCTGTTATTAAAAGCTTTGAAGGAACTGTTCATCGACTCCAGCCTTTATTTGAAGAACCAACATTCTCCTCGTCCGAAATTCAACAAACACGCGGAGGAAAGAAGGCCACTTTCCCCCAACAATACGCATCTGCCCTTTGCGCTGACGCTCCTTTCTTCGCATCGTCGGCTCCACTAGCCATCCATCCATCCAGCCGCAATGTCAGCTTTACCATCAACTTCAACTGAGAGTGACAAATAAAGTCTTTAGAGTGATGTCGTATGAAAAGTCTCCCATCTTGACAGCGAGAGAAGAAGCACAAAGCGTCTCCCGATACCAGGAATTGAGAATCGTGGAGACATCGGCCTTATTTCAAGGCATCGGGCATCGTCAAGGCTGCCGATACCAGCCACCGATATTTAAGGGAAAACAAATACCTGGTACTCAAGAGGGAATTCTCATATTGGTATCGGTGTGGAAAACGTGACATCAAACATCCCTTGTGTGGTGTCCAAAGTGCAGATTTTCACCCACTGGGGTTGTGTCTGGACTAATTCTCTCAGTATAAACTCTCAAAAACTCCGTGACGAGGCGATCAGAGTTACCCACACTAGAGGTTTTTCTCCCATTTTACCCAGACTGCCTTCATTGTTTTTGCAGCATATAAAGGGAATCGGTCAGTCAACAAATGAGTCAGATGGGATGATCGGCATTCTGAAACTCCCTGACGCCACCGCCGCCGCTTCTTCTTCTTCTTTCCTTTCCCATGGAACCGTTTGCTGGTTTCAACACAAGGCTGGGATTTATTTGCTGCTGCTGGATTTATTTGGTGACGACGCCGTAATTCATTTTTACCTCTCGATAAATAGGGATCAGGAAATGGCTTACGGGGTTGCCATATAGTGAGCAATTGAGCATTGAGATTTCGACACTTGGACAAAATCCATTTTTTGGGCACACGAGGCTGCTCAATTCACAAAAAGTAGTCGTCATCACTGTGACGAATCTAACAACAATCTGGTCTTTAGTTTACGGGACTAGATTTATATTTCCGCTCCTCCTCTAAGTGCTTCTCGGCGCAGGCGTTTTCACAATACCAACGTAGCTCATATTTGCGGCTTGCGGTGGACGATTCACGCCGGGTTTTGGTTTGCAGACAGAAGCAGATGGGGAACACCAATGGGCTGCTTTTGATCTGGATTCAATGGCCTGGAATAACTGGCCCCCGAAGAGCTCTTGTGTCAAATGCTATCTGTGACAGGCTGCGAGAGACGGAGGGGCGCTCAGAACGACACACGGTGCAGCGAGCACGTGGACGCAAGTAACGTGGAGCAAATACTTATTGGAGTAGCTTCGGGGGAGGCGTAGCTCTACTTTACGAGAGGCTTTCCTCAACTCAAGTGTATTTCTAGTGCGCTTGAAAACAAGCACCGCTGTATACAAAGTGCAATACATGGAGCAAAAATCATTCATCCAAGAAAACAAACTGATAGCAAAAACAGTCAAACTCAAAAAGAATGATTTTGAAAGACGGGGGGGCTTGACCAACGTTCATTCCAAAGAGAGGGAGCGGCAACGAAAAAGGTTCCAGACACTCTTAGCCTTCGCTTAGTTCTTGGTGCCTCTAATGGCGTATGATCTGCAGATCTGAGGCACCGGGCAGGTGCGCGGGAGCACCGAGAGGTAAGGTGGGGCCAGGCCATTTCAAGATTTGAAAACAAATCAGAGGATCTTCGAAAGAACTCTAAAATGAGCCCGTGAAGGGATGCCAGAGTCGGCGTTCCAGTATGTGCTCCCTCTTACGAGTACCAGTCAAGAGGCGAGCAGCAGTATTCTGGACCAACTGGAGACGCTTCACGGAGGATCGGCTGACTCCAAAGTCCAGTGCATGACACTAATCCAGCCGGCATTTGTGACAAATGCATGACTGTATCTGAAAGTGCTCTTGACTTTAGCCACCTGCTGAAGATGAAAGAAGCCTGATTTCACAAGGGCACCAATTTGCCGCTCCAATTTGAAATCACTGCCCAGTTTAAGACCCAAGTTCCAGACGGTTGGCTTAAGATCAGGAGCCAAGGGGCCCCAAGTCTGCAGGATGGGATGTCAAAGTTGTGAAGTCAAAGTCTTTATCTCCTAAAATACCAAGTAACTACAGAGGGCAGGGCTGGAGGCAGAAGACACGGAAGAGAGCTGACACTCTGGTTGAAAGCTCGACGTACTGACAAGCTGTCACTGACGTTTTCATACTGAGAGACATCACGCCGATAGGAAAGGATAAACGATACGAAGCATAGACGAGCCACAGCAACTGCATCGCACCTGAAACATTAAGACGGAACAAACAGGCACAACAGACTGATTTCCAAAGTCGTAATCCCTTGAGTTGATGAGTCCAATTAATAACGCGATGAGACCATCAAACATTTTTGTAGTTTGGCCCTTCCCAGGGAAGACGAAACTGCAAAGTGACCCGCGACAAAAATGAGCTTGACAGATTATAGTTTTGACCCAATTAATTGTTCGATTAATCGTTTATTCCACTTTTATTATCTACTGTAGTTACTCTGCCAAAATCCACATTTTATTTTATTTATTTATTTATTTTTACACGTGTACTGAAGTACAACGTGCGAGTACTTTTGTCACCTCTGGACTGGACACATTCTCCTAACCGAGTTGCGCGGAGATGTTGCTTCTTCCTATTTGGGAATCGGGTGCTTTTCTCGCGCAAGGATGTTTGGGAGGCGGGTCAAAAGGGGCTCTCAACCCAGGGTCTCACCTACTTCCTAATGAATTCCCAGGATTCGTCCACCTGCAGGCGCTCCCATCTTAGCTTAGCAATGATTACACCTTGAGGGAGGGGGCGTCGATGGAGGTTTCCGTGGGTTGAGGGGCGGCCGTCGAGATGGAGCATCCCTGGCACACCAACACACATGTGTACTGCGCACATGCGGGCGCAAACCATCACCCCCCCAAAAAAGAAAGATTGGAGGCAGGTGCGGCGGCAAATCAAGCCTCATTAGCTGCACCTTCTGCTAGCGTACAGCGCGGACAGATGGATGCTCGCCCTCACATGTTACCTCACATCAGATGGCAGTCGGAGAAGGGTGGCTAGGGGCGAACAGGGGGCGCACCGTTGCCCCCCCCCACTTGCCACCCTTCCGCCGGCATCACTTCCCCGCAGCTACAACTTTCTCCCCCTTCCCTCTCCAAGCGCTCCAGAATGCTCTTTCACCTTAATAGCGCCGCTGGCCACGCTGGAATATCCAGGGAATGTCTGACACGGGATCAGTTTATTCTTCGCCTCTTGGCCCAGGGAGGAGTTGGGGGGGTGCGGGGGTCTGCGCTTTCTGTTCGATTAAAAAAAAAAAAAAAAAAGTGTATTGGCATGTTCGCATTGGTTACCCATATAGAGACAAATTACGGGAAACGGACTTTTTAATTGCTTGTGTACAAATATTTGGTTCTCTGGAGTAACTGCTCAGCCTCCCCGGCCCAAAAGGTAAGGCGAGCCCAAACATCAATCAGTCTTTGGTATGAAAAGAACCCCAAAACGATCATAATAAGCGGAGTTTGAAACCTACGTGGACCAATCCGTGTGCAATTCAAGCGCGGCCCTCAAGGGAACGTCAGATCCCCGTGGCGTCGAGTCCTCGTTGGAACGAATTTATCGTCAGTCGCTTCAGTCAAGCCGACGAGGAGCTACTTCTGTTGCGGCCGCCAGCTAATGAAAAGAAACAGACACCCATATGGGCCTTCTTTTTCTTCTTCTTCTTTTTTTTTTTTCAGCCGACGCATCCTCGCATCGCAGATCCATACGCCATATGGGGGAAAGTGTGTGTGATGCCAGTTGCGTTTCCCCGCAAACACAGCGGAAGGAAAAAAAAAAAGCCCCTCCCTTGTCTTGCTCACTCCCATGGGCACATGAAAGTGAAGGTTATACTTACACACAGCTTTTTTTTGGGGGTTGTGTGTGGTCCATTTCCTTTCCCACAAATCATTGTTCATCTTCCGCTCTTTCCAGGTTTAAACACGCGAGCCATATGCTCATCTTCGCATTGCTACCTGACTTCTTTTGCCTTTGTGAGGCGAGGAGGCGCTTTCGAGCAAGCATGCTCGTAATGTGACATCATCGAACTTTGTGAAGCAAATCATGTTTAGCAGTTTCACCTCTCACGACATTATGCAAATACAAACCCAATTCCAGTCAAGTTGGGATGTTGTGCTGAACACTGTGGCAAACATGACCCTGTCCCAGATTTTTTTTTGGAACATGCCCGAAGACAGCCGGGATAGGCTCCGGCACGCCCCGCGACCCTCGTGAGGATAAAGCGGATCGGAAAATGTTGTGAAACTCATGGCCTCGTCCCCTCTTGAACTGAGCCGTAGCTACCACGTAGACTGGAATGGGAATCTGGTCGGAGCCGAATGAGTCGTTCCACTTTAAAATGACCCGTCCTCAAACTCAGGCCTATTTGAGAAGCGGTGGCTGGAAACGGCAACATCAGCCCGTCTCAAACAGAGAAAAGGAAGGACCCGCGGCTGGTGAAATCTGGAAATGGTTGATCGCAAGACGATCATGCCGGCCCCGGCACGCAAAGTATTGCAAATGCTAAACAGGTGAGGGATTCCAACACTTTAATGACGCCAATTTCTATCATCAATCTTCCGCAAGAAAGCAGCTGGAAGTCAGAAACTCGGAACTCGGGGGGTGGGGGGGGCAAAAACATGCTCGGTCAGCAAGTTTCAGGGTGGTTCCATTTTGTGGAAAGCTACTCCAAACTCGGCGTCAGATCACCGCCGGCAAAAACACAAACAATTATTCCAGCGTGTGTTTCCGCAGGTGGGCGTGTGATCTTCTGGTGCCAGGATCTATACATGGCACCATTCATCACGGAATTAGATTTGCAGGAAGTAGATTGCCGCCTTATTAGCTGTCACTTCCACTCGCTGCTGTCAATGGCAGGTGGGGGCAGATGTTGTCTTCATATCCAGCGTGGGCAATAATTTGAATACATTCTAACACAGCTACCGTGTCAAGTAATCGTCCTGATAGTGGACGTCAATCGTTTATCGACGGATGGCCGGCTGTGACGGATGCAAGTGTGTTTCCCTTGAGTTGAAAAAGAAAAAAATAAGAGTGAGCAAAGGTACCAGAATGCAGAATTCAAACTGACAACACACACACAAGCACTACTACACCCCCCCCCCCCCCCCCCGACTCCATCCAGGCTTTGCCAGGGGTGCACCTGCAGCTTATTATGGAAGCCTTTAGCTTCTTAATGGTACGCAGGTGCCAAAGTGCCACGGCAGCGGTGTAACACGAAAGGCAACAAAAGCCTCCAATGGGCAGACACGCTTGCAGATGTGCCGCCACATTGTGCTTCGGGGAAAAGACGGGCAAATCTTTGGGGGATTTTGACGTTCTGTTACAACATCCCGCAAGGAAGAAAAGCGCTCGTTACTTCTGAAGCGCATGCATTATGGCAAATGAACTTTCTAATTGTGTGGACCGTGAACCTCCATTATTGGACACATTCCTTCGGGTGTGTTGAAGACAATGTAGTCCGGCCATGGCTTGAAAGTGGCGGTTCCTAAACCGGCCTGCTTTCCAAATCATGAGTGGGGTTTCTTTAAATGAATTACATCACAATCCAGACAGGTCTTTAAATTCCAGTAGCGTGTATGTTGGATGGGTGGGACAATCAGATTTCAGTTTCTGTGTGTTGCCATGTCACTGTAATCTGCCCAGGGCCTTCAGACGCACAAATGTTGACCCAGGACATACCCAAACTATTAGCAATGGCCGATGTAAAAAAAAAAAAAAATTTTGTAACCAATTCGATTCCAGACTGTCCTGTTTTGGGCTTCTCACAGATTTAAAATGACGGCGGCATTTTTCTGACGTCTAATTGGCTCAACTTAATAGTCTTTCGATGTCGATGTTGAGGTCCAACATGCAGTGTGTGTGTGTGTGTGCGCACGCGCACACACACACACACACACACACACACACACACACACACACACACACACACACACACACACACACACACACACACACACACACACACAAGCCTCATTATGACAGAAGTCCTCTAGCTTAATGTTGACATATAATGCAAAACACCATCTACTGTACCAGCTAAATGAAATTAGCATAGACCAGGGGTCACAACCTTTTTGAAACTGAGAGCTGCTGCTTTGGTTCTGATCAATGTGAAGAGCTTCACCAGTTTGATCCAAACTTCTGAAATGGAAAAAAAACGCTCAAATTACTTTTCTGAACCTAATGATGATAAATGGTCAGTAATCATTTTTGTTTGTAATAAATACTTTCAATTAATCTCTGCCAGTGTTTATACTTTGCAATGGTCACTTGGAGAACATTCCTGGAAAATCACACCGTCTACTCGCGAGTGAGCGATTCTAGAACAGGCCTGTGTGCTCGTCACGTGGCGCGCGGGTGCACCACGCTGGTGACTGCTGGCTGGCGCTGAGGTTTGGCGACAGAGAAACTTTCAAACAATTGGAAATTAAACCGACATGAGCAGCGACTCATATTTTTTGTTCAATACATTTAAATTGATTTAGTGGGGCGAGGGGTGGGGTGAGGCGGGGGGGTGGGGGCAGGGGGGGGGGCTGACTGTGTGGCTATTTTCAAATCGCTGCAAAGAGGAGGAGTCGCCCGCTCCAAGGCTGCCGGGCTCTCCCTCCGCCTCGGCGCCAAGAGCGTAGGAGAGCCCGGGCGGGAAAACCCGCGCAGAGCCAACAGCGGCGTTGCCAAAGCAGCTCGCTCAAACATCAGCTCCGTGGCAACACGGCGGAGAACACACACATGCAGTATTCCTCGAAAATATCACACCGACACCAAGTTTTATCTGACATGTGCCGATGCCATAAATTACGCTCGTCTGACAGCACATCCTTAGCTGCGATTTTCACACAGAGCAAAGTCGCGTCATCGAGCTGCAGCTATTCCAAGCAAATAGTTTGCACGTGGCTCACGCCACATTCGGCACGGCCTCTTGGAAAACAGTCATTATGGGAATTAAAAACAAAACCAAACGGCAATAAACCATCACACGCCATCATCGGAGTCGTCCGGCTGAACCAGCAACTTGATGAGATTTTTTTTCCTTTCCTTCAATCCTGTCACAAATGCTATGGCACCTGAAACACGTACTTTTAAATATAATAGCTCGGTTAAATCCTTTATCATGAAATAATGTTCATTCAAGTACTGATTTTATGTTACTTTAATTACAGTAAAATGGTTGTATATCAATCCTAATGTTAGTTTTTGCTCAGTCATCCTTGCTAGCTGAGTTGGATACGGTGCTAACAGGTCAAGAACAAACTGAGCTAAATAGTCCCCCCCACCCCACCCCAAACTTTACTATTGTGTCATTTTGTGATTTAAAAAAATGGTGAGTGAATAGGGGACACAAATATGACCAAAAGATGAAAAGTAGAAGAGGGGACTTCCCTTTGGTGTCTTCGATGTCACTTTCGCTGAGTCATGCGGCTCCATTTTTCTTGACCTCCAGATGGCTCAAAAGGGCTTCGGCTGTGTTCATGTCACAATAACATAGCATCATTACTGTTCAAAATGTCGCAGAGAAAACAAAAAGCTCCTAAAACTACAAGGAAGAGAGAAGTTGAGCAGATTGGGAGCAGGTGTGCGTCGAGGAGGGCGGGGTCAGGGTGCTGGTTAACCCCGCCCACAAATGTGATTAAACAGGAAGTCGACCATTTTCCACGAAAGAAGTTTGCTTCCTGTCACCGGTTTACCAATCGACAGACACGCGCGTCACAACGGGTTGCAGGAAAAATTCTCAAGGACTTTCGCCTGAAATTTTTTCAGATTCAGATTCAGATTCAGAAAACTTTATTTATCCCCGTGGGGCAATTAGAGTACAAATTGAACAGGAAGTGGTCCGTTTTGGTTGGAAGCAGCCATTTTTTCATCTGAATCCTGCCGCAACCTTGAGCTACCCATCACCACTTTCACCGCTTAACAGGAAATTGGGCAGACAGGTCTGTCATAAAAGCTCACCTGAAAAAGTCTGAAGGTAGAAATAGGTCGTCGGCCATTTTGGCTGTGAAGCAGCCATTTGAAGGCTGAATTCCGTGAAATCTGTCGCTCCCTGTCGCCACTCTCACTGACCAACACTGTCATCACTTCAACTTCCATTCCCAAGACTAACATCAGCCATTTTGTTTCCAAACAGCCATTTTGGAAGTGAATAATAATGCGCAGGGCCTAGCTGACGCTGCCGATAGGGCCCCGTTGAACGTTCTCGTGTGAGCGGGGGTGCGTAGCGCCGCGGAGCGAATATCCTCTCGTGTCATATTTCAGCTCGGACGGCCTGAGGAATGCATCGAGCGCCATAAATCAGCCGCCTGATGGGAACTTGGCGGCCGGACAGCGGCACAGAGAGCCGAGCTGCGGAGCTCCAGTGAAATATGTCGTAAGGTGGCCACTTTGGAGGGACTGCGCTTATTTGGGTTCATGTATAGGAGGCAGCCAGTTGGCGTTCTGTGTGTGTGTGTGTGTGTGTGTGTGTGTGTGTGTGTGTGTGTGTGTGTGTGTGTGTGTGTGTGTGAGTGTGTGTGTGAGTGTGTGTGCCAGGTTTGTTTGTCACATCGCCGCCTGTCTGCGCCTTATGCAAATGTGCGGGCAGGAGTGGGGGCTGGGGTGGGCTACTGCTCCATGGGAAACTGCTGGTGCTAATCCAGCATGTTGAACAGGGGAGGAGAGGCGCACTTTTCAATAAAGCCCCCCTCCTTCTTCCCCATCGAAGGCCCTCTGTCACATGTATATACACACACACACACACACACACACACACGCACAGCCGAACACAACAGATGAACAGCGTGTTTTTGCAACCTACGGACGCACAAACACCCAACACCTGTTTCTTTTTCCGAACCCATCCTGCTGCTTTCATTTGGGAACAAATCCCACGATCTTAAGACCCGGCTCGTGCTTTCAGCGAGATAACAAGGAGCCTCAGTGCGACGGGCTGGTACCGCCACCTCGACGTGGGCTCGTAACACGCTCCGATCCCAATCCGCGACTTAAGACTATGAAATTTATGCAAATGCGTGTGGGAATACACGGCGATGAGAACGCTATTTAAGGCATTTTCCCTCCTCAGCCCTCTTCAAGTGCAAAATAGGTTGTTGTGTCCCTTTTGAACTCTTGGTTTCATAAACGGTGGCCCTCGCGGCAAGGTTGTGTGCACAATGGATGCCAACAAATGTCTTGTCTGGCGCAGTTCAAAGTGCGAGGCCTGGAACTCGCCCAAAATGGCGGCTTTAAACCGAAAGGGTTCATCCATGGGGCATGGATCCTTGGGATTGATCGCTGAAAGTGATTTGCCCCCCGCCTAATTTTCCAGGTCTTTTTCATCAAATTTGGCCCCAAAATGTTTGCTTCGAACCGAAACAGTTGAATTCCTGTTCGCCTGCAGGGCAGGGGGTCTTCCATCCTGTTCCTCGAGGGCCGCTGACCCTCACAGGAAAACCGGAGCCTGGATCGAACCCACGACCTTTGTACTGTGAGGTTGACGCACTTACCATTCGACCACCGGGCCACCCCATCCTGTTACCTCAGACACAAATTTTGCGTTGCTCAGCGAAACTGGTATTTGAACTTTGTTTCCGATATGGTTCCATCAAACAAAAATGGCCGACTTCCGGTGGAGGGTCCTCTTCATGTCCATCTGTGCCACTGGTAGTGGTGGGCACTATAGCGGGCTTACTATTTGAGACCCTCAAAATACAGCGCACACCTTTCCAACAGGAGACACAAAAAGAAGCAGCTCAGGGACGTGATGTGGGTTCTTTGTGCTGGCACAGGCACGGGTCCAGTCCAACCTCTGCACTCACAAGTGTGTGTGAGAGCACTGTCCACCCGTACACACACGCACACACACACACACACACACACACAAAACTCTTGATGTGAATCTCAAGGCGGGGAGAGAAGCGTTTGCATGGGGTGGGGGGGAGGGGCGGGGCAAAGGCAATCAACAAATTCACTTTGCGAAACATAATAGGGCCAAAATCATCATCTATTTGGCCTTCTCGAATCACTGACAGCAGCCCTTGATAACAGAGTGTGGAAAATATGCAGGAGACAAGCGGGTGCCAAGACCTTCACCAAGTCCTATTGAAGCCAGATGCGGACTCCCAATGGCCAATTTGGATAAACGGCGCAATGATTGCCATTAAAGATGTGGTGGTTTGATATCAGCACGCCCCATTGGCGGCGAGCGCCGCGTAGCGCCTGTTGGGACACGCGGGGCGCCACCGGGTGCTCTGAGGCCGTGGCATAATGAGCCCTAATTGGCGCTTTAGACAGACTTTTGCCACCTCGATCCCATTAGGAAGGCTTACTAGATCAGAGCTGGGTGGACTTGACGCTGTGACCCACATGGACTTTACCTCAAGTGACCCCGGAGACACAATGCGCTCCCTGAGATGGTTCTCCCAGCCATGCGGCGGTGAAGAATTATGCTCGATTAGCAAAGTGAAACTGCGCCTGCTCTCAGGGGAAGCGAGATTCACTTCGGAGAAGGGATGAAATCCAATTAGCCCGGGGACGGCAATGGCCAAGGCGTCTTAAAAAAAGCCATTTCTGTTTTTGGTCTTTGCCCACTGACAAGACTTTTTCTTGAATCCAGCAAGTCCACATTGACATATATACATATTCATGTATACATCTATATGTCTGTACATGTTTCTATATGTATCTCTCTCCGTCTCTCTCTCTCTCTCTCTCTCTCTCTCTCTCTCTCTCTATATATATATATATATATATATATATATATATATACATATATATAAAGGTATATATACATATATGTGTGTGTGTGTGTGTGTGTGTACATATACAGTTTATAAAAGGACGGACTGCAATATTTTATTAATCTCACGTCACATTTCAACATACTGGTATTAATTTTAAGTAAAAGCTCATTTGTAATTCAATAATTGGTATCTTTTTTATTGTAACTAGTAAAATGAAAAAACTGATTGACAAAAGAATGCATGTAAAAAAATATACATGCATTTTATTTTATTAATGATGATTGTTATTTTGTTTTTTTTCTTCTTGGGAATTTCTACATTGTGAGACAAATAAAGTTTTTTTCCTTCTTCTGTCTTATCTAGTCTGTTCATTTTAAAAATATGTGTACTAAAATTTGGGTTTGTCTATGTCAACCCAGAGGTGGGGGCAAAAAAGCTTACACTAAGCCTGCAGTCAACAGTTGGTAAAGTAGCTGAACTCTAGCTGCCGTTTCAAAATAAATTGCACTGGAGGAAGATAAGACAGACATTTTTTTTTGTTGTAGCATAGCTCATTTTATTGTTTAAACAGTTTTTGCATAGGAAATATATCCACTTCCAGTAATTGACTGCAGTAAGAACAGCTGCTAGCAGTATAGGCTGGATATAACAGTAACAATCACAGAAAAAAAAGAAAAAGAAAAGAGTTGAGCCTTTATTTACATTGATTTTTAATCTTGTGGCAATTTTAACCCCTGCACCAAATGTAACCGACTGGAAGGTGTCGCTTCCCAAAAAAAATAAAAAAAAATCAATAAAGAGAAAAAGGAGGCATCTATGCCTGTACTGTTCACACTGGACACCTTGTGGCTCCTAAAATGAAAAAGGGCAACAAAAAAAAAGTCCTCTAAAACGTACATTCAGATACATAGAAAGACCTTTTGCACACACTCGCAGCAAAACTACGACCACTACATACTTACACAAAGCCGCTTCGTTAGTGTTGTTGTTGCATGCGCGTGGAGAGGGTATGGGGGGGGGGGGGTAAAAGTGCCACAAGACCTGCCCTGCATTTCGAAAAACTGTATAGCGCTGCCCCAAACAAACAAACAAACAAACAAACAAAAAAGCATGTTTCATCTCATTTTGAAAACTACAAGCAAGCTTCATGTGTGCTGACATGCTTGGACATGAATAAGCCCCGCCCAAAAGTAAGTCTATGTCACATTTCACATGTATGTACAAGTCGGACAGCTGGAACAGGCACTGCATTGCTCGTCTTGTTTTAGTTTAAAAAAAATTGCTGGTTGATGAGAGACAGAGAGAGAGAGAGAGAGAGAGAGAGAGAGAGAGAGAGAGAGAGAGAGAGAGAAAAGACTTCCTGCAGGTACGAGCCCTTGCGGTGGCTTCAACGTGGGTGTGTGTGAGGTGGTGGTGGTGGTGGAGGGGGGTTGGATTGCACGTGTTTTGCATAAAAAAGTCACGGTGAGCAACGCGAGAATACTTTGAAGGGCCGGCACTGAACACTGATCGACATTCAAACCCTGCCCGGCAACTCCAATGGAGTGGTAGATACGCTACCTGGGGCTCATGCTTTCCGTTTCACAAAAAGAGAGTCGCAGGAAGACACGAGGAGAAATGGGGGTGCTAGCGGGAACTCAAGGGATTTGTCAACTTTTTTTCCCAAAAGGAACATTGTCCGCGAGCCAATCAGGAAACAGCACCGATCACGTAAAAAAAAACAAAAAAAAAAACAAATCAACAACAAAAAAACTTCGACAACTATCTGATAGTAGGACATTCGAGTTACATTTTTACTTTTTTTTACCCTGCTGTTTTCGTGCAGTCTTGGAGGGTGGGGTGGGGGTCTCGAGCGGGATTTTCGGCAAAGTCGCCACCCAGCTGCTACAAAGAACACACACACCACTATCTTGTTGGACAAGAAACCACACCCACAAGGAAAGATGCACATCACACGCTAAGGAAAAAAAAATGCCAAATGGAAAGATCAACGAGCACTAAGCCCTTTTCAGAAAAATCAAATAATCAATAATCAAAGAAAACAAAAAGCCTTCATGTTGTTGTCATTTTATACAGTGAACCCCGCAGCTTCACAGTTTAGAACTATGTTGACATAAACTTGAGGAGCTTCGCTGAGATAAAGATAGGGCTTTGCCGACATCTTGTGGCATTATAGTGCCGAGGAACTACGTTCATGTCAGTTGAAAAGTTTTATTTGGACAATGAGAGTGCTTTACCGGCTACGTCGGTGTCAAGGAACTAAGTCGAAGTGAACTGAAGCCTTAACTTCTTTTTCTGCCATCTTGCGGCATATTGGCAACAGTCAAGATTTGCCGGCATCTTGTAACATCTTGGTGCCAAGGAACCGAGTTGCCATCTTGCCACAGAGAGGAACTTTATTCAGAAAGACGGTCATGCCTTGCTGCAATTGTGTGGCATCTACGGACGAAAATTTTGGGGCCGGTGTCAGTTCCTCGGCGGGGCTCGGGGTTGCACTGTACATACTAGCGGAATCTCCCCCCACCCCCAACCCCCAATCACATTACATACAGAAAGGCAACAACATTTGAAATGGTATTCATCCGGCAGATCTGGGGAGTTCTAACTCCAAACCAGTCACGGGAACACTTTTTTTTTCTTTCCAAAAATGGAATTGACTCTCCCCTAAGTTGGAAGATTTTAAACGAAGGGCTTTAAACTCTTGGGAAGGTTTACAGTGTACAAACTTTGTTTTTTGTCCATAGGGAGACCCTCGTCTCATCCTCACTCACTCAACTATCATTGAGACCATTAGGTCTCTCGAGCCAATAAACACACACACACACACACACACACACACACACACTACAATAGGGTCTGAGATGGTCGCCGGCTGCAAAGCACTTTCGAGGAAAAGAACCCTCCCACCCCAAAAAAAAAAAAAGTCGGAGAGATGCAGCTCGACTTGAGGATTTGTCGTCCTGCTTTTGCAGTTGGGAGGGGGAACGAGTGCAAAAGGTGTCAACGCGTGTCGCACTGATTGACATACATAATGCCCCTGTAATGCCTGAGAGATTTCGCTCGGAGGGATTGCCTACATGCCGTTTAAGTGCTATGTATTCCTTCGATGGAGCAGGGAGAGGGGAGGAGTGGGGATTGCAAAATTGATTCTGGGAATTGATGTGCACGTCGTTGAGCAGGGTTTCCCAAATTTGATGAAGCCAAGGCACATGTTGTACATTGTAAAAAAAAATAAAATAAAAAAAATCGCATAGCACACCACTAAAATGCCCTCAAAAGCAGATCGCTCAAGTCATGATCTTGTCTCAATTTGTTGCCACGCTAGAAATCACACACTCCACTGACTGCAGCTGACATTCGGGGGATCAACTTGTTTAACATGACATCGCATGATAGACACACGCACACACACACATCCACATATACATACAGTATGGAGCACCAGGCGAAGATCCTGAGCCATCCAGGAGAGCATAAGACTCCTGAATATGTTCTGGGAAGGACGGAATCCTACAGCCGGAGGTTGCTGTTATGGCCTCAAAGAACACACACACACACACACACACACACACACACACACACACACACACACACACACACACACAACACATGCATACACACACAAACACTTTTCTATCTATCTATCTATCTATCTATCTATCTATCTATCTATCTATCTATCTATCTATCTATCTATCTATCTATCTATCTATCTATCTATCTATCTATCTATCTATCTATCTATCTATCTATCTATCTATCTATCTATCTATGTGAGTATTTTTTTTCATATGGTTTGTCTGTATTGCGAACTGTCATTTGTATGCGATATCAAGCGAGGTGCACTGAACTCACAAACCTTTTTGAAGGGGTGTCCAAACTATGGCTATAAATTGGGTCATTCGAAAGTGGGCGGGGATAGAGGATGGACATAAACCGGCAAGGTCGACACTGATTTGGGCGGGCCCTCGCCAGGATTGGTCGCTGTGTGTGATTGGTGCGCAGTTGCCGGGCCGCTAGCTGTTGCTGCTGTTAAGGCATCGATTTGGGAATTGCATCCAGATGATGTGTAGGTGTGTGTGTGTGTGTGTGGGGCGAGGGGCACGGAGTGGGGGGGATCTTAGCGTGATTGTCCTGGCCTCAAGTCGAGTGGTCCCTCCGGCAGCAAATTTGTTCTTTTCCCTTAAATTATTATTTTTTTTTTTACTCACAGTCAGATTGTTAGGTGACTTTGCAGCTGTAGAACCACCGTGGATGCACTTGTAGGAAGTAAAAACAAACAAACATACAAAAACGCAACGTTCTAAATGTAGACCGGACGAAGCTTGAAGACCTTGACAAACACTGCACCGACAGCAGCCCCGCTTTGGTCAAATTAAAGAAATGAGAAAAAGGAAAAACCAGTCGCCGCCGCCGCCACCACCACAACAACAAAAACAACAACAACATCAACACCAAGGAAATAAATGCATTACAATAGTGTCTATCTCCAAACTAGCCTCTAATATTTGACGTTGTCTATAAGCACTACCTATATAGGCAAAACTTGGTATTGCATAAGTTTCATCATTCTGAATTCAAGGACAATGAGTGCGGAAAGTCGGGGGAGGGGCGCATGATAGGTTATTAGAAAAGCCGCGGGGGAGGGAGGGGGCAAAATACTGGAGGGAAAACCAACAAAAAAAAAAAGATTACAAACTTGACTATACACAGCTTGGATACGCGATGGAACTGTGACACAGAAAATATTACATGAAGTTAAACAGTTCATGTTCGGAGTACAAAAACTTTAAAAATGTTAACTCTGCGTGTTCCTACGATGATTAAAAAGAACAAAAAGTGTGTGTGTGTGTGTGTGTGTGTGTGTGTATGTGTGTGTGTGTGTGTGTGTGGATATGCAGAAAGGCACGTCATGTGGACGTCATGTATCGTCGTGCAAATGAAGTGAAGACTGCAGAGGCTGATGGCGCGATAATGAAAAAGAAAATATGTTTTTTGTTTTTGTTGTTTTTTTTTTGCCACCGCCTGACTGATTGACAATTTCACTGCACGTTTCCATCAAATAACACTTCTTTCTTCCTCCTCTTGTAAACATACGCTTTCAAAGCCAATGGCCAAAATGCTGTTGATCTTATCAAAAAAAAAAGTGAAATGCCTTTTTTTCTTTTCTTTTTTTTTTTTACACACCATATGTGTTCATTTCTTTCTCAAAGGGGTTATTCCTCCCCCTTTGCCAAGAAATAAATAAGAAAAGAATAAACAATATGTCCCTGTACAATTGAGAAAGGACACGGAACAAAAACAAGTGCTGGTGTTGCTGCTGGGACCGAAATCAAATTGTTAAAAAAAAAAAATAAAAAATAAAAATCAGAATATTTTACCCATAAAACCATTCCATGTTTATCCCCCTTTCCTTTAGAGTCTGAGGGCTGACAGACTGATAGCTTCCCTTCAAAAAAACAAAACAAATTCAATTGCACTTGCCTCCATGGAAATTGCTCTTCTTTAACAAAAAAAACCCCCAAAACCTAAAACCTTTTTGAAAGGGGTCATAAATCTTTTAGTGAGGGGCCCAATCTCAAGTAGTTAACTCTCTAAATTGTTGGAAGTCTCCCAAAAAACAAACAAAGAAAACAACAAGCAACAAACATTTTTGTTTCTCCCGGCATCACAGTCGACGAAGAAGCACTCTGAATGTTTTTCGACGGTGTACACAGTGACTTTGTTTGACCCCGCCCCCGCGTTTGTCATCAGAAGCACAGATTTGAGTGTCATGCAGTAAAACATTAAGGCATCTATACATCACAGTATTTGAATGCATTGGAAAGTTCTGCAAACAACAACTGGCTGGTGTGTGTGTGTGTGTGTGTGTGTGTGTGTGTGTGTGTGTGTGTGTGTGTGTGTGTGTGTGTATACTGTATGTGTGTGTGCGTGTGTCGTGTGGGTAGTTATGTGGTGTAAGGGTGAGGAGAGGGGTGGCACACCTGACGCTTCCTTCCTTACGCCGGGGTCCATCATGGCCCGGGGAAAAGTGGGCGAGGGGGCTTGGGATAGTTTGGAAGAATGTTCGGATTGTACAGCCGCCGCCGCTGCTGCATTTGCTGGTTTCGGCGTCTCCCTCATGGGAAAAAAAAAAAAGCCCAAAGCCCACCACACCTCCTCCGAAGCGCTCGTCCACCCTCGAGGCTCAATTCCCGGTTTCCGCGGGGACCAGCGGCTCACCAATGATGCTTATGCTGTAGTTCTGGTGGACATTTGTTGGCAGGATCGGCGTCCCGTTCGACACTTGAAACGGAACTAAGCTCGCCCAGGTACCAGGACTGTCGGGAAGCAGAGAGAAAGAGAGACACGGCACATTATTAAAAAAATAAATAAATAAAATCAAAATACCTTGTGTTATTTAAAATAAATAAATACATGAAAAGGAAACCAAATGAGGGGGGGGGAGGGGTCATATATTTGGACTCCTTCATTGCGATGCCTTCTGGAGTGTGCAAATGAGCCACCCCAGGGCAAAGGCGTGCGGTCGTGAAAGCAAACGAAGGAAACTTTCACAACTACTTGATGCGACTCAGTCAACTGCAGTCGTCCATCTGTGGCATTTTGCATGAAGCCTGTCTGATAGTCAATTGAGTGTTGTGTGAGTGTGTGTGTGTGTGTGTGTGTATATGTATATATATATAGATATATCTATATATATCTATATATATATATATATATAGATATATACACATCTATATATATCTATATATATACTGTATATACTGATTTTTTTACACTCATTGCATTCTTGCAGCATTAGTCCCTTTTTAAAAAAAAAATCATATGCAGTCTAAAGGGCTTGTGCCCCTCTGGGAAGAATAAGTAGTGTATGTGTGTGCGTGCATATGTGTGTGTGTGTGTGTGTGTGTGTGTGTGTGGGGGGTCCCTCCACAAAGCCGCCCCATCCCTATTCATATCACGCTAATGGCAAAACAACACCGGGATTGTTCCTGGGGAGCAACGGTGCTAACTGAAAACGCGAGCAGGAACAAGTGCCGCCTTGTTCCCAGGGGGTTCTGCGTTACGTACATGTCAGATAATTAGGCCCCCGCCCCTCCCCAACTTACCCTCACATTGCTGCCCAGCTCCTTTACCCCAAAGAGCACCCCCCCCCGGCCCACAGCGGGCACTCATCTCAGCTCTTCTGCATGAGGCGGATACCTGCGCCTCACTATTAAGCTAAATGGGATAGGGTTTTTTTTTTCTCTCTTTGTGGCGTTGTTCACATTACCAAAACAAATGTGACTATTAATGTCAACAGAATGCATTTTCTTGACCAAATAATTTCAGATAACTGACTGCAAGTACGTGAGCCATTTATTTTCATATATGCAAGAGGCATCTGGGGGACTTAAAAAAAAAGAATTGAATTGCATTGTGAGATGAAAATAAGCCCTAGCCCTAACTGTGACCCTAACCGCAACCCATATGGACTGAAAGGGAAGTAAAAAAAGGAGCCGAAGCCTGCCGCAGTTGACTCGTGGCAAGCGTGTCCACCCAAGCAGTCACTGTACAGGGCCCGCATCGACGATCAACACTTCCACTCACAACTGCGGGCAATTTCGTCCCGAACGAAGCCAGCGTCCATTCGCCGGGTTGTTAGCATGCAGATGAAATTAGAACTCAGAAGCGCAAGACGGATGTGCTAACCGCTCAGTCACCGTGCAGTCAGGGAAAAAAAACATTTTCAGGATCACTTTTTAGAGCGTTCCATGTCTGAGTATGGGACAGCCCTACAACTGGTCATCGGGTCCAGGCCAAAGTCTTACAGGAAGTAGCAGTTGCAGAGAAACGGGGCTGCCGACAAAGACATCACCAGATTGCATTGGAAGGATTTAAAGGGCTAATTCTCTTCGGCACTTCTTTTTCTGTCCAACTCGTCCTCAAGTTCCCTTTGCCTTCTCCCCTCCCTCCTTGTCCTCCTGCCAAAAATCATCGGGCAGGAAACGGGGGCAGCGGCGGCGGCGGTGCCTCGCAGCGGGGGGATTAAGTTTTTCCTACCTTGCCGAACAAAGGAGGCACAGAGCGGCCAAGAACGGCTCTCTTTCCTGTTTGAGGCCGTTCTTTATCCCTCTCTCTGTCTCCCGTCTCAGGTAATGAAACATCGCGAGGACCGCACGGCCACAAAAGCGCACTTTGTGCCCTCCGCCGCATCGCTTTTAATCAAGTTCAAATTGACGGCTGTCCGATTGGATCTGCGTCTCGCCGCTGATGGGACGCCGCCGTCCGGCTCATCCCGTCACCCCTAATGGAGCGCTACTCGGGAAGTGGGCGGCGACAAAGGTTGGGGGCCCCAAACGGGTTTAGGACGGCAACAAAACGTTTGGGGACTAGAACGGGAACCTGGCGGGACCTCGGCCGGCAACCGCGCAACGCTTCAGGCTTAGCCGGCCAAATGAGATTAACTAATGGCATTGCAATGGATTGCCTGGCCATTTCCTGCCAGTCAGGAAGAATTATTCCACGTCCAGCCTAAGGTCCTTGGACTAGTACACTCTTTGCCTTCACTAGTAAGACAATTCAGTGCACTAGTGGAACAACTGCGTTACCTGTCACATTCTTTTCAATTAATAGCCTTCAGGAGTGCATGAGATCACTTTGCACCAATAGAACAACAGTAACAGAATGACTATGGCGCAGCAGTCAAGCGACTATCTCACATTTGAAGAACATCTGTCTCACCAGTACTTTTTTGTTTTGTTTTTTTTCCAATCCTGCCTCCCATGATTGTGAGACATGACTGCACACGAGTCAACTGAAGGGGGGCACACAGGCAAAATATGAGCACGAGTTGACATCATGCCCACCTCACAAAGGAGGACGGCAGTCAATTAGGCAACGGTTGGACTCATCACTTGCAACATGCTGCGAGTGCGGCGGAACGTGTTTCGATTCAACCACTGAAATATCATCTCACATCTTTGCCATACAAATGATTTTACAAACACATTTCATATTTGAATGGCAAATCCGTTGCATTATTTCACATTTCGGCCCTGAAAATAGTTCATTTGAAATGTACTTTGCATTCGTTTATCTCAATAACCGGTTAATGGAAATAATAAAATAGAAAATAGTGACGTTTAAACCATGACATTCATTTTATGAGTTGAATCGTAAAAAAATGAGACGACGAATTCCACACTTCAAAAATGCGAGTGAAATATTGTATCCATTAAAAGAAACACAAGTCACATCTTTTAAATCTCACATTAAAAGCCAAATGAGGTCCGTCACTAAAAATTCATTTTTCTGTTCAGGAATGCAAGTCAATACCTCATTTGACGTTTTAACAACTCAACTCCCAAAAATAAAATAAATAATGACACTTTTTTTAAAAAATCCCCGCCTCTTTTAGCATTAAACCTCGTTTCAGCTTCTTTTGTTTGTAAACGGGAATTGCTTAAACGATTTGACGTGCTGGCGCGGAAGGAAGGCGACGACGCTTAAGGTGGAGCGTGAGAACTTTTTCTCCTCCTGCTGTGGCCGATTTCGGGGGCCCCAAGAAGGTGATTCGGCATGTGTGCGCGCACGTGTTCGGAAGGACCTTCAGCTGGCGCAAAATTAACTCGATCAGATTAGCGCACACACACACACACACACACACACACACACACACACACACACACACACACACACACACACACACACACACACACACACACACACACACACACACATACGTGCTCGCGCAGTTTCAGGGAATAGTGGAAAGGGGAGACGTAACTGGGGGGTGGCTGAGCTCATGCCTGCTCAGTGGCATAGTGGTGCGGGTGGAGGGGGGGGTAGGTTTTCATTGAAGAAGCATGACTTCAGCATGGAGGCAAATAAAAGTTAGCCTGTTGGAACTTGGAAAGTTAAACGCATTTCCTCGCCACTCCTAATTTGAAACATTGAGCCATTTTGCTTTCAAAATGTTGAAAAAAATCTGTTTGTGTCCTTAGTAAGGCTGCTTTATTTGCCAGGATAATTATTATTATTTTTTTTTGGGAGGGGGGGGGGTGTGGGGTAAATCATCTCCGCTGATGTGTGCTGCTTACATGAACGTGAAAGGAAAACGGCGTGAGTAATGAAGCGATGGCCAGTGGTGGAGTGTGTGCACAAAAAAAAAAAGGAAAAAAAATGAGGGGTGAGCATGAAAGAGTGGAAAAAGTGTTACCTTTGCCAAGCAATCCCCAAAGTGTCGTCAACGGCACTGGGGCCATAATGCCTGCCGTTTTGAGTCACGCTCCAGTCACACTTCTTCAGCTGTCAATTGAAATGCTCGCGGTCAGATCACTTGGGCCATGACAAAACAAGTCAACAGTGGACAGAGAACAAGAAGCATGCAAGACAGAGCATTATGGGGAGACCCAAAAAAAAAAAAAAATCAAAATAAATGAATGGAAACCATGCAATCGCGGCTAACCTGGAAGTAAGGAAACACAACATGGAGTTAGTTAGTTGCACAATGTGGTTGTTTTGGTTCATGCTGTGCACCAGTCATCCACACACGCGTCGAAGCGGGCTACGCACATCCCGACAATCGGACGCGAGCGATTGGTTAACTCGTTCGTTGCCACGGACGTTAATAGTGGTCGAAATGCAACGGTTTACTGCCACCGACGAATGTATTGGACAAGTACGTATTTTTTTTTTTTGGAAGGGTTAATGTGGAAAAGGGTCGCATCTGGCTGGTTTGTAAACAATCGCTTTGCATCACTTTGAATGGCAGATCAGCACAGCTTTTGAGTCGAAGATGAGAAGAGGGACGATCAGCTTGTCAAGTCCATTATGAGAAAGTCGGACAATTTTAGGCACGTCGCCTGAGTCCCAAAACAGTGTTTCCCAACCGCTCCTGAGAAAAGGGACTCATTTTACAGGAGAAAATCTCACGGCTCAACACAACACAAAAATGGAGAAGCGGCAGTGAAAGAGGCCAAAATCTGAAAGGCCAATGCAATGCAATGCATCCAAAGGGGTGAGCCGCGGCAAGAGACGAGTTGCAGACTCGGCGTGGTCCAAATGTGCCAGTATGGAAATAAGTCTTTTTGTTTTTACAGCAGTAGCTTTTGTAATTTTCATGGTTAGGACACTGCTGACTTCTTATTTATTTATAGCTCTCGGAGTCACGGCTAATAAACAATTACTTTGCCATAAGTGCAACATCCTCCGTCTTGTTTTTGTTTATTTTTTAATTTCGAGGTGTCACAAAAGCAACAAACATTCCGTTCCAATTCTACTAAAATAAATAAATAAATAAATAACATTTAAAAAAAGCTAGAAGCAATCGTTTTGTTCTGGTGAGGAAAAAAAAATAAAAACCAAGTCCAGTCTGATTTTCCAGTAAGCTTGCTGCTCATATCATCACTTTACACAATATTTGGTGGGTCCACCCCCCCCTATCTAGATGGTCTCCCCCATTGGTGAAGATGTTCAAATTTCAGGATGTGTGTAACTGGGTTATCTTGACATACATGCTTTGGATGGATTAGTGCTCCCACTTATAAAGCGTACAGACACACACGCACACACTTGCACGGCCTTTTAAAAGGCAAGCTCGCCTCCACCCAAGAAAAGGGCGTGCATTATGCCGGCGCACGTGGCTGCAATCCAGCTGAGAGGCCGACGCGGAGCTAACCTTGCCCCGCATTCATTTGGCAAAGCGGCGGGACGGAAAAGTGCACCGTCGGCACTCTGCGCTCCCGCCGCCTCTTAAAAGCCATTTCATCAGATAGCGCTGAATATTCATCGTCTGCGGCGGCGGTCAAGAAATTGCATGGCGAGCATTCAGGGTTGGTCTCGGGCGGGATAAAAAACGGCCACCACAAAAGCGCTGGCGGCTTCTGCTGGAGGGGGCTTCGCCATCTGCCCGCTGACACCGCCACATCTGAGTGGCACGGGCACGCGCGGGGAGGTGGGGGGGGGGGGGGCGGCACGAACAGATGCGGGCAGATTGCGGATTAGGATCCTTCCTTAGATAATGCCAAATGACATCTGATCACGGATCTCTCCCAGCGGAATGCTGGATGGTGGCATTCCCTGGAGGGGTTAACCAAGGCGAGAGATGAATGGAGGCTTCTCACACACTGGCTGCCTGGGAATCGTGGAGCAGGTGTGTGGGAGATTGTCTCTGCGTGCGCACGTGTGTGTGTGTGTGTGTGTGTGTTTTATTTTTTTGGGCGGGGGCATCTCTCTCACTCTGTCCTGTTCCAGCAGCGGCAATACAGTTAGCACATATTTAATTATGTTGTTATTGATTTGTCCTTGTAGGTTAGGATTGCACAATAGATTATGAACCCAGGAAAATCTTTTTCAGATGTGTCTGTGTGTGTGTGTGTGTGTGCGTGCATGTATATATATATATATATATATATATATATATATATATATATATATATATATATATATATATATATATATATATATATATATATATATATATATATATATATATATATATATATATATATATATATATATATATATATATATATATATATATATATATATATATATATATATATATATACACACACACACACACACACATGGTGGTCTCATATGTTTGTGCTTGTCGTACCCCGAGGCATATTGTGCACCGCTATGTTTCTGTTCAGCAATGTATTGTGACTGCCATCAGAGAAGCACCTCCAGCATCGGCGGCAAGTCGAAATGGCAAACGGCAAACAGAGGCCCGACAGGTTGAAGTCTCCGAGAAGCAAGTGACTGAAAAACAACGTCGGGTACTCCCCCCCCATGCCTCCCCACGCCGACGCCTCCCGCCGGTGCCCCTCAACAAACATCACAAGAGGGAGAAGAAGAGAGGCCGGGCGGCAGTTGCACCGCAGAAACCAAAACAAGCGGAACACACACAGAAGCGCGATGAATCCGAGCGTAGACGGCTCGCAACCGCTTCTCACGCATTCGCCATCGAACGCCGTTTCATTTCACGACCAGATCCCGGGCTTGACATTTATTTTAACAACGCTGAAAATCAAAATAGTATGAAACAATTATGGCCAAACAAGACCCCCTCTGAATCTGTTTTGAAACGAAAGAACAAGAGAGGATACAGAGGCCAAATGGAGCATTAGCATTATTACTGAACACACACACAAAAAAAAGGGGCGATGGTTATATGGCGGCGTACAGATGCATTCAATTAGTTGTGGTTGGAAAAGCCTTGGCCTCAAACCAGCACTTAAAAAGGTCGGGGAGGGGAGCGCGCACACACACACTTGCCAGTGTGTCCTCTTTCGCACTTGCACACACTCACTCGCGCTCTCTCATGGACACACCTCACCTCTCCTGATTAACGGCAGGGGCAACAGGCCTTCTCTGATCCTGATAATGACGGTCGACGGCTGAGTACTGGCCACGGACTTGAAAACGGATTTCAACCCCCCCCCCCCCCCTCAGGGGATTTAATTCGATCGCAACAAAAGGTCATTTAAGGACAGAACGAGTGCCTTGGGAGGACAGGACAGTGCATCCGGAAAGTCGTCACAACTTTAACTCCAAAATGATCTTTTTTTTTTTTTTTTTTTTTTACTTGGGAATAAGGCTGTCAGATCACAGACTGTGGAAAAAGTGAAAGGTGGTCCGGGCGCACCGCAAGTGCAACCAAGAGAGAGGGCGGGGACGTCTTGTGCAGGGCCCAGGACAGGAAAAAGGAGGAAGGTGATGGAGGTGGTTGTTACCTGTTGCTGGTGGAGGAAGGCAGGATCTCGGGGGCTCAGGCCAACGAAGCGGTTCGCCGTTGGGGTGCCGGGAGCCGAGTAGCCTGGGCGACACACAGCAGCACATCATACTTGCGGCCACTGATTGGAAGTGCTCTATAAATTCCGACGCGGTCATCAGCGTGGCAAGCGTCCAATAGTGACAAGTGGGGCACCACAAGGTTAGATTTTGGGCCCACTTTAATTAGCGGCTAATAAACCTGCAAGCATGACGTAAATCCCCCTTAAATGTTTTATAACGGTAATACAGGAGAGGAGAACGCAGAGATGTAACACGGTGTGTGTGTGTGTGTGTGTGTGTGTGTGTGTGTGTGTGTGTGTGTGTGTGTGTGTGTGTGTGGCGGGCTCGTCTGCCAATGTTAGGGCCTTTTTACGAGCCGATGTACCATGGAAATGCTTACAAAGCATTTTATTTGTCCCCGAGAGTGGCACTCACCTTCCGTTGACGTGGTGATGGGCTTGGTGTCGGGCATGGACAGCGAGACGGGTCGCACAGCGCCGTGGTGCGGGGAGGGAGCCAGGACTGGCGTGAAGTGGCCTGGGACTTTGCCCACTACTTGGCCGCTGCTGTTGGGCTGCGGGGCAAATGTTATATTTCAGCCATCCATGCGTTTTCTTCTGCCCTCATCCTCATGACAAAGCTTGTTTTTTACGAGTCGTATTTCGGAGCTGTTGGAGTTATTGCAAACTCACTCAGCAGCGCCCCCTCCCCTAGCCCACCCCGGAACAAAATTGGGTAGAAGAAATCCTCAAGACCCTTTCCCCAAATTGAAGAGAAAATTGTCCATTTTGAAATCTTGTTGCGATGACATTGTGCAAAAGCTTGCCGGGTAATCTTGAGAAAAGGACACGATGAACGTCACTTAACCAGCCCGCTTCCACATTCAAAGAACAGATTTGAGCAGTCACTATTATTGCCGTGACTCCGAAGGGGGACGCTCAGTCAATGAGTATGGATTTCCTACATGATTTTACACAAAGATTTTAATAGCGGCCATCAATGGAATTCACAGGCACCGGGGGGGGGGGGTGAAAAGACGGGCCGAGCCGGCGCTCACAATGGCATGAATGCGCCGGCACGGAGAGACTATATAGGAAGAAAGAAAGCAAAGGGGGCGACTCTTTGAGGCGGCTGGAGACTGTCTGGGGCGTTCATTTCGGGACCGCCCGAAGTTCAAAACTCAAACGGGGCTTTCTGGAGAAGAATTGTGTCCGGAGGGTTCCCCTGGACGTGAATAGAATGTTTAATTAGAGTGTAATATAATCTGCGTTAAAGCAAGCATAAAAACATTCTGGCACTCGTCCATGGGCTTACAAGCGCCGTCTTATTTGTCGGACCCCCGCCCCCGCTCCCCGCAACCCTCCGCCCCTCCCCGACGAGCAGAGGGCCAGTTAATTCTGCACAAGAGCCGGGCCCCGGCAACGGCAAATATTTACGACCTTTATCATTCCCCGTGGTTTTTCTCTCGAGTAACAGACACCCCTTAAAAAAAAAAAAAAAAAAAACGCATTGTGGCGACGGAGCCATTGTTTACAGTGCGAAGCGCGTGGAAATAAAACTCACATAAATGTCACACGGGGCTCTTCTATTGAGACGCCTGCACCTTTCTGCTTCAAATGTAACGCCGCGCGCTTCCTTCAAACGTCTCGCAAGCGTTTGCTTTTTCTGCGCGGCCATTAGCGTGGCCGTCGGGAACAATCGTCGCGGCGATAACGGTTGAAAAAGATGCCCCTTTTTTCCTCGCCGACCGACCGGGACTCTGCCGAGAGATGGCGAGACGCACGAATGGCACTTTGGCTACAATGCCGTCTGTGCGCAGCTTGGGCATTTTAGCGTTCGCTTCAAATTTCGAAACTGGCGACAACAAAAGCCAGAAAACCTCTCGGTGAAAGTTTCAGAATTGGGCCCGATTACAGGACGACAGCAGTACAGTGGACGTTCGCGAGGCACGCATCATCGGGACCGTATCTTATCCAGTCATCCCGTTACCTCTGCGTCCCGCGTCCTAGAGGCATAATTTTCCCGCGGGATGCACAGTTCCAAATAATGTGCGTTTTTGGGACGCGAGGAAATTTCTCAGTCAAAAAAAAAAAAAAACAAAACAAACTACGGTACATCTTTTTTTCCAGCAACGAACGCAGTGTCGCAGTTCGCCAATCGCCGCCATTGTTGTTTTGATCTCGCGTCAAGTAATCTCGTGTGACGAGATTTCCGACGAGATCGGCGAGATCGGCCTTCAACCTCGCGGAAAGCAGACGATTGCCAAGTTGTGTCATGTTAAAACAAGTGTTGCGAAAGTGTATTGCGGAGATATCACAGAGGAAGCAGCTAAAGTTGGATCGTTTTTTTGCGATGATAATAAGTTGACTTTGAGAAAGTCTTGCATCACTGCAAGCAGAGTCAAGAGAGGAGAATTTCTGAACTCAAAGACTGAACCATGGGATGAAATAAGAAACGATTTCTCAGCAAATCTTGTATACCTGAATTTATTACATTTTTGCAGCATTTGTTGATAAGAAATCAACCTATTATCAATGTATATTGTGGTTGGTTGAGTTATTATCATATGCAATTGAATAAGTAGACCATTTCAGAATTCGAAATTTGGGACTCTCTAAATGCAGAATGGGACTCATACTTTTCTGATCAGCGAGTCCCGCAGGACTCGCTGGGGTTAAACTGTAAAATTGTCACTGCTTATCACTGGTGGCAACAAAAGTGAAACTCTTCAAACGTGGACGGCTTTCCCTCTGTATGGTGAAATACGGCACGTCCAAATTCTGATTCGGAAAAGACAGCGCAAAGTCGTCGGCGCTCACCTGGCTGCTCTGCGGGCTGGACGGGTCGTACGGCGGCACGTAGCTCTTGAGGGTGTCGGCCGGGTTGAGGTGGGGCGGGTAGCGGATGGTGGTGTGCGGGAAGTAGGACGACGGCGCGGGGGGCAGGATGGCCGAGGCGGAGAACTGCAGCGGCGAGTGCGGCGGGGGGCTCCTCGTGGAGATAACTGCGAGGCGGCCGGCAGGGGGGGGGGGGGGGGGAGAAAAAGGCCTTCAGTATCCCGGAGGCTCCACGACAGCCGCGCCGAGGCAACTCACCACTGTGTCCGACGCCCGTCAGGCCCGGGTGGTGAGGCTGAGGAAAAGTGCTGATTCGCGGTGAGGAGTCCTGCGGCGAGGTGGGGCTGAACATGGCCTTCTCCGGCTTCTTCATGGTGGGTGACGACATGTCTGCTGGATATCAAAAAGACGCGCGACGCGTGCACGCTCAGCAAATGGAAGTCTCGCCGGCGAAATCAAAGCAAGCGGGCCCGTTTGGAAGGCGCTTGGAAAGAGGCGAAAAAAAAAGGGAGCTTTTTCCTGCCAAGAATTGATCGAAACACGTCCCTGTTGTCGCGAGAATGGGATTTGCTTGGATTAGGATCCTCGGAGAGACAGGTGGAAAAGTTGACTTTGCAAATTGTACACAACATGTGCAGCCCCGCCCCTCCCAAAAAAAAAACATTCCCGGGAAACAACAGAAGCCCTGCGAAAATTCTCCTTCCTGTCATGTCCTCGGACGTCAGATCAGATCCAAAGCATTGAAGGGATCATGAATAGAATATCTGCTTGGCTCGCCCCTCGCACGCCGTCTGACAAGCTTCCGTAATCCGCCGTGGCTAATCCCCGAGCTTTTTAGGAGACATGAAATTTGTTAAGAAAGTGGAAGAATAAGCAAAGACGGCGACACGTGAGGCGCCATCACAACTGTGTGCCTTTCAATTTTCCACGCTCGGACTCGGGGCTTCCAAGGGGGGAAAGCGCCCGACACAATAGACAAACGAGACGGGACGGGACGCCTTACGTCTTCCCGGGGACATTCCTTCGCTTTTTATCACCGATTCTCGGTGAGTGTCCAACTTGGAAAATATTTTTCCCTCCCATCATAAATCATGTTGTTAGTGCACCGCCTTTGCCCACAAGAGGGAAGAATCCGCCCGTGACAGGAAGAATTGCTTGTTTCAAAAGAAGCGGTAAAGGTTGCTGGAATTTGTGTGTGTCGGGTCGGGGAGGGGGGCGGGGTGGGGGGGGGGATTCCCACTAAGAGGTTGTGAGAGGATAAAGGCTTCATGTTTCTGTGGCGCTTGAAGCTTTTTCCTCTCTTCACGTAATGAAATCCTTCAGAGAGGTGAGCGGGGCGCCTCGGGAAATGCACGATTAATTACAAGAAACAAACACACACACACACACACACACACACACACACACACACACACTTAGAAAAAAAAAACAGTGCGCTGACTTTTGTGCGGCTCCTTCCACCATTTCAATCATCTTCTACATTGAGCGAGTCAACGAGTGAGTGAAGCCGCCTTGGACAAAAAAAGGGCGACCCCGCCCCCTGGTCACCAGTTTGACCAATCAACGCCAAATTGGGTGGAAACGTCTCGCCTCAGCAGTCGCACGAAAAAGCCCGCAGGAGCCGTGTGTGAATCTGAACAGCAAGGTGGCCATTTTGCTTTTGCGGCCCAACGTGCGCGCACGCACATTTGCACGTCGCCATTCGATATCTGCTGCATTCCGTCATTGGTTCGTGACTTTCGCCCCTCGTTTGACGGCGCACTAATGACCGTCTTGGGAGGGTTGGCTTTCCAGAGCGGCGCTCTGAGGCCCGGCGCCAAGGGAGCGTATGAAATTTCATGCGGCCGCACGGACGGACGGGCCTTGCGGTTGCAGTCCCACTTGTGGCTTGTCTTGTGTATCGGATCTTTCCTGCATTACAGCAGACGGGACCGGCGTTGGGGAACAAAACAAACATACGGTGCGCTTTTCTCAAAACACCGCAAAGGAATTCTGAAGCCTTGGCCTTTGAGGGTGTTCGGTACCGGGATCTGCAAATAAGAGACGCGCCCCGCCCCAAATCACAAAGTCGTCAACATTGCCTTGCGTAATAATTGCCTTTCTGACGAGTTGAATTTGGAAAAAAAAAAGCATGGGGGAGCGGGAAAATGACAAAACATTAATTTTTTTTTTCATAAGGTCGAGTGTAATCTTTCGTGACGTGAACCGCGCAAAACACAAATGTACACGAGAGCGGTTGCGCGCTCGTAAGCGATTTGCACATGTTCTCCTCCCGGTGATTTGGAACTGTCAGTTTTGACGACTTCAAGTCCAAACGCACGGAAAAACACCGTATCGGGAACGACCGCTGGAAGGCTTTGTTCTCGCAGAGGATTCTCCGCCCCGCGGAATCTGGCGTTTCCTGTAACGCGGGCAACAGGTGCGCGAGCACTGGGACTCAGGCAGCAGTTCAAACGGGCCCAAAGGCCATCCCGCCAGCGCCCCGCGGGCTATCTCTGTCACGGTATGTATTTTGAGAGGGGTGAACAGGTTCGTGCTCCTGGAAGAGCAGACGCGCTCCATATCCCAAGAAAAATGTGGCGGCTTTGAAATGCGGTAATTTACGACGCTTGCAACCACCCGCCGACCCCCGCCCTCTCAAAAAAAAAAAATGGGGTGGGGATGGGGGGGGACAGCTATAAGTCATCCAAATTCACCTCCATCTCGGTCGTGCCAATTTGCCCGACTGCTGGCCGGCGAGCTGGGCGACGAGTAGAAGTCGGGGCCCGTCGGGCTGGTGTCCATGTTCTCCTCCATGTTGACGGTTTTCGGCCTTTTGCTGTGGAACGGAGTCAACAAGCGGCGCACGTGAGCAACATAGTTTTGGCCAAGGAATGAAGGGAAAGGCCAAAGACGCCTTTGCTCTCGTATGTAGACTGAGTGTTGTGAGCGGGATACGACTCGCATTCTGTACCTCCGCTTTTACCACATTTTGTTTGATTTTTTCCCCCACACAATTCTACAGTCCTCAGTAATGACGCCATGATTTTTTTCTCTCCCAAAGATATGAAAACAACATGAACAAAGAAGTGTTGAAGTGAAATGCTGTGCATTTGTCATCGGACGTAGAACGTTAAGACGAAAGGTGAATCGGTCAAAACATGTGGAAGGAGTTGGTCAATCGGAAACTGTTTCTTCACTTTCGAATAGAAGCTTGTGCTCTGATGTCTTTCTACACGATTTAGATAGTACTTGTACATTTACATGTGATGTTGTGTCATTAATTTCCCTCCTTCCCCACCAAAACGTTTTCCTTGTTGTCCTGGATGTTTGTTTTTTCGTCTGGCGAACAATTTTTTTGACATTTTAAACATGTTGAAAATTTGAAGGAGGCAAGCAAAACTGTTTGCGACAATTAAAACTGTCTGCAGCTGCCTGGCGAACGGCTTTACGATCTTGATCGAGCCTTGCTGATACCCCCCAAATCCCCCCAACAACATTGGCGACGTTCACTAACACCGGCGAGATTCGGGCTTTCTGGAGTGACGGCTGCACAAGCGCTTGAGTCACGTGCTGGCTGACCTGCCGGGAGGGGAGGACAGGGAGCGGTGCATCCCCACGCTGGAGTTGAGGTCGTGATAGTAGGGTTGGCCGGGCATGTCCGCCATGGAGAAGTTGACCGCCGCACCGTGGGTAATGGGCACTGCGGAGGGAAAAGTCGAGGTGGTGAGCCGGAAAGCCGGCGAGCGGCAGATTGTCTTTTCTTGCAACAGGAGACACGGAATTAATTGTAGAATTGCATGAGTGGTCATTATTGACGCTTTAGAGGCCCAGCGCATCAAATTAAAGGCTCCTGTTTGACCATTACGGCATTTCTGCTGAGCCCTCTGATTAAAAAGTCACCGCTTCCCACACATTATGGCTGCGGGGCAAAAGCGGCCGACTCCTTTCGGAGCAAGAGCGAGCCATCTCGACGCTCCTTGTTATTGTGCCCTGCGGCTGTTTCGTCCGCGACGCCATTTTCAGGGGACAAGAGTTTTTCAGCGCTGTGGAGGAGGCGAAGAGCCGGCCAGAATGAAGTGAACAATGGGACGACATCACACCCCCCCACCCCCTCTCTGGCGCTTTTTGGTGCGTGGCCTCCAGCTCGAGCGGTCGCTCGGGTTTGGAGCCGACGAGAGGATGGAGTGTGTGGCGGCGTCTGTTGTGGTCTGAGGTTCGCCGCTGGCACGATCCCGCCGCCGTCCGCCGCCCTGGCGAGCCACGACGGGCCTGGCAGGGACCACGGAGCAGACAGAACATACGCCTGTGCGAACTGTGCGTTCTGCTACCCTCTGTGTGTTTAGAATTACCAAAACATCCGTGCTATTCTCCTTTGGCCTGTCTATGGCAAATCTCATGGTGTGTTAGCATTCAGCTAACAGACTTTCGTTGGACGGAATATCATGGTTTGGCTAAACATTTTCCTGTTTAAGCATACAGTGGTACCTTATGAAATTAATTGGTTCTGGAAGAAATTTCTTAACGAGAAAATGTTTTAAGGTGAGAGACGCGTTTTCCATGGAAATGCCCTAATCTGTTCCAAGCCCCCCCAAAATTTAGACAAACTTTTTCTAAAGCATGAAAATGCATCAAAATGTGTAACAAATACATGTCACAATTACATTATTGCACAAAAAACGAGAGTTGTGCACAATGTAAAAAACAAAGAAGAGAGTAAAGAATAAAAATGATGGTCATTTAACTTTGAACTGCGTCCTCGCCCTCTTTTGTTCATGTTCTCTCTCAGAAGTGGTTTTTGCCTGCCGTTTTGTCACAAACCGATCCAAGGCCGTTTGCTTTTGGCGGCTTTTAACAATCCTTTGAAAATACTGGTGAATACTTTTTCTGGATGATTTTCACATTTACGTAAAACTATCTGAACACCTCATGGCCCGAGGGGCGAAAGACGAGGACGCTGCATCGACACCTAGCTATCTATCTACACACACAAAAACATACGGTAGAAGTCCCTCTTAGCCAATGGGATGCCAGGAAGATGCTAGGTAACAGCCAATGGCAGAGTAGCTATAAGAATGTTGCGTTCAAGAAACTCTGGCATACTGTATTTTTGCCTTTTGTATCTTGACATTTCTTTCGTAACTAGAGGCAATATTTTCCTGGTGAGATGTTTCGTAACTTGAAAAATGTTCGTAAATAGAGGCGCCACTGTACGATGCTTAATTTGCTGTTGTTTTGTGTGTCGGCTTTACAGTAAACTTCAACTGGGAGTGACAAACAGCTTGAAGCACGCACTCTTGGTTTCTTATCTGGAGAACTGCATGAGCGAGAATCTTTTCAATTCCCATGTCTTGACAAAAAGAGAGCTACGAAATGCTTTAAAAAGTTGTGTTTAATAAGTTTTAAGTTTTGTGTTTAAAGCGTATGACAAGGGTGAAAATGTTTGTGGCCAGACAAAACATTAGCTAATATAGCCTCGAACGTTTTACAAATAGATTTCTTTTTTTTTTTTTAATATGCCCAATGTCCACCTATATAATGAATGTTTCAGTACTTTTTGGACAAGTTGCTATTCTTTAACAAGGGACTGGACAACATAATTTACAACAAGTTTCTATAAAATCGGGCACGGAATATTTTATGTGTGTGTGTGTGTGTGTGTGTGTGTGTGTGTGTGTGTGTGTGTGTGTGTGTGTGTGTGTGTGTGTGTGTGTGTGTGTGTGTGTGTGTGTGTGTGTGTGTGTGTGTGTGTGTGTGTGGGCATCGGGCTCCAGGCTCCAAATGCACGTCATTCTTGAAGCTGGACCTCTAAGAATGTCTCAGCAGCACGATGATGGACAAGCAACCGCATTGATGTCTCACCGGGGAGTGAGGGGATAAATTCCCATGCATCCGTCACCCTTTTCATATTCCAAGATGATGCAAAAAATTAAAGGCTATCCAAAAAAAACAATAACATTCTGTCTGGTGAAACTTTCAGGGATTCTTGCTATGTTCATGTACTGCTTTTTGTACACACAGAAACTCGTTTCTTTTCGGTACACTTTGTTCCACCAGTACAGTAACAACCCTCGGTTTGAAAAAAAAAAAAGAAAAAAAAGAAAAAAAAAAGCTGGAGCAGGTTAACGCCGCCTGCTCTGAAAGAGGCCCAGGATTCCAGATGACTGGAAGAGAGCGTCAAAGGCAGACGTGTCAATAGACATACGCAGCGGCTATTTACAGATGTGGTCCCGCTACTGCAAATCAGACTGGCCCAACTGGATTGACCACAGAGCGCAGACTAGAATGTCAAATGACAGCAATGTCCCCGTAATTTCAGCGAACGCACAGGGCATTCTAGCAAATCCAAAAATCACAGGCGGCCGACATTCCTGAGCGTTCAAGTACGTGGTTGACGCTCTGTGCGTGCAGGTCGAACCTGAATGACATGTCATGCACACATTGTTCTACTTGTTGAGGCAGGTAAACTGCTTCGCAACCTGTAAAAATACCAATAAGTATGTTAAAAATACCAATAAGTATGTTCCCATTTATTATGATTTGGACCCAGTGATATAGAGATATCCTCATGATTTAAAAAAAAAAAACATCACAGATCACACTACTGTCTGCGGTCAAGCTGTCCAGCTATCAGACATTAGCAATGTTAGCTTCAGCATTACCTTTAACATGAGCCTCATTGCCCTTTCGTGCATGAATTATGATAACCTATATCAAGATTTTCAAAGATTCATTCATATAGTAGAAGGATTTTTGAATAGCTGTCCACTTAAGCATTAGCTAGTAACATTAGCTTCCACATTAGTTTCAACCTTGGATTTCAGTGGTAGTGTACCACCGAGCTTTCAACCCCACAAGGAACCACATGTCTGACCACAAGTCTTCCATTAGGCCATCAATCACCCACTGGCCAACGCAAGCCACTCATAGCTAACATACTCAACGTTTTAACAATCCCTAAGAGTTATTGTTAAGCCTACTTTCCTCAAACGCTTTGAACACAGGATGGGCTGATACACAAAGACCTAAAAATGTGAGTTTACTATGCTGCTTTCTACAGCGTACCCAGCTATTAGCCTTTGACCAGCATTAGCTAATATAGCAATTTTAACATACTCAACATTTTAATTGTCGTCGTACCTCTTAATGTTACATACATACAACGTTCATTTCTGAAGTTAGCGGCCAATGATACCTCTAACATTAGCTTAAAATTTTAGCGTCAACGTAAGCTTCAAATGTTAGCTTTTTAAAGTGAGTTTCCGTTATATCCAATCTTAGCTTCTAGGGTTTACCTCTCTCACATAAAGCTATCTACTCCTCTGCTAGGAATGGTTTCTCAAAGAGGACCTTACTACAATAACTAACGAACTAACTAACTAACTAACTAAAAGTTTAGTCAGTCACCTCACCATATCATGACATAACGATTGCGATTATCGAAAACTGTGCAAATGTCAGAAGTGGGGTCCGCACGACACAAACGTGGTCACTTACTTCTGGACACTCGAACCAGTTCCGCAACGCTGAACACTCCCGATTTGATGAAGCTGTCTTCCAAATAGACTGTCAACAGAAGCACAAAAAGACGTTCTTTTTAGCATTTTACGCAATAATATTGCTCCGAAATGATGTTCAATGGGTCAATGTGAAGATGATCGTGCGCTTGTCACTTTTTCTATCCAGAGTGAGCTGTAGATCTTACACGGGAAACGTTCTTTCAAAGGATCCCTCATAATCTAAACACCGATTAAACAACTGCCATGTACTCTTGATTTCTATTGTGGTTCTCAACAATTTTACACCGAGTACCCTCTCCAAAAATATTAGCTCTCAAAGTACCACCATGATGACCAACACAAAAAGAAAAAAAAATGATACCATGCTAATTGTTTTGTGCCCCCAATCTATGGCTGGTGGAGCCCAGTGTCAGAACCTTGTAGTTTTTTTGGATGACATCACCTTGATTTAATTGAGTAATCCAAACGAGTCAGAGTATCTCACGAGACTCACAACCGTGGCAGCGGCTCACTCGCTTTGAAGGTGTCAGTCTGTCCCGGCCGGGCTGTCGGTCCCCGTAAATTAGCTTCAAATGTTAGCATCAAGAGCAAAGGAGTCAAAAATCAGTGCAGCTTGGCCCCTTGCCAGGGAGAAAGGCAGCAACTTAGTTGGCACCTACGGGTGGCCCCAGACGCAGCGGGTGACTCCGCGGCTTTCGACGGTCTCCCGAGCCAGAGTCGTTGGCTGGGTGGCATGTTTACCTTGGCACTCGTCTTGGCGGAACCTGCTTTTGAGGTAGCTAATGATACTTTCAAACTATCGTTCCACCACAATGGCCTGGAAACAAGAGTACCATTAGGGAATATTTGGGGTTTGGCTCCCTTGTGCCCGTTTGTATTTGCGCTTGAATTAGGACAATTTAAATGTTATCCATCTGTAGTAGTAGTTAGTCTTCATTCGGGGCGTGGGTGAGTTGGAACCTATTCCAGCTCACTTTAGTCAGTGTGCTACTGTGTCACTGCGATTGCACAACGTCACAAATGGGCATTCTGGTCATGCGGTTTGTTAGCTACCGTGCTCAATTTTGATTCACGGTTAATGTAAAATGTCACAAAGGCGCGTTCAAGTCATGCCGGTGGTTAAGTTAGCGTGATCTTTGGTAGTTTGTGCTAACAAACAAAATGTGATGCTATCAACAGCCTTAGTTGAGGCGACTTGAAGAACTGAACAAGAAATGATGACATCATAATCCAGTGGGACGCTAACAATTTAGCAGTGGCTGTCCTTGTTGATGCTCTCGTAGCGTGGCGGCGACACCCTGGACGCGTCGCCAACAAGCATCCATTTTCTCGAGGGTTTTTCTTGATGCGGCTCGCACGTGAGCCGGAGCCTATCCCGGTTGACTTGGACTCCCCGCCAAACACCACACAGCAAGGCCGCTTCGGCGATGAGAACCCCTGACGTCGGAGCGGCGCGTCAAGCGTGCTAACCACTCTTCCACGGTGCTGCCAATTTAATCAACTTGTTATTACCAATCAAATTTTATCTCTGCGCGGGCCATGTCATTTTAAAAACGGCGCCCTCAGCAATGATTTTAAGTTGCAATTACCTTGACACCAGATGTGTCTCTTTGACTGCAGTTGCTATCGCTGTGGCGCTCTTTAGTTTTATTCGTGAGGTGGTTTTTCACATGCTCGTCAGGCACATTTTTAAAGTCAGCAAATGGGAGAACAGGAGAGGGTGTGTGTCGTGTGTGCGCACTGAATTAATGGCGGAGGAACAATAGCCCGGTGGAGTTGAGGAAGGATGACTGGCACTCGACATACCTGGAAGAGGGTTCTTGCCTGGCTCATTGTTACTGGGACTTCCTGACTGCTGGGAGTCTGCAAGTACACAGAGACGAGGAGACGAAGGGGGTGGTAAGTGGCGGGGAGAGCAACAACGGTTGAGGACAATAGCTCGATTTTTATACGAAGCAAAATAGAAAGGAGAAAAAAAAAGGGAGGGGAAAAAAGTAGATATGACGAGCGCGTAATGGAATCTTTTTCCTCGTCAAGAAGAGAAAAGAACCAAGACAGGTTTGCACACCCGTGAATGCAGCGTCAAAGCAAAAGCAAAAGCCGCTCGGTGACAATTGGGGGGCGGGGGGGGGCACGATGCCCCAAAATTGGCCAAGGAAGTTTGCGGAGTGCGCAAGGTATGAGCCGGAGGAAGTGAGGGTAGGGGGCCGGGGTGGGGGGTGCGGGGGGACATATGAGGCAACATAGGTGGAATTCTTTCCACTGAGCTTTTGTCGTTCATCTCAAAGACTTGATGAGAGGGGACTTTTTCTTCATTTTCACCTATCGCATTTCACTTGGAGAAGGGGCGGCCAAAATATGAGAGAAAGCTCGAGTTTTTAGACCACTGACATACATCATGCAGACAAGCAATTGGAAATAGAGATAAGAGGAGATAGAGAGATAGCGATAGAAAGCGTTTGAGACAGAGAGATAGAGAAACTGAGAAAGTGAGGGCCTGAGCTCAGAGAGCTAAAGACCGGGATAGATTTGATCCTGACAGAGAAAGAGAACTAGAGATACAGAGGGAATAATAGAGCGATAGAAAGGGAAATTGATAGAGAGAGAAAGTGATAGAGGAATTACTGTTCAAAATGGAAAAATTCCATTTTTGTTATTTTTTGTAGTCGTTGATCGGAATCAATTGGGTCAACGATTTCTTCCAAAATCTCAAAATACACAGAAAAGTGAAATAAACCCTTTTGCATCAGGCAAACCAAACAATTCATTTTATACACGGAAAATGGAAATGAATTACGCAACAGTATTTATTCAAGTCCTGTATTTCTTTTTACACATAAAAACAAATGGATGTATATTTAGATGATTATTCTTTTTTTTAATGTTTGTTTGTTTGTTTGTTTGTTTGTTTAAAATAATGTGGTCAGTTATTATTGTTCCAAACAGCTTTTGTCGTTTGGTGGAGACAGAAGCCGATAGGCCCGTGCAGCCTTTTTTGGCGCAGGATGGGTGTGGCTGCCGCGCGGCAAAAAAAAAAAAAAGAAGGAAAAAAGAGCAGATGGCGGCGGCAATTAGAGATCCCAGGCAGCATCTTCCAGCAGGAGGCCCCACTGCGGCACCGGGAGACGCCACCTGGATAACTCAAGGTGGGATGCAAACATATGACGGCACATCTGCCAGGCCTCCTCTCTCGCCTTACACGGTGGACCTTTCACCTCGTCGTTCCAACAAATTCAGCTTTTGACCATCCGTGCGTCCATTTTCCGTACCTCTCCCCTTTGCCGTTGTTGTCAATGAGCCCCGCGACTTTCGCCCTTGTCAGAAAAGTCGTCTCTTTTGGGAATTTAGAAACAGCAGCCCACTTGAGGAGGAAGGATACGAAAAACAAGAGCAGGCAAGACTTCTGTTCCGATATTTACGAGAGCACCGCGCATCACTTTTCGGCAAATTCAAGATCATGCTAGCGCATGAATATTTTCAAACCAAGCAGTGATGAGAGTACAACTGGTGAATGAAATACCGTGCTTATATCCCGTGGCTAGCTAGCAGGGCTAACATCAGCCCCCCCAAACATCATTTGTTTCTTTATTTATTTTTTCATGTAAGAAGGCAAGTAACATGGCTAATTAGCATTGGCTAACGTCAGCTTGTTTCCGCTCTGACGCTACATCACAAAGTGCAGAAGAGCAGAAAGCATGTTTAATACATGTTGGTTTTATTTAGAAGAAAAAAAATCACTCGCTTGATTTTTTTTGTGTGAAGGCAGATAATAAGGCGAACAGCAACGGCCATCAGCTTCTTTCCGCTCTGACGCAACTTGACGAAGCGCAGAACGAGTAGTCCAAAGCTGAGGCCAATTTTGCAAAGCTCTCGACAGGGACGGACGGGGAGCTGGCATCATTATCTTTTGTCTTTTTTGTTGTTGTTTTTTTTGTCTTGAAACAGAAACACAGGCGAGGGGGGCGCGTGTCGAAAACGCGTCCTGTGCACGAGTCTCGGCCAATCCGATAGTCTTCAAATAAACAGTCGGCTAACCTGTAAATAAACAGTTGCGGTCGAGAGGGTTGGGCTTTGCCCTGGGAGCTTGGCAGGGCTCGAACACGGCACACACACACACACACACACACACACACACACACACACACACACACACACAAGGCTGTTCCAGAAACAACATTTCTTGGCACCCTTCGCTCTTGCCACTTGTTTAAATAAGCAAACGTGAAGGAAGTGAAAATACAGTCTGAATGCCATTATCTCCTGTTGCTTGGCAAGAAAGTGGGAAACAAAAAAAAGAGAGCTTGTGGCTATTCTGGATGGGAGTTCTTACACCTTCTTGTCCAGTGGGATACTTATCATTGCAAAGCAATGATGAGGGCAATTAAGGCTAATGGCAACAGAAATCTGGCTCGGCAAGAAAGTTCCAATCAACTTGTGCCATTCCTCCACGCCCAAGTGTGTCACACGCCTGCATTTTAGGATCACTGATACAACACACACACACACACACACACACACACACACACACACACACACACACACACACACACACACACAAACTGACTAACGATCAATCCCCCCCCCCCCCCCCTACTACCAGCATTCCCATTCTGTTTCCATTCAAGTGCACTCACACACTACAGGATGTGGAGCAAATTAGCCACGGAGTTTAGAGCTGCGATTCCCAACCGCGGTGCTGGGAAATTATCCAATTTCATTACTCTATTTTATTTACCACCAATACGGTATCTTCATTCTCCTAAAAAACACACACAAAAAAACACTATATATATATATATATATATATATATATATATATATATATATATATATATATATATATATATATATATATATATATATACACACACACACACACACACACACACACACACATACCCACACACACACACACGGTCAATGTTAACCACACACCAAAGGGGAAGCATAAAATATATTGAATAATATGTACTAGTGAAAATAAATAAATAAATACAATTTTCATGAATGTTTCTGATCTGTGAATGAGTCATTGTCATTTTCATCAGTGCTTCTATTTTGTGCACTTCGGAATGATTTTGCACTGCAGATCTGCCAAGGTGGCAGCTGTGGCAATTTTGCGCTTCATGTCAATAAATTTCAATTTACGTGGAACACAATTGAGGTTTGCCTGTTTCAAGATGAATTGTGCCGCCCTGGTGGAAGGCATAAAATAAAACTGCAAACGCATTCTAAATGGATTTCAACAGAAAAAAAAAGAGAACTGTTTTAGGTATTACTGAAAATACTTTTTTGTAACATTTTGGTTTGGTCAGGTGCCATTTTTAAATATTAATTTTGTTGTGATTGTAAAATAAGTGCCTTGGCCAAAGGGTGCACACCTTTATATTCCCTTCCTACAATCGATTTTTTAAACACAATGTAAATTTAATTGAACACAAAAAAAATTGCAATCATAAAATGCATGGAAAATACGTAGCAATCATCAAGTCAAAAATGGTTTTGTCGTTTCAGCCCATCCCACATGCTGTCATGACATTGAAACTTATCAAAATAACACTTTTCAAACACACGGTCAAGATAATTTATCACAAAAAAAATGTTTTAGAGAAAAATCTGCAATACAGTGGGCACCGAGAGTAAAGTACCGGTCTATACTTTGGACTTTTTGTGACAACCTATTTGGTGGTGGGCTGTGAAATACTTCCAATTTCTTATATCAACTATGTGCCTTGGCTCTCGAAAGGTTAGGAAACGCTGGTTTCGGGAATTTTTTTCAACAGCATCCCGCGTTTGTAAGCCGCAGACACGTACAGATATCCTTCCCCCCACCCACCCCAAAAAAAGGTCAGCACGCGGAGGTGCATACCGCTGTCGACATTTCAGGAGAAGCCTGCCTGGCAGCCATTTTATGCTGAGCGGGGTTCTGTGCACATGTATAGCATTGCGGCTGCCAGAGGCCTGGGTCCCGAGCCAAGACGCATTTCAGCAGCGAGGAGGAGGAGGTGGGGAGGGGGCAGACTTCCCAACAGAAGTCGGGAACCAGTGAGAGGGCCAGAAAGGATCTAGCTAATTACGCCGCTCCGATGTGTAATGTTTCGACAATACAGCTGCTCCCGGGTAAATATTTGATGTGGCCCCGGTGGACTTTGGCGGATACGAGGGGGCCTCACCTGGAAACGGTCACGCAAGTAAAAAAAAAGAAAAAGAAAAAGTGCTCCGGCTCATGCGTTACATATGTGTGTGCACACGTGTCCTCCCGTGCTCCTGCTCTCCATCACTCGCACTCGCCGCTTTGGCAACAAGCTCACGTTGTTCAATCTTCTCCGCGCTATCCAAATCTCCAGATATCTGGCCAGACATCGCATGCGGGGATTTGCACTCGGGATAAAGTCAAAGTCTTGAGGACGTTTTAGAGCACCACACTTTGTTCCAATTGGGAAAAAGCAAAAAAAAAAAACCCCAAACAAAACGCAATTCAATGATTTTTCAGAATCATTCGGCCCTCTTTTGCACATCATTGCCAGACTCGCACCACAAAAACGTCAAATAGCAGAAAAGCAACGGATTCATCGTTTTGTTTTGCCTCTGCCTAAATTTTGACAATTTGTGTTGCGTTGCCTGCTATTATCCCCCCCGCAAAAAAAAAAAAAAAAAATCATCTTTTTTAACGGCCTTTGTTTGTGTCTCCATCTCGCCGCTTTGTTGTCTAAACAAAGCGGGGCCTTTATCGGGATGAGCCGCGAGCCCGAACGAGGTGAACAAAAGGAGCCGGGTCGAGGAACCTTCAAAGCCCGACGCATCGTGCCAGCCATTGTGTGCCAGGCCTGCCAACTGGTGATGCCCCCTCAGTCAAGTGCGCCCACCCCCCCTTCTGTCGCATCGACATCTGAGTGCCAAGCCCTCCCTTGCATCGACTCATGTCTGCTATTCACTGGCAACCCAACCGACCTCAAAAGGAAGCGAGACGGAGGTCAGAGATACCGGGAGGGGCATTCACCACTTCATATTTTCACTCCGATTAAAACAATTCCATTTTTAAAAAAAGTAAAAATGTAAGACACTACTCTTGGATGCATCGTGTCCATTGCAGGGACACACAACAGCTGCTGTCGTGTCGGCGGCAGAACAAGGCTTGAGAAAGAAGAAACAAAGCTCGAGTTGCGATTAATTGTCCACCCTGGCGGAGAGAGATGAACAAATTCATTTATTGTTTAAAAAAACAACCCAAAAACAAAAACAGTTGATACCTCGACTTATGAGCGGGGCTGATCGATTTTCAGAAATGATCTAATTGCCATTTTGTTTCCCCTCAATATTGCAAATGCGATTGAAGGTGTGATTATTTTTGTCGAGGTCCGACTTCGCGGGGACGACTTGAGGAAATTCCAAGAGAGCACGCGAGGCCGGCGGGCGGCCGCTCAGCCGCAGCTCAGTCCGGGACAAAGTGCACGCAGACAAAGTGCAGAAGGCAAATTGGACTCGGTGGCTCATCCTCCCCTGCGCTCTGCACCCCTCTCACTTTCTCACTGTGTGCTCTTTTGCTGTTGCTTGACTTGAAAATGACGACCCTTCGCTCGTCTTTGTAGCATTTGCTTTTCGATTGACTTTTTCCTCCGGGCCCAATTTCAGGTGCTTCGATTTTGGATTTCCGCTGCTCTGATGGTTGTCATATTTGTCTTACGGTGGTGCCCTCGCGGATGAGTGACCTGGCGCGCGGGCTTTGCAGAAATCACGCACAAAAAAAGCAAAATAAAATCTGGAAACATAAATCAATAAATTAAAATTTGGGGGGGATCTGCCCCAAAACAAACAATGAACTTTTCGTCCGATTTTTTTTGTTTCTGCTGTGAAGTTCAATACTAATGGACAAAGTCTTGTAAAAGAGTCAAACAATCTGCCTGTAATTGTTGTCCTTCTTGTTGTCAGCCTTGAAGGACCCCAATACAAGTTATTTTATTTGATATCATTTTAAAAAATTTAATCAGTTACTGTATCGATTTTTTTTTTTCGTGCCACCAGCCTCAAAAATTCATATCGGTCGGCCCGTCAACATTTCATCCAACCTTCAAGCTGTTGACCTGAATTAGTCGCCATTGAGTGTCAAACTAAACAAGAGCCAGAGAATCGCTCTGCTATTTGAAAACGCCAAACTAAGTTGCCCGCTAACTTTATGCTAACATATCCTGGAAAATCTGGTTGACAAGCCATCAGTTAATTGGCAGTTTTAGAACCCTTTGGCGATTTCAAGGCAAATGATGGACAGGTTAAGAGAACGATACCCGCGGGCATATATTCTCTGTCCTCTATGCAAAATTATAGTACGGTGGTAGTGGTAGTAGAAGAAGTCTTTTCTATGACCGTCGATGACGCCGCCGCCCCCCGGTGGCCAAGGCAGAAGGCGCGGCGCACTGAAGTGGCCCAACTGTTGAATGCTCGATGATGATCTGACTTTGAGAAAGCGCAAGCTTCGCCGACCGGCAACGGCAGTCGGACCCTGCTCACGATGAGAGAAGGCGAATTTCCCACCCTCCCCGTCAACACATCACTTTGCCCCCCCGTTCCCGTCGAGACGCGCAGGTTGGGAAGCGTCTCTGTGTTGGCGGCCTCCCATACCCATTGCCACTCAAGCAGCGGGGGTCCGCCGCATTTGTCTCCTAATTATCCAACTGTACGGGGGGGTTGCCCAGATGAAAGCGGCGACTCACAGAGCTCCTCTGTCAAAGGTCTGTCTGCCTGACCGGGGGGGCTTTTCTTTGCATCTCTCGGCCTTGTCCTCTTCCCTTGTGCTCATGCGCTGGCCGCCCAGCGCACCTCCTCTTCATGGCGGCGTCCCTAAAGGAATGCCTCCGCCGAGCAGAATCGCCCACGGCGAACGCTCGTGCACAAGACGCCCCCTCATCTAAGGGCGCCCCCAGCCCCCACCCCACCTCGCCGCCCCCACCGCGACCAGCCGCCCCGCTGCTTCATTCACAACTACAAAACTGCAGAAATATCCCCCACCCTTATATCCTCAAAGACTTCAGACCCCCAACACCCCCCCCCCCTTCTCCGCCGCTCCCCCCAGTCCTAGTGTGTGTACCTTTTTGAGTATTTTTCTTGCGGTGCGATTTTTCCAGCGGATGTGCCTCAGCTCAATAAATGTGTCATAGATACAGCAAAGTCTTTAATTCACAGCGCTCGGCAGGATTTGTGGAGGCTGATGCAAACAAAATATGTTTTGGGGGTTTTTTGGGGGTCCCCGAATGCTGACTTGAATTACGGGCGCGACATTTGACTGCTTTCCAATACTTTGTCGTTCAGTATTTGTTCAACGACAACAGAGAAAAGGTCAGCAAAAATCAGCTGATTTTTGTTTTTTGCCAATGAAATTGTTGAATGAAATAAAAAAAATTATTGCAGAATTTTTTTTTTAGGGGAAATGCGATTCTTTCTTTTTGTGCTGTTGTCGTGTGTTAATGTGAAAACACAAACAGAAAGAAAGAAAGAACGAAAGAAAGAAAGAAAGAAAGAAAGAAAGAAAGAAAGAAAGAAAGAAAGAAAGAAAGAAAGAAAGAAAGAAAGAAAGAAAGGATAGACAGCCTGTTTGTTTCCCGCTTTTAAAGGAGCCATTTTATCGGGCATCTGACTAATCGTCTTTAATTGCGTCCTTGCGCTTGCAAAGGCAGCAAATCTACCGTTCAATACTTCAGCTCAATTTCTTCTTTCTGTCGCCTTCTTCTCATGGCCATTGATGATTGAGTGATGATTGATTTTTGCCTTTTTTTTTTCATTTTTACACACAAACGTATTGAACAAAAGCCAAAGAAAACGACATTCAAACATTTAACCTCGCCACAAAAAAAAGGCTTTTTTGGGGGCAATTTCTTCCTCTCATGTCAAGTTAAATAAATGGACAAAAGGGACAAAGTACTGTCAACAGTCCAAAGGTCTGCCTTTAATTCAAATCTTTATTGTTGTAAGCGACCGAAAAAAACAAATTAATCTATTCATTACATTTTTTTTACATAAATGAGCCGATTAATGAGTTATCAGAATTTAATTCTGCCATATACTGGCTCCAGAAAAACTCTTACCTACCAACCCGTAGTTATATTAATCAAAAAAATCCGGCTTTTACTGTTGGCCGATTCAAGGTTCTTTTGTATTAAAAAAAAAAAAAGAAACAAAAAATTCTCCTTCAACTGCATTTCATGAAATATTGTATGACGTCGAAAAACGTTTGGGAGTGGGCGCTGACATACAAAAATTGGGGGAATGAGTGTTTTGGGTTCAGAACTCGTTCCAAGTGATAAGTGCGTTGAAAAATCCGATATTCAGCATCGCCATATCCACGTTTAAAAAAATGTTTGGGTTTTTTTTTGTTTTTGTTTTTTTTGCACCATGCCCCTCCCCCCACTCCCGCCGCTTCTTTCCCAGAGCACAAAAGCGCAGAAGTAGCCTTCCCCGGCTTTCCAGGCAGAAAGACTTGTTCAGCGGGCCGCCCGGCTCGCCCCGCGGTCGCGCGCCTCCTCTTTTTCTCCTCCCCGCGGCCGCCTCTCTCCTTCTTCTCCTCTTAACGAGTGGCTCGGAGTTAATGGACTGTTTTGGCTGGTCTCCAGACGGTGAGTGTCACCTCATTAGCCTATGGCGGCTCGCTCCCAGACTGCTCCCGGCGCGCAAGGAGGAGGGAGACGAGCGCGGGATGCCATTGGTCATCGCTGGCTCTAGCCTCAACCCTCCCCCCCGCAACCCTACCTCCTTCCCCTCCCGCCGTCCTCACTCCCCTTCCCAGCGCTACCATGAATGAGGATACACGCATGCATAATTCAATCCAAAGTCTGCTCACTTCTCTCCTTCCTCCTTCTTGGAGGTTTGCCACGACGGGAAGAAAGCGAGTGCCTTGGCGACGCGGCCGACCGCCCGACCCTGTATGGACCCATTCTTTGTCGCCCCCCCCCAACTCCCCGCCTGCCAACTGAATGGCAGGGTGGCAACAGCGGGCCAATGTAAATGCCAGCCAGGCCCCTGCCAGTCAATTACACCGCGACAAAGCTAATTGTTTGTGCGGCTCCACCATCGAGGCGCTCTTTGTACACAGCGCAGATGTGACGTGGCGGCTTTCTCACAGGCCGGCCCCGGACGTCGGCGACTCCAAACGTGCGGCGCACCAAAACGCTCAGGAAACAGTTGACCAACAAGTGAAAAGTGGCCGCTTTCCCTGTCGGGCAAACGGCGGCTCTCGCCATCCCAACGCCGGCCAATCGAGCACACCAGCTTGCCTTTCAGTTTTGCCCACTTGACAGAAAAGTTAGGGCAACAAATTCCCATTTTTTGCTGTTGTCGTGTTATGAAAACATTGTTGGATGTTTTTTTTCCATGAAAAAAAGTTATGTTTTTTTTTTTTAAGTTGTAAAATGAAGAAAGCCTCATTTGAGCAAGGACGTTTCAAAACACCGATTTACATTTCATTCTGGAAAAGACACCTTTAATTCACCCCAAAACAATTAGACTATATTGGCAGGACTATTTCTGTTCTAATAGCCCCCTATTTTAACAAAAAATAATTAATAAGTGACATAAAAACCATTATTTCCAATCAAAGTTTGTATTGGGAACAAATTGCTGCAACAAAATTGTTTGAATGCTCGTTTGGCAAAAGGAAAGATGAAGCGGAGGGAAAACAAAACAGCACAAATTGTGTTTGCACGCAAGTGCTTCAAATGGACTTTTTGCTGAAAAATGGGATTTTCTGAAAGGGCCAGATCGCCGAGTGCTCTGCCAATGTGAACATTTAAAATCAGTGCCATTTTTTTTTTTTCAGGGGCAAGCAACTTTTGCCATTCGTTCTATTTCCAAGTTTAGGCAAAACCATCTTGAAAAGCTCGTCTCGTTTCACAAATAACGCAAAAGGTACAATGAACGGCGATTCCATGAGAAGGCCCTCCAGCGATACGTCAGCGATGGCGGCGGCCAAGAGGAGTTTCCCACTGGCGGAGCCAAGGAGACGGCGGCCGCGCCAAGAGAAGCGCCGGCCGGCCGTCCTCCGGCTGGGCGCCGGGCCACCGCCGGGGGCGGCCCCGCCCTCCCCTTTCGCCCGCCCGGGGCGACGCGCAAACGCACACCTTGGACCGGGGAGGAGCGCGATGGGATGGGTGCGTGCGTGCCACCACATCTAAGAGCGCAACTTGGCCACAAACACACAAAGAAAACAAAGCGCGCACTCAGTCAGATGATTTTGCTGGCACGGCTTCCCTGGAAATGGGACATCGGGCGGAAAAGGGGGGAGAGCGCAACCGCAGAGTTTAATGTGTCATTACAAGCATAAAAACAGACTCGCGACATTGCCAACAGATGTACTCCTGCCATTACGCCGAGGGAAGGCGACGGAGCTGCAGGTGCAAATCAAACGCCCCGTTGAGGTTTCCCTCCTTCGGCTTTGCACGCTGCTGCATCAGCGTTCCCGCAATCTGCTCTTCGGACGCGCGGCCCGCCAAAGAGGCCGGCTGAAAAATCCGGCAAATGCAAACGCGGTCAACGTTCGTTATTCCCCAGGGTCGCTGTTGCAAATTGGGGGGGTTTCACCGAGGGGTGGACTCACTTTTGTTACCAGCGGTTTGGACGGAAAGCGTGAATGGTGCACGTACTAACCGTTTTGCGATATTGTGTGTGTGTGTGTGTGTGTGTGTGTGTGTGTGTGTGTTTGTTTTATTGTTTATTGAGCATATATTATTACACACAGTAACAGACTGACAAAAGGTAAGCAAAATGTATGAAAGGAAAATTTAAAAAGTATGTAAAAGAAAAAAAACACTCATCATCACAGTTGTATGCTCAAAGGAGTAGGAAGAAGTAAACAACTTATCTAGTCCTACCCCTTATTGTGTAGAATATAAATTGATCATTTTCAAAACAAAGAAGAAGAAGAAAAGTCTACATATCATCAAAAACCTCTACCATTGTGGTACTTTACTTTTCTATTTATACACCTTTCGGTTTGTGTATTTATAATTATTCTTTTTGTTTCAATTTTCTCATATTCATTGTAATTACTGCATTTCTTGAGTACAAATGATAAATTGATCAAAATCCAAGTGTGTGCGTGTGTGAGTGTGTGAGAGAGCTAGATGTGCAAATTGGGCGAGTACTGATACCAGGTATCGGGCCGATAGCAGTATCGGGTACTTGTGAAGGCTGCCAAGATCAGCGAAGGATACGTAAGGCAACAAAATAAAATTCAGACATCAAGCCCTCCTCACCAGCAGCTGGCTCGACACGGCGACAGTTTGACACTGAGGTCCAACCGAAATGGATTTTGTCACCCGATTTCAATAATTTGACAGAATTTTTTCTTTTTTTCGAATGATCAATTTTTGGAAACTGTACATCAGCTTACAGCAAACACAACTATGAATTACGGGCAGAACATTTGATGGTTTGACAATCCTTTGCACGTTAGCATCTGCCCAAAAAGTATGGAGGCATGAAAAAGCCCAAACTGAAAGAATTTAGCTTTTGATTTCGACACGGCGCATTCGCGTCACCGTGAGAAAAGTCATGATGGATGCATCAGTGGCTTCGCCACGAAGTGACGACTTCAACAACCCGAAAAGTACTCATGGTATCGGGACCTGTGAGGATTCCCAACGGAATACTTACAGTTGTTCGGGGAAAAAAAAAAAAGTGGAATCAAACATCCCTCGTATTTACATTAATTTCCATCAGCGAGTGTGTAAACAAGCCGTGTGCCGATAGCTGAGCGACTTGTGCATGAAACGGTCGCTGCTAGCGAGGCGCGGTCGCTTCCGCGCAACCTTTCAAGACTTCCGCTAATGACTCCGAGTCGGGAGCGTTTCAACTCGCAAGCTTCCGAGTTTTGCGGGCCGCAAGCCCAGTAAAAGCCCCGAGCCCCGCCACTCTTCGGCTAATGAGCCCCTTCCCAGTCCCAAAAAGGGCTGGACATGGCGTCTCCCCTAAAAAGCGTCGACTCGGACCGGGGCACGCGTCATAAAACGAGTTCTCGCATAACTCGGGAAGGAGGGAAAGCGGCCGTGCCTGCCACAAGGTCACGTCGCTGGCAGGCGTCCAGACGCCGAGGAGCTCCTCGCCGAGCGGCCCGTCGTCCGCAGAGACCACGGCTCGCCGTAGCCGGGGCGCGAGCCTTTTTTAAAATGTATTTATTTATGTATTTTTTTTATGGGGGCGCTCCTCGGGCCCCCACATGCGCAAAACACGGTGAGCGCCGCTTTGGCACCTTGCCGGAGGTCACGGCGCAAAGCTCGTCGGACAGGTTGAACGGCAATGCCAGTCTTTGACGGGGAAAAGTCAACCGAGGAGACACGCACAAGCCTGCCAGACCAGGGGAACACGCCGAAGTGTTTCCAAAGTTAAAATATTCTGATGTGGTCTTGGATTTGGGGATTTTTTTGTTTGTTTTTTTTGTTTTTTTACTCTGTGACTTGGGAGTCTGGAATGTAACTTGCACTTCCTTTCAGAGAACCTTCAATGAAAATGTTTTGGGGTTTTTTCATACATGAAATGCAACCAGCCTCATTTATGCAGCGAGACTCCTGATGGAGCAAAAGTCCCCCCCCGGATAGTTGCGGAGTGCAGCTGAAACGCAGGTCGACATGGCGACGTTCCCACGAGGCTCCGCGACGATAATCTCGCAAAATATTTGCCCGGATGACGCCAGCGCCGGAGCTGCGTGAGGAAGATGACGCCTTTGTCCCCCCACGCCCCTTCACTTCGAGGAATGGAACCCCCCCACCCCTGCAGAGGCCACACGCCTTTGCTTCCATTCCCGCCAACTTGCGCCTGCAAGGATGCGTCCTGCTGCACGGCGGGAAGCCGAAGGCGGGACAGGAAGCGAGCTTGACATTTGCAACAACTCCATACTGTCGGCTCCGGTGCAGTTCGAGCTGAACCGAGCCACCTGCACCACCTCGCACGCACGCACGCAAGCACACACAATAGACTTACACACGCTTCAGTCCACATCCACATCCACATCCACACACACACACACACACACACACACACACACACACACACACACACACACACACACATTTGTCACACTTGCAACGCGCTCCAATTAACCACCTCTCAAATTGGACCACAAGCCACAGCGAGATGGCACCATCATTCGCGCACTTCCTGTTTGTGATGAGGGGGTGGGGGGAGGGGGGGGGGCGCTCGGTCCAAGCCACAGCTTGGCACGACCTCCCCGAACGGAGCCGGCAGGCAACAAGGGCAGCGTCATCCAATTCTCTCAGCCATGCCTCATGTTGATGTTTAAGAAAGCGGAAATTGTTCACTGTCATACGGATACATTTATTGGTTGCACTGGTTTAAAAAAATATATATATATATATATAACGGGAAGAAAACAAATCATCATATAATAAATTGCAATATTGGGGGCGGGGCACTGCAATTTTGAAAAATGACTCAGCTCTACTATTGCCGTTTTTTGGGGGCGGATTAGCTCTCTTTTTACAACGTCCTTCGAGAAAGTGGTCCCAAAATGGCATCGAGGCCCCGTCCCAAAGGAAAGTCGTACATCGGGGGCAAAGGAGTTATGTTGAAGTGATGCAACCCAACTGCGAGACTCGCATGTAGTCACGGTGCTTTTTCATCTGGAAGCCATTTTCTTTGTCCGGGCAACGTTGTTACGTTACGTTGCCTCCTTTGCAAACTCGCCGCTCACAAACTTTACACGTGTACAAAACGGACATTGTTCCATTTCCTGTGCACATTTTTTGGGTGGGAAAACCAGCGCGGCCCTCTTACAATGTGCAGACTTGTGCACACAAGGTGACTTTTCTTTCTTTCTTTTTTTTTTAATCAGTTCAGCGAGAATTACACAGATCAGATGACACCATATGGAATTCTTTTTACACATAATGTATTTCCTTTGCAGGCAGTGTGAAAGGCGAGGCCTACAGGGAGTCCTCTTTAGGCGGAGGGAGAGACTTAAAATAAAAAAAAAAAAACAACTGTATGTATGGAAAGGAGGAGGTCTAGGGGGAACGTGGGGAGGGGAGGGGTCGGGGGGTTGAGCAAGGGGGCGGTCCAAGCATGCTCAGCGAAAATATGCCTCATGCACTCGTTGAACTTGGGGCCTGCGTGGGCTTCTCTGAAGGTTACAGGAGAGGCCTGTGCGGAGAGGAGCGGGAGAAAGAAGCCATGCATGGGCGCTCCACACGCAACACCTTTTACACCCCGAGTTTACACCTCCCCCCACCACCGCCTCAGAAGGGAAAATAAAAAACCAAAAAATCCCCCAAAACACGAGGCGCTCGCCCCGCGGCGTCCAGCATTTCTTCGTCTTCTTCTCTCCACGGCCGAGCGCGAGTGTCTGTTGCTCAGATAACAGCGGCGGCGCGCAATCGCCTTTGACACTCGGCTTCCTTCCCTCCTCGGAGCCTGCCAGAATCCGAGCCGCGGAGCCGAGTATCCGCTCCCCCCCCCACCCCCCCCATGCCCCACTCTCCCTCCTGCCTCGAGTCCTCGGCCCACACAAAGGTAGGAAGCGGGGCGCATTGTGGCGAGGGCCACTAAATCACCTCGCGTTTTATCCGCCGCACGTTTTAGCACTGACACAACAGGGCCTTGTGAAGAGCTCACGGAACGCACGCTTTTGCTCGTCAGGCCGTGTAGAATCACAGGTCAGAGGTCAGGTGGCATGTTTGTCCACACTGAACGCTTTCCAGCACCAGAGCATAGAGATGCGCAAAAACAGCTCAACGTCGTCGTTGGGGTTACCCTCAAGGGGAGCTGTTAACTGCCAAACGGCAGAAATGGAAAATACCTCAAGGGTGTAACTGTGGCCCCCCCCCCAACCCTAACCCCCTGCAAACAAAATCCGCGTTTGGTACGTTATCTTGCTTTCACCGTATGGAAAGGTGCAGGTGAGGACACGATCATTCATCCAGCCACGGCAATGAGGGGAAAATGTTCCAAAAGTTGGGCTTCGGCTCCGTCAATGTTTTAAAGTACAAAATAACACCCCCCCCCCCCCAAAAAAAAATCTAATGTTTTAAACATTCTTTGCTTTGTGAGGGAATTTGGGGGTACATTTCATAATTTGCCCTGTACAGTTGGCAAGACTGCAGGTAACGCTTAGCTCGTCTTAGCTTAGCGTACCACAGCACTGACTATATGGCGCACAACTGAGAGTTTCAAGCCGAGTGCACCACGAATGGAAGCTGATAGCTAATCAAGACTCACGTTCACGTTCAAGGGGCGGCGCTTAAACGTAAACGCACTTGAACGATAATGATAAACGTCCTCAGAACGGAAAAAAAAATCAGCACTGAATGGCGCAATGCATGCTAACGACCGAAGCTAATATAAGCAACTTAGTGAAGGGGCCACGCTGTCAAATCAAAAATACATCAACAGAGTTTTGTTTTTCTTCACCACAACCGTTGACAGTTCGTTTGAATGGTCATTTTCATGCGCGAAGGAACAATGTTTTTTTTTTTTTTTTTTAATCACAGAATGTGTTTGTTTGTTTTTTAATGCTTCAAAGCCTTTGTTGTTTAAGTGTCGACCTCTTTTATACGATTTGAGAATGAAATATAAGGAGATGCGGCCATTTTTGTCATCCATCTGGTTAGGAAGCGGACGGTCCGCGCGGAGGCTCGGATCTGGCCACCTGCGCCCCGGCTGACCAATTTACCGTGAGGTGCGTCCGGAGACTTTTGTACACGGTGTCCCCTCCGGGAGTTCAAATCAGCACGTCGGAAGGGAACGGTAAACAATGGAGCGCATTCGACTGGCTTCACCCCAACGGAAGACGAGTCAAAGGCCAGCGTGTAGTAAACACCGCGACTGAACAAACTGGTCACTTTGCCTTTCCTCAAGAATTAGCAGACCGTTAACAGCTCATAAAAGAGCCACTTCTCCGCTTTACAACAGATTAAAGCTTCTTTCCATACAAACAGCCCGGCAAAAAGGGATAAACAGCGGGCCGGGACGACTGGCGTCAAAGCACACGCGGCGAGCCAAGTGATATCGCCTAAAAGCAAATGACTGCCAGTCGCGAGATGCCGCAGTCAACAAAAGAGTCCCGACGACGTCACGTTGCGGCTCAGATGTCACTCGAGACGGCGTCGTCGACGTAAAGCTGGCAGACAAAATGAAGAGGGCTGCACTTGGTGGATTAGTTTCTGATTTATAGCAGTCTGAGAGTGCGAGGAAAGGAAGAAAAAAACCCAACCCAAACCATCAGGCGGCAAGGAATCGAGCAGGATCATCGAGGAGCATTTGAGGCTGCGAACCAGCCTAACCTGACGGAGCGGCGCGCATTTGCCTAAGGTAACCCCGGCAACTGAAGCGTAGCCAACTGTAAGCGTGCGGCCGCCTCTCTCACCGCTTTGTATGCACGGAAGCGTCACCTCGGGCATCGGCGCTTCAGAAAACATGGGCGCGGCGCGCGTGCTTGCGGACACCCATCGTCAGGGGTTCAAGTTGACGCGGGAACAACGGGTAACCGACACCCGCTTACAATTGTAACGTTGGCCCAGAGTCACACTTTCAACTTGCAAACATGTATCAGGACCTGGGAAAAAAAAAACAATCGCATTTTAAATTACAATCGCAGTATTGAGAGGGAAAAAAAATGATCGTTTTTCAAAGGCCCTCGTGAAAACTGATTGCGCGTCAAAAATAAATATTTCTGCTCCTTCTGATGTGCCGTTCCTGGCCACTGCGGGTAGCATAATGCAGACGTGCCGACCCAGTGGATAAAGAACATGTGCCTATGAGCGCGTATGACAAATTAATTAATGAACAACTGCTCTGACAATCGATCGATCGTTTGGAAAAACTGTCCAATCCCTGATCTCAGCCCCACAACAATAAATAGTCTCATTTTTCACTCGTCCTCCACAAAAGCACGACGGCTTTGAATCAAAATGACACATTTGCAAACATTGGCTTTTATTTTAGCGGTAACATATTGGCAAGTTTCTGAATGTAATCGATTTATGGTTGAGCATTTTCTCCACTATCAATTTGAAATAAATGAAAATGCAATTGTTTTTGTAACCAATTCATCGAAAAACATGAAAGATTAATCGATGATTAAAATAATGGTCAGTTGCAGCCCTCTTGTTGTTCCAATATTAGAGTTTAATTATCCTTATTCGTCAAAGGAGAAGAATCTGTGCTTGGTGGTTGCGCCTTCTCGGCAGCACAGATTTTGATTTGGAGGAATGTCGGCGCTATTGACTGTCGGTGCTGGACAGCCCCGGGGCGCTTGTGTTTTTTGCGCCTGTAATGGGCAGCATTTTTCACAGCCCTGTTTTGTTCAGTGGAGATGTCGGCGCTGTTGGACAGTCTGCGTTGGTGCGGCTGGATGGATGTCTGCTGAAGTTGAGGATGAGGAGAGAGGAGCGTTGGCACAGAGCGCCGATGCGTATTTGGAACTGAGAGCCACCGCTTGGAATTGGAATGGATTTGCATGGGACAGGAGAAGTGAACCAATCTCTTTTTTCGTCAATGGATGCTACAGCTTCTTGTTGACTTTGAAACTTAGCTTGTAGCCGACGTGTGCACATTTTGAGCATGACGTCTCTGATCCACTGGTGAAAGGACACTTTGATTCTCTCCTCTTTCATCTCAAACTGCTTTAAACAACAAAGCGTATGAGGGGAAAAGTGGTTAGGGCTGCACGACTGTCTGTGTTTTATGTTATGTGTTGTGTTCATTATTTTACTTTTTGTTCGTGTTTTATGTTGTGTTTTGTTAAGCGCTTTGTTATAGCTGCCGCTGTTGTGAAAGCGCTATATAAATCAGCATGTATTGTATTGTATTGTATTCTTGGCTTCAAGGATGATGACATTGCAACAACCCATGCTAAGTGTTAGCCTGCCAATGGCCGTCTCCATTATGTGTTAGCATTAAGCTAGCGGGGTCAAGTTGTTTGGCGGTTTTAAATACATGACATGTAATTCTCTTCTTTGTGTTCAGTTGGGTGAAGCGATCTCAAAGAAGCTGGACCAGTGACGGGACTGCGAGGGGGCTTTAGGGCCAATGAATGCCGACAAGTCCTCTGAGGTGTGCCGCCCTCCACCATCCCAGTCCGAATCGAACGGCCGTCCCTTCCTGATGCGAGCATCTGAACGTGCGCCGCCGCGAGCTCGCGTGCCTCGTTAGCGACTTGTCGGGGTGAAAGTAAAGAGCCCCGCGAGACGTGAAAAGAAATCGCCCAAAAGGTTGGAGTCTTAATCGGGGGCTCTCAAGGCACACTGTGCGACTGCCACTTGAGACATGAAAGCGCAGCCGCCGCGTTTGGTTTACATTAGCTTGAAGTGCTTTCCACAAGGCGGCCAGGGGGATAAGCATCGGCCCGAGCTTTATCTGTGACGCGGCGCTCTATGGAATATGTAAACACCGCGCGCAATCAGCGCTGCCGGGGACGGCAGAGGAGCGCTCGAGGAAGCGCCGTCGCCATGCCAGCCCGGGGGGAAACATTGCTGTTGATCTTATCGCTCGTATCAGTTTGACATTGTCAAATCTTGAACAATCTCCCTCGGCGCATTTTGGACTCTGGACGGGAGTTTTGTGGCCGACGATAGCGTTCTCAATTTGATGTTTTTTTGTTTTTGTTTTTTATGAGGCTGATTATGATACGGCACTCCATTTCTTGAATTTCAACGAAAAGAAGACAGAAGTGATGGTGTTTGGGTACCAGTGGCCCTCGCACCTCCCATCCTGCGGACTTGGGCACCCTTATCTTAAGCCAACAGTCTCCAACTTGGGTCTGAAACTGGACAGTGATTTGAGATTGGACCGGCAAATTGGTGCCGTTGTCAAATCCAGCTTCTTTCAACTGAGGCAGCTGGCGAAAGGAAAGCCTCTCCTATTTTTAAGAGCACCATGAGACACAGTCCTTCGTGCCCTTGTCAGAAATGTTGGCTGCATGACGAAAATACATTTGACTTTGGAGTGAGCCAGTCCTCCGTGAAGCATCTCCAGTTGGTCCAGAATGCTGCCGCTCGCCTCTTGACTGGTACTGGTGTAAAGAGGGAGCACATCACTCCGACTTTGGCTCCCTTTATCGAGTTCTTTTGCAGATCCTATGATTTGTTTTCAAATCTTGAAATGGCCTGGCCCCACCAGAACTTTCTGAGGTCCTGCCCGGTGCCTCGGGTCTGCTTGGGACCAGACACTAAAAGAGGCACCAAGAACTAAGCAAAGGGCTCGAAGGGATCGAGGCTTTTCCGTTGAATGTCATAATCACCACCGGGTACCAATGTAAAAATGTTGGGGTGGATACGGGGCTCGGTGTGTCAATTTTTGAAATTTGGGTTCTCCTGCACAGGCAGGCTCGCCCGCAGTGTGTTTTTCAAGCTGACAAAACCACACAGTGTCAACACGAGGACAACAAGATATCAGCCATCCACAGCCCACCGCCGTCAACGACTCAGCATGTGCGCCACCATCAGCCTGGGAACACCCCTCCGCCCCGCAACCCCCCCGGCCACATCCACACAGCCAAAACGAGCTCCCGCCGCCACCACCGCCGCCGTCGTTCCTGGCTCCTGCTTTCAATTTGACGAGAGCGGGCCCGAGTAATGGCTTCAGCGTTTTGCGGTCTGCCGACACATATGGTCCGTGCAGCCATTCGCTAGACGGGGGGAAACGGCCGTGCGGTTACAGGCGCCGGCGGGAGGGGCCCCCTGGGCTTTATTAGGATCTGCGGTGCCCAACCACAACAAATGCTGCGCTGCTCCAAGTCTGAAAAAGTTGTATATTCTCAAAATCAGGTGCTTCCGCCGAGGATTGATGTTTGGATCTGGATTATTATTATTTTTTTTTTTTTTTAAGGCCAGTTTTTCAGGTATTTTTACTCGAGTACTTATTTTTCTGACACAAAATTATTCTTTTACTCCCGACATAAAATTGTAAAAAAATATCAGAATACATGTTGGGGCTTCATTGTCTCTCGTTACATTGTTCATGAGATGAGGGTGGCTAACTGAAGCGTTTCAAGATAAACCCAAAAAATAAAAAATAAAAATCAATCAAGTTATGGCTCCAAACTCTAAAAACTCACCATGTTCGGTTCTTTTGATTTTTTTTTACAGTGAACACTGACCCGTAATGAAAAAAATAAACAGCTGAAGCAAACACGCATGACCTCTTATTTGAGAGACTGTGCGAGGGAGTCTTCTTTTGGCTCCCTCAAAGTGATATTATACAACAGCCTCGCATTTCTTGACGGTGAGAGCGTCAGAGCAGGCCCTAAAGGTTACTTTCAAACCCTATTTTGGAGACATTTGGATGCGTTGAAAAAGATACAGCCGCTAGGTCTCCAATTTCCACCCAAACATGGAGCAACTGTAATTTTCATCCTCAACGATGTCATCAACTAAAGACAATCTACGAGGGGATCGACCGATATCCCGGATTGCGTCATCGCGACGACCTTCCGCCTTCGTCCGTCTGTCAAAAGCGACGCTATGCGAGGCCTCGGCTCCAAAGTCGAGCGGAATGAGACCCCGAGCGAGAAAATAGAATTCGCTGACCTCATTCTGACAACAAGGCCAAGGGAGTGGGGCATGGGGCGGGGGGGGGAGGGGGGGGGCTGGTTTCGCAATAGCGCACTTGTTTATACAGGTGGTGGGCGAGTCGGGTCCGAGGCGCACCGAGCATGCGTCTGGCCAAAGGTTGTTGTCATGAATATTCCGCTTGTTTTGGGTCACATTGCCGAGTTTTTAACGTTGGGCACATCCGAGTGTGTCCGTGTCACCTTCCCCTTCAACGATTGTTTGCATTGCCCGTTTTTTTTCTGTTTTGTTTGCATTCATTAACTTCTTTCGTAAATTAAACAACCATCAAAGGAGCCCCAGGGCTCATTTTCTTTTTTTTTTCTTTCCAGATATGAATAGGCAAATGTTTAAAACAGTCCCCACTACCCCCACCGAAAAAAGGTTTGAGGGTGGAAAGAGTGCATCACATGCTTTGTTGTAATAAATAAAATGATTCCTTCTCATTTTGAATGAATTCATAAACTGCCGACTAAAAATGCATTTCGTGTCGGTGTAAAATTGTAACTTTTAAAATACAGGCACAGTGGTTGAATGGAAGACATTTTTTGATGATGTAAATGAAAAAATTGTTTTATTAATTGACAAATTCAATGTCAACTGGTATGTTTTACTTTATCAATCTGCAGATGTGTAAGCAAGATCGATTAGGCTAAAACGAAATAATACATTTACCATTTTTACCTGTTAATATGCAGAATGAAATTGGATTTTTTTAAAGTCATTAAATAAAATGTCAAGTCTAAAACATATGTTTTATCACTTAAAATGTGAAAGCTGAAATGATTGAAACTGTATTTTTCATCATAATTCACTCATTCATATTGCGTGATATTTCATTTGGGATGGGCGAGCATTGATTCCAGGTATTGATATCGGGCTGATACCAGTCTTATTTTAAGGCGGTGATACTCGTGGAGGCTGCCCATACCAGCCACTGATACTTAGGGGGGGAAAAAATCAAGTCAGTTGCTAAACTGTGGCGGTTTGACGCATCGGCGAACAATCATCTGTGGCAGAAAGAAAGCTCTCGGTTGACTTTTTTGGGGGGTGGGGGGGGGGGCTAAGTCTTTCAGTGAAATTTTATATCTCAAAAGTAGGCAAGCTCTCGCTACTTTGTATTGGTGAGTACTCAAAGAGTGGATACTCTTGGTAAACAACTGAAGAAATGGTTGCAAACTTGTAACTATGAACATAGACTCGATGCAGTTTTTACCTCACCGCTGCAAGTGCGAAAAGCGAGGTGGGGGAAAAAACAAAAAAAACAAAACCAACCCTCTGTCACTGTTTCTGGCTGGGAGGCTCAGCAGGATTACAGCTGCTTTCTTTGCTGGTGTTTTACAGAGCTCCCCAGCTTAAACACTCCAACGCAAACAAAGCATAAGCTCACGGCATGGGTACAAAAAAAGAAAAAGAAAAACATTTTGATCGACGACGGTGCAAAAGGGTCTTCTGAGGTGAGGACCAAGAATTTAGGTCAGCGCAGGCGAGACGTTGAACTCGCTGGAGCCGCTTGCTGCAGCCCGGGTGGAAATAGCACAAGAGGCCGGCGCGAGGGAAGGCACTGCGTCACGCCTCCCCATCTGATTCCAGACCTTTGCCCCTCCTCACAGCGCGCGCACTCGGACAAGTTCATCCCACGCCGGGTATGGCAAGCGGGACACCAACGTCACCATATTTTGTTGCTTCATGATTGTACAAACTGTTTAATCGTTACCTTCAATTTCGCACTCATGGATACACACACACACACACACACACACACACACACATTTTGGCAAGAGGGTTACACACTCGGTGGTGGAGGGTTAGCATGTCCGCCTCAGCACGGAGTGCAGGATTGGATTCGGGCCTTTTTGCGTGGGGTTTGCATGATGTACTTGTGCCTGGTTGGGTTTCTTCCGGGTATTCGGTTTCCTCCCACATTCCAAAAATGTGAATAGCAGGTTGATGCAACGCTCCAAATCAGGAGTGTCCAAGCCATTTATTGTCCTGGGCCACTTCGGAGTGTCGTCTTCCCTCGGAGGGCCGTTAACGATGGTGACCTGTTCAGAGTGCACGCCGCCCGTGGCCCCAAAGTGCCCGTGACCCTTGTGACGATAAAGTGCCGCAGATAATGGATGGATGGATGGATGGATGGATAGGTTATACACACACACACACACACACACACACACACACACAGTAAACAGTCTTTATTGAGACATGAGTGCTTGTATAAACATAGACAAGGCCTATTGAGAGTCCGGGGACTGAGGTGAACAATATGGGGGGGGGGGTGGGGTGAAAGTAGCTGGACGTTCCTCATAGACGCGGTGTGCACCAAATCCAATTATCAGAGGCACGGCATTAACATTCCAGCAGTCTGGCAGGTGACGGCTCTGTCTTTTCACCCCCGCCACCCTTACATTGCCAGCATGGGAGCGCACAGTGGCGACTTGAACAATACACCAGCGTACACATGCAGCAGCCCCTCCGCCCCCCGCCCAGTTCCTCAAAGTATTGAGACATACAGAAGACGGGCAGAAAGGGAGGGGGGGCATCAGTCAATGGGGCATTCTTCTGCACTGGCTCTCAGGGTGAGAATAGGTTGATCGCTGATCAAATTGCTTTGATTGCCATAATGGAGGGAGGGGGGGGGGGGGGCGCTCCGGTTTTGTTTTGCGCCCCCTCGCCTTTCTCAAACAGTCCGAGCTTTGTACGGCCCCGGGATGTGTTTGTTGCGTACGAGACGGCGTCGGAGGGGAAAGTTCAACCGCCGAAGACAAACAATGTTGCTCTTCCCGACGCTTAGCATAAACACACGAGCGCTTATTCAGGAACGCAGAGCGCCGTGGCCGTGAGAGGTGGCGCTCCGTGCGCGTCGGCGACAGTTGTTGGAAGGTTTGCTTCGGCCAGTTTGACGTTATATGTTCGCGCCAGGCTAGTTTGTTTGTCTCGCTATGCCAGCAACCAAATCCGCGCGCGGATGCTAATTTTCATGAGCGTGTCAAACGGCGCTTTGCATCCTATGTTGCCATGAGGCTAGCGGCCTTCCCTTTTGTGTGGTGGAGCTGAACCTTTTGCTATTGACGCATCCAACGTTTCTTCCGATTTCGCTTGACACCGACATCAATTTGAAGCCAATCGGCAACCGGGATCCGACGACAGTTTGAAAAACCCGCATCAACGCCCGACCCACAGCAGTTAGCGAGGCGGCGCACGTGACATCGGACGCCACCGCGTGCCGTCCTGCTCGCCGCCCTTGTCAGGTCCCGTATATACTGCACCGTACGCATACATCTGGCCCCCGATGCCGCTGCATTCCATCTAATCAGCCGGCTCACTGCGCCGAATACATTAAGAAAAGTGCGTCTGCCTGCCACCGATCAATAGCTCCACTGCTGACTTGTCCCCCTTCATCCATTTTAATGTCCGCAGCATACTGTAAGAGGGCAGAGCGAAGAATAACAGAAGAGCCTCATCTTCCTGGCGCGTGTGCATTTGTCTTTTTTTTTTTTTTGAAGACGGCTTTTGCATCTTGGTTGAAATGTGCATCAAGGACCCCTCAGCCCGTGCACGGGGGTTTCCTGCCAACTCCGAATAGGTGGCGATGCATGCACGTCGTTTGCCAGAGATCGTGTTCACCTTCCCGTTATCCGTTTCTTTCTTTCGCGTCGCAGATTTGGCCAGGGCCCCCCCCCCCCAAGCGTTCCGCCCAACGGCCCATCGACCTTTCGGCGCTCTTTGTTTGCCTCTCAAACTTTTTGGCTTTCAAAAGGTGCGGAAGTCATTCAAAGCTGACATGATGGAGGAGGTGCTGGTTCAAGATCTCTCCGACCTGGTAACTTGCATCAAGCAGGCAAAGGCGCACGCAGGTATCGCGAAAAGCCAAGTTCATGGTAAGAAACTGTCCAAAGAGAAAATTGGCCTGGAGCGCCACCCCTTTTTTTTTTCCTTGTTTTTAAGCTGTAGAAACGGCAGTCCTCGGGAAAACTTTCTGGACCCGAAAAGTTTGGGCTCCCTCGCCAAGTTGTGCATCTGAATTGAGTCAAGGCCTGGCGAGCGGGGCGAAGAAGAGTCTCCCGGGGCGGCGTTGGCTCAGCAAACAGGACCAGAAGATGGCTGCGCCGTGGATTAGGGCCCCACAGTGGTCCATTGTTAATTGGGCGCCATGTGTGAAAGCTACAGAGGGATTAGTTTGTACAGCTGCCGCCATTTGTCATAACTGCCCTTAACAAGACACACATGGCGAGCCCGAGTTCCAGCCAGAGGTTTGGAGGGAAAACGCGGAGCTGGGATGCGCGCAGCCGCAGACGGCTGAGGGCACCGTGGGCGGGTCCTCGTTCAACCACGAGTAGGTGCGCTCCACTCATCATCGTAACGAGCCGAGCGAGTGCTTGGGAAAAAAAAAACGTTCGTTAGGAAGCGACGACAGAAATCACCACAGGGGGAGGCAGTCGGATGGGCAGCTGGTCTCACACTAAGCTACTCGCCGATCAACTCAGCTCAAGTGTATTTCTCGAGCGCTTGAAAACAACCGCCGCGGCATGCAAAGTGCTGGACGTGGAGCCAAAAGTATTCAGACGACAAACAATACAATAAATAATTCATTCATCAGGAAGATCGTCGAAAGCGCAAAAAAGGGTCCAACTAAAAACCAAGTCTCATGCGGAGTCCAAAGCATGAGAACTGAGCCTCCACTTCGATTAGCGTCGAGGTGCGTAGGAGCCCCGAGAGGTAACAAATCAGAGGATCTTCAAAAAAGAACTTGAAAACGAGCCAATGAAGGGACACCAGAGTAGGAGTGACTGATGTTCTCCCTCTTTATACGAGTTCCAGTCAAGAGGCGAGCAGCAGCAGCATTCTGGACCAACTGGAGAGGCTTCATGGAGGATCGGCTGACTCCGAGGTAAAGTGCAATCAGTCAAGACACGAATGACTGTTTCAAAGTCCTTTTGAAACCATGTCACCAAAGTCTTGTCAAAGTAAGAGTGATGTAAGCCAAGACTGGCACGGAGCATCTTTTTTGTTTGTTTTTTTTGCTGAGAATCGCGCAGCAGTAATTGTGGGTTGCGGAGCTGAGCACATGCCAGAGGCCTCATTACAAAGCCGACGGGGTAAATGCGGAACGCGCTTTTATTGCGCTCACACTTTCACATTTGGGGCGAGTAAAACACGTGCGCAGGATTTCCAGTCTTGTTTTTGAGAAGTGACGCCGACACGCGCGGAGGTGCTCGCTCGCTGTCCCCGCCGCGCAAAATTTGCCCAAATGCGCCCACCCAAAAAGTACATTTGGCAACGGCGGGACTTTGTTCTTCTGTCCTGCTCGGGTGTTGTCGGGCCGTCACGGTGACGGCGGGCCGTACTGTAGCGCCGTACAAAAGACGAGACAACCATCACTCTGGGCCAATGGTCCGGCCTGTCGGCAGTGAAAGGACTTTGATGGCACAAAGCGGGGCGTGGGGGCCGCACACAGAAGTCAGGGTCTCCTGGGCAACCACTCCGCTTGTCTGTCCCTGCCCGAAGTTCCCCTTTGCAGCCCACCTCCTTGACTCCCCCCTTCTCATTTTTCTTCCCTTCATTGGCTGTCCAAAAGGCTTCTTCCTGGGTGAAAAGTGACTGCCTTTTGCTGAAGGGATGTTTTTGTCCCAGATCACAGCATTAAAAAAAAAAATAACCCATCCCAACAACAACAACAAAAATTCTTCTTCTTCTTCTTCTTCTTCTTCTTCTCGTTACCTGGGCGGAAGGCCTTCACGTTTCAAGCCCAAAGTTGCGTCAAAGTTGCGTAATCAAGTCCAAAGTCATAAATCCAGTGGTGAAAAGTCAGAAGGAACTGGATTTGGGCTCCCGGAACTTTGAGCGAGGAACAGATTGTGAGCAATTTTGCCAGGTCCGCTCGGGGCAAACATTTCCCTGCCCTGGGAAAGATCATGGCGAGGGGAGCCTTTGTACACAGGACAGTGAGGTACAGTGTAGTGCCTGGCTTGGGGGGTGAATGTGGCCATTTGTCTTCATTTGGGAGGACCGGCAGACAGGCTGGGGGGAGAAGGGAGGGGGCTGGGGGAGGGTAGGGGTGGGGGGGGGGGGAATCTATCCGGGAGGAGTGGGAGGTGCCGGCCCTCCAGTCAAGTGGCCTCGGGGGGATTTGAAATGCATTCGGGGTCCTCCCCGAAAGCCTGGGAAAGTGCGGCCAAGCCGAGATCTTAACCGCAGACCAATGACACAATCTGCAGCCCTTAACCAAAGTTGTGCCGCCGAAAGCAAAACGAGCCGAGTCTCCGGCTGAACGAGACAAGAAAAGCCTTTTCAGCGCAACGTCTGCGCCTTTTTTGGGGGGGGGGTTCCTTTTCAAAGAGAAGCCACGTACGTTTGTGTAAGTGCGCGCGCGCGTGCGGGCGACTCGCGCAAATTAAACACACAGTTGTCGAGGAAAAGAAGGAGTTGTAAATTTTCCAGGAAGGGAGGGAGGGAGGGAGGGAGGGAAAAAAGAAAGAAAGAAAAAGGCAGCCACATATCTCGGCGGCCTCTGCTCAGAGTTGCCTTGTTTCCATGGAGGTTTATGTACACACGGCTCAGCAAAAGGAAGGCCCAAGGAGGCTACAGGGCCCATTTAAGCCTTGAGGTATTTGCTGGAGGAAAAAAAAAAAAAAAAAAAAAACAACCCCGCTGCTAATACCACAAACTCCGCACCGAGCCGCGCCGCAACCGGGGATGGCGTTTGACAAAAGAGCAGAAGATCACAAGCATCCGCCAATGAAAGAGCAAGGCCAACGCACGCAAGAAAGAAAACCAAAATAGCTCCTGGGTTAAGAGGAAAAGAGATTGGGAAGACACTGAGTGGGAAGCGGAAATCAATAAGGCGAGCGCTGAGGCTGGGAAGGCGTTCTAAGTGGATTAGATGGAGGGAATGTGTTCGATAGGTTACGGCTCGGAGATCGAGGTGGCCAGACTCCGCGGGCTCTATTGCATACTAATCGGGAAGCCACAGCGCAAGCTAAGCGCAGGGTTGCGCGGTTCACTCGGAAAAGCTTTTCTCGACGCCTCAAGTTTTTCCACCCCCCGCGGGCTTCCCACTTTAATGTCTCGCTCGTTGCATTGGCGATGCTCGCAACTCGGCAAACATCCGTCCATCTCGCCAGAAAGAACCCCGAAGGTGGGGCGAGCTTTTGCTCTCCCACCAAAATTGGGAAGCGCGCTTAATGCTGCCTCATTACGGCAAGTTTGGTTTCACACTTCTGGCCATCGAGAGGGCGGCCTCTCTCTGGCCCGCCGCCTCAGATCGTGACAGCTGTCGGCTCGCCGCTGGATCCATTTGTTGACAGCGAGCCTTCGGTCGGGGTGCAGGTTCTCGTTCCAGATGAGGTCCGAGTTTTAAAAGGGTTTTTTTTCTGGTTGCGGTTCAGACACAGACAAGCCGTCGACCGTCGTGGTGATTTTGAGGGAGAGGTTTTGGCAACCGCGGGAGATTTCCTGTTGCCGTTTGGATCATGGATCTCTCTTTCAACGATGCGCCACCGGTTCGCGATAGGGTTGAGTTCAGAGAACGATGTTGGCCACACCATTTGCTTTTCTGTTGCAATTCGGAAAGAAAACTGGTGAGGGTCGCCGACGCTACCGCCCGCAACCCTCGGAGGTAGATAACCCAAATCCAAAAGGGCGACCACCGCTGCCTGTTTTTGCTACTCTGTTTGAAGACCTCTTGGCGAGTCACTTAGAGAAACACCTCAATCCGTTGAGCTTGACTGACTTGGCTGACTTTTCACGAGAGGCCGGTCTGTCCTGGAGTGGCTGTCAGCCAATCTGTGTGTGTGTGTGTGTGTGAGGTTGTTGTCTACATATCTATATCCATCCATCCATTTTCACATGCGCTTTATCCTCACTCGGGTCGCGGGGGGTGCTGGAGCCCATCCCAGCTGTCTCCAAGCAGTAGGCGGCGGGGACACCCTGAACCGGTTGCCAGCCACACAGGAACAAACGACCATTCATGCTCACAATGACGACTAGGAACAATTTCGAGTGATCCATCAACCTACCACACATGTTTTTGGAATGTGGGAGGAAACTGGACTACCCGGAGAAAACCCACGCAGGCACAGGGAGAACATGCAAACTCCTCCCGGGAGCCAGAATCGAAGCCCACTTCTGCACTGCGGGGCCGACGCGCCAACCGGTCGACCACGGTGCCACACACATACACACAAACCATTGACAGTGTATGCACAATTTAGAGTTTTTAAAAGAACCAAATCTGTTTTTGGGATGCGGGAGAAAGCGGATCGATCGGCCAGAGCCCCGATCGGAAGCCGCAACTCGTCAGACATCCTGTGCTCACCACTTGGCCACTGTGCCGTCCAAAAGGTCAACAAGGCAGGCTGACGAGGGACAAGCCACTTTTTTTTCACCAATCTGTTGTGCTCAATTAAACTTCACATGACACCCCGCCACATCTCTTTGCAAGGGTCACGACCCAGGGGGGTGGGTGCAAAGGTTAAGCCCGGGGCTCATTTAAGGTGCTTTCCATTAACACGGCGGGCCATGTGTACGCAAGTAATTTGTCCATTTCAACAAATGCAAATAAATGAATCAAATTTAAAAAACATTTTAACAATTTCAAAAGTTACAATGTTTTATGGCAGCATTTGGTGCCAGCGTACCCTTTAACCTCTTTGCGGATACTTTTTTTTCCGCAGCCATTTTATTGCAGATTTTCACCAACTGCAGGTGCGTCTGGAACGAACGCACAGCGAGAAAGCCGAGTTGACAGTCGATGAGAATTGTGTTTAAAATGATTGCAGTGTGTGTGTGTGTGTGTGTGTGTGTGCGTTTGTATTGAACCCGCCAGTTGGCACAATGAACGCCACACAACACATGACAACAGCCCTCCCCACCCCCAAACTCACTCCCCAGCGGGCATTCATCTGTGCCATGCAGAGGGGTGCTAAACACGCCCGTGCAGCCGCTCGTCTGCCAACCTTGTATGGTTTTTTGTTGTTGTTGTTTTTTTTTTTAATAACAAAGCTCACACACCGCGCCATGGATGGAGGCGCCATATTTGGGTTTACACAAAAGATGGTGACCATGGCTCTGGAAAGGAAAAGAAAACAAACAAACAAAAAAAAACGAAACTCACAGAGGCTGCATTGCGGATGCCGAGCGACGAATCAAAGGCATGCGGCAGCCAGACAAAGAGGCTTGAATGCCAACCTCCCCAAACCTCCGACGGTCCACCGCCGGTTTGGTGGGCTGCCTGCCCGCCTCCTTGGCACGGCTCGAAACAAAATGGCGCCCCACGCACAATACGGACGCGTGATCTGGAGCCCGGCCCGAAAGATAAAGACACTGCGACGCTTTTCCACCGAGAGGAACTAATTCATCATTCCTGCAACGCGTGAAATAAATATTCGGTCAAAAATACAGATCAATAAAAACAAATATGTGAATGAAAAAAAGTGTCACCTGATTCAAAATGGGTGGGCAACTTTTTTTTTCCCCCCCAGCCACCAAAAAAAGCAGTTCAGCGAATGAGACCGTCAAGGAAAACAAAAGTTGTGCAAATTCAGTGTTCAGCTCATTCAGCACCTATTGGGAACTCTTTTCCACATTCAACATTGCCCAAATTCGACCCCCCACACACACACAATGCAATGTCCACAGGTCGGAGATCGTTTCCAAGAAGCTGCATTTCCGTCCCCCTTCCACGAGTCTTGACCGGTTCAAACCACTCCAGCCGCAAAGTGTTCAGATCATTCAGGACGATCCCTTTTCCACACGCCGAGTATTCCCCGAATCCCAAATTTTGCTCCACAAGACCTATTTGACACAGTCACCTCCTGCGCCTTTCGCATTTCTTGTCCGATTCAATTTTCAAATGGTCGTTGACCTGACCGCATCCTTGCACATTTCTTGACCGATTCAAACCGTTCCAACTTGAAAATGCTCTTCAGATCATTCAGAACTTCTTGGGATCCGTTTCGCACCTTTCAAGAGGTCACAAATTTTCACAGGAAAAAAAACAAATCCCAAATTGAGACGAAATGAACCTCGTCCGATCCGTATTTCTTGACCGATTAAAACCCATTTCCGAACTTCTGACTGCTGTTCCGAAAATGCCTTAAAATTCCCAAAGTAAACGCATATCAATGTTGACGTCCTATTTCAAACCAGTCCTCCAGTCTACATTTCAACTCATCAATAAATGTGAGTTTGCCGTCGGCTTTTCGGCAGTCGCGCGCAATTCCTGTCGCTTCAGAGGAAGTGCTCAGAAGGGGCCTATTCAAGTTTGACGTCGCCCCGTTGGCCATGCAGCAGATGCAAAGCGCAAAGAGAAAGCGCTGGCATCATCCCACAAAAGACACAAAAGAGGCTCCGATGCCAAGCCCGGTGCCAGTGGCAACCATTCTTGTGGGCGCACTCTGCCTTCTGCTTTCCCTGGTACGATTCAAAACACAAAATGGCGCCCGGGCTTCGACCACAATGAGCCAGCGATGCCACCGGTTATTTATTTATTTATTTATTTGTTTGTTTATTTATTTATTTTAAACCGGCCCGAAAGCCTCCAGCGCTGTTGGAATGGACCGATCCATCATCCCTCACCCCCACCCCAAAAAAAAGCGAGGAAAGGTGCAAAAAAAGAGAAGGAGTGCTACAGTTTTGCACTTGGAGAGGCATCAAATGTTAATCGGGACTCGGATGAAGTCAAATGAATACTCTTCATACATAGTACGGTAACATTTTTAAACAGTATCTAAAATTTTTAAACAGTATCTATAAATATATACATATATACATATATACATATGTATATATATATATATATATATATACATATATACATATACATATATATATATATATATACATATATACATATATATATATATATATATATATATATATATACATATATATATATATATATATATATATATATATATATATATATATATATATATATATATATATATATATATATATATATATATGTGTGTGTGTGTGTGTGTGTGCACGCACACACATCTATATTTATGTCTACATCTCGATGAATGCTTGTGGTCATAACGCTAAAATATCCATTCATATGTATTTTCTAACATTTCAAATTGCAGGGCACAAGATACGGGGTTGGAAAACAAACAATCCATTTAGAAAATGTAACATTTCCCTCCCACCCACCCAATTTCTTCGTCTTTGGACAGCCACCAGAGATATGTCAACTTCTTAAAGTCAAAATGGCGTCAATGCGCTCATTTTTTTTTTTTTTTTTTTACATTATGAAATTGTTCCAAACTGAAACCTGGTCTGAACCACTGAGCCAAATGTCTGAATCACTTCCGTCAATGACAAGGAAATGTACTCATTTAATATTTTCATGGGTTTCAAAACATCAAAAGCGAAAACATTTATAGTTGTCAGGATCGGATCACGTGATTAGAAATCGGGGCCAATCTTGTCATTTTCAGAGCATCGGTCTCAAGTGAAAGAGATTTTTATTTGTTTTGTTTGTTTTGTTTATACATGAAGCAACCCTCAAAATGTAGACCACACGTTCACCCGAGTCGACAAAATAAAAACTCTTCATCTCTTCTTAATGCATCACCGATGTATCGGATCAAGACTCGGTATGGGGAGATACTCTAAATTAAATGAAAAAAAAAAAAAAAAAAAAAACGCAAAGAGGCCGTGATGAAGAACTGAGAGGGATCCTACCTTGGTCTTGGACATAGTAGGCGAGGAACAAGTCCAGCTCCTTGACGGAGACGGTGATGTGGTGCGGCTGGACGCAAAGTGCGGGGTTGGTGCAATGCGGCGACTTGACCAGGCGCTCGCCGTCCGTACTTTCCAGGGGGATGCCTTTGAAGAGGATGACCATGACCAGGTCCAGGCGCCAGACTTTGTCGGCCTGCCGCAAGCAGTCGATGCGGCGGATCTTGCCCTTCTGGTCCGGGTTGGACAGCACGCAGCACGGGTGCTTCTTGCCCGTCACGCTGAGCACAAAGTCCTCCCGGTACTCCTGCCGGATGTCCTTGCGTAGCTTGGCCAGCAGCCGGGAGGCCCACTTTTGCTTGACCTCGGCCTTCTCGCTCAGGAGCTCGTCCTTGACGGCGCGCTCCTCGTCCTTGGACATCCGCTTCTCGTGCTTCTTGAAGTACTTGCGCTTCCTGGCCTGGAGGTTGAACCACGTGTAGGCGATGGCCCGGACGTGCGGGAGGAGGGCCTCGATGAAGGGATGGAACTCATCCTGCGGAGGAGGAGGTGACGCCAAAGCAATGAGTGTCCGGCCGGCCCCGGGAAAACAAAATCAAATCAAAAAATGAATCACTTGTAGAATTTGCTTCATTTCTCCAAAGAAGCTCTCAAACGTTACGACGGACGGCAGAGCGTTAGCTTGCATCGAGCGACAAAAAAAATGTTCAAGTCAAATAAGTGTCCAAATCTTCCCCTTTTGGGATTGGCAAACAACTTTCACCAAAATTCCAAATGTTAACTAGCACACACAGAAAAAAATGGGAAGTCTGGAAAAATGTGGGGAAAAAAATGTCCTAAATGGATTGAACACCTGAAAAAAAAAACGAGTAGTAAAACTTGCAGGGCTGGGCTGCTCACGCAAGCCTTTTGTCTCATGTTGAGTTGTCAAGGAAACTTTGGGGAAAATATAAAGAAGCACATACCTCGGGTCAAAAGTTTCAACGTATAAACAGATAACGAGTCAGTGATTACCTTCCACCGGCTCCTTTCTTGCCATATGAGAAATTATGTCAAAATGTTTCGGAGCTAAAAGACATTTGGAATTGTTTAAAAAAAAAAAAAAGAAAAAGTGAAAACACTGCAAAAATGTATTTAAACAAAACGTAAAATGTTGTCTGCCTTTTTATTTTTTTGGTTAAGTACTATACAATCACACTAATCCAATTGATATCTGAAGCTGTGCATGAACGTGGTGATTATTTGTCAGACACAGCATCCGCCGACATTTTGGATGATCGGATCAATTTACAAAAACACAAATTACGCATTGATTGGCAACTGTGCTTGTGTTCAATGCAAAATTGACTTTTTTTTGGGGGTGCTATTTTAACATAGCTAGCAAAACAAGCCCTTTTTTTCTCCAACTTCTTCCTTCCCGAAATGCAAAGTCACCTTTTTAGTGTGTTATTTCAACAAAGAAATTTTGTTATATTGCACTTTTGTTTCGTTTGATTTTGATTCTTTTTTTAAAACTAATCCAAATCCTATAACGAGAAATAGCTGGAGCGGTGGAAGGGGGCGCTGCACTGTACTTCAGACGGGGGCTGTGAAAAGCACAATCCTCTTAAGCACAAACTAAACCACATCCCAGTCAATCACTTAGTTAATGCCAAGTAAAATATAAACAGTCAAAGTCAGTCTCGTTGGACCTTATCGGGAGCCTCATCGCTTCGGTGAAAGTGGCTTTATCGCCAAACACACGCGCACGCACACAAGGAGGGGGGTTCCTTCAATAAAAATATACATTTAGAAACACTTGAAGCTCGGCAGGTTATGAGAGGACACTATTCTTTTTTTGTTTTGTTTTTGCAGTCTTAAAGGGCCAGCAGACTTTTTTTTTGAATCGCTGATTTAGAAATAAAAAGGTCGATAAATACCTGAGTGAGACAAATTGGAGAATACATGACGAGTCGGCTGCACACCAAAGTGAGCGGGGAGAAGAAGAAGGAGGGGGGGAAGAGTTGGTGCTGACTTTTATCGCGCCATTCCTGCACCGCGAGCCGTACTCATCCGCAGCGAGAGAGAAGAAAGCCTCCGAGAAAATCCATCAACTTTCCCTGTTTTCGCAGTCCGGAAGATTGTCGAAACGGGGGTGAAAAAGCAACAAATGCAGCACAGTCAAAGTGGAGCTGCAGAGAGGATTTTTTGTCTTTTTTTTTTTTGCACGCGCGCGTGCTTGTGCGCGTGGGATGTTGCGCCCTGAGCTCGCGCAGTTTCATATGTGGCGCACCTTCGCTCCTGCTTGTGCGATTCCAGCAAATCAGACCAACTTTTTTTTTTGAACCCACGTAATTACACGCTCACACCCCTCCTCCTAACACTCCTACCCACTCCCCCCTCCCTCCTCCTCTTCTTCCAACCATCCACAGAGCACCTTGTCTGTAGAATCTCTTTTAAAAAAGCCATTCTTGTACTTTGGACCAGAAAAGAAGGGAGTTAATGAACAACCCTGCTTTAGATTTCACCCATCAAAATGTGCTTTAACTTTGCAAATATAATAAATGGCACTAAAACTTCCAATAGAAATATGGAATGGCACATACCATTGCACTGTACTGCATTGGATTTAACAGAAGCTTGACAGCCTGGTCGATACACATTCACATTTGGCAACTTTTTTAGGACGGTAGGGTGGGTCGGGGTTTAGTGGGGGGCGTCCCTTCCCCCTCTTTTTATGCTCGTCTTCCTTCCGCTTCCAAGTTTAATTTTTTTGGTTTTGTTTTTGTTCAGTCAAGTTGATCCAAAAGGGGAGGCCGGCTCGGGTTGTCGTCCCCGCCTTCACTTTCACTGTGTAGCAGCTTGATCGCCAGCATCGAGCCTCTGAACGAAAATAACACAACGTAGTCTAGTTTCCGTTCAGTAGGTCCTTTCAAAGTAAAATGTAGGTGCTTCTCATTCGCGAATTCGTCCACATTAAAAAAGCAATCATTCGTTATATATGTGGTTGAGTAAATATACTTTTGAAAGCGTTTTAATACTTTTTTCAAAATAAAGTATTACAACAGTAAATGCTTGTTTTAATATTTTATTTTGAAAGAAAACTTCCTACATAAGCTGAGCCTACTTGGCTTGACGCGGATAAGTTTTCCCACGAGGTTTGGCGTTCCGGGCGTTGATTGGCTAGGAGAGCAACCCTCCGCCCTTCGCCTCTCAAGGTCGGCCCCTGACTTCCGATTGCTTGACGTTTTTACGCTGTAGTCAAGAAAACATAGATATGGCGCCCTCGAGTGGCCATAAATATGACTGCGAATATCCTCTTCCCAAATACAGGAAATAATACAGAACACATCTCTTGTCTCGTTATAGCGTCGCAGGTGAGCCGACTCTGGGTGAGAGTAAACTGGTCACCCGCTAATAACGTCTTGACAAGACAAGCGAGGAGAACAGTCAGACCTCACAACTGCGAGTCAGACGTATTCACGAGTACAACACGATATCGAACCAAAACAAACGTGCAGTGCTGTACTGATATTTCACATGAACATATGAGAGTCATGCTACACATTTACAAGCCTGATGTCATTCTTAGTGCATCCTGCCGGTGCAGTTTGTCCACTAATTGCCTCATACTTCCTTGCGGAACTTTTCACAAGAGTCCCCACTTCTCAGCCGCTCTCAACATCCAAGACCTCCAATTTTTATTCTAATAACACACACGCACATTATTCATACATACAGACTACATGACTAAGTAGTTAATACGTTGGCCTCACAGTGCCTATTCGCATACTGTGTGTGTGTGTGTGTGTGTGTGTGTGTGTGTGTGTGTATGTGTATATATATATACATATACATATACACTAAATACTTATTTGCCGCACTGTAAAAAAAAAAAATCCTCGTCTCACCCCTCCGGTGGTGTCCGTCCCCCATTCAGCTCGGGTCCTCTACCAGAGGCCAGGAAGCTTGAGGGTTCTGCGCAGTATCCTTGCTGTTCCCAGCACTGTACATTTCTGGCCTGAGATGTCCGATGTTTTTCCCGGGATCTGTTGCAACCACTCATCTAGTTTGGAGGTCACTGCCCCGAGTGCTCCGACCACCACAGGCACGACTGTCACCTTTACCTTTCAGGCTCTCTCCAGCTCCTCTCTGAGCCCTTGGTATTTCTCGAGTTTCTTGTGTTGCTTCTTTCTGATGTTTCCAACACTTGGGACCGCTACATCCACTACAACGGCTTTCCTCTGCCCTTTATCTATGATCACGATATCCGGTTGGTTCGCCATTACCATCTTGTCAGTCTGGATCTGGAAGTCCCACAGGATCTTCGCTTGGTCATTCTCCACCACCTTTGGAGGTGTTTCCCATTTTGACCTTGGGGTTTCCAGTCCATACTCGGCACAGATGTTTCGGTAGACTATGCCAGCCACCTGGTTATGGCGTTCCATGTAGGCTTTCCCTGCCAGCATTTTACACCCTGCAGTTATGTGTTGGATCGTCTCGGGTGCCTCTTTGCACACAACCTACACCTTGGGTCTTGTGTACTGTGTGTGTGTGTGTGTGTGTATATATATATATATATATATATATATATATATATATATATATATATATATATATATATATATATATATAGTTTGATTTTATATATATATATATATATATATATATATATATATATATACATCTTTCCGAGCCGCCTTGATCTTAGCCTCCAACCGTCTTTTCCATGGTGGGTAACGTGTCTCATAGTTGCTCCGATAGCCAAGGATTTCTAGGATCACTGATGCTGAAGCGTATATCAGCTCATTGGTTTCGTGATCGTTGTGGTAGGAATTGCCCTCAGTGCTGCATTCACACTTTCCATGAGACTTTCAGGTGGTACTTCACATAGCCGTTGTAATCGGTTTCTAGATTGCCCAGCTTTCATCCTCGCCATGATCTTAGCTTTCAGGTCAGTTGCTGCCTTGCTCAGCATTTCATTCATTGGGGCTGGCCTCCCAATCTCATCATCTGCATTCATTGTTTGATTTTATATATATATATATATATATATATATATATATATATATATAGTTTGATTTTATATATATATATATATATATATATATATATATATATATATATATATATATATATATATATATATAGTTTATATATATATATATATATATATATATATATATATATATACACACACAGTGCGGCAAATAAGTATTTAGTCAACCACCAATTGTGCAAGTTCTCCTACTTGAAAAGATTAGAGATGCCTGTAATTGTCAACATGGGTAAAGCTCAACCATGAGAGACAGAATGTGGGGAAAAAACTCAGAAAATTACATGGTTTGATTTTTAAAGAATTTATTAAAAATCATGGAGGAAAAAAAGTATTTGGTCAGCTACAAAGAAGCAAGATTTCTGGCTGTCAAAGAGGTCTAACTTCTTCTAATGAGGTCTAACGACGCTCCACTCGATACCTGTATTAATGCCGCCTGTTTTAACTCATTATTGGTATAAAAGACACTTGTCTACAACCTCAGTCAGTCACACTCCAAACTCCACTATGGCCAAGAACAAAGAGCTGTCGAAGGACACCAGAGACAAAATTGTAGACCTGCACCAGGCTGGGAAGACTGAATCTGCAATAGGTAAAACGCTTGGTGCAAATAAATAAACTGTGGGAGCAATTATTAGAAAATGGAAGACATACAAGACCACTGATAATCTCCCTCGATCTGGGACTCCATGCAAGATCTCACCCCGTGGTGTCAAAATGATAACAAGAACGGTGAGCAAAAATCCCAGAACCACTCGGAGGGACCTAGTACAGAGAGCTGGGACCACAGTAACAAAGGCTACAATCAGTAACACAATGCGCCGCCAGGGACTCAAATCCTGCACTGCCAGACGTGTCCCCCTGCTGAAGCCAGTACACGTCCAGGTCCGTCTGCGGTTCGCTAGAGAGCATTTGGATGCTCCAGAAGAGGACTGGGAGAATGTGTTATGGTCAGATGAAACCAAAATAGAACTTTTTGGTTGAAACACAGGTTCTCGTGTAGAATACTGAATTGCATCCGAAGAACACCATGCCTACTGTGAAGCATGGGGGTGGAAACATCATGCTTTGGGGCTGTTTTTCTGCAAAGAGCCCAGGACGACTGATCTGTGTAAAGGAAAGAATGAATGGGGCCATGTATGGAGAAATTTTGAGTGAAAATCTCCTTCCATCAGCAAGGGCATTGAAGATGAGACATGGCTGGTGTCTTTCAGCATGACAATGATTCCAATCACACAGCCAGGGCAACAAAGGAGTGGCTTCGTGAGAAGCATTTCAAGGTCCTGGAGTGGCCTAGCCAGTCTCCAGATCTCAACCCCATAGAAAATCTGTGGAGGGAGTTGAAAGTCTGTGTTGCCCAACGACAGCCCCAAAACATCACTGCTCTAGAGGAGATCTGCATGGAGGAATGGGCCAAAATACCAGCAACAGTGTGTGTAAAGCTTGTGAAGAGTTACAGAAAACGTTTGGCCTCCATTATTGCCAACAAAGGGTACATAACAAAGTATTGAGATGAACTTTTTGTATTGACCAAATACTTATTTTTCACCATGATTTTTAATAAATTCTTAAAAAATCAAACAATGTAATTTTCTGAGTTTTTTCCCCACAGTCTGTCTCTCATGGTGGAGCTTTACCCATGTTGACAATTACAGGCCTCTCTCATCTTTTCAAGTCGGAGAACTTGCACAATTGGTGGTTGACTAAATATTTATTTGCCCCACTGTGTGTGTGTGTGTGTATACATACATATATATATATATATATATATACATACATATATATATATATATATATATATATATATATATATATATATATATATATATATATATATATATATATATATATATATATTAGAGCTGTCAGTTTAAGCGCGTTTTTATTGGCATTAATTTAAATGAATTTTATCGGGATCAAAAATTTTCTCATGAGATTAACGCCGCGAGACGTCACAGCGGATGTTACGTTGCTCTATAAATAAAGCAGAAACAAAACATCAATCGCTCTGCACAGGTCCACGCGCGTTTGTTTTGCCAGCCACGGCAGCGAGACACAGCGGATACTTAAATAGTTTATGAATGCAAAGTTTACTTTTAAAAGTTGCCAGATTGTTCCAATGACAAGACCAAAGTTACCTGTATGTTTTGCAGTCGTAAACTGAGCTATCATCATAGCACGTCGAGTCTGAAATACCACTTAATGGCCAAGCACACAGCTGATGTGCGTAACTCCGCCCCCTCGTCTCAGACCGACAGCTATGGATCATTTCAAAGCAAACAGCGTGGGTTAAAATGTTGCTAGAACAGGGGTGTCTTTATTTAGCTCATTTTTGCATAGTTGTCATGTTTGTCCGTCTGCAATCTGACGTTTAAACGAAGTAAATTGCGTTTCAGCTTGGGTTTCATGCGCGCTCCACTTCGGGATTGAGTATTGGGACTTGTAGTTCTTTTGTTCGATTCGACTTTATGTTTGTGTTGTATGGTTTCTTACGTTTAAAACAATGAATAATGATGACGATAATGATACATAGTGAAATCAGGGTTGATTACATTATTTATTAAACGTATTGTTAAATAAAGGTATTAATTAATGTCAATTATACAGACGCTCCCCAGGTTACGAACGAGTTACGTTCCGGACGATTGTTCATAAGGTGAATTCGTTCGTAAGTTGCTTCAGTGCTATATTTTGTCTGGAATGTATGTTTAAGGCTTATATTGACATCCATATAACGGGGAGAGAGCTTTTCGTCACGTTCTTCAGGGCTCGAGGGTTAGCTGCCCGGTAAACTAGCAGCGGCTTCAGCGGGGGAGAGTAGACGACCGGTCGTCGACTGGCGCGCCGGACGCCTCCCGGCCCCCCCACGCCTCTCCCCGCGGCCGCCTTCGAACGTCGCCGCCGCCGTCGCCTCCGCCGTCCTCCTCCGACCCGTTCGGCACTCGGAAAAAGGCGCGCAATACAAAATCTAACTTTTTTTTTTTTCGACAGACCCGTGAAAATGTTCGTATGTACCGTTTGTTTGTAACTCGGATGTTCGTAACTCGGGGAGTGTCTGTATACATATTTACATTGTGATGCAGAAAGATAGATATATTATTTTTTTACTGCATTTATGTGTAGTTTAGGTTATTACCTGCTTCTGATACTTCTGTTACAACTACTACTACTACTACTTCTGCTGCAAAGTGCTCCAATAAATGATCAAAAAAGTACAGAACGAGAGATCCTTCCATGCTGAACGACAATCCCTATTCAGGGGGCCGTGAAAAATTATAGGCTGAGTACTAGTTTACCTTAGATGTGCACTTTATATTGCGCTGTTTTGATTCCATAAAAAGAGCTGTTCAAGCAGCTGTTGTGTGACAAAATATTTTTTTCACTGTTGTTGATGGACAGTAATATTGTGTGAGAGATGATGTGTGAATAACTGCTCCAAGTGAAAAATGTTCATGTAAAATTGAAAATCGAAATTATTTCAGTAAATATTTGCATTTTGCACATAGAAAACTGATTCATGATTCCATGTTGATGAGAGCATTAAAATGGGGAAAATAGGACAAAAATATAAAAGGAAATTCAGAAATGATAAAAATGCGTGAGTAATCATGATTAATTTTTAGTTAATTTGAGTTAATTATGACAGTTGAGTTTTTAATTAGATTAAATATTTTAATCGTTTGACAGCTCTAATATATATATATATATATATATATATATATATATATATATATATATATATAACACACACTATGTATAGTACAGTATAACATTTTGTTTCTAATCGGCATTAGATGACATCAGATAGAACTGTAGCCCGACCTTTCTTAATTAATCTCCTCAAATGACTTCAACATAGTCCCTGGGCATACAAAACCCAAGATACAAAACAGTCACCAAAGGCAGACAATAGTTTCACAGTGTGTGACAAGTCAATACATATTCAACATGGCAGGCCTCGTCGTTGTGGGAAAGACGCGGGCCGGAAGGACCCTGCCACTGAGCGTACACTTTCGCAGGTTGTGTTCGAACAGCCTGTTTATTCGCCTGGCCTCATTCTCTTTCGTTACCTCTTTAGGCGACTGGACAAGGCTTGGAGCCTTTGTTTGGCAGTTTCGAGTGCTTCAGGTATGGTCATCTGGGTGTACCTCTCAGGTATCGGCCTTTTCATCACACCTCTCTGGGCCTCCGTCAATTGACTCACATCTTTCCGAGCCTTGATCTTAGCCTCCAACCGTCTTTTCCATGGTGGGTAACGTGTCTCATAGTTGCTCCGATAGCCAAGGATTTCTAGGATCACTGATGCTGAAGCGTATATCAGCTCATTGGTTTCGTGATCGTTGTGGTAGGAATTGCCCTCAGTGCTGCATTCACACTTTCCATGAGACTTTCAGGTGGTACTTCACATAGCCGTTGTAATCGGTTTCTAGATTGCCCAGCTTTCATCCTCGCCATGATCTTAGCTTTCAGGTCAGTTGCTGCCTTGCTCAGCATTTCATTCATTGGGGCTGGCCTCCCAATCTCATCATCTGCATTCATTGGGGCTTGCCTCCCAATCTCTGGTATGACCTCCTCCTCTGATCTGGCAGCCTGGGGCCCTTCACCATGGAACCTGCGTTGTACCTCATCAATCTCAAGTTGTGACAGCAATTGCCGTTTGTGGATGTTGGAACATTGAGTTACTAGTTGTTTCGTGGTCAACCGTGACTGTGGGTTTCAAGTAACCATTCAGCCTGCATTCTCTGCATGTAACCCTCTGACTAGGGTTGCTTGAGTAGTAGCATTCCAACAGAGCCATGTTATCGCATCTCGCCCATCTCCGCTTTGTTCCAGTAGCCCATTTTTCATCAAGGTGCTCTGGTTCCCCAGCACCTGACGCAGACCTTGTTTGGCCGGGCGACGTCTGAGCCGGCATGTCATTCATTTTGTTGTCTCTCATCATTGTATGAGGTAGGCATTAGCGTGAAGGATCTTGCCCAAGGACCCACACTGGATGTTGTTATGTGCTCATTTTTTTTGCCCCAAGCGGGATTCGAACCACTGTCTCCCGTATGCCAAACCGATGCCTTACCAACTGAGCTATCCAGCCGCTATATATATATATATATATATATATATATATATATATATATATATATATATATATATATATATATATATATATATATATATATATATATATACACACACAGTGCGGCAAATAAGTATTTAGTCAACCACCAATTGTGCAAGTTCTCCTACTTGAAAAGATTAGAGATGCCTGTAATTGTCAACATGGGTAAAGCTCAACCATGAGAGACAGAATGTGGGAAAAACTCAGAAAATTACATGGTTTGATTTTTAAAGAATTTATTAAAAATCATGGAGGAAAAAGTATTTGGTCAGCTACAAAGAAGCAAGATTTCTGGCTGTCAAAGAGGTCTAACTTCTTCTAATGAGGTCTAACGACGCTCCACTCGATACCTGTATTAATGCCGCCTGTTTTAACAAGGAGCTTTGTTTGGATGAATTATTATGCATCTAAGGATGAACATTGACAATACGAAAACAAGAAAAGCAATCAGAGGACGTAAATGTACTCGTATTCAGTATTTCAGTACAAATACTTGCGTAAAATAAAGTTCTGCTGTTTTTTTCAGCCTTATCAAGTAAAATACCATCATAAAACACTCAAGTCAATTCCTGATTGACATATTTGAGTAATTCTCAAGTTTTTGTACTTGCCATCAGTGCTTTGAGCCAAGAGGTCAAAAGTACTGTATCGAGTACTCACCATCCACCAGGTCCTGGTTGTCACGTCATAACAAAGCTGCCACTTGACGGGCCGGTGGGACAAGTTGGCAGCCATGTCGGAGGACGGGAGACGGCGGCCTCCGGACGGGCTGGCCGGGGGGCGGCAGGTGGGGGACATCAGCGGAGACAGCCGATGGTGCACATCGGCAGCAGCTAGACTGCCGACTCGGACGCGAATGTGGTAATTCCACGAGTCGTGACCCTGCCAATGCCTTCCCCCTCCAGTGGCAGACGCCCCTCCACCCCCTGAATGTGGCTTAATGACAACATGGAAACCTCCAATCATATTTTCATTCATGTGGCTGGGGTGAGCAACACTTGAAAGAAAAGCCACACGACAGAATCAGCGGCAATCAATACAACACAGTCACACTATTCCTGCCCCCGGCATTCATTAACAGAGCACTCTACTTCCAATATGGCCTTTAACCCTATGTTGCATGGCTTCTGCAGGAGTTATTCAATTGTGGGTTGTTTTTAAATTTAGGGTAGATTATGGTCAAATATCATAATAAATTCACAATTTTGGGAAAAAATACATAATAGGGGGGTACTTTTATGGTTACTCAAGTAACCATCATGCGTCCAGAGTTCGTATATCATCAAAATTATCCAGTGTCTGCACCACTTGCTGAGCTGTGAACCTCCTGAAATAAAAAGGAACGTATCATACTAGAGCCTAAACACAATGCCTGGGACTTAGAAATCAATTTACAAAAACTTAGCCAACAACATGGAAATGAAAAGAAACATCGACATAACATTGGAACTTCGTATTCATGATGGTTACTTGAGTAACCAAAGTGCAGGTACTTCGTGTGCATAATGGTCACTACAATTACCTTGCCAAAAAGCATGGCAGTACTGATAGGTAACACATAGAAACTGTTATTTATTGTGTTCTATATGTTCTATATACTCTTCTGCACAAGTACAATAGGGTATTTGGACCTTTTCATCTCACGGAAAGAAATTATTCAACATTTTGTGGACCCTTTTTCACACTCACCTTTTCCTCACGGAGGCTGCCATGTTGCTTTTGCTGTTGCGCACGCTAGAGACATCTCGCGGTGGATTTAAAAACTACAACTGGTAACTTGAATAACCAATATGAGTTAAAGGTTGGTGCAGGGGTATGTTGGCCCTGAAGGGGGGTCAAAGTTGTGGATACTGAAGTAACCCGTATGCAACATAGGGTTAACTATTTCACAGGTCACCTAAACATTTCGAGGAAAAAGATAACTACAATTAAAAATAAGTCTTTCAAACACCCAACTTGCATCCCCCCCATCAATATTTTCTTTACAGATGTGAAAATAAGCGCTTTTTTAAAATTGCAGTTCACTGTATATTCCGTCAGGATCCCTACTACGTGTGTGTGGGGGGCACCCTCCTTCACATTCTTATAACGGACTTTATTTGTAACCATAAATATATCACAAAAGCAAGATTCCAAACCAGTTTCACATAATTTCAAAGCTTGTCCTCCCAGTCTAGATGCAACACTTCAACACACTTCCATGAGACCAAAGTGCATTTATGCTCACGGTTGTTGAAAATCAAAAAATGGACCCCACTGATGCCAACCCTAGAGCTTTTGTCGCTACTTTTCAGATCTCACCACCCCACCAACTATTGGTGTCCAAAAAAAGCACCTTGCAAGAAATTTAGCTATTTTTTCAAATGTGTGTGTGTGTGTGTGTGTATCTTGCGATGAACACAAAGAGAACGTTGACGTTTTTAAAAATCGATACGATTCATTATCTTGATGTGATTAAGCGATTCTCGTCCAACTTTTAATTGGATTTCTACTTTCTACAATGAGAGTTTATTTGGAAAATCAATGGGTCAGTTCTTGCGTCAAGGAAGTCGTCAGTGGGAATTGAGTGGAAAACCACCCTGGGCTAAATGAAACACGCGGGTCATGTTACTTGAACACGAATTACATTTCTGTTGTGTTTTCGAGAAAAGCGCAAAACTGATCTTGAACGCAAGTGCGAAATGAATAAAATATGGGGAGCATCCCGGAAGCGGAGACATGGCGAAACAGGAACCCCCCCGGAGCCAAACGAGCAACCGGGCCCAAACGGTCAGATTATATTCGCCATCTACTTTCTTTCCACTTAATCCGTGTCTCGCAACGCCAAAGCGCGGCAGGTACACGCGGCCCGGAGACGTACACGGCAACACAAATTGATGATTATTTTCTTGATTATTTTCTTTTGTTCAACCAGATGTCACCGACAGCCCAAACAGCAGGTGGCCGCTAATTGAATTAGTCCACTTGAGCAACCATCCCGAGAGAGATTACCAGCTTCCCTCTGCGGCCCGCTATCGAAGAGGGAGTCCTTTAGCAAATTAAACGTTGATCCCGTCTCGTTCGGGTTGACCTGATTAGATGATTTTATTTTGAAATTAATCAGGACGCGCGGCGATAAAGTCACGCTGAGGTTATCTCGACCTGAATCTCGCAGAGAATTGTTGACCGTTAAACTTGTCGGTCCAGTCCGTCTGTATTATCAGCACAAAAACCGTGCGTGTTTTCGAGAACACGCGTCCGTCTGTTGAGTGCCGTTTACGCACGCCTCACTGAGATTTGAGAACTTAACAGGATGAAGGAACTGCCGCTTGGGCTCGTCGACTGATCCAATTCTTCTTATTTCCCTTGCATGCATACCTATTGGACGGCGATGTCCAAAGATCTTGATGCAGAGTGATTAATTATTATTATCCCCTATTTGGACAAAACCACTGAAAGAAGTGCAACACAACACTTTTAAATGGGTTTCTCTCTCGAACTAAGAAAAAAAGCCACATTAGGCGTTCCAAATTCCAGTGAAATACTGTTATTATCACATCGAAAGGTAAGGAAACGAACAAGAGCACTTGCCTAACAATTTGGAACACAGTGAAATGCAAGCAGAGGCATTGTTGAATTACATACAATCTTAATCATGTCATCATCTCGTTCTTTGGCGTAGGATTTCCTTCATGATAATCGCTGTGGCTTAAGATAAATAGGCAACTTGTAATATTAAAAACATCTGAAAGAGATACAAGGAAAAAGAAAGGAAAAAGAACAATGAAACAAAAGGAAAAACTATTATTAAAAATTAGATTTTAGAAAATCATATGTACATCCCTTGTTATGTGAATATGAACAGTCAAACAGCACCCTTGTCCCCCCACCAAAAAACGATAATGACATTTTTAAAAACCCTCCCACTCGAAAACATAAAATACTTCAACACCCACTAAACAGTAGCGTAAACACTCCAACATGAAATATACCATTTTAAATAAAATACCGGCTCTGAAGAAATATATGGGCAGCGGCTTCAGCGGGGGAGAGTAGACGACCGGTCGTCGACTGGCGCGCCGGACGCCTCCCCGCCCCCCCACGCCTCTCCCCGCGGCCGCCTTCGAACGTCGCCGCCGCCGTCGCCTCCGCCGTCCTCCTCCGACCCGTTCGGCACTCGGAAAAAGGCGCGCAATACAAAATCTAACTTTTTTTTTTTTCGACAGACCCGTGAAAATGTTCGTATGTACCGTTTGTTTGTAACTCGGATGTTCGTAACTCGGGGAGTGTCTGTATACATATTTACATTGTGATGCAGAAAGATAGATATATTATTTTTTTACTGCATTTATGTGTAGTTTAGGTTATTACCTGCTTCTGATACTTCTGTTACAACTACTACTACTACTACTTCTGCTGCAAAGTGCTCCAATAAATGATCAAAAAAGTACAGAACGAGAGTTCCTTCCATGCTGACCGACAATCCCTATTCAGGGGGCCGTGAAAAATTATAGGCTCAGTACTAGTTTACCTTAGATGTGCACTTTATATTGCGCTGTTTTTATTCCATAAAAAGAGCTGTTCAAGCAGCTGTTGTGTGACAAAATATTTTTTTCACTGTTGTTGATGGACAGTAATATTGTGTGAGAGATGATGTGTGAATAACTGCTCCAAGTGAAAAATGTTCATGTAAAATTGAAAATCGAAATTATTTCAGTAAATATTTGCATTTTGCACATAGGAAACTGATTCATGATTCCATGTTGATGAGAGCATTAAAATGGGGAAAATAGGACAAAAATATAAAAGGAAATTCAGAAATGATAAAAATGCGTGAGTAATCATGATTAATTTTTAGTTAATTTGAGTTAATTATGACAGTTGAGTTTTTAATTAGATTAAATATTTTAATCGTTTGACAGCTCTAATATATATATATATATATATATATATATATATATATATATATATATATATATATATATACACACACTATGTATAGTACAGTATAACATTTTGTTTCTAATCGGCATTAGATGACATCAGATAGAACTGTAGCCCGACCTTTCTTAATTAATCTCCTCAAATGACTTCAACATAGTCCCTGGGCATACAAAACCCAAGATACAAAACAGTCACCAAAGGCAGACAATAGTTTCACAGTGTGCGACAAGTCAATACATATTCAACATGGCAGGCCTCGTCGTTGTGGGAAAGACGCGGGCCGGACAAGGAGCTTTTGTTTGGATGAATTATTATGCATCTAAGGATGAACATTGACAATACGAAAACAAGAAAAGCAATCAGAGGACGTAAATGTACTCGTATTCAGTATTTCAGTACAAATACTTGCGTAAAATAAAGTTCTGCTGTTTTTTTCAGCCTAATCAAGTAAAATACCATCATAAAACACTCAAGTCAATTCCTGATTGACATATTTGAGTAATTCTCAAGTTTTTGTACTTGCCATCAGTGCTTTGAGCCAAGAGGTCAAAAGTACTGTATCGAGTACTCACCATCCACCAGGTCCTGGTTGTCACGTCATAACAAAGCTGCCACTTGACGGGCCGGTGGGACAAGTTGGCAGCCATGTCGGAGGACGGAGACGGCGGCCTCCGGACGGCTGGCCGGGGCGGCAGGTGGGGGACATCAGCGGAGACAGCCGATGGTGCACATCGGCAGCAGCTAGACTGCCGACTCGGACGCGAATGTGGTAATTCCACGAGTCGTGACCCTGCCAATGCCTTCCCCCTCCAGTGGCAGACGCCCCTCCACCCCCTGAATGTGGCTTAATGACAACATGGAAACCTCCAATCATATTTTCATTCATGTGGCTGGGGTGAGCAACACTTGAAAGAAAAGCCACACGACAGAATCAGCGGCAATCAATACAACACAGTCACACTATTCCTGCCCCCGGCATTCATTAACAGAGCACTCTACTTCCAATATGGCCTTTAACTATTTCACAGGTCACCTAAACATTTCGAGGAAAAAGATAACTACAATTAAAAATAAGTCTTTCAAACACCCAACTTGCATCCCCCCCCATCAATATTTTCTTTACAGATGTGAAAATAAGCGCTTTTTTTGCAAAAAATGTGGGAAAACAGTTGCCACAAAAAGCGATTTTTGGGGGGGGAAACATTTTGTATTCTGCTGCAAAAAGTGTCAAAGTGAGCTGAGGCATTTCATCTCGACCAAAGTAGTATTTTGCTGCCATCTTGGTAACAAGGAACTATGTCGAAGTGCGTTGAGGCGTTTCATCTCAACAAAAGCAGTATGTTGCTGCCATTTTGTGCCATCTGAGTTGAAGCGAGTTGAGGTGCTTCACTTAGGCAAATGTAGTGCTCTCCTACCATCTTGCTGCACCGTGGTGCCAACAATGTTGAAGCGCTTCGTTTATACAAGAGTGGTTTTCTGCCATTTTGCAGCCTCTTGGTTCCAAGGAACTATGGCCGAGTGAGTTGAGGCATTTCACTTTGACAAAAGTACGGCTTTGCCGCCATTTCATGGTATCTGCAGACAATACTGACCTTTTTAAGGGGGTTTCAGCTCAGCACAAATTGCAGTTCACTGTATTCCGTCAGGATCCCTACTACGTGTGTGTGGGGGGGGGGGGACACCCTCCTTCACATTCTTATAACGGACTTTATTGTAACCATAAATATATCACAAAGCAAGATTCCAAACCAGTTTCACATAATTTCAAAGCTTGTCCTCCCAGTCTAGATGCAACACTTCAACACACTTCCATGAGACCAAAGTGCATTTATGCTCACGGTTGTTGAAAATCAAAATGGACCCACTGATGCCAACCTAGAGCTTTTGTCGCTACTTTTCAGATCTCACCACCCACCAACTATTGGTGTCCAAAAAGCACCTTGCAAGAAATTTAGCTATTTTTCAAATGTGTGTGTGTGTGTGTGTATCTTGCGATGACACAAAGAGAACGTTGACGTTTTTTTAAAAATCGATACGATTCATTATCTTGATGTGATTAAGCGATTCTCGTCCAACTTTTAATTGGATTTCTACTTTCTACAATGAGAGTTTATTTGGAAAATCAATGGGTCAGTTCTTGCGTCAAGGAAGTCGTCAGTGGGAATTGAGTGGAAAACCACCCTGGGCTAAATGAAACACGCGGGTCATGTTACTTGAACACGAATTACATTTCTGTTGTGTTTTCGAGAAAAGCGCAAAACTGATCTTGAACGCAAGTGCGAAATGAATAAAATATGGGGAGCATCCCGGAAGCGGAGACATGGCGAAACGGGAACCCCCGGAGCCAAACGAGCAACCGGGCCCAAACGGTCAGATTATATTCGCCATCTACTTTCCACTTAATCCGTGTCTCGCAACGCCAAAGCGCGGCAGGTACACGCGGCCCGGAGACGTACACGGCAACACAAATTGATGATTATTTTCTTGATTATTTTCTTTTGTTCAACCAGATGTCACCGACAGCCCAAACAGCAGGTGGCCGCTAATTGAATTAGTCCACTTGAGCAACCATCCCGAGAGATTACCAGCTTCCCTCTGCGGCCGCTATCGAAGAGGGAGTCCTTTAGCAAATTAAACGTTGATCCCGTCTCGTTCGGGTTGACCTGATTAGATGATTTTATTTTGAAATTAATCAGGACGCGCGGCGATAAAGTCACGCTGAGGTTATCTCGACCTGAATCTCGCAGAGAATTGTTGACCGTTAAACTTGTCGGTCCAGTCCGTCTGTATTATCAGCACAAAAACCGTGCGTGTTTTCGAGAACACGCGTCCGTCTGTTGAGTGCCGTTTACGCACGCCTCACTGAGATTTGAGAACTTAACAGGATGAAGGAACTGCCGCTTGGGCTCGTCGACTGATCCAATTCTTCTTATTTCCCTTGCATGCATACCTATTGGACGGCGATGTCCAAAGATCTTGATGCAGAGTGATTAATTATTATTATCCCCCTATTTGGACAAAACCACTGAAAGAAGTGCAACACAACACTTTTAAATGGGTTTTCTCTCTCGAACTAAGAAAAAAAAAGCCACATTAGGCGTTCCAAATTCCAGTGAAATACTGTTATTATCACATCGAAAGGTAAGGAAACGAACAAGAGCACTTGCCTAACAATTTGGAACACAGTGAAATGCAAGCAGAGGCATTGTTGAATTACATACAATCTTAATCATGTCATCATCTCGTTCTTTGGCGTAGGATTTCCTTCATGATAATCGCTGTGGCTTAAGATAAATAGGCAACTTGTAATATTAAAAACATCTGAAAGAGATACAAGGAAAAAAGAAAGGAAAAAAGAACAATGAAACAAAAAGGAAAAACTATTATTAAAAATTAGATTTTAGAAAATCATATGTACATCCCTTGTTATGTGAATATGAACAGTCAAACAGCACCCTTGTCCCCCCCACCAAAAAAACGATAATGACATTTTTAAAAAACCCTCCCACTCGAAAACATAAAATACTTCAACACCCACTAAACAGTAGCGTAAACACTCCAACATGAAATATACCATTTTAAATAAAATACCGGCTCTGAAGAAATATATGGGAGAAAAACAACAACTTCAAGTGTCTTCAAGAGAACCAGCGAGGATCAGTGCATGATATTGTGGAAAAAAAATATTGATCGATTTAGTACAGACGCGTGTATCGTTGCACCCCTAATGTTTGTCAACGGTTGCTGTATATGAGCGTGTGCATGTGTGTACAGTATCTAGACACAAAACAATCGAATCAACCTGAGAGGTTTTCCTTTTAGCAGCAGCTTTTCGGTTGCTGGGTGGCAGTCACGGAGGCACAGCTGCGATCCCAAGCGTTGAGTGAAGGCTAGGGTGGCGGGGCTACACGTGGTCTCCGTAAGAGCCGCCGGCTTGGAGCCCCCGCCTGCTTCGGAACGGCACGAACCACAGCGTCTTCCAGTGGGTGCCGCACACCTCGGCTAGGGCCCACTGCCACGATCTCCTCAGGCCATGACTGTGGAGGCGAAAAAGTCAGAGGAAAGAAGGAAAAGCAATCGATGGCGGATCCGTAGAAAATTCCGCAGCCTTACATTTCACTGGAGAATGGTGTCATCTTCTCAATGGTGGTGGTATCCTATCAGGGGAGGGTCAGGTATTAAGACAGACCCGGCACAGATTCTTCACGGCGCTCAAGTGCTCACCGAGAGGATGCCGACCAGCTGCGAATAAAACAAGGCCGACATGCCACCGAACATCACCACACCCATGAGCGCCGAAGCCCGCAACAGGGCCAGCTCGTGCCGCGTCGTGAACTTCTCCTGCCCGGCAAAAAGTGCACGGTCAAGCGACGGGGAGTCGTGTGACGTGGCGAAAAATAAATAAATACATATTCAAGTACCTGGTCAAGGTGCGTGAGGGGCTGGAAGTAATAGTACTGGCAGAAGTCCAGCACCAGCGTGAAGCCACTAAGGACTTGCGTGTAGAAGCAGAGCTGTAGGAAGAGCCAGTGGTTGTCTTCCCCCACGCAGTTATTGATCCTGGAGAGACAAAGCGGTTAGAAATGTTACAGTAATATTTAGAATTGCTCAGATGTGTGGTTCAAACTGGAAATATACCACTATTGGTCGGCGTTATGAGTAGAAATACATACTTCATACTTTTTGTTTTAATTCCACAGGGTTCAACTTTGGGGCCCTTACTATTTTCATTGTATTTGTAGGTTCCATGTGAGGAAAGTTTGGTATTTCTTCAAACGTACTTGCAAATACGCATAAATGTATTTGCCACTTAAATATGCTTACTCCGCAGTGGCAGTTCCACACTTCCGTATGAATGGGAAACCAACATCTTTGTATGTTGATGAGGAGCTACATTAGGTGTAGTGGTTGGGTTAAGTTGTTGTGTTACCGAAGTTACGGAGAGTTGTACATACTGTATGCACACTTTTAGTTCGGTTTTTTTTTCTCCATCTGAAAGCAATTATTTTGGAAGATAATGTTATGAGTGTGAATATATTTCCAGTGGTCCACTTGATATGCCGCACGCCTCTAAAAATGGACGACAGGCCGGAGATGGCTCACGGCCCGGACTTTGCACACCGATTCCTGAAAAGCATTGGGCTACTTGTTACCATGGACAGTGGTGGTCCATCCTGCGCACGCAGTGACCACAACGACTGCAGTGATGGGTCCTTTTGGGCCTCATGAGGTTGCACTTGTTGCACAATTCCCAGTGCTCTCGCTCTGAAACACAAAGGCAGCATATAAGGGGTCGGACTCATCCCCTCATGTCCTGCTTACATACCAGAGTGAGGTATATGGGGGTTCGTAGGAAGATGACCAGGGTCTGCTGTGGATGCCCTGAACAGGGCCGCGAAGCAGAGTGCAGACGCGGCGTAATAACCTAAAGAAAACAATTTTAACTGGGACTTATTTTGAACCCCTTTTCGTGTTAGAGTAAAAGAGGACGAATCTGTGATAATTTTTTGGAGCGTGTAGTCCTTACAAATTACTATAACCCAGGGAATGTGGCCTTCTCTGTAGTGGGGCAACAGAACCAGCTTGGGAACAAAGAAAGAGTTGTAGAGCCAGACCCCAAACACAGCGCTGACACACAGCCACCCCATGGGGTCCACCACAAAGTGCAGTCCGAGTTTCATGGCTGCGCACCTCCAAGGAGACCGGGATGAGATCTATGAAAGGTCAAACATGACACCAGATACACAAATACATTCAAGAATTGCATAAATAGACAATGTGGGATTTGTGTTGGCTCACATCAAGAGTCTTCAATCAACCTTTTGATTTAATGACTTCATAGTCCTTAAGATTTGAAACAGTCGTAATTATAATTTGAAATGGTCTTTCAACAATTTTACAATTTATTTTGGGGTGATTTTTATCTCAAACACCGGAAAATACTGTGCATGACACCTGCATCACTTAATTCAGAATTCAAGACGAGTTTAAATAGATATTTTGTCAAGAACCCCAAATGAAGACGACTGTGTTGTTTTTCTTCAAATGCTTGGTAAAAGAGGGTACAGTACCAGCAGAGCCACTAGCTAGCATACATTAATTACCCTGTAACACACGCACGAGATTCGCGTAAAAATATACAGCTTTTTTGTAATAAAAAGTTCAATTCAGTCACAAATATTACCAAAGTCATTTATGAATAATAATTAAAAAACATACTTTTTTCGTGACGTCCTTTTCGCCGTAGGTGGCCTCGTCAATACTTCCGCATTGAAGTCTCCGTGGGAGGGAGAGGAAGTGTCGAAGCAAGAAAAAAAAAAACCTCCTGGTTTCTTTCCCACAAAATAAAAGCATTCTTCCATAAGTTAGATCATTGAAAAAACCTGCATATAAATAAATGTATTGCGATGGATTACAGGGCCACACTATCATTATATCATTGTTTTATTACTATCATTGTTAAGTTTTCATCATTTCATCTTTGCACGAAAAAAAACATTTCATGAGCTGAAAATCCCCCCCCAAACCCACCACTATAGTTAGAGTTTGCTGAAAAACACATTTAAAAATCAACGTAAATTACAGCAATGTTAAAACTAAACAACAATGCGAGATAAAATCAAAAAACCCTGAAAGACATAACAGCAACAGCCAGAATAATCATTAGAATACGATACCCAGCACCTTAATACAATGATGAAGTTTGAAAGAAAAACTGACTTAAAAAATCAAAAGGAAATCAAATTAACAACAGTGTGTCATCATGTTAGAATGCAGTGACCAAGCCTTGTCCCGTTTCCACCCCTCTGTGTGTGTGTGTGTGTGTGTGTGTGTGTGTTTCTATGCTGCTTCAACAAACCAGAGGCGAGCACGGAGAAAGAAATTTGAATTGGGACTGAACAAGAAATGTGTCTTGGCTGTTAGAATAAGGGGGAAGAATTTCAAAATGGCAAGCCGGCATCATCATCGCCACCATTGAGAAATCCTCAATTTGATAAAATGATGTCAAACGGTGCACAACAACAACGACAAAAAGGCAGCAATGATATAAACTGACATGAACCCACCGAAACGAAAACAGAAAACCCAAAACATTTTAGCAATCCCAAATTATTTGAACAACACAAAAAATATATTAGCAAATGAAAAGTATGTGTTATTCACCATTGTTTTTGGGTGATCGTTCCGAGACTCATGTACACGCTGGTTGTGTGTTCCGCTCTTTGGGACCAGTCAAATGACGAGGTAAAGTGTATGTAAGAGGTGGGGGTGGGGGGTTTAGACAGTTAACCCTCTTTTCCAGTGCACAACTGTGTCGAAAAAAAAAAAGCCATTAAAGAAGAATACAGATTTTGTTTCGGGTATTAACATCAGGTCGAACTGGCCTGGTCTGACCGGACAGAAATCATAGGTGGGCGTGGAGGAAGGTCTAGTTTGAGCAAGGGGTGAAGAAGGCAAAAGGCAAAACCATTTGTGTGTGTGCGCGTGTGTTTATATGGGAGTCCTGGCTCAGCTGAGAGCCTGCTCATGCGTTTCGCAACACTTGTGAGGAAAAACTCCAGCAAACTAAGGCTCCGCATTTCATCACGAAGTTTCATATGATCCTTCAAAGAGAATGTCCTGCCCGGAACCGTTCTACAAAAAAATAAAATAAAATAAAAATAATAGTAAAATAAAATTTTAAAAGGACTGTTGAGAATAAATAGCAAGAAATTGATAAGAGCGCTCAGGAGCAGATCCGACATGCAGTGGAGTGGTGACGAGAAAAAACAAAACCAAAAATAGAGAAGAACCGACTGCCTTGGAATCGGAACCTCGAGAAAGTAAGGTGAGAACGGCTTGCCCCGCTTGAAACCACTGGCGTTCATTAAACTGGACCCCCACCCCCCTCGTTGGCTCACCCCACTCAAAACCTGCTCCTCCATCCGCCCTTCAAGCCCCGCCCTCCCAGCCGCTCACAGCTTGAGCTCGTTGGCGATTTTGGACGCAATGTTTTTGAAGGCGATGGACGTGCCCGAGATGCGCTTGAAGCGCACGCCGTTGAGCGACAGCCGCGGCAGCTTGCACACTTCCATCTCCCACTGGACGAAGTCGTCGCGCGCCGGGTTGCCCGACACACACAGCAGCATGTAGCGCTCGCGCAGCTCGTACTCGCAGCTGTTGGAGTCGAGCACCTTGCGGATCTCGCGCATCATCTCCGTGGGCTCCATGGACGACGTGGTCTTCATGGACCAGGTGAAGCGCAGCGATCGCGGCTTGGCTGAGTCCTTCTGGCGGCGATGGCGGGAGGTGTGCCCGTACCGCCTGGGAAAACAACAACGCCTCGTTGCAAAAAGAGCTTCATTCGGGTCAGTCTGTAGGCTTGATGCATGCATGCATGCACGTATGTGTGTATTTATACTCGTGCATCCTGGCAATGGAACACAATTCGATATATTTTAAAGCGGAACGATTCCATTTGGTTCGAATCTGATTCATGGCATGTTGAAATGTGTTTGGTAAGACTGCAGAAAGTTGTCATGAACAGTGAATAGACTACAAGTCAAAATGCTGAGAAAGTTCACTATGTGAGTAGACAAGCTGCCTTTATTTTAGCGTAACCCTAACCCAGGGGTGCCCGACTCGTGGACTGGTCCCAAGTTGATTGTGAGGGGGTTAAAAAAAATTGTGTGTGCGGATGCATTGTTGTAAATTTTATACATAGTATTAGTGCACTCTAAGCATCCTATCAGTTTCACTTTCACAAAAAAGGTATTTCAAAAATAATATAAGATGAAAAAAGCAGGCCACATTTGGATGCACCTGACAATAGCGTTCTTCTGAGCCTGACTTGTTGCGATGCAGTCGTACATACCGGTGTTCCCAGATCCTGGTGAGGAGTTGTTCTCGTCATTGTTGGACGAGGAGGAGAGAACGCCGCCGGACGTCTTGTCGGACTTGTCCACGTTGCTGCTTAGCATGGATCTGGAGGAGGGGCAGGGGGTGGGGAGAGGGACAGAATTGTTTGAAAATTCAAGTACGAATAAAGATGAGGGAGACGATGAGGACAACGAATGAAGACCAAAAAAAAAAAAAAACAATTACGTACCCCTGTGCGTGATTGTGTGCCTCTCTCACATGACGGGGGCACACAAGCACACATTTGGGTGCAGAACGGAGATGATTTCCCTCACGCGCACGCACCCACACACCCATGCAGGATCACCTCCACACCATCACTCGCGCCACTAATCTGCCATCCTGATTGGTCGAGCCGTTACCACCATCACCACCCGATTAAAGCCCAGCTCAAAGATCATCTACTGCGCTTGACGTCGGTCTACTGATTGGCGGGTAGGCGGGGTGGGCTGGTTCGGTTCTGTAGCTCACCTGCTCCCTTCTTCCCGACCCTCTCCCTCATACGGACTCCTCGGGAAAAATCAACACAAGTTTAGACTTTTTGAGCCCCTGAGAGTAAACCGCGTGCAGTCCCGCCAAACCCAACCAAGTCAAATTCCACTCCAGCTTCGAGGAAGGCTTGCGGTCCGTGTGCACTGACCCAGCTGTCTGTTTTATATCGCCCCCAGGTGGCCAAGGCAGGCAGCAGCACAACGACCATTTCGATTGATGCATCTTTTGACTTTTATCAGGCACCACTGTATGTTTATATACAGGACAACATTTTGGAGTACTATTACACACACATCGCACCATTTTTTAAAAATGATTGTTTTCGGGCGAAGGTTGGAAGAATGGCATTGCCATTCGCTTCAATGGACAAAGCTGAATCGAGCGTGGTCACGGAGCGTATTCAATTTGTATCTCAAGGCACCACTCTGTCTAAATGCGGAAATCACATGTTCTGACCATCAGATGGCGCAATGGTGCAGCTACACATCTTGGATCAAAATACAACACGAAAAATGTTTAAGAGCAGCAAGTCGGATGGATGACTTCTTTCTCCACTGGAAATGTAAAGGCTATTCAGACCATGACTTGCATCATGCAAATATACATTGTGTGTGTGTGTGTGTGTGTGTGTGTGTGTGTGTGTGTGTGTGTGTGTGTGTGTGTGTGTGTGTGTGTGTGTGTGTGTGCGCGTGTGTGTGTGCACAGTATTAAAAGTGTCCAGCCAGAGAAGGTCAAAGCCATCCAGTTCTGTTGCTGCCGCTGTTAAAGAGAGGCAGTGAGAGGAAAAGAGTGATAGAGTGCAGCCTCAGGAAAACAAAAGCCCCATCCCTTTGGGGTCCGCTCCTCCTTTCCGCCTCCATCCACTCCCCCGACTCGGTAAAAAGAGGAAGAAACTGGATGACATTCATCATTCATGTAGGCCTCTTTTCCAGGGGGGAGAACACAACATGTTGCATCTGCGGCCAAGACAGGAAGGTAGGAACATACTTGGCCTGTTCTCATTTCTCACACTCTACCTGGCAGTTAATTGTTGGTGTGCCAGTGTGTGTGGGTGTGTGTGTGGGGGGGGGGGGCGAAGAGAAGGAGAACTGAACTGAGATGTTACTGTGTCGCGTGATGGTGATGACAGCGAGCAGGCGAGCGAGTGAGTTTGGTGCGTGGGCAGGTGAGGAGGGACATTAGTGGCGTGAACAACCCCCCCAAAATAAACAATAAATAATAAAGAAAATACAAAGGGGCCAAACACAGCTCAACTCAAAACCAGAAGGAGCTTAAAAACAAAGGGGGTGGGGCCCAACCACAGGAAATCAATAAATAGGAGAAAAGATAAGGCTCAAGGCACAGGGAAAGAGTTCAACAGAGCTGCACAAAACACCAAAAGGGGAGGAAATACTGATATGTAAAATAAATATGAAGAAGAGGAGAGTACACAATATATATTGATAGTTTACGTGGGGGGGGTGTTGGCCTACCTTCTTGGAAACCTGAACGAGAGATTTCTACAAGAACAAAAAGAGGGATAAGAAAGAAAGAGAAAGAAACGTACGTATAAACGTGTGTAGTCACGACACGCTGCCTTCTCAAGAGCAAAATTTGGCAATCAAAGCATCGGGACTCATCAACGGCCTCCGCAATTGCTTTTATCAGTGCCGTGGTTCATGTATGTGCTCGGACGATAGCGGACGCACAACGAGACACAATGCTTTCGAGCGGCTCGATTGCCACACGGTGACGTTGCAACACTGGTCGAGGTGATCCTGAAAACAACCGCCGCGCCAATACGGGCGGCACGCTGAGAGGGAAACGCACACTTTCCACGGTGAACAAAACAACACGTTGAGCACACACAAACAAAACCAAGACGACCACATGCGCTGAAAGAATCAGCAGCGACCTCATGGAGTAACGTTTGTCGGACACGCGTAGCTTTTACGTACACAATCGGTCATTTTTTTGTTTTTTAATAAGTCCTGAATATCAATAAAGTGCACCGACTGCAATCAGGTGAAACGCACGATGCCTAAAGTCTGCCAGCCCAACTTCCTTTCCACTGCGAGAAGTTGTCATGTGTGACAAGGTGTCCACGCCTGCAGTATTAATAGTTACGGCAAGAGCGATCTGCGCGGTAACCATGGTTACCGTCACCACAGCGTTACAGTAGCTCTGCGTGGGAGAACCTCGAGAGTGCCTGTGTGGCTGCGCGTCCGCCCACGCGCGGGACGTTGGATCGTTCCTTTGCCACAGCGCTCTTGACGCTAAAGGACTTCCTTTGATTTAAGCCGACCACTTCCTGCTCCATCGTCCGCCTCATCTAGGATAACAACAATGCGGCCTCCAGCCTCACGGTTGCTTTTTATTTTCGGGGGGCCTCGTCTGACCTGCTCCATTCTTTAAGACACTCTGCCAAGCAATCCCACTTAGCTTCCTTTATTTTTTTCAATTGTATTTTTTAATTTAATAACTTTTTTAAAATTATTTTAATCATTAAAAAACAATTTACATTAAATAATTGATTAATTTGCAAAGTAAACCAATTCATGCGTGCATTTATATTATCAAAAGTCCTGTAAGGTTAAAATGTAGTGAATTTGTGAATGGTAAATCTAATGATTATTTTTCCGGGGCGGAGCAAGAACTTTTCCGTGTGGTGCCTCGGGTGACACGACAACTCACTATAAAAATCAAGCCAGCGGTTGTGCCTCGGCTCCACACAGTGCACATGGCCGAGAGGTCCTTGCTGATCATACCATCTACAGTCAGGGTGTCAGGAACTAAAATGCACACCTTGCCCAATACATTCAACATACAAGCAGGAACTCAGCTAAGTAAAGCTATGTTTTGCTGAGCTTAATTCAGTGGATTGTGGATCATTTAACGATTTATAAATTACTTTTGTAATTTTAAATTGTAATCGATTAAATGATTTTGTGTGAAGATTAAATTTGCCATTTGAAAAAGAATTACAATTCATTAATCATCAATAATATGATTCAAAATGAGTATACATGATCTTCGGAAAAGAAAGTCTTTGACCTCATCTACAACGGACCTGGATTCTCTGGCTAAGGTCAAAATCAACATTGGTGAAGGCGGTTAAAATTTCATCTCGCCTTACGTGTCACTTGTTTATTAACCAGCACCAACGTGGCGCATCCGAATTAACCGAGATGGGACTCAAAGTGTGACTCAAGTCAAGAGTGGAACGCAAAACCGCAAAGACTCCCGCCGCGAGGAGCAAAATTATGGCGGAGAGTCAGCTGCTCGCACTGCGTTCCCTTCAGACACGTCAGCAAGAGCGCATCGACGGACGGGCAGGAGCGGCCGCCGAACAGAGATGACATCGCCTTACAGTCGGTGGTTCCTCGGAGGATGTGAGCACATTAAATGACATGTAACATAAACCTAGTTATTTTCTGCTCAGCCTGAAACCTCAAAGGGCCCAAAAAAAGCTCAAGCTGTACGCGCACTTCAAGGAAGCGGCTGCTATCGCGACGGCTTTCCACTCGCGGCGAGGTTTATTTCTGTCACGCTCATCCGCACGAGCAGAATTTGGAACTCTTGTCATTTTCTGCCACGTCCACTCCACTTCTCCTACATCCTTATACGCTACCATTGAATTAGATCTTTTTTCCTTCATTTTAGCATACTTCTCTTCAGCGCCACTCACCTGCGCACGAACTTTGACGTGAACTTGCTGAAAATCCCCGTGGCACCGTGCGTCCTGCGGGCCTGGCTGTTGCCATGCGAGAGCGACGGCGACGCAGGCCCGCCGGGGTAAGCCGAGCCCTGCTGGTCCCGGGCACCCCGTTGCTGGCCCGCGTGGAACGTGCTGCGGATGCCCACCCCCCGGGAGAAGTTGGTGCGGTCCGTCACCGCGGCGCTGCTGATGTTGTGGGCCGACGGGGAGGCGCCGGGCGCTCGCTGAGGTGGGCCGCTGCAGGAGAAAGTGGAGGGCGGAGTGGGTGAATCATGAGAGGAAGTCAAAGGCAGCAAGAAAAACATGAACAGAAAGCTCGCTGGCACTACGAGGGACATATGATGGAAAAGGCATTTTCTTCACTGCCTCGGTAATCCCATGCCACAATTCAATCAATTCACAATTCACCAATGAGAAACTCCCGGCCGGCTATGGGGAAAAAGGCTTGGTGTGTATGGGGGAAAATAGCACAGCTTCAGATTGTGGTACACCGGGTGACAGAAATATATCAAGACACTTTGGTATCACTTGAATGACCCTTTCTTCTGGCGGGACCGCCTTGGGGCAGTGTACGATAGACGGGCCTAATGTGAATTTAAACGTCTCCGCTCATTTGAACGGTACTAATGTGAGTCATTGTTGGCAGAGGATAAAGAATAGGATGGTAGTCACTGTTATAGTTGTTGCACAATGAGCTTTTTGCACCATTATGAGACTGAACGATCAGTAGTCATCACATCTTTCGTTCCATGAACCACACGCTCAGTCGTAAACGTCATGTGTAGGCAAACAGAATGTGAAAATTTTGAATGGCCATGTATGCAGCTGAAACAGGTAGACTTCCACATAACATTTTAATACATTATAATCAGGCTGGTCTTGAAAAAAGTGTTTTAGGGGGAAGGTGAGGTCGTGGCTCCTGCACTCCTCTATGGGTATGAACAATACCTTCTCTCCTGCGCTCCCAACCAGGTTCTGAACAGCCCGACCGAGCTCATTGCTGAAGGACGCATGCAACATAATGAGACTTCAACGTGGAGCAGACTAAAGCCTCAAAGACCTCCGAGGGCCACCTTGACATTTACTCGGCGTGTTGCTCTTTTTAATCTTCTGAAAAAGGTCCTGCTACTTGTACAATATTGAGAAAATATTCGGGAATTATCAAAGGGGCCAATAACAAGACTAAAACACACAAGCCAAAAACAACAACAAAGCTCACACGCCAACGCACTGTCGATGAGTCAATGTGACATTCTTTCTGAGATGGAGACAGGTGTTCCCGAACCTTTGGCTGCAGGCAGCCGAAAAACAACCACATGCATTGCGTCTACTTTGTCCGGGCGTTCCCCCGAGCGGCAAAGGGTGCACTCAGCATCCTCATGGAACGCTCCACTGCATTTCTAGATTCAGAACCCACAATTAACTGAAGAAAAAAAAAAGAAGTAAAAACAATGAAGGTTCTCCTCATTGCCACAAAAAACCTCAACGACTTGAATTATGACATTGAACCCGCACACACTTACAGTATGGCCTGTACACTTTCAGTTTCAAAGTTCCCACCGTTCTCCGGGATTCACCACACACTCGTAAATCCAAAATCCTTTTTAATAGGCACAGGTAAATTTGACCCAGGACAGCACCACTGCACATAAACTTTGTAGCACTGGTACAACAGAATGACGTTTTTAAATTCCACTTTTGTCCATTTGGGGTTGCTTGAAATGAGTCATCAGATTTCAAAGCAAAAGAATGACATTCAGGTTACTTTTGTTGCTGTTAAAAAATCCAAACGGGTCAATTTTGCTACAACAGCACACAGGGGTTTCCTAGTAACAAAAAAAAAGCACACCAAGGGATTGTCGTTGACCAATAATCAAAGTTATTATCGTTTATGAGAACTGACACTGAAAAGGCATTTTCATGAACGAAACATTAAAAAAATGAAAACACAAAAAGAAAAAACATTTGAAGCTGAGACTGCATCTCGTGTTTATAATACTAAAAAATATAATTCTAGTAAAAATGTCCTTTGTTTTCATCTTTGTCAATTACTATTACACATACTTTCATGGTTCACTTTAAATTTATTATTTCAGTGTTGCTGTACGTTCATACACAAGAAGGAAGGTCTTTTATTTTTAATCTTGCACTTGCTAAATACTCCAAATATGGGGGGAAAAAAATCAAACTAACACTAAAACTAATCAATTATTTTAAATCTTGCACTTGCCAAATACTGCAAATATGTCGAAAAATCAGAAGCTAATTAACTCATCCAAATTAAACCAAAACAGTTTTCTTTAAAAAAAAATGTTCTCAGAGTGTGTGTGTGTGTGTGTGTGTGTGTGTTTGTGTGTGTTTTTGACGAGAGACTTGCCTGGGTCGTGGTGCATGCAGGTCAGAGGGGCATGGATGATTGGAGGAGGACAAGGACTTGTGGTGGCGGGGGCGCGAGGATGAGGAGGAGAGGATGGCGGCGGCTGAGGCAGTGGAGGCACGGGAACCCGGAGTGTTTAGGCTGAGAGGGACGATGTCAGGACAAGACACACACACACACACACATACACACACACACACACAGTTGTGTGTGGGTGGGCAGTGCAGTGAGGTGGAGCATGGTTAGAGGCAGCACATATTAAAAAAGGCTAAATGAGAGGTGGGGAGGGTGAAGAGAAAACAGGAAGGCGGGACAGAGGAAGCGTCGAGCAAGCCGTTTGAGCATTTATTTGATACCCTACTAGAACTCTGGAGCAAAACACGGACAGAATAGAACAACAACCAGAGGCAAATATTCTTTGTCCTCTGCAAAACAAACAAACAAAATAAACAATAATTACAGCATCTTATTGAGTCACTTTGGGTAATAGTATTTGTGCTATTTGTTTGTGCCATGACAGGCGCAGTTTATTTAAAAAAAAAAAAATTATGGCCGGCTGGCACACCCAACTTCTGCACAGTAGCCCATTTTTTTTGAACCAGCGCTTAAAAAAGCGCAGTTTTATTTGTATTATTTGTAAAGTGGTTGTAACGGTAATTTACGTGGTCTGGGGTCACTGTAAGTATAAGATCAAAAATCACTATTCATTCTCGGTCTTTACGAACAAAATAGCAAAAATATACGGAAGGTGGGGCTGTCGCGATCTTCTGCCTGTGCGAGACTGCTCGCTGCCCTTTTATGACTCCCAGCTCCGGCCCATTTGTTCTGCAAGATGGCGGCTGTTGAGCGAGTTGGTCAGACTTGTGCATAACTGTATTAGACTGACTCCCAGTGGCCAAAGCGAGCACACCAGAAGGAGCAGTACAAGAAATTGAATTGCAGCATCAAATCCCATCGTAGTTACAAATTATATCAATCAGACAAAGTTGCCTAAAATATCATCGAGTGCTATTTTTCCTTATTAATAAGTAGTAGCATGTCAAGTAGTCTACACTTTTGTCAAGTGGCATGTCACTGTTCCGAGTAGTGTGCAACACTGTCTTACTGGAGATGACCACGGGCGTAGTAGTACATGGACGATACAGCGCACTAGTAGGAAATGCAAAAAAAAAATGCTCTTCCAGCTTGCCACAGAAGTGCAGACAGACAGACAGATAGACGGACAAACAGGAGGCTAACTGCTCAAACTTGCACTGTCACGATTGAAAGGGGAAGTCAGGTTAAAGACGTGTGTTCAATGCACCCCTCGTCCAAACAAGGTACTGTGATTACTATTAACTTTGTGGAATATGAATTAAGCTGCAAAAGCCACCCATCTTTATCCATCCCAAATTTGCCACTTGAACCAGAATGCCGTGATGAGATGAGTGCGGGTGCATAAAACAGATTGTAAAAGAAAATGTTAGACTGGACTTCCCCCCTTCAAATAATTCATGATGAGTAATGAGTTCACCTATATCTATATATCTATCTCTATATCTCGTTTGGCTACACCTGACAACCACGTTTGTGGGCTGCGGGGTGAATTTTAATGCGCAATGGCTGTGTGTGCGTGGCCGTTACTGTGTAAGCCTATTAAGGGGGACCACGTCACGCCGCTAGGAGTTAATATTCTATCACAAGTCATTTTAATCTCCTTAGAGAGGGGAGGGCGAGAACCCAAAGACGAGAATGGGAGAAATAAAGGTGGGGAAAGGAAAAGGGCTCCGATATTAAATAAAAGAGCACAGGGGCAGAAAGAAAAGAAAGCTAATTGGGGAGTCAGTAGGGGTTGACACATACTGGATACAAGAATGAATGACGTGACTGAAACCCACAAGAGGAAAAAAAAAAGCAGTGTTGTCTCAAATGACCACTGGAGGATGAACAAATAAAAACAGATTCTCTTTTTGGTAGTAGGCCATTTGAGACTGGCGAAGAGCCAAACAAGTCACGGAGCGGTGACAAAAATGGAAGGCTGCGTCAGTAGGGAGATTGAGGGGTTCGTGTTTTATGCGAATGAAAAGCTACCAACAAAGCTTTGGTCGGTTCAGCGTGAGTGCTGCGTACGTCTTTCCGCTGCGTGTGCGGACGTGTGCAAGGTGTGTTCAGTGCAAGTACAACTCCGGGTGATCAAGCACTTTTGACATTTGCGAGCTCCTATTGAACGGTCAAGGGAAAAGCGGCTCATGTCAATGTGTGCTCACCAAATTCCGCCACTGTTGCGCTGGTTTCCGTCAAACCCACTTAGGTAATCTGTATAATCTACTGGAGGTTTGGCCTAAATTCTCAAGAAAGCCTGATTTCCTCATCCGGCAGGGTGGGATGGGGTCAAATCTGGAGTAGTTCTCCCTGAGCCGACTGGCGCAGCTCAGGAGAGCACCAGCCAAAGTCTGGGACTGAGCCACAGACAGCTGGCAAGATTGCCTCATTCGCAAAGCAGGGTGAGGCAGTTTGTCGTACACTATGTTAGCCAAGCTTCCTCCCAGACGGCTTCGGGTCGCTAGCAAAGAGAAAAAGAAATCGCCTATGTTTGTATGGCGTTCGTGTATACCTGTCCTTGCCATTCTGGATGCCCTGACCCAGTGTGGCTCTCTCAGTCAGAGGGGAATTCCGACTGCGACCAGTGCCAGTTGACAGGATGCTATTCTGAAAGGATAAATGACAGGAGTCAACCAATAAAACGGATTGGACTGAAAACAAATAAAATGTCACCAAATGGCCATGTCTGAAAAACGGAACAACTCTGACAAATGTTGTCATTTCACTCTGGGTCCATGTTCCGTCTTGTTCTAGTCACAAGGTCACAAATCAGGTTAATTACTAACTAGCTTCCATTTTGATCTTTGGAACACTTCATCAGATAAAATACAGCCAACACCTGTATTTTTTAGATTTCCCTTGAGTATATTGTCAATGGCGTAGGGCTCAATGATTGTGAAAAACCGAATGGGGATTATAAATACAAAGATTTTTTTCAAGGTCCTATTCCAAAGCATTTTTTCTTTTTAACAAAGAAGCTCAAGCCCATCTGTATTCCAATCAACAATATCAGATTTATTACAAACACATTTCGGTTTTATAGATTAGGTTTACGCTGGTCAAATAAACCATGAGTTCATATCAAAGACAATTTCTATATGTTCCTCCAATTGGAGTTGTTAACTTACGAAACACTGTCTTGCAGTCTTTTAAGCGTTTCATTAAAACGACATGCAAACGTATGGACGGCACCACAAGCACTGAATTTATCTGGAGACGATCTAAGTAAGCCATAAAATTCAAATGAAACCGGAGTCATTCTTCTTCAGCCCTCAATTTGGGAATTCATGTGGTGGAAATGCACCGGAGCTCACAGTGGAGGGCGTGGCGCTCTTCTTGCGGTCGGAGGGAACCAGGGGGCTGGCCGGCACCTTGGTCGTGGAGCTGCCTGACGAGCCTTTCCTCCCGGAATCCTCTCCGGCAGTCCTGTTGTCTGCTTGCCCCCCTCTCCTTGAGTAAGAGGAGCCTGGAGAGGAGATATTGAAGTCAACATCTTTGCAGACCAAAATCCTGAAATCTGGGCAATGCCCCTTGCCGCCATTTTGAATGTAATCCCAGCGAATCCCCCCCCATCTTCTTTGCCCTTCACTGACATACGCCAGGCTCACCCTGGTCAGTAGCTCTGCGGTTTTGAGGCTTCTGGTTGGACGATACGCTGCGCTGTACCTGAGAAAGACGGAAAGGACATTGAGGTCGCTTTGGGATTCAGCTGAGCACTCGAACATGTGGGTAAATGAGGTTTGCGGAAATGGTGATTGTGACGCCGCCGTCATTTATGGCAGCGACTGGCCACAATACAGAGGCTATTGGTTAATAATGGTTCCCATTGTACCTTGTGTGGCGGGGAGGGGGCATTTATGTTGCTTACATCACTTCCGGGCCGGGCCTTGATACCACCCTCATCCAGCTGATAAACAAAAGATTAATGGAGATATTTAACGACAGCCTCAATGCTGACAGGTCCGTGTCACATTGAGATCCTGACGGAAAAAAAACAACAACAAAAACTGTGGTACTAGTGTGCACCTCAGAGTTCCTATAATCCAGTAGCAGGTAGGTAGCCATCACGTCGTTGTACTTCTGATTCACCAGTGAGTCCTGGATCTCGTCCTGAGAGAATCCCATCTGCAGCATAATGTCTTTGCGTGCGTGGGATATTTCACTGTTAGACTTGTGAACTAAATATATAAATCACCACCGTGTGTATGTGCCCACCTGTCCTCCTGGGGTCCTTGTAATCTGGTTGGGGTTCAATGTAGGGTTTGAGTTCTTCCTCCTCGTGTCCCACATTCATCCATCGGTCCCTCATTATCTGCTGCTGGGAGAAAAATCACTAAAACACTTTAGCGACGGACACATCAGCCATGAAAAACATTTTAGAGGGTCTTGCAGAGAAAGGTGGCGTGGTGATGTGAGTTGATGTGGGTACCTCAAGGCTGCCTCTTTTGGAGGGGTTGAGGATGAGGAATTTCTTCAGCAAGTTCTCACAGTCGGTGGACATGTAGAACGGAATCCTGTATTTGCCACGCAGAACACGTTCTCTCAACTCCTGGAATTGGACAGGGCAAAGTTATTATATGGTAATTCTCACTTCCCACCCTTCATCTAACGGAAGAAACAGTCAAACAAAACCAAATGCTAAATGGCAAAAACAAGTATCCCTTCGATACGGTGGACCACAGTACTCTCTTGGCTCGTTCGCAGCACCAGATGGGCATTCGTGGTTGCGCTCTTGAGTGGTTTGGCTCCTACTTGGCTGGCAGGACTTTTTGTGTTTGTCTTGGTTGCTCTGAGTGCCACTCTGCCCACTGCCATATGGTGTTCCACAGGGTTCAATTTGGGGCCCCTGCTGTTCTCATTTTATTTGCGGCCATTAGGTTCCGTCTTACGAAAGCATGGCATTTCCTTACGTTGCCATGCGGATGACAGTCAGATCCATGTCCTGCTAAGCAAAAAGGACGTCATCGCCTCAGGGCCATTTCTGTCTTGTCTGAGAGGAAAGCAAAGCATGGATGGCACCGAACCTTTTCAGTAAAAGAAAAGAGAAATTCAGGTGTTTGTGTCAGGTGTCAGTGAGCCTTGTACATCCCTCCCTGCTGTCTTGGGCCTGATCCCCCTTATCCTCATGAGGGTTGCGGGTATGCTGGAGCCTATCCCAGCCATTTTCGAGCAGTAGGCCAAACCTGTTGCCAGTCATTTGCAGGGCACACACAGACAAACAACCATTCACACCCACAATCACACCTGGGGAGAATCTAGATTGGTCATTTAACCTATTGTGCAAGAAAAAAAGTGTACTACAGTACATAAACCATAAATAGTAAGGCAAGTAACGTTGGTGTTTAACAAAACCACACACAGACTGAGGCAGTGAAATGGCAAACTTGCTAAACCGAGATACTTCACAGGAATGTTAATATCAACATCACATTTGGTATCAGATCGCCCACCCAAAATGTGTCGGCATGTCCAGGATGCGTCACGTGGGTGCTGCCTGACTTTACAGCATGATAGGTGGCGTGAAGAAAAGCAGTATGCACCAAGGCTTAATCACTTCTCATCGAAATACGATTCTAATAAATAGTCACTCTGGCTCATACTGCCATAATCCACTTGGTAGAAGGAAAAGAAGCCAAGAAGAGAAACGCTGCAACCACCCACACTAAACAGACAGACCGCTTATGTAAGACATGGATCCACACGCATATGGACTAGTCTGCCGGTCCAAACCTTGAGATTTTGTCCATCGAAAGGCAGAGAGCCGCTGACGAGCGTGTAGAGGATGACCCCCAGGCTCCACACGTCCACCTCGGGCCCATCGTACTTCTTGCCCTGGAATAGTTCAGGCGCAGCGTACGGCGGGGAGCCGCAGAACGTGTCCAGCTTGTTCCCCAGAGTGAACTCGTTGCTAAAACCAAAGTCTGCGATCTTGATGTTCATGTCGGCGTCCAGGAGCAGGTTCTCTGCCTGCAAACGGACAATTCAAACCGAATGGGTGGAGGACAATTTTTCGGATGTGGAGAAATACTTTGGAAGCCTTGCTACTTGAGTGTGCCTGAAATATTGGTTAATACAGTGGAGGGGTTGCAGTCGCAGGCAAGGTAGCACACAATGGGCAAACTCAGCGATGACACTTCCTGAAGCTTGAAGGGAGTTATTGAGCAAGTGGGCCCTGGTTGCCTAGCAACAGGTGCACTCTCCTTTTCACTTGCTCTAAATATTCTCTACCTTCTGCGCGATTTGCGATCGGGAGGCTGGAGACAGCTTGAATGGAAACGATTTTGACGATGATGAGGGGTAAAAATCCTACACTGTAACCGCTGCACTGCATTATTGATGAAAGTAACATTGATCGCTTTACTGAGAAATTCAGACTTATTCAACAACAAATAAAACTCCACATCAGTGTTACGGCTGTGACATTGTTTTCATGCCAACCCACTGATGAGTGGGATTAGAAAACTTTTTTTGGGACTGTATAAGAAAATAGTGACAGCTTTAATGCAGTAAGTGTATGACGCGATAGAAAAAAGAGGCTTGGTCGCCACCATTTCATAATCATGTGTGAGTGTGTTTTGTCACCTTGAGGTCTCGGTGTACTATACACTTCTGATGGCAATACTGCACCGCTGACACAATCTGGGGAGTGAGAAAGTGAGCAAGGGACAGAGAGCAGAAGGAGAGTGAGTGAATAACGCATGGAAAAAAAAACACAATTAGGAAGCAATTGTAAAGATAACGCAGGGCTGGACGGTTGTTCTTTTTTGGGAGGGGCTTCTGCATTTTTAAAGTGATGTGCATTGTCTACTGTCTACTTAACAAGAGATGGGGAGGGAGTGGCGTTACTCAAGCTAAGACAAACTGCATTCTGGATCATCGAATGACGTTAAATTGTTTGTTGTTACTTATCATGTATCATTTACAGACAAGTTTGGACAAACGTTTTTTTTTAATGCCGGGAGAAAGCACTTTTTTGATGCTGGGAAATGTTTGAAAACTTCCAAACCTGTTCTGAATGCTGCTGCTTTGTGTGTAAGCCATCAAAATGGCAAATTGAAGGAATTTATATTGACGCATTGGAACATACCTGTCGGAATTTGGCACGGGCTTCTTTCTCCTTCATCCTGCCATGAGCCACCAAGTAATCAAACACCTCTCCTACAAGACGGGCACACAATTGGGGCTCCATTCCACTCCTGCACTTGAATCAAAAGCTCCCGCACGTCACATGCTCGCTCACCTCCGCTGGCGTACTCCATTACCAGGTACAAGGTCTTTTCGGTCTCGATCACCTCAAAGAGCTTAACTAATTGATGGTGGAGGAGAATGCAAAAAGATACTGAGTGGCCATCATTTGCACCCTTTCCGTTTTGTTTGAAGCGTGGCCGTCCTTTTAACTCACCTATGTTGGGGTGGTTCAACATCTTCATGATCCTCACCTCCCGGAAGAGCTAGCAAACACAGAGACGGCTGGGTCAAACACTCAACGGACACAGGCGGCGCTCCAAACTAAATAAACACCATCTTGAGGTTTGCGTGTTCCTGCCAATAGAAAGTCTATGTGTCCATGGCAACACCACATGTGGTCTGGAGGCCCTTGATTAGGGGCTTAACGATTTTTAAAATAAGCAAATTGCTGTTTTTCTTTCCCTCAATATTGCAATTGAATATGCTGTTTTTTAAAACAAACTCCCTCAAACTCTAGCGATTAATTTACCTGTATCTCAAGAAACAATAGTCGATGCATTGTATCGTGTGAATGTTTTGGCTTCATCGGTTAGGCTTACACTAACATAAAAGCAAACGAACCATGAATTAACATGAAAGACAGGTTTTCAACTTCAATGCCAGTTCACTTACAAAATATTTTCACTGCAACAACACCGTTCTACCAAAGTGCGCCAAAAACTTAAATCAGTGAGTCATAAATCATATGACAACAGCAATGCAAACAAATCTGTGGCTTTATCACATTAAACTTTTCATGTTGGATGAAACAATGACGTGTACATTTCCAATTCCTAAAGGCTGAACTTGTTTAGAACTGACAGAAACAAAAAAGTAAAATAGACAAACAGATAAAGAATAAAGCCTACTGACTGACATGAAACACCGGTTGTTGGGGGGGGGGGTCCCAAAATTGAAGCCTTTGCCAAGTGAAAATTGCATTCTGCCACTGTGTGCGGCCGATTTGAATTTGAGTCATTGTTGAGCTCTGGTCCTTATGGTCATTGTTGGGGCAAAATATTACAAGAATCAAATGGTAAAAAATTGTGATTTTATGAAAAATCTGGACCTGAGCATACTGATCCTTCTTTTTGCGCTAATCTGACAAGCAGTGGCCGTTATGTGGCAAGCACAGCAGTGGTTCTGCATTTTTATTTGTCGTGATGCAAACACACATGGCGAGAGTGCGCTTGTGTGTGTGTGTGTGTGTGTGTGTGTGTGTGTGTGTGTGTGTGTGTGACTGAAAGTGTGCACGTGCGTGCAAGTGGACAGACCCCACCCAACCACGATCAAGGGAAGTAATTGCAGTTTATTTCCTGTAATTAAAACTCATTGAAAACCGGACCACTTCGGAAAAGCAGAGGAAAGGAAGAGTAGAGTGAGAGTGACCGTTAGATTTTTGAAACGTGTGTGTGTGTGTGTGTGTGTGTGTGTGTGTGTGTGTGTGTGTGGGAGGGGGTGGGGGCAACCCACCTTCTGCAAACTGGAGGAGTTGAGTTGTGTCTTATCAATGATTTTCACAGCCACCTAGAAGGTAAAAAACAAAAACAAACAAAACAACATGACTTGCATGCATCGCACAAGCACCTGCACCTCAGAGGACGAGCCGATGGCAAACGTTGGCAAACAGCGGCTTGGATTGAGGCGTACAAGATTGACTAGAACATGATAGCAGCAGGTGTCAGTTGCATAACGGGGGTCGAATAAAGACACACGTGAGGGTCGACGACACGGTACGAAAACACGCAGGGAGCAATGAAACTGAAACAAAAATAGAGTCAGATGGGAGGGATAAAAAGTATGACAGAGTGACGGTGTGTGTGGGGGGGGGGAATTCAAGAGAGTTCAACATGCAGGAGAAGAAAGGACTGAAGACAATTGAGCACTTTCTTTCTTCTTTCCAGTGCTGCTCATTTGACTCCTTGGTGCCCTCTGACTCCACCTTGTTTTTTCCAGTGTGTGTGTGTGTGCGTGTGTGTGTGTGCGCGCACGCCAGCGAGTCACATGGAGTGTTATCAGGGTGTCAGGCAGAGAGCTGTCACACGTTGACAGAGCCCGCCCATATCCCTCCTAACCAACGTGCCGTGCCGTGTTGGTCCAAAGAAGGAGCCCCAGCATGAAAGCGACACGCCGCAAGTGCATAGTACGCTGAGGAAGAAAACGCTGAACTAATTTTCTGGAAGGGGTTTGATGCTCTCCAAGAGCCATATGAGCTCTGGCCTTTAAACAGAATGACAGCAGCATGTACATGCGCACACACACACACACACACACCTTCCATCCACCAGGAAGCCGCTTTTGAGATATCATGCGGGGATCTGCCAACAAAAACTTGCTAGATTTCTTGCACGGCTGATTAATAGTTGGGTCTAATTTTTGAAGATTTTTTCCCCTCCTTTTTTTTTTGTCATGCACTTTAAACACATGACAAAATAGGATAAAGATGTTCAAATATTCCCGACCCCCTTAAAAAAAAGTCAGCAACATTTTTTGTCTCTCTGCTGCGAAGTTAAACAAATACTCAAGCACAAAGGCTTCATAGAGCTGCATATTTGTGAATTTTTCCCCCTTTTCAATCTTTCCAAGGAGTTCCCCAATCCGCCATCTCCCCCCGCCTTTTGTGCTCAACGCTGATTGAATGTTTATCAGTGGGGGGTTTTTCTGTCCGACTACATGCAGATTTGTGTTTTTCACGGGCTGACCCAGTCCCTTTCCTTTGTAAATCGATGCATTCCACTCAATTACAAAACAGTCAAATGTTCTGCCTGTAATTCATATTTCTACAGCTCTAAGCAACAAAAAAGAAATAATTAAATTAATTCAGATTTTTTTTTTTATTTAATTGGTCCATTAATCGGTTATCCAAATTTTATCCTGCCAAAAAGAATCTGGACTGACATCAGTCTCAAAAGTTCCGGAACAGTCGGACAGTAATTCTCACAACAAGCAGCGCAACTTTCGGTGTGGCTGGCGTGTGTGAAGCCCAGAGACTTACCTCCTTTCCGGTGAGGACGTGGCGAGCCAGCTTGACTTTGGCGAAGTTGCCCTTGCCGATGGTTTTCAGCAACCGATAGTTGCCGATGTGCGGCTGCTCGTCCGACGTGGTCGTCGCGATGGAGTTCCGACATCGCGACATGCTGGAGCGGCCGGATGACGACTTGGAGTCCTGACAAGAAAGAAGAAGAAGAAAGAAGAAATCAGAACGCACATGTTATACAAATTGCAGCTTTGGGCTGGGTGAGATAACATGTCAAAATATTTACCGTGTGCAAACATGATCCCGAATAAAATAACCTTTTAAAAGTTCAACAATTGAAGGAAAAAAAACCCGCCAGGGATTGACCTCCTTTCACTGGGCTACGTTCTTTTCAAATGGAGCACAGTGTCAAATAAATAAATAAATTGCAGTCGCTCATTTTGGCAAGACGACACTGTATTTCACTGACTTGGTCTTTCCAAAAAGTGAGCAGGTAATGCACCTCAAAGTGTCCAAATATGGCCGTTCGCGCCTAGAGTTTCCTGTTGCTGCTGTTGAGCAACCTCCAACCGTGTAACAAAGCGGCTCCTAAAGCCGCAGCGACCCGGGCACCTGCAGACCCGGTTGTCGGCTGTTGACTAGCAACTGTTCGTATCCCGAAGGCACGCCCAACACCGCTCGGAGGTCATTCCGAAGTTGGACTCAGGTTGCTGCTGGTTTTTCCGTGGTTAACGTTTAGCATACAATATTTATCCTCTGACGTGCCCGGATAATACATCATACCATTTTTATTTTTTTCATAGCGCTCCAGGCAAGAAGTTATAGGAAGCGACAGAAAAACAACAACAAAAACTGCCACACTCAGGTTTGAGCACGGCTGGCAACAACCTGGCAAATGGGGGAAAGCTTGATTGCATTTGTGTGTGAGGGAGCGATCTGAGCGGGCAGGTGGAGGGGGATCAGGGTCAGAGCGGCTTTGGGGTGACGACGCACACAGGCGCGCAAGTCCACACACATCCCATGCACGCAAAGGCGCGCTTGCACCAACAGGCAGACGGGCGGGCTCGCAGAGTGGGACAAAAATGACACACACAGAACCCCTGGCGGAGGGTTTTTCGACGCACTCTCCCGAGTGCCCCTTTCCACACCAACTCGTGATTTGATTTGTGCAATTATCTCAGGACTAATTAGAGGCTCACTCGGTGTTGCGAATAAGCCGCAGACCGCCAACGAGCTCTTCCTCGCTGCGCTGCCACACATTTGGGGCCCTGGGAAACCGGGACAACCATGATTACTTCATTGTGTTTCCCCGACTCCAAACAGAGCATGCGTCTCCCGTTTAAAAGCTTGCCTGCACACACAAAAGTGGAACGGGAGAGCTTCATCTCGGTCGGGTGCCGCAATCCGGGAGCCGAGCGGAGATCCTTATGTGGTCTTGTGTGAGGGTGGAGCAAATGAGTTTTATTTTGGGAGCGAGAGGGCGAAGGAGTGGGAGACAGACAATGTCATAGTGAACACGACTGCAATGCAAAGAGAAGCAATGGGGAGTCCAGTTTCTTATTTTGATGCTTATTCCAGAACGTGCGCGGACTGGACAGTAAATGCCGTGAGAAAATAACACAGGATTGCATGAAAACATAAAAGTGGTGTAAAAATATGAACTGCTTTTATGAAGCACAAATCATGTACAGACGCTCCCTGACTTATGAACATCCGGGTTACGAACAACGGTACATACGAATATTTTGACGGGTATGTCGAAAAAAAAGAAAAAGTTAGATTTTGTATTTCACGCCTTTTTCCGAGTACAGGTACTGTAGTACTTCTTTCCGCCGCTAATACCGACATGTGGCGCCGTGAGAGCTCGCCCTGTATCCACCCCGAATCCGGCTTCCTCTGCCCAGTTGTTAAATATTTCGTGCATCCAATATTCAATATGGTTGGTAAAAAGCGAAAGGCTTCTAATGAGAGTGGACGTGTAAAGAAGAGGCAAGCCATTTCATTTCAAATGAAAGTGGCAATAATAAAGAAGCTTGATGCGGGTGAGAAAATGGTGAGCGTTGCACTTGCATACAACATGAATCGTTCGACCATTTATTGCCGAGGAGCGGAGGGGGACGGCGGAGGCGACGGCGGCGTTCGAAGGCGGCTGCGGGGAGAGGCGTGGGGGGGCGGGCGTGTGACGGTGGGACGGGCAGGGGCGGGTACGGCGCACCGGTCGACGACCGGTCGTCTACTCTCCCCCGCTGAAGCCGCTGCTAGTTTACCGGGCAGCCAACCCTCGAGCCCTGAAGAACGTGACGAAAAGCTCTCTCCCCGTTATATGGATGTCAAACATCCATCCATCCATTTTCCGAACCGTTTGATCCTCACTAGGGTCGCGGGGGGTGCTGGAGCCTATCCCAGCTGTCTTCGGGCAGTAGGCGGGGGACACCCTGAATCGGTTGCCAGCCAATCGCAGGGCACACAGAGACGGACAACCAACCACGCTCACATTCACACCTAGGGACAATTTAGAGCATAGGTGTCAAACTCAGGTCCTGGAGGGCCAATGCCCTGCATGTTTTCCAACTCTCCCTGTTGCAACACACCTGATTCAAATGAACAGGTTCAATGTCAGGCTTCCTCAGAGCTTGCTGATGATCTGATCATTTGAATCAGGTGTGTTGCAATAGGGAGAGTTGGAAAACATGCAGGGCATTGGCCCTCCAGGACCTGAGTTTGACACCTATGATTTAGAGTGTTCAATCAGCCTGCCATGCATGTTTTTGGAACGTGGGAGGAAACCGGAGTGCCCGGAGAAAACCCACGCAGGCCCGGGAGAACATGCAAACTCCACACAGGGAGGCCGGAGCTGGAATTGAACCCGGCACCTCTGCACTGTGAAGTCGACGTGCTAACCACTGGACTACCGGGCCGCCGGATGTCAAACATATAAGCCTTAAACATACATTCCAGACAAAATATAGCACTGAAGCAACTTACGAACGAATTCACCTTACGAACAATCGTCCGGAACGTCCGGAACTCGTTCGTAACCTGGGGAGCGTCTGTATATTGGAAAAGCCCATCGATACGAAAGCGTCATTGGTTCAATGATCTCAGATCGTCAAAATCAAAACTGATTTTCCGATTCCAATTGGCTTCCGTTACACCCCCTCGGGTTGGTCTATTGCAGGGGTGCCCAATACACTGATCGCCCGGTAGTCCGCGGACTGGTCCGAAGTCAATCTATCACGGGGGTGCAGGGGGAAATGTGCGTGTTATTATATAGTGCATACTTTACCTTAAGCATCCTGTCACTTTCACAAAAGAAGTACTTTAGACAATAAAATTTAATTAAAAAGTACGACACCTTTGACCTACGGTGGCGCATCATCTGTATCACCTAAAGTTGTTAGCGGTCAGCGGTCTGCAATTGTGGTAGCATTGCTAAGCAACGGAGGGGAACCCCGCGCTGTACATTTTCTTCATAAGCAAGGTCGCGGCGACAATTAGCTTCCCACGGTTCGTCGGAACAAATGCATTTTCGCAACGTTGTGGGGAAAATCTGGTCGGTAAAATGAAGTTTAAATGATAAAGATGTTCGCTGGAAGCAAAATCGGCAAATGGAAAACGAATGACGTGAAATCGGGACTTGGAAATGTGAACGCTATAGGGGTGGACACGTAAATGGGGCACTTTGAAAAGAGGTTCAACTGTACAATTCATCAATGGCACTGGCAAAGAGCGACAATCTGGAGCGCCAGGAGAAGCATTTTCAAACGGTACATATACGTACGATAGTTTCTGCACTTAACACGCTGCAAAAGTGCGTCCCGTGCCTCAGCATCTGGTCTCAGTTAAGTTTGCCATCGATTTCCTTTTCACAAACTCTTGTATCTACTTTGTTTTTCTGTTTCATTCATGTTCGGGGCCGTTATGGCTGTTGCATGCGTATGCTATAACAGGGACGATCGAGGGAAGTCGGTTGCTTGAAAAAATAGATCTTCGGTCAATAAAAGGTTGGGCAGCCCTGGTCTAGTGAGTGGTGACAGAAACACGGAGCTTTTGGCCTTCTGTAGCTGCTTGCGAGTGTTCTTGTTTTTTAGTTGAACTGTTTGAGCCGCTCAATAGCGGGCTGAAAACACTTTGGTGACCGCGACTCTTCTTTATTTCACTACACTGGAGCAATGGCAAATCTGAAGCTCGTTCCTTAAAAAAATAAAATTAAAAAAAGACTACGTGGTGCTTTGAACTAAAAAAAACCCACACATTTTGTAAGAGCCATAAATCAAGGTACCTCTATCAAGATGTCAGTGCTAGACACAATGGAGCAGGATGACAACAGCTGCATGAAAAGAGAGACTCTCACGTAGTGACACGTGAACCAAGCATATTCCTGCCACTGAACCAGATTCTTCACCACTGAAGATATGGAATGACCTTCCGTTAAATGTTAGACTCGCCCCCTCTCTGTCCGTTTTTAAAAGTGGTCTTGACACACATTTTTGATTCATTGGCCTTTGACCCAATAAGATTTGACACTGTTATTTTCTGAACGTGCTCTATGAATCGAGTTGAGCTGAGCCGAGTCGGTTCACGTGGGGCAAAGTTATTCCGCTCAAATACAACTGCAGGCCGCTAACCGCATGCTAGCGCAGAGCAAAGGTTTTTTTTTTAAAAATAAAACTTCAACATAAAATTGGGTCATGTGATGGAACAACAGGAGACATTGTGGCACTTTTCCAGGGAAAAAGACATTTTTCACTGACTGGGAGGGTCGCTAAGGGGGTCATAGCGCAAGTACTACTTACTTCAGCTCTTTGGTGGCATTTTCATTCCAGGACTATTTTTGTATACCGACTCTTCCTTCATTTTTGGGCAGCTGCAGGCTGACGACTCCCAACGCCCCAGCGCACACACATTCAAACTAAATACATGGCGACCGCCTTTTGTGATGTTGCCTTTTTGGGGGGGGGGGCTACGCATGAAGCGGAACCATCGTTACTTCACAGAGCCGTAACTGCAATACCATGTCATACGTTTGCGTAATCATACCGTCCCAATCTGACACCGGCCCCTGTCTTCTTGTAGATTTTGTGTCTTGCATTAGACCATTGCCCCCCCGCGCCCAGCCCCTCGCCTCCCCTCCAATTGGATCAAAAGCATAATCTTTGAATCAAATTGAATGACTGAGCTCCCTCTCTAACACGTGCTTCATGAAATGGCCTCTTGACTCCACATTACAACACCCTGGTAGGTTGCCAGCTTCCCACGCACGACACCCACAGAAACAAAATCTCCCTTTCAAAAACGACACAATCGGTGCGCTACCTTGAAAATGCAGATTCAAGTCATGAAGTTCAGGATGAGGTCAAGTCGAGTCTCGTCATTTTGAGTTGGGCAAGTCTCACGTCCTGGGGTGGGTGAGGAGTTCAGTCCAGGCTAACTGAACACTACTGATGACTTCCTCTTTGTCCTCACTGCCCCGCTGTTGACACTTCTGGGGATCTTGCAATTGAGTGCCTGTGCATTAAGTTTTTTGCCTTTTTTGCCCCCCCCCCCATGAACATACACCAAGAAGATTTCAGCTCTGACGTGCATCAAATATTCCGACAGAGGCTGCGCAAACCCCACACGCGGGCGGTCAACTTCAACACGTTGATTTCGCTGTTTCTCTCAGTTTGGTGTGAGCGGGCTCTTGAATTGGATTACCGCAAGATGCAAGTATCCACCCATGTGGCACGCATAGCAACACAGTCTGCGCTTCTATATCCCAATGGTATATAAATGATCTATTTGGATCGCGGCAGAGATTTTGACTCTTCCGAGCAATGGCTTCATACCCGAAACCACGGAGCAGGAGGTTAAAACATGAGTTGGACTCAGTTGAGATTGACAAGTCACACAGTGATCAGAAAAAGGTCATTTACAAGAAGGTAACACAAGCCAAGTGTTCGACCATCTCAAATGCACTCTGACGGCCACCATATTGCGCAAGCTTTTGTTCAGCGTACTCCCCAGGTGAAATACAGTAAGACTGTGGTACTGATGTTACCATACACTTCTGCAGAGACTTGGTGCTTTTCCAAACAGAGGTACACAGCAGCAGTGAAATTTCCGGATGGTGTTGTTGAAGGTGCGCCACGTTCGACCTGACTACGTCTTTTGAAGCACTTACGGCATTGAGTCTGGATGTCGCAATTTCCATCTGCTCTCAAATGAGCCTGGACTGCAATTCGTGAGAACTTTAAATTACGAAATATAGTCATACCTCGGTTATCAACCATAATCCGTTCCAGAAGGCTGTTCGAAAACCGAAACCACGCTTTTAAAAAAAAAAAACAAATCTTTATTGAACACATCTGCTCACAATGGAACGCTACACGAGGAAGCATCACTTCCTCGTGAAAGGAAGGCGAGCGGGGTCAAGTGGCGCATTCAAGTGCGCTCGGTTTGGTCGAGAACCGATTTTTGGTCGTAATCCGAGGCATAAAGAGCTCGACATGTTTTGGTCGAAAACCGAGTTGGTCGAGAACAGAGACGTTCGAAAACCGAGGTTTGACTGTACGATGTTGATTTTTTTTCTTCGAGAAACTGAATCAAATGCAATTTATTATCCATACATTTATTTAAAAATAGGACATTAATTCAGATTTGATTAAGATTCTGATCGTGGTTTGATGTGTCACATTATTCCCAAGTAATGGCAGATGTCAACAGAGGTCTCATATTGATTCAGCACCCAAAGAGAAGCAGTCAGCTTTAAGGCGTAGAAAAAAAAGTAGTGCGTTTCCGGTAACCCGACCGACCGGGAATTTCTACCTCGAAAAAAAACTTTACGGTCGGCATTTTTTTCAAACCTTCTACATTTTTGTGTAATAATAATAATAATCGTACATTTCATTTATACGTGCCTTTCAAAACACTCAAGGACGCTTTACAATCAAAACAAGAACAATAAAACTACAGACAAAATTGTAAATAATAAAAGGAAAGATGAATTTAGAGCGTTTACATTGGTGCAAACTCTCGCGATATTCACGTTGAGCGTGTGCCGTCGTTTGCCCTGTCGTCTGTCAACAACATTGAATCATGGCGGCGGCCACGATCTCCGACAACAGTTTAAACCGCGTTTTGTGTGTTCCAGTCGCATGCTCGCACCATAATATTAAGAAAATAGCATCCACTGCTGTATCGAAAAGATTTAGCGAACTATTTGACGAACACCACGGGCTGTCTAGGACGCGGGACGCAGAGGTAACGAGATGGCTGTAACACCCAGCCGCCGGGTACTCAACTCTCTCGCCGCCGAGCGGGGGTTTCCAATCAGTGGCGATTGCTCTCGGACTGCAAGGGAAGCTCGGCTTCCCCTAAAATGTCAAAGAATAAGTGATCAAATATATGAATGTAAATTTCATTGAGTGTCCATGTCATTGACTAAATATGCGCTACAACGTGCTCAACTTTTGTTCTGAATCAGCTTCTTCTTACTGGTTACAACGCGACTCTCTTCTCATTCATCCCGCAGCTTCGCTGTGCTTTAAATGGTAGTGAGTTCAGGGTAGGTTGTCCCAATGCGTTGAACGGGGACGAGTCATTGGATACAAGCTGGTTTTTGTCCCGCCTACGTACGCTCGTCGTCTCTGGGACTGGATGGCAGTGGGAGGGTACCGGACGCCAGGCTTTTCTGCATCCGATTGGATAATCTGTCTGAGTCTGCGTGCCAGTTCGATTGACATTGAAATGAGTCAGTCACCGAGCTTTTAGTGATTGACATTGAAATGAGCCAGTCACCGAGCTTTTAGTGTAGACATCCGTCGCGAGCAATTTTTCAACTCGCATTCTGTTCCGAGGTGAGCTGGAGACTTCTCCTAATCATTTTAGCGACACTCTTTGTTGTAAACAAACAACTAGCGACAAATTTATCTTTTATTTCTGGTGGGTTTTATTGTAGTTCCTATAGTTGTAGGACACTAATTAAGTACCGGGAAAAGACGCCTTGTTGGTATGACAGGGTCACAGATCATTTTCTTGAAAAGGAACGGAGCTAGAGTAGAATTTGCGTATAAATAAACAGACACATTTTATGATGTCGACCAAAATTGAGATTCCCCTCTTTGACAGACGAGCATCCTGCACTGGTTTCAATGTCTCCTTGTATTATGTTTTATGGTTATTTTTTGTTTACGTTTTTGATGGGGGAGGGAGGGAAAAAACTTTGTCCGACCTACCGACCCTATTCGGAAACACACTACTTATTTTTCTACGCCTAATGAAGCAAGACAAAAACCTGAGAATATTTCCCACTGACAGACTGTAATTCCGAGCATTTGGACAAGTTTCACGTGAATGTCTTGAAACATTGAACTCATGGTCAAAATAGCAGCGATTTCTTTCCCTCTTTTTCTTTCTACACTGACAATATGAAGTGTCAAATAAGTGTGTGCTCATACTTATGCACTACTGGAATAAAAATAGAGTACACATACGTTTGTGTTTGAGGGTGTGTGTGTGCTTACATCTCAGACCAAATTTCCTACAGTGAAAAAACCCGTTGTGAAAAATTTCTTGCCGCAATCACGATTTCGTTGTAGAGGAGTTTCACTGTATCGTGAAGGGATCCAATTTATACAGCAATAAGATTTGTTTTCGTTCACATCACTATTTAGCTGACCCATCATGCATTTTAAGAACAAAAACAATATCGAGCCACTTCATCTTTTTTTTTTCTTTTCTTCCCTGGCAACTGTTGAGGCACGCAAGCGTCATGGCGGAGAGGGAAGTCCAGGTCGACAATGCGCTGCCACACCTACCAGTCCACTCAACTGGAAAGGCTTGTTTTACGCTGCGCTCTGTTTTAAACAATCCTACAGACACACACAAACACACGCACCCCGAGCCTCACCGCAGCACCTGTTTATGCAACGATTAATAGGGTTGCTGACACAGCTCATTCAATTAAAATGTCATTCCAGTCAAGTGAAACACAAATTGAGTGGGGGTGTGTATCTGAAGGAGAGCTACTGTGTGCCACGGTGAGAACAATGATGAAGTGTTTGTGTGAGGCAGGTTTTCTGTTGCTAGGACCCCAGCTAGCTCTCTCTCTATCTCTCCCTCCCTCCCTCCCTCCCTCCCTCCTGCCTAGCGACTGCGCCACTAAAGGAGCAAGGCAGAATTTACGGTTTCTCGGGCGGGATGACGACGCGCTTGCTACGGATCGTCATGCTTGTGCAATGACTCATTCAGCGTAAGCAAGAACGAGGAGAGGCCCCAGCAAGAAAAAAAAACAAACCGGGGGAAATGCGCCAGTGTTTGCTGTCATCCGTTTGGCAAGAACAGTGGGAGGTTGACTTGTAATTATCAAATCAATCTTCCGCATTAAAATAAAGCAACATGCCATTAATCAGATTTTTGTTTTGGTGCGGTTATACATATCCAATTCCAAATGACGTCAGGGTGCTGTGTTAAACGTAAATCAGTATGGAATGCCGTAATTTGCAATTCACGGTCAACCGATTTTTAATCGAATACACGACAAAGACAAGATGTGTAAAGTTCAAACTGATCAATGTTATGGTTTTGAACAAATGATCATCAACTTAGTACTTGAATGGCTGTAACACGTTCCAAAAGAGCTGAGACAAGGTCATGTTTCCCACGATGTTACATCCCTTTTTCTTTGAATGACATTTAATAAACATTTGGGAACTCAAGACACAAAAGCTTCTTTTCTAGCCAATCATGGCACCCCGCCTGTTCCCAGTGAGCCTGTCACTTGTGGCATGTTCCAAGCAGGTGTTTGATGAGCATTCCTCAACTTTCTCAGTCTTTTTTTGGGAGGGTTTTGCAGGCACACAATTCCAAGTTAAGGATCAGTTGCTAAAAACGGTAAAGATGATCATTTTGAACATTCAATATTTTGTCTTTGCGGTGTACTCAAAAATAGGTTCAACGTGATTTGCAAATCACTCTACTCTGTTTTTCTTGATGTTTAACCCTGTGCTGTGTGTTTTTTAAAAATGGCATCAAATGTATGATGAAATGATCATAAAAGAGCAACGCAAAACGCTGTTTCAGCAAACATGCCACAAGTCACACAAACTGTTCAACAGCTGAGGCTTTGTAGGATTTGTGGTTGTGTGGCTTTATCAGACCTCAAGCTCAGATTGTCCATTGACCACATGGTTAGTTCAGTGTGAGTCTTTGCTCCTTGAGAGTGTTTTCATTTTGCTTTTTTATTATTATATTGGCCAAGGAAAGGGGCAGAGAGTCATTGCTTTAAAAAACAACAACTAGCTACCACTGTAGACAAAAACTCTTATAAATGGGGGTTTGAAATGGGATGACACTGCGGACAGGTCTTCCCAAATAAGGAATTGGCCACGTTTGAAAAAAGCGGTAGTTCAAAGCCATCGCGCGAGTGTGCCCGGCTAGTGTGCGCCGAGCACCCAACACTGAGATGAAGGATGACGTCAGGGGCAGACCTGTATTTCGAGCTCCGTTGGTCTCTTTCATGAGACACGGGGGAATATCGCCAAACAGGAAAAACCCTACTTCCTCACACGCGGACGCCAACTAGTGAACGACTGAGCTCACTTGAACTTGCATGCTTGAGAAAAAGCCAACAGTCACCACAGCTAACACTGTTAAATATTAATCCAGAAATGGCCAATAGGCACCGCCCCGATTTGTCAATGAGAATGTCAACCTCGCCTCAGGCACGATTTGAGGAAACACAGCAGTTTTCCAATCACTTCATCGGATGCGGTCAGTGAAGGGTTTATTGATAGACTTATAGAGCAGCTATTGCTCCTACTTAACATGAGCACTTGAAAGTAGGCCACAGCGTGGCTCTTATGTCAACAAGGAATCAATATTTGGGACTTTTACGCAAACCAATCCAAATTAGGATTCATTTTCCTTTGTTCAAAACTCAAGACATTAGGGACTTTCTTCTGAACAAGTGCTGTTTCTGTCATCCCATAAACTCATGTTAAAGACAGCCATACACATTCAAGGCTCGACGATAGACCCGGCCCGTGAAGTAGATTAGAGGTTTTGTACGTTTTTGTAACACTTTTACATTTCCCCTGTCCATCGGAATTATCGCAAAGCTGACTTCGGGCGGAAGGCGGACTCCACCCAGAACTGGTCGCCAGCCAGTCGCAGGGCACATATTTCTAGGGCCGTTCACACGGGCAGATTTATTCCGGACTTACTGCGCAACTGCTCCTCTCGAGCGTTCATACGTGCAACTTTGTTCCAGACTAGTGCCCGAAAACAGCTTGTTCCGGACCAAATTTAAACCACCTCAGGGAGGTGGTTTAAAAATTTGGTCCGAACAAATGCTCGCTTATGAAGCAGTACCGAAGCAAATGTGCGCGTATGAACGCAACTGGGTTAAATTTGCTCCAGAGCAAACGCCGCTATGGGAGTGGCCTCGCCACGCGTCAGAGGAGTCCATCCGGTACTTGCCAACATGCATCCTGGGTATTTTGCGCTTCAAAACATGGCGGGTCTTTTCTCTCTCTCCTGCGCGTCTGATTATCGACCACATCGTTGATTTCTCCGGAGAAGAAGCCATTTTGTCACAAAGAAGGAGGGAAATGGTACTTCCTTTTCCCCGCCTTCTTCTTTCTTTACGCATGCGCATGTTTTACTTCCGCATTCCTGTCGTTTTGTTCCGCAACAGAACAGCCCGTGTGAAAGCAAGTGGAGCTGTCCCGATCTGTACTCGTGTTGTTGCGCTCAGCGGCTTTGTACGTGTGAACGCTCCACAAAATTTGTTCCGGTGCGAATTTATATCGCAACAAAATACTCCGGAGCAGCGCCGAAATAAATCTGCCCGTGTGAACAGGGCTATTGAAACAAACAAGCATATCTACACCGTCACTGAAGGGGAACCGAACAAACACTGCCCAAACACAAGTCAGGCAGCGTGTAACGCTACGCCATTAGCGACGCGCAGGGCCATGTTGAAATAATTTTCTTTTTGTTAGAATTGATAAGATGGCATTAAAAAAAAGTAGCGAAGGGAAGGTATCGGTATTGAACATTTTTGATTGACAGCCATCCCTGCGCGTGACAAATACCTCTTCCCGGTCCCACCCTCATCTCCAGGGACCACCCAAATAACTGACTGCTCTTCCTGTGTTTGGCCATTCTTTGATCCAGTATCTGGGGCTTCCTCATCACTGGGTGAATTTGAAAGCTCTGCATGGTTTCTTTGTTGCCTTTGAATCAAATGAACTTTGGAAGCACCGCAAGTCAAGGCCTCTTTTAAAACCTGTAATTCTCTTCTCTGAAAACACGTTTGAGAAGGCAACGTTTCAATTTCAAGTTGACACTAGAAGACATCTATCTCAATTGTGAACTTGGCAGTTGGCGTTTCTCTGCCGAAAATTTGTTATTTTCAACTCAAGTATCAGTGAGCTAGGTCATAGTAATCGGCAAAGGTTGAATCGAGGCGAGTGGAGTCTTCCTGTTTGTTCGCGAATTTGGTGTTTTTAAGAATTTCATTTCACCAAAACATTGTAAACTGACTCAGGCAACTACGTTATTAAACATAACAACATGCGTGTAAGGGTGCGGGTATTATTCTAAACTTCAAATGTAGTACTTGTGACTTGAGTGTGTCTGGCTTCACAAAGGCGGGGCTTGGACAGGTGAGTGACGTGGGTGTCAAAGGAGAGCGTAAAGTTGGCTGGCTTGAAACCTCTGCATGTTGATGAGTGACTCGTGCTGCAGCTATTGGCAGTTTGTGTCGAAATGTGCTGATCGCGTGTTTCGTTGAGACAGTGATTGATCGTGACTGGCAGCTGTGCTGTGTCTATGCGCATGACAATACATTCTAACGGGTGAAATGTGGATACATGAAATTTGCTCACACTGATACATCGACGTATCATTGTGGTACATGTTACATTTTAGGTTTATATATATATATATATATATATATATATATACATATGAATTGTGAACTCCATGGCGGCAACTTTTTTGTTACTTGTATGGCCATAATTTAATTAAATAGTGACATAATTATATGCAGCAAGTAAACATACGTCTTCGGTGTAGCATGCGAGCATCTTTTGACCACGCGAACAAGGGCGCGATGGAGTCTGGCTTTTTTGAGTGCACTCGGCTATTTAGTGATGTGTGATTTTTCGATACGTTCTGATAGTCATCAAGACATGCCGGTTTTGCTCCATGAGACAGAGGTCCAATGTATAAAAGCCTGTCGCTTCATTCGTATTTTGCTTACTTGTCCGTACAGCTTAAGTTCTTCCTGTTTTGCCTTCTTGGGATTAATCAATGCGATTGATGTGCCGTGGTTTGTTTTGACATTTTTTCAAAGACATTACAGACAATGAATAGTATTTTGGGGGTGTCGCTGAATGATAACTACAACGGAAAAGGGGATAATTTGATTCAATAGAATAGAGGGTTAGCGTCAAGTCAATACATACTGAAGAAGCTTCTCCTCATATCAGAAGTTAAAATTATCTGCATTTATGGAGAGCACTTTTGGGGTTAGTTCTTGCCTCCTTGGTTTATTTTGAGGCCTTTCTATACGTGGCCTTTAGGCGTAGAAAAATAAGTAGTGTGTTTCCGGTAACATGAAATTTCAGCATAGGGTCGGTAGGTCGGACAAAGTTTTTTTTTTAAATCTTTTTTTTCTCCCTCCCTCCCTCATCAAAAACGTAAACAAAATAACCATAAAACATAAAACAAGGAGACATTGAAACCAGTGCCGGATGCTCGTCTGTCAAAGAGGGGAAGCTCAATTTTGGTCGACATCATAAAATGTGTCAGTTTATTTATATGTGAATTCTACTCTAGCTCCGTTCCTTTTCAAGAAAATGATCTGTGACCCTGTCATATCAACAAGGCGTCTTTTCCCGGTACTTAATTAGTGTCCTACAACTATAGGAACTACAATACAACCCACCAGAAATAAAATATTAATTTGTCGCTAGTTGTTTGTTTACAACAAAGAGTGTCGCTAAAATGATTAGGAGAAGTCTCCAGCTCACCTCGGAACAGAATGCGAGTTGAAAAATTGCTCGCGACGGATGTCTACACTAAAAGCTCGGTGACTGGCTCATTTCAATGTCAATCGAACTGGCACACAGGCTCAGACAGATCATTCAATCTGATGCAGAAAAGCCTGGCGTCCGGTACCCTCCCACTGCCATCCAGTCCCAGAGACGACGAGCCTCCGTGGGCGGGACAAAAACCAGCTTGTATCTAATGACTCGTCTCCGTTCAACGCATTGGGACAACCTACCCTCACTACTCACTACCGTTTAAAGCACAGCGAAGCTGCGGGATGAATGGGAAGGGAGTTGCGTCGTAACCAGTAAGAAGAAGCTGATTCGGAACAAAAGTTGAGCACGTTGTAGCGCATATTTAGTCAATGACATGTACACACAATGAAATTTACATTAATATATTTGATCACTTATTTTTTGACATTTTAGGGGAAGCCGAGCTTCCCTTGCAGTCCGAGAGCAATCGCCACTGATTGAAACCCCCGCTCGCCGCCAAAGGCAGCGAGAGAGTTGGGTGCCCAGCGGCTGGGTGTTACAGCCATCTCGTTACCTCTGCATCCCGCGTCCTAGACGGCCCGTGGTGTTCGTCAAATAGTTCGTTGAATCTTTTCGATACAGCAGTGGATGCTATTTTCTCAATATTATGGTGCGAGCATGCGACTGCAACACACAAAACGCGGTTTAAACTGTTGTCGGAGATCGTGGCCGCCGCCATGATTCTATGTTGTTGACAGACGACAAGGCAAACGACGCAACGTGAATATCGCAAGAGTTTGCACCAATGTAAACGCTCTAAATTCATCTTTCCTTTAATTATTTATAAATTTGTCTTTGGCTTTATTGTTCTTGTTTTGATTGTAAAGCTTCCTTGAGTGTTTTGAAAGGCGCTTATAAATTAAATGTACTATTATTATTATTATTATTACACAAAAATGTAGAAGGTTTGGGAAAAAAATGCCGACCGTAAAGTTTTTTTTTGAGGTAGAAATTCTCGGTCGGTTGGGTTACCGGAAACACACTACTTTTTTTTCTACGCCTTATAAGATAGTAACACCTACTTTTGGTCAGTTATGCAGCAATGGCACACAAGCGAATTGAAAGGATGGATTGCAGAGAGCAAACAGAGGACCAAAAACAGGGCTTCATTGCAATGGGTGAATCGTGTAAAACCATAGTTTTTGTCTTCGATTATATTACTCACAGAAATGCTTCCTGAAATTATGATTACAGCCAATTCTGCCTTGGGTACAAATTTAGGATCGTCCCAAATCTGTAACGTGCATCCCAGGTTGAACTCACCCTTTTATATGGATTAAAAACATGAATTTGAGAGCCCTTATTAGCCTTATTACTTGGGAGTGTGAGGATACATGTATTGGGGCACACCTTTGTTCCCGCAAAGGGCAGGAAGTGCTATGCCCTCGAGCCACACAGCTACCCTGTAAACAAACACAGAGCAGCTCAGCATCTGGCTAAGGACGCCTCGGCTCGAGATATCGTTTTGTAGTTGCAGGATACCAAAGTGATCTGAATATCGGTGCAGTTCCACAGAACCTTACAGTTGCATTCAAACTGATTCAGTTTCGCCCCAAAATATTCACTTTGGACCATCCTTACATTCTTTGACTATGATAAGTTTTTCACTACTTTATCTTGTCTGATTCTGTGTTTGGTAAGCTTTGCATTGATATCAGCATTTTGAGAAGAGCATAAATAGTTAGAGTTAAGAAAGTCTGACACTGGGATTCAACCTGTATCATCTTGGCATTCAGAGATGGGCCAGGAATTGGTGCATTTTCACCATTATAACGCTTTGTAACTTTCTTAATATAATACTGTAAAATGATGAGTTTTACCACATGAATCGGTTCCTACAAACACAACAAACAATGTTGCACTTTTCTCAGCAGACAAACTATGTTGCATTTTCCTAAAAATAAAAGATCAGTGTCAAGATGTAAGTGCAATTGTGTGGCTGTATTTGGTGCAATTTTGACTATTCATTGATCGACGTGATGATCTTACCTGCACAGAGGAATTTTCAATGACTTGCACCAGTGGGGTTCTTGTTGACATGTTGGCTTGAAGACTTGACTTGTAGATGCAAAAAGGCGCAAGGGAGCAGTGACCCAAAAGAATGACTAATCAGTGGCTTATATACATTTAAGTTCTGTGTGGGTACAAAATGAAAAAAGAGCCCCAGTGCTAGCCCGCTAGCAACACGTCAGACAGTCCGTGAATCAACAAGTTGGATCCCACATCTGCACATCAGTTAGCTTCGCTAGCTCAACTGCGCGTCCCATCTTTGTTGGCACTAAAAAAAAAAAAACTAAAAAAAACAATGCCAACGTGAGGTGTTCGGGTTTGTTGTTGCCCTTCAAAAGAGTCACTGGCTGGCCAATGGAGCTGGTTTAAAGAGACAAGGTACAACTAGGTGTCTAGCATGCTAAAGCCAGCACGACGCCGAGGGAATAGACGACAAACGGCTGTTGTGTGTTTCCGGAAAAACTAATTTATCGCCAGGTTTTGTGTTTGTATTGTGTGTGTCCCCTCACAAATAGCTTTTTGCGATGTGGAAAGAAAAAAAAATCAGGTCGAAAAAAAACTTCCAGGCCAAAGTTATTCCCGGCGAGGTCCCCGTCGTCCCGACCTTGCCAACTCACACGAAACAATCGTCCCCAGCAAGATATCCAGGGTGGGGTGTCCAAAGAATAAAAACGCCACCTTGTAAAACGGTAACATGTCCCAGGTGAGAATTTGTTTTTCGTCTTCTTTCTTTCTTTTTTTAGCCCATCTAGCTAGCCCGACTTTCCCTCAAGGCGGAGCTAACTGGGCTAGTTCGCTAGCCGCTAGCGCTCCAGCGGCCACAGGCGGCGGAGGAGGAAGAAGAAAAGACGACGAGGGGGCTGGTGCCAAACACGCGAGACGCCAAAGTCCAAAATCCACGAAAGCCAGCGGCGCTCTGGCGTTCATAGGACTAACTAATAAGGCCGTTCACCAGAAACGCACTGCACTGCGGTATGGCCGATATATACCCAACCAAGCCAAAGTACCCGACGATGATGACGGTCCACCAGCAGCTTGTTCGCCCGGAGTTTGGAATCAGGTTGTACGATCCATGATCGACGGGGTTGCGGGGAAGCGACGGGCTGCGTCCGAATGCTTTCTAAGCGCAGCAGCCAGCCCTCATACCGGAACAAGCTCGCGGCAACATGGCTGCTTGCACCATCGAGAGACAACCGGGGAGGGGGGGTGGGAGTAGCAAGGGAGGTGGAGAGCAGTTCGGCTTTCCTCGGCTCCTTCCGGGAAGCCCAACGGTGACTGCTTCCCATCAATCTACCTCCATTAAAAAAAAATAATAATAAATCCTCCAGAAGCCTAAAGTCGTTATGAGGGGTGTGCGTCCCTCCAATAAAAGACGATTCGATTCGTAAATCGATACATGGAGTGCGATGCTATTCAAACGCGATACATTTAAAAGTTTCTTGCTGTCAGTTTATTGTATGAACTTGTCTGTGCTGTAACCGTGGCAAACCTTTCAATGATATTATATCTATCTATTCTATCTTTTTTTTCATTCCTGCTTCCTCCCAACCTTCCCTCTTTCTTATCTGACATCTTCCCAACCTTCTTTCCTACTTTTCTACCTTTCTTCCTTCAGTACTTAGCCGGTACTGTTTTAAAATTCACTTTCTGTTCTTGACTCATTATTTGCCTTTATTGACAGCACACGCAAACATAAGTTAATTTCTACTCTCTTTTTGCAAGTCTGAATGCACCATAGTGTCTCTCTAACACAGTAGTTAAGTCATATTTAAAGTAAAGTTTTTGCTTGGCTTTGCTGTTCGGTGCTTTCTACCATCTTTATTACCGATTTGCTTTACTATTTGTTGTATATGTTAAATTGCTCCATCTATAGCACTTTGTATGCAGCGATGGCTGTTCGAAAGTGCTCTATAAATACAGTTGAGTTGAGTAAAGGTTCATATGAAAAACACTTGAGTTACTCCCAGTGAACCCCTATTCACCCCATGTAGGGATGGGTGAGTACCGATACAGTCAAACCTCTGTTTTCGTCCATAATCCGTTCCAGAAGGCTGTTCGAAAACCGAAATAGTTCGAAAACCGAAACCATGCTCTTTTTACAATAAATATGTTTACTGAACACGTCTGCTCACAATGGAAAGTAACACGAGGAAGCATCAAGTGCGCTCAGTTCGTTCGAGAACCGAAATTTGTTCGTCATCCGAGGCATAAAAAACTCGCATTTTTGGTTGAAAACCGAATTGGTTGAGAACCGAGACGTTCGAAAACCGAGGTTTGACTGTACTTGGAATCGGTGTTGCTAAGACTACACTTAGGTTGTGAAGCTGCCGATACTAGCCACTGTTATGTAAGGCAATTAAAAAGAAATCTGGCATTGCGCAAATACTCCTCAGTAGTTGTTGGTGCGACACTGCCGCAATTTGACTCATTGGTAAATTATCATGTGCATCAGAAAGAAATAAAGGTCTCTGTTCCCCATTATGCCAATTTAAATGAGACAGGGGACGGGGGTTATATTTGCAATAGTATTTTTCCATTGTATTGATCAAATATATTTTGGGCAAACAGAACATTTTTGTTTAACATGGGCGGTGTGTATCATCCACAAGTGAGAGCATGACACATTGACAGCTGGCAGGTTACTTAGCAACAGTCTTCGACTTACTAAACAGCGAGGCTGCTTTTAGACATCTAAACGTTTTTTAAAGGGGAAAAAAAGGGTGGATGCGATGCAGAATGTATACAATCACAGGATGTGGAATAATAGAATTCAAAAAACAGACAAGAGGGGAAATGAAGTGTGTGTCTGGGGGTGTGGGGCTTGTTTCCAAATGGGAGAGCAGAGGTTTGATAATGATCCACTAATAGAGTCATCTGTTGGATTCCGCATCTATGCAAGCGACGTATATTGGCAAGCATTTGCCATTTAAATGGTCTTCCACTAGATGGCAGAAGGTACATAATTAACCTGCGTGCCCACTGTTGTGATACTTGTGTAAAATGTGTAGAAGCAATAAAAGTTGAGAAACGGCACACCAGTGAGGGTTTTTTTTCCTCGCTTGGTATGCAAAGAATCACAGAATAAAGTCCAAATTGCGCATAACATTTCAGCGGCTGAAACATTCTCTTTAATCCAGTTTATTTTGTCTATAATGTGTTCGACAACTTCATTAATTGTTATTGTGCAACACCTTTAAAAACACGTTTTGCTACTTGCCGTCAAGTAAAAAGGACATCACATGTATTCGAGTAGGCGGCCCGGTAGGCCAGTGGTTAGCACGTCGACTTCACAGTGCAGAGGTACCGGGTTCGATTCCACCTCCGGCCTCCCTGTGTGGAGTTTGCATGTTCTCCCTGGGCCTGCGTGGGTTTTCTCCGGGCACTCCGGTTTCCTCCCACATTCCAAAAACATGCATGGCAGGCTGGTTGAACACTCTAAAATGTCCCTAGGTGTGAATGTGAGCGTGGATGGTTATTCGTCTGTGTGTGCCCTGCAATTGGCTGGCAACAGATTCAGGGTGTCCCCTGCCTACTGCCCGAAGACAGCTGGGATAGGCTCCAGCACCCCCCGCGACCCTAGTGAGGATCAAGCGGTTCGGAAAATGGATGGATGGATGTATTCGAGTAGGCGGCCCGGTAGTCCAGGGGTTAGCACGTCGGCTTCACAGTGCAGAGGTCCCGAGTTCGATTCCAGCTCCGGCCTCCCTGTGTGGAGTTTGCATGTTCTCCCCGGGCTTGCGTGGGTTTTCTCCGGGTACTCTGGTTTCCTCCCACATTCCAAAGACATGCATGGCAGGCTGATTGAGCTCTAAATTGTCCCTAGGTGTGATGGTTGTTCGTCTCTGTGTGCCCTGCGATTGGCTGGCAACCGATTCAGGTTGTCCCCCGCCTACTGCCCGGAGACAGCTGGGATAGGCTCCAGCACCCCCCGCGACCCTAGTGAGGATCAAGCGGTTCGGAAGATGAATGAATGAATGAATGAATGTATTCGAGTACATAATGAAGTTGCCAAATTCATTCTAGACAAAATATGAACTTTTTACTGCGGAAAACGGCAGAAGTAATATAGTATCCCTTTAAGTACAGTTCAGTGCTCTTTAACTTTTACATTTAATCGTTTGGAGCAGTTTGTTTTCAAATACTTTTAGAGGTAGAATTTTTACTTATGTGCAATACATTTTAATTGAAATTAAAAAACTTTTTTTGTAAATTCTATATTCCAGTGGTGTTAATCTTCAAAGTGTGCATTGTGTTCCAGTGGCTTACAATATTAAAAGCCCTTCCTCGTTTTTTATTTTAAAAAAAAAAGTATTTTTTATGGTCCTCCTAGAACGTCGGAGAACAACGGCCCCACGTTTAAAAAAAAATGACGAGCGCTTGCCGCCCTCTGCTGCATGTCTGTTTGCATTACAGCAGCAAAAATTAATCAACCAATTGCTTTTGACCTGAAAGACAACACAAAAAAAGGATGAATACTGTATTCTTATACAGTGATTTATTCAGAATGATTGTCATGACTGCGGCTGTTTGAAAACAGCACTTCAGCGACAATAATATGGTCTAACGTGCAACAAGGCACCAGATTCTGTATAAAAAAAGAAAAAATATGTTTCATTGTATATTACTGAGGACATCATTCAAATAACTATACACCAGTAATAAGACACTGGTAAACAGTACTCAAATGATGTGTGCAAATGGACAAGGTGAAGTCACACAGGCTCTGATTTGACACAGCCCGGCGTTATAAAGAGAAGAAACCCGGAATTCAAGTAAGGCTACGATCTGCAAGCTGCAGACAAAGCCTAACGGATCCAAGTTCGGATTTCAAAAGGGACTGCGGCAGAGTTCATTGACTTGCACCTCCTTCGCCCCTTGCGTGGCGGCCATCGCGCGAACGGTTCAGAGCCAGCTGCATGGCCCAGATGCTGAGCGGCCTCATGTACGCCAGCGAGCGGTAGATCCCTTTCTCGCAGTAGGCTTCGGGCGTTTGGAAGGCCATGCCTAGCCTTTCCCAAACTGTACGGTAGCAACCCTCTGCCGTGCGCATACCTTCAGCTAACATACCCTGAGAAGGGGAAAAATAAATAAAATCATGCAACTGCTAGCTTAATGCTAACATATAACAAGAAAAATGACATTCACATGCTAGTAGTTAGCAATGATTTGTAGCGGTTTTACAACCCGTTAAGCAATAAATATTAGAACATAAATTATGGTACAACACGTAGACTGGTCGGATAACAATAGTTAGAGGTGTATATTCTTTGTCCTCTACAATATAAGACAAATCTTATCCCAAGTGGGAGTAGTTGAAGTCTTCTTCGCTTGTGCCTGCAGACTGTATCGTACGGTACTGCCTAGCAGCGGCCAGTGAGGGCACAACAAAAGGAGCGGGACACTGAACTGGATTGCGGCATTAAATCATAACTTACTAACAGTTAAATGTTATACAGTACTTAATTATGTTTTTACTTTTACCTCGTGGATCATGGTGGCGGCCAGTCCGTAAACCACGCCGATCCAAACCTCGTCAGACTGGACGCTGGAGCGGTCGGCTACGCCCTCGGGCCGCATGCCGTTGACGGCGCCCATCTGACCACCGCCGAAGCTCATCACGTTCAAGTCGAAAACTGATTGGAGCGCGGCCCTGATGTTTTCCTTGGGAAAAACCTGGATGGTGAGAGGTGTAATCATGAAAGTGACACTTCTGATTTGATCATTTCCAACTTTTGCTCTTCAAATCTACCAAGAATATAATGTCCACATCAAATTGTAGCTTTTGGTTCTGTCATGGCCACTTTGGGAAAAGTAAATGTTTTTCAATTTCTTATTTCCTAAATTTTAATTTAAAGTTTAACTTGGCCAAGGTCAACACTTAAACATTTTCGTTTGTGTTTTCTACTAGTTTTGGGCAAGCTAGCAATTCATTTTTAATTTCCCAAAAAGGCTTTCCTGCACTCCAACGGAGCAAATAAATGATCCAATTCTGATTGAAGAGGTCATGCGACTATAAGAGAAAAATGATATTTTCTACAACGACCACAATGAAAACACATTACGTTAGCTAAAAACGTTATGCCGTAATATCTTGCAGTAAGTTAGTTGCCTGGAAGTCTCCTTCTCCGAGTCCAGAAGCTCTGAGGAACCATTGGCCAGCACACTGGTCGGACATGATACTGTTCGAAAGGTCTCTCCCACTGCTGTCGTAGTTGTAGTACTTGCCTAAATTATTTAAGGACAGATTACAACAAACAAAGTTGCCCTTGTTTTAAGTACGATGATCAGGGTGTTATGAATGCAGGCATCCATCAGGGATCAATTCCTAGCCCCTGGGAATAGCCGGTGCTCACCGAATATTGGCTCTTACCATTCCACAGTAGTTTATCAAAAGCGACGCTGCCTCTGTCTAAGATGTCTTTGTAGTACTGTTGCGCCGCCTCGTTGTCGAGCAGCGAGGCCATTTTGCACATGACGCACAATGACGCCAGCCACAGCCCGCCACAGTATGCACTGCAACACCGAATGGGACACTGAGCATACAGGGAAACCATGCAGGCGACAAAGATACATTCTTGAAATAAGACTACGTCAGCCCAAGATGGAAAAGCCCCAATTTCCTGTTTTGACACAAGTCATGCTTTTCCTATCGCGATTTCCTTCCCTTCATCCCTCCTCCCAGCTGCCCAGAGCAGACACTGAGTTAAAGGAAATGCAGTGTCCCCCCCACCCCCATATTGCATGTCCCTCTTACCGTATCTATCAGAGAGCTGACTTTTCACGAGATGAAATGGTGTACATGGCTTGTGTAGATTAGATAGTTTTTGGATATAAAACATTTCATTCTCTTTTTGTTCATGTGTCGGTCAGTCTTACAATGAAATTCTACTGGGACTGAGAATAAAAAAACCAAAAAAGCAGGTTAGGTCTCTTAAGAAGTCTCCTCTGACCTTGGTCCAGTTACTGTCCAGCCATCATAAGTCTGATCAGGAAAGCCAGAGTTTTCAATCAGGCCGTCTCTGTCCAAGTCAAACTTCAGCTCCGACTCCATCACTGCCTAGCAAAGCGAGCACTAATCAATCCACAGTCAAAAAATAAATCAATCTGACAGTGCAAAGAAAGTGAGGTCAGCTCTACCTGGCAGATGGGCCACATGTCCTGCAGGTACTGCTTGTCCTGGGTGAGATGATAGTCCCTGTAGACCTGCAGGACAAACTTGAGGTTCAAGTCCTTCCAGTAGGCCGTGTCGTGAATGAGATAGGCGTTCACCCTCTGCCACGGCTCATCGTCTACATAACAAGAGACATCAATGCCTTCCCTGCATTCAAATGATGAAAAATTATCCATAAAATGTCTAATTTCATGCCAAGACGTGAAAGTACTTGTGCCAAAACGTAAAAAGATGTTTTTGGTGGGCGGGGCTGTCGGTTCACACATCAGTGGAGTGTTTTTCTTGCAATAAACTGTTATTTTGCAATCATACTGCCCTTTTTTGTGTTGCATAAATTGTTCTATAGTAGGAAAGCATTATTTAGATATTTGACGTGTCACAAAAAAGCATCAAAGTGAAAGTTCTGCTTGAAATGCATCCTTTCACAAAAAGCTTTTCCTCAATGTTTTTCTTGGAAACAAAGGTGTCAAGAAACTTGCCAACGATCAATTGCTTTTTTCAGATGACATTTTGGGTAGGTCCCAATGCTTATATAGCGACAGGACTCCATTTTCTGTAGGCCTTCAAAAATTAGTCAAATGGTCAAAAATGGCTGGCAGCGGCTCTCCCAATTTGGGAAAAACAGCTGTCAGTTCGGGTTAAGGCGCTCTATTTGATTCTCAAAATGTGAAATGGTACACAGACTCCCTCTAGCGCTACGTGAAGGATCACTGAACGAACCATCCAAACTGTGCCTGGCCTTGAAGTGGCCTAAACGGTATTTATTTATTCATGATAATTAAGATTGTTGTTTTTAACTTTTTTGTCATTCATCTTTATCATGAAAGGCGCACACACACACACACACACACACACACACACACACACACACACACACACACACACACACACACACACACACACACACACACACACACACACACACACACACACACACACACACACACACACACACACACACACACACACACACACACACACACACACACACACACATATATATGTATAAAATACATCTCAAGTGAATCATTATTTAAGTACAGTTAATTTGCAGTGCTAATGTTGTCCTTCTAGGCTCGTGTATTTGAATGTTGGTCATGAAGGGGGTGCCTGGCATGGCGAGGCTTTTGTTTGAGAGGGTACTTGATTCAAAACGTTTGAGAGCCACAAAGTGAAGTCATTCCAAAGCACTTGCTCCTTGTACCTGGATCCCCAATGTCGTGAGGCACCACATTTTTGGCCTTGACTGCAGCGCACTGGCCACTCATCAGATGCAGCCTCTCCGTTAAATCCTGCTGAACCACACTGCCAGCTAACAGGAGATTCAAGTTCGAGAATGGAGTGAAATATTACCACCTCTCACCCCCACCTCCAAAATATTTACCATACCAATATCATATTGCACACTCAAGGCAAGTTTGGGCCACAGCATGATAAGTGCAAAGGAAGCGTAGAAGTGTACGTCGTAAGTGTTGTACATCCTGTACTCTTGACCTGAGAGACAAAAAAGCGAGCATGACATACATACACACAGAGCGCAAACACAAGCGGCCGGAGCCGAATTCCGTTCAGTCTACCTTCGAGGTAGGCAAAGCGGCCGTACTCTTTCACGACGGCCGGCTGAGCGGGCAGGCCGCCGTCTTGGCTGCGCACACCGCCGCTGACGTCGGCGTCCTCCTGCAGTTCCGTCCACACCGTGCCACCGTCGGCCACAAAGTACAGCTCGTTGAACAAGGCCGACTTGTACCAGGAGGGGAGAGAACTACAGGTAGCATATAAATTGCAAATGTGTATCGGCTTAATTTGCCGAGCGCATAGTCATTGTACAGAGCACTCGATCAGCAAGGGTGGGATGCGTCCAGTAAGACTACTTCAGTCGATTTTTTTCCTTTACGAGGAAAAATTGTATTTTGGAAGGGCATCGCTTTGAAGTACCTGTCCTGCAGTGTGGCCGCTTGCCACTCCTCAATGTTCTTCTCCCACAGTTGGTAGTGGGTCAGGGCGTAGTGACTGAGTGAGGGCGACGCGTCCCCTTCGCTCCCGAAGAAACGAGTGTACCGCCTGGAAGCAGAACCAGCTGCCTTGTTTTTGTCTCGGTAAACATACAACAGTAGCACTGGCCGACTGATGGATTATTTCGCATCCATACCACACAGCCGTAACCCAATTTGGGGTTATTTTGTTGCTTTGTCTCCCCCCCCAAAAAAATACTCTTTTCATTAAAATAAAAATAATAATACAGCCATATTGCGGAAAGACGCGTTGTTTCATGTTGACGTGCGAGAGAGAAGGTTTCCAAGGATTTCGAACAAAGAGATGAGGTGGCTGAGAGGCTTCGTACATGCATCTACTGTACCTTACATGCCACTGGCAATCATCCAAGGCGTGTGATTGGTTCCCGTGAGCTGATTGGCTGCGCATCATCGCAGCCTCACCCAGCATTTTCCCTTATCTGGCATGCTGTATCCTCGTGTTTTTTTCTTGAAGAGAAAACTTTTTTGGATGGGTTAAGCTGCGCTCCAACCTCCCGCCGAAGCAATGTGTCCCAGGTATGTGGGAGCAAGTAAGCCCGCACGTCCCTCTATGGACATGGCACCATCAACGGGGACACATTGCTTCAACGGCGGCAAGGGGTTGGTACACAGCCTTGATCGGGTCGGAAGCCTTATTTTGAAAAGCCTTATTTTGAAAATGTCCCGACCCGGTCAGCTGTTGTTTTTTTTGACATGTCACAAGGAAGCAGTGACAGCTCACAAAACTGTCAGCTCGGTAAGACCATTGTCTGCCAAAAAAAAGAATCCTTCAACCTACCGTATTTCAATTAATAAGAAGACAAAATGAACATCAGAGCGCTACCCATCACCATGTTTTTCTCCAATTTCAAAACCTCAGCTACATCGTCAGTGAGATGTAGCCTTCTACGCCACCACCGCAAGCCTCTTCGCCTCTCTCAGATTGCAATGTTGATGAATGTTAACTATTGTATGAGGTTTTAGAATTAAATATGGAAGTAAATATGTGTACTCTTGTCATCTTTGTCTCAAATATGTAAAGTATAAATACTGTTGACATATTTTAAACATGCCGCTACCCACATTCACAGACAATTCCTTTGGGCAAATCCGACCTCGCTGTTTTTCACTTCTTGGGGGATTCTGGTCCCCGTTAACCGTGAAAAAAGAGGGATTATTGCCTTGAGTTGTTTGCTGGGTTATTTGTTTGACACAACATTTCGGATGAAATGGACAACCCAAAAAGTTGGGTCGGTCACTTTTTGACCCACTTTGCATTTGCCGTCTTTACCTGTGGTGCTGCCTCTCGCGAGACCCAAAGGTGATTTTGGGCATGTCCCACGCCAGGCAGAACTCCAGGGTGCTCCGGCCCTGCGGCAACACAGGGCAGCCAACGGCCAGCGCTGCTGCCACCTTCTCTCCTTTGGGCGTCGGTGGGCTGGAGCCTGCGGGGTCAGACGGAGAGGACGCATCTTTTGAGTTGCTGATCCTCCGCCTAAAAGAGTGTTCCTCTCACTCGTTTAGTGACGCTGACCCGTGGGGGAGTCCAAGCGTCCATCAGCGATGAGGTCACCCCACAAGTGGCCACAGGTGCCCTTTGGACTGAATGCAGTCTGATGGCTGACGTCCCGGTTCGGCTAAAATAAATAAATTAATTAATCAATCACGCTATCATGGAATTCCCATGAGCAAAAATCCATTTCAGAGGAATATCAAACCTGCTCTCGAGCTGCGATGCATAAAGTATAAGGGTTGACGGTTGTGGAATGATGCAGCAACACTCCAGACACGGCCTCTCCCTGCTTTTCGAGATGAAATGGTTCATTCCAGTGGCCCCCACTTTTGTCATCCTTGTGCCCGGACCCATTGAGCATTGTGAACATGATGGTGACATCCAGAGCGTAGTCATTCTTGTTCTCCACATCCCAAATGAACACCGCCACTGGCAAACAGGAGTCCTGCCAGAAAGGACACGCCGCTTGTCCAAATGTATTTTCTATTTTTTCCAATGGATACTGCTTTTGTATTTTCATCTAAATTAGTGTTTTTAAATGTATGTACTGTTGTTTTTAGAGGAACACAGGAAGACTAATGGGGATCAAACAATATTAACAACACGCATTTCCCCCGTCAATTGGATCCAAATCTGTCAGAAAAAAGAAAATCGCAATTCAATTTTTTCTGAAACAGGTTCGGCCCTACAAAGCACGGCCACCGCGTCGTTCAAGTGGGTCACTGCTTACCTGGTAGTCGTGAGGAATGACGGGCGAAACCTGTCTGCACGTGAGTGTGACGTTTTGCCCCGGGAGTTGGTAGACGGTCCAGGCCCGGGGGTAAAGGGCGTGATAGAAGGCATACTCGCCGCAGTAGCCCCAGTTCCAGCCTTGCAGCGTGGGAGGGCGCTCCACTGAGAGCACCTGTTGGTAAACTGTTTGTCCCCCGCGACGCAAGCACACAGTAAACTGAAAAAGACAAACCACAGCGTTTAGAGAGGAGTTGTCATTTGGGTTCATGATTCAGCGTCTCTCGTGGCTCTCTCATTTGGTGGACGCCACCAGGACCCCCCCGTATACCTGATTCGCCATGACAGTCTTGTAATGGTACATCCCAGGCGTCAACTGCCATCGACAGAACTCACCCTTCCACCCTCTGGTGATAGTACCTCCTCCAATACCGCCCAGCGGGGCACCTGCCGAATGGGGAAGTGACTTGATTGGAGTGCATGCATCTCAGAGAGAAAGGCATGAAAGAAACGTGACGAAAGAGAGCGCATGAACCCACCATAAATCTGTCGCAAGGGCTGTGCACGAAACATGTCGATGAAAGGTGCCTTCCTTTCCACCTGCGTCTTTTTGTACCACCATTTTAGATACCTGGATGAGCACATATTTTACATGACAAAAATCTGACAGCACACCACCAAGAACTATATGCAGCGCACCTCCACTCTCTCACTGATTTTTGTTGCAAAACCTACCAGGAATGAACAATTCATTCAAGTCAACATTTGGGGGGGAGGGGGTGACTCATTTCACACAAAGTCTCAGTTTGGCAGATGGTGAGCAATTCTTCAAGCAGTTCTCTGCTTCTCCCAGTTAAAATTCAGTGTCAAACTAAACATCAATCAAAGAGAATTACGTCGTGTATTTATCCGGGATTCCTCCGGAAGAGTCAGAGGAAGTGGCTTCCCTGCTGAAGCAGCTGCCTCTGCGACCTGACCCCGAATAAGCGGTGGACAATGGACGATGGATGGCCCTAACATGTGGGAAAGGACAGCCTCTTATTGAACTCCACGAGAACAGTAAGGGAGTCGGTGGCTACAAGGTTATGGAGTGCATCAGAGATGCCCAAACACGTGATCCTGACTTGTAATCAATTACGCTGCAAGTGACTGCCAGAGAACACAATAACGGCCCATTCACCCACAAAACGAGATGAGATGAAACGCGAGGCCGTGGCGGGTTACGTCGCTTGTTATTCCGCAGGGTCAGCCGGGGACAGCGACAATGATTGTCATCCCGATCAGGATCTAGGACGGCAAGCCACAAACGCGGACCCGAATCCAACCTCAGCGCTAACATGTAGGAAAACAGGTTGCAGTTCAGCTTACACATTTAGCGGCTCAATCTTAAATCCTTCAGCTATACTGTTTTTTTTTTAAGTTAAGTTTTTACGATATAGAGGCAAGTACAAATGAAAGATTTGTAATAATGCGGCTTCTTCTGTTGTGCATGCCCCTGCCGCCGGTACTCTACACATAGTACAAATATACGTGAGACGGTCACAACTGAGGATGCTACAGTAATGTCAGTCGTTCTTTGCAGAGGATAAAGAATATAGGACACGTTTATGTCTTTTCGTGATAAGTGGCCAAATTATCAGGCCTGATGTTGGTCGGTTGTGATTTCCCTTGGCCAAAGTGTAGAAAGTCTCCCTCTTCAAACAACCCTGTTGCCAGTGCAATGATTAACAACTGTTGCCATGGCAACAAAAGCCACCACGCCCTGTTGTCCTCCAGATTGCAAAAAGAAACGCAGCATGCAGTTGGGCCAGCTCGGGAGCAGGTTCCTGTTTGTGACAATTACATTATGCATGACCACATCCCAATCGCGTAACTGAAGAAGTCAGGGGGAACATCTTTCAGCCCGGTAATCGAGCCCAGGCCACAGAAACTTCTACATACTGCTGAGGATGATCTTTTTTCATTTAAGACATTTTTAGCGGCTTCCGTAGTTCAAAGTGCATCATCGCTGACCTCCACTAACAACGAAGAGGAGCTAGTTTACAAAATCGCAGCCAGTGGTGCCAACTTTGCTACTTTTCCCACCCCTGTAGTGATCATTTTTCAAAAGATAGACCTGACAATTTTATGCCCGCCAAGAAACAGTAAAAACGAACGGAATCATTTCATTTTTTGTTTTCCATTTCAATGACTCAGTTTAGTAATACCTCAAAATGCTTCTGTAAACAGTGAACCAATAACGTGGTTATCGATTAGTAATCAATTAATCACTTAATTGTTGCACCTCTAATGATAATTAAATTCACCTGATCCCAAGTCCAATGTGCTCCACCATATTAGCCAGGGACACATCCTTTGCTTGAAAAGGTCTCCTCTTCTCCTTGAACTCATGGGCCAAACAGATACGCCAGCCGGCCGTGGGCACCCCATGTCCTATCTCTTTGGGCAGGTACCTGCTCATGAGCTCCGCGGTGGATCTCTCCCCCCAGTCTTCAGTCATTTTGGTACTTGCTGTTATTGTTGTTGTTGTGAGTTCGAGCAGTGAGCGGAGTGTGACCACAAAACGAAGCTGTCACCGCCCTTTGTCAACACGATGTGTTTATCATGGAATTGGTGTGATCACTCTGACACACCAACCGGTTTCCACTCGTTTCTGGGCGAGGGGGCGAAAAGCTGATAAGGAAGCCTTTATGTTGGAGTGCCCAGCGCCATTATAGGGATATTAAAATCCACATGAGCGGCCGGGCTTCTTTGTGCAGCCTCGATGCCAGATCTTCGCTTGCGGGATGGGGGAACTCGACACGTATCGGTGACCCCTGGAATGGTGTGAAAAGCGCCATTACAATCCTTGCGTGGGTCTGCATTGATTAGGACTAGAATAAAAGTAGCCAATAATTGGCACGGAAGAGCAGCAACCCGGAGTTTATCCCCCCAATCAACAATGTGCACAATACAAATGGAAAGCGCACGTACCTTGAAGTAGAACAGAGAGCGTTTAGTGCAGAGGATAACTCGATTAAGTGAGCAGGAAGCCACAACCGTGTCTGACAACAATCAAGAAGCCCACACCACCAACTGACGACTAAACCATATTTGAGTACAACTGCGGGGCGGAAGCGGTTTTAGCCATACTGGTTATCGTCATAGTCTGTCAGCGACTGGTATTATCATAGGCATGGACATATAAGTTACAGACACTTTCTTCCACCAATCAAGTGTGAACACGGTTTTAATGACGCGAGGGTAAAAATGATCAAATACATAATATGCCCACACCCCTAAAGTCAAAATAGCAACAAGCCGCCAGTAACGTGTGTTGGCTGTGCCACGTGATCTTTTTTTTTTTTGGATGGCCAACCAAAAAGCGGCGCTGTAATTTTATCCATGTTTTTGTTCTCCAATTTGTGAAACGTGGAATTGGGTTGCTGGCGCAACGTCTGATAAAGTCGTACTGTTAACAAGTTATACAACATATTGTGTTTTTGTACTTTCATCCATTGAAAGTTTGTTTTTCCATGGTTAGATTTTGGTCGTCCTTACGGACACACTTTGTTTACCTACTGCTACTAGATAAATTATGCTAGTTTCGGATGAAAGATCTATGACAATGTATTAAAACAGCATTCCGTTTGCTTTGTAACTCGGACAAGAAAAGAACCGATACTGTCTGGACGCAGACTTCCTGGGAACAAGGTGTGTGTTCAAATTACGAGGCCAAAACATTAGCTTAATTTAGCTTGGTTTAGCATACGTCCGTGCAGTCGCTACATTGTACTCTGCAGATTATATTATTCGGTTTATAAATTGTCGTGTTCCCACATGCAGATGATCGAAGTGGTGGCTTCCATGGCTCGGGGTCCTGTGTTTCTGGCCGGGGAGCTAATGGAGTGTCTCATCACTTTCAGAAACCCCATGTCCCACGTTTCTACCTCCGCGAGCAGGTAAAGCAGGGGCTTTAGTAGCATGCAGTGGCCTAAAAAGTATCACAAGCACGGAACTACAGTACATTTACAACCTAAATTCTCATCATGTGTGTGTTGCCATCTCACTCTAATCTGCACAGAGCCTCCAAAGTCAGTTGTGCTAGCCCACGTAGCTTAAACTTTATTAGTAATGGGACTGTCTATTTTACACACTAAAAGGTCTGACGGTGCACATACCAAGTACACGGCCCGCCTCTAATTTTCAAATTGGTTTTATTGTTCTGTGCCCCAGTGAGATTTTGGCGTGGGCCAGCGCCCAGATCCACTGCCAGTTTCACGCCAGTGAGAGCCGAGTTAGTCTGCCAAGCCGGGACAACAAGCAGGATGTCCAGGCTGACAGCGACACCGTCCTCATTCCAAGCAGAGGTCAGTTAGTGACAAGGCAAAAGGCATCGTATGGTTTCCTGTGTATGCTGACATCTTTCCGTCTTCACCAGGAGAGCGAGGCCAGTGTGTTCTGGACACACCACCCAAAATCCTGTTCTGTGACCTGTGTCTGGATCCAGGAGAGAGCAAAACCTGTGTGTCAGCGTGCGATTGAAAATGGCAACACTGTCACAAATTTTTTGATGTGCTGTTCTTTTGTATCGCAGATTCGTACGGCGAGGTCGTACCCGTTGACGGTCCTCCCAGTTTCCGCGGCCAGGCCGTGAAGTATGTCTACAAATTAACCATCGGGTGTCAGAGGGTCAACTCACCCATCAAACTGCTTAGAGTTCCCTTTCGAGTTCTGGTTCTCCAAGGTGAGACCTTTTTTTTCCCCCCATGTTTGAAAAGTGGATGGTAGGCTGCAAAAGGCCTCCGGGCCATAGCTTGGACACCCATGATTTAGTGTATGTAAACTTCTGGTTTGAACTGTATATTCGCTATTACTGCAGGTAGCTTAGTAGGGAACCTTCTCTTCCTCTTCTTGCTCTGAATGAACATATTCAAATGTTGTACCTTCGGGTAACTGCTGTTGATGCTGTGATCATCTCTCCAGGCATGCCAGAAGCCTCATTCACGCAGGATGAGGAAGTGTCGCCCTCAAACCCGTTCCTGGAGGAGGAGGAGGCGAGCCGGAGGGATGCGCGACCTTTGGAGAGAGCGCTGGACATGCTAATGGTCTCCACGTCCAGACGCTGCCCTCGTGAGTTGCGCTGGTTGTTGTCCGGATGAAGTCATGCGTGTTCACGTCGAAATTTGACCTCCTCCAGACATGTTCAACATCACCAACGTGCGGGGGAAAGTGGCAAAGTTCTGCATCTTCAAGACTATGTACAGACTCGGAGAGGACATCATCGGCACGTTCAATTTCTCAGAGGGAGACATTCCGTGCTTGCAGGTACTTTTGGGGGTGTAAATATGGAGGACAGTGGGGGCCCTAATCAATAAGTGCCTGTGCACAATTGAGAGATTGAATTTCTTTGGGAAATGAACAAACTTGAAATTCAGCAGAGTGATCAAATAATTGTTTGTGGCACTGTCACAGAACATTGTTTGTTTCTGGGGTTTTTTTTTTGGTAAGTATTCGGTGAGCCTCCAGAGCGAAGAGGAGATTCAGCAGGAGTACCAGCGTCGTCCCGGTCAGCCTCTCAGTGTGGCGGGACACGGACGGCATCTGGAATCGTGCCTGCACACGGCGTCCAGCCATTTCTCCCTCCCCGTCCCCCTCAATGTCACGCCAGGCTTCGCCACAAACGTTGGTCAGTTGTCAATATCAATTCCTTTGTTCTTACTATTTTTCAACTGGCAGTCAAAAATCAAAGATGGAAAAAATGACCGATTACGTTGTTTTCTCTGTTTTAGCTAACTTACAAAATAATTTTTTGACAATTCTTTTTTGGCAAAGATCACAAACATTTGTCTCAAGGAAGCTCTTCAAATGACTTCAACATGTTTCCTTGACACCAGAATGCTACAAGACGGCGCCAAAGCTCTTTTTTTTTTGTCCGAATGAAACCAAAATGCCACAAGAGGGTGGCAAAGTCGTCTTTTTGTCCAAAAAAAAGTCCTCAACTCACTTCAACATAATTCCGTGGTCCACTGTGGTGCCAAAGCCTCATTTTTTTCTAAACGCAACTCCTCAAACCTACTTCAGCATATTTCCCGGACACCTTTCCCCCATCTTTTGGCATATTGCTACCAAGGAATGATAATGTTATGTGAATTGAGAAATTTCGTATAGACAAAAGTAGTGCTTTACCACCGTCTTGTGGCATTTATAGGCAATTATTAACATTTGCAGGGTGGGGGGGTCTTCAATTACTCCTAGATTGTTGCTTTTTTCAGGGGTCACTTTTTTGGGGGGATTTTCAACTGCCAATTGAAAACGGAAAGAACATCTAGACTGCCATTATGTTCCCACTTAACAAAAGGCAACATTCCAGTGACCTTGAGGTGGCGCCTGCACTTTGAATTTGTCACTGCTCGGGAGCCCGCCGAGCCGCCCGTCGTCTGCCAGAATGAATCAAAGGCGACGGTGTGGGCCGGTGCCGAGAACGTCGAAGTCGACACGTTCAGTTGGGACCTGCCCATCAAGATCCTGCCCACCAACCCAGCCTTGGCATCCTACGAGTCCCAGTTCACCGGGACCAACATCATCAACATTTGACCATGAAAAGAACCGAGATGAGGAAAACATGCCCCTCAAAGCTTCAACACGCGCCATTTGGTGTCAGATGAACTCTTCTCATTGAGCTTTTTTTAATTGTTGAAATTCCAGATAGGTACATTTTCCGTGAAGACATCCAAATTAAAAATGGAATGGAAATTGAACATGGCTTCAAATCCCTGTATTTTGGAACACAATACATTTTTGACATTTTAGCTTGATGGGCACACACTGGCTACTTTTCATTTATGACAAATGATACTTTTTTTTTGTTCATCAATCTCTGTCATCAGCAAACTAATGTCTGGTGCACTCAAGCTGTCTGGAAAAAAAACCAGGAAATTATATTTATCTGTTCTGTACCTGCCCCCTTCAAAATAAATATTTTTGGGGGTGTATTGCGTTTTCAATAAGGAATATAGCACTCTAATATTGTACTTAATAGAAGGTTCAGCATGCTTGCTTGAAGCGTTTACTTGAAAAAACAAAGATTGTAATTCTGACGCATAAAACAAAAGACAATGAATATATATACACATTAAAAAAATGTTGACCCAAAGCATAACTTTTGGTTTCACTTTAACGCCGGCGTGTCAAGCCCGAAAGCTGGTTGTGTATCTGAAGCGACCCGTGGCTGGGGTCCATCATGTGCTCCCCTGGAACGCAAGGCAGGCGCGTGTCCGCAGTGAGGACCAGGAATGCCTTGCAGCTCACCGGCTCCACTCGCACTTCGCACCAAGCGGGGAAATCCACCGGCCGTTGTACCCTGGAGAGCATTTATTTATTTTAAATGTTGGGTTCAAGAAGACTAATGTCGGATGCCCAAAAAAACCCTTTTTGAGCCGTTTGGTACAGTACTCACATTTCACAGCATCCGACCCCTGCCGGCTGCAGACAGGTGCACTGCATGCAGGTGTCATCCAGCCAAGTATCGCCCAGCGCGAAGTGGTGCCCCTCAAACACACACAGCGCTGAGAAGACAGCAGTGAAATCCCCAATAAGAGCCATTCATCCAAAGCAGGGATTCTCACACCGAGGTATGCAGCCGAAAGAATCACTGGATTTACGACAAATAAATGTCAATTTCCCATTTAAAACACGAAATGAAATCAGAGCGAGCAAATCCAGCCTGCGTGCATGAAGCCTGTTTAAAAATGGTTTTGAATCCAACAGTACCTTTCACATTTAATCCCAAAACGTAAAAATACATTTGCAAAAAACTGATCACTTAGGATTGGTCCCAAGTCAGTTTTGTTTTTGTGTGTGTAGTAGTATCACCTCTGGAGTTGAAGTGGCACAGCATTGGGGCTGCCGCGCCGCCGCTGGTCCAGAGCAGAAGAAATGCCGCGACCCACAGTACCCACTTCAATGCTTTAAACTCCATCGCCCTGCACTTTTGCCTCCTCCATTTCCTCCCATTTATACGTTCAGATGTGGTGTTGACCAGTGTGAGGGGGTGTGGCTATACACCTCACTGGCGGCCATGGCAGCGAGTGGGGGAAAAATGAAGGAGGGGGGTAGAGCATAGTTTTTAACAGGATTTAAAAACATTTACACTTTGGGCTGACTTAATTTGTGTTCATCTTATTTTATTTGTGTGCAGCATAACAGCTAAATGCTTCTGAACCATGTTTGTTTTGAACTCTGCATTCAACTAATTGACCCGAGTACTGGGTTTATATTCAGCCGAAACCCTGCAAATTCCCACACTAATGAAAACACCAAATTCATAGAGCAGGCGAAAACCTTCCCCGGGGTGCTGCACTGGAACTCATCATCCATGGAAGTTTGACTCAGCATAATAATCTTCGCCTCATTTTAGCTCTCTGAGCTCCTCCGCCCCAGCGCAACTGCCCGGTGCTTCAGGTCTGCGGACCAGACACAATTAGAGGTACTGAGAACTAAGCGGCGGCTCAGAGGGGATCGAGCCTTCTCCGTTGCCAGTCCCTCTCTTTGGAATGAACGTTCGGCAAGCACCCTCGCTTATTCATTGGCTTTTGACTCAGCATGAGACTTGATTTTTACGATGTCAGTGAGAGCTATTTGGATGGCAAGTGTTCCTCCATAAGTTCCGCCAGAGCTGGTCTGACCCCCACAAAGATGAGATCACTCCCTTTAATGGAAGGAGTTGAGGTCATTGTTGATGAAAAGGCAGGGGGGTGGGTATGACACCCAGGGGGCCCACCCAGAGTCTTCCCGCAGAACCTTTGTTTTATACCATCAAATGAAAAACAACACACGCAGCAGTAGTAAAGTCACAATGACTACAGTCAAAACTATTCATTTTATATATAAACGATATCTGTAGTGTCTCAAAACTATTCAAATGTGTCCTATTCGCCGATGACACAACCTTTTACTGCTCCGGAAATAACATGGAACAACTCCTGAAAATTGTGGAAAATGAATTAACCAAATTAAAAAACTGCTTTGACAGAAATAAACTATCTATAAATTTAACAAAAACCAAGATAGTTGTTTTTGGCACGAGACCAATCAAAGAACAAGTTAAAATAAAGATAAATTCAATTGAAATAGAACGAGTTAATGAAAATACATTTCTTGGACTAGTAATAGATACCAAACTATCCTGGAAGCCACACATAGATAACGTTAAAAGAAAAATATCCAAAACTATCGGGATACTCCACAAAACTAAGGACGTGTTGAATAAGAATTCCTTGTGCACATTATATTATTCACTATTACTCCCATATATGACATACTGTGTGGAAATATGGGGGAACGCCTGTAAAACAAACACACTCCCTGTCTTAAAACTACAAAAAAAAGCAATCAGTACAATCAATAGGTCTAAATATATAGAACCCACAAATCCACTATTCATCAAATTAAACACAATGAAATTTTACGACCTGGTTGACTTCAAAATCGCCCAATTAATGTATAAAGCAAATAACAATTTCCTTTGTCTAAATATCCAGAAGCTTTTTGAAATTAGAGAAAGCAGTTACAATCTAAGGGGTATTAATCAATACAAAAAATACAGAACAAGAACAAACATTAAGCAAAGGTGTGTATCAGTAACAGGTGTCAACCTGTGGAATAAGCTTGAAACGGACCTGAAAATGAGTAAATCGCTGGAGGAGTTCAAAAATAAATTCAAAAGATTAGTACAAAAAAACTATAAGAATCACAATTAAGAAGATACATTTGATAAATTTATAAAATTAGTATTACAGCTCTTTGTTCTTGTTTTGGATTTTGATCAATTTATCATTTGTACTCAAGAAATGCAGTAATTACAATGAATATGAGAAATTGAAACAAAAAGGTCAAAGAATAATTATAAATACACAAACCAAAAGGTGTATAAATAGAAAAGTAAAGTACCACAATGGTAAAAGTATTTGATGATATGTAGACTTCTCTTCTTCTTCTTTGTTTTGAAAATGATCAATTTATATTCTACACAATAAGGGGTAGGACTAGATAAGTTGTTTACTTCTTCCTACTCCTTTGAGCATACAACTGTGATGATGAGTGTTTTTTTTCTTTTACATACTTTTAAATGTTCCTTTCATAAATTTTGCCTACCTTTTGTCAATCTGTTACTGTGTGTAATATATATGCTCAATAAACAATAAACAAACAAAACAAACAAACTACATGTCTTAATTCTTGTTTTCTTCCTTTCTTGCTTCATTTTCCCGCCGTTTCTTTCCTTTCATACTATCTGTGTGCCTTCCATCCTCCCTCCCTTCCTTCCATGCATCCATCGTTCTTTCCTTTCATACAGCCTTGTGTCCTCCTTCCCTGACTTACTTTTATACCATTTTCAGTGCGTCTTTCCACATCCTCTTCCTACTTTCCGTCCTTCCTGCCACCCGCCATTCCCCCTTTCATAGCATCCTTGTTGCTTTCCCCCGTCCTTCCGTTTGTCTTTCATCCTTCCTTCTTCTCATTCCTCCTTTCTTCCATTATTCCTTCCTTCTCCTGCCTTTCCTCCATTGTTTCATCCATCCTTGTTTCCTTACCTTCATTCTTCCACCCTACCTTTGTTCCCGCCCTCCTCCCTTTCTTCTATCATTCCCACCGTTCATACCATCTTTGATTGGTATTCATCCAGTTTTCCTTCCTATGGTCCTCCCTTTGCACTTCATTCTTCCTTAATGATCACTCCCTCCCTTTTCTTCTTCCTTTCATCCATTTTCCTTTTTACACGATCCTTGTTTCCTTCCCTCCATCCTTTCTTTAAATTTAACTCTCTTTGTTCACCTTCCTTCCTTCCCTCTTCCTGGGTTCCTTCAAGCCTCTGTTTCCTCCTTTACCCTTTCATACTGAACTCTGCATGAACTATGATTAAGTTGATGCACTGCAGTTGCTTTGTGACCATGAGCGGTACCTGAATGGAGATTCAATTAACATCTGCTATAGGATTTGTGCACACACGCAATCCACGACTTTAGACGACTATGAATCTGATGTATAAGATGGATGGACGTTGTCTTAAATGTCCCTTTGCTCAGTGACTCTTTCATTTGCCCATGTCACATCTGCCAGTGAATAGGTCCACGGTTGCTTAAATAAATTAAAGTAGAAAATGTACATTGTCCCCACTTTTGGTCCTCTATGTGTACTGATGCAAACAAAGAAAGGAGACACAAGTTCAAATCTTTTCAGGACGTTCACTTTTACTGGCCCTTTAAATTCAAGTTTGGCTCAAGCGCCAAACCCCGCCTCTTCCTTCCCAACTTCCCTCATTTCTCCCCGCCAGTGGTTCTAATCGAGCTACGATTCAATCGATCGCCCTTCTCTTCTAAATTCCGTTCACTGACGTATCGGCAATGGGCTGCCTTAGTCTGAGAATAGCTCTCGCTCCCTACTGGGTTGTTGTGTAGCTGTAATAAAAGATCAACAAGGCCCGGAAAGGGCTCTCTAAATGACACATTTGCCTTTTATGCACTATTTTGATATCATAGCTGAACGCGTATAGACCAAGAGCATCTCGAGGTCCGAATTGTGGGGCTTTTTCGCCGGTCCGAGGCCTTGTAGCAAAACAAACTGCACACACACATACACACACACACACACAAGTCTCACTCGGACAAGCGAGTTTTGCTCCAATTATGGGTGCTTTTGGAAATTCCATCTGACGCCCTAAGTCTGCTCTGAGAGTGCGAGTGTTGCCTTTCATTCAGCAACGCTTTTGAGTTTTCGAACGGTCCGAAGCGTAGCAGCACGCACTCTGGATTTTGCCCCGCCGGAAAATGGACACGGATAAGTTTAACTACGTTTACAGCTGCGACTTGGACATCAATGTTCAACTCAAGATGTAAGTCGTGTCCTTACAAGCGCACACAATTGCGACTTAGCGGAGGATAATTGGTGTCTTATGCCCTGAGAGGGCGTCAGTCATTTATCGGATTTGCCATATTTATGTTTCTTTTCTTGTTCTTTGAAAACCCACACACGCACACGCACGCACATAACAAAGGGAAATGTTCATAAAAGCGTTCAATTTACGACGGACTTCCGTTGTTATGGCGGCGAAATGTACGTAAGTCGGGCTATATCGTTATCCTACGCTGGCGTAGTTGTAAAGTCATAATTTCGGCACATTTAGAAAAATTGAAGACCACAAATTTTAAAAACAGAAAGTACTGCGCGTGCCTTCTTGTGCCACATGACAGTGTATTCCTACACCAGTCCATAGTCTGACACTAAGCTACCCCTAACACAATAGTAAAGTTGTAAACGCGGAAAAAATGTTTATACAAATAATTTCTAGAGCATGAATACAATGTAACAACAATAATGGTAACTGCACGTGCCTTCTTGTGCTGTCTGATGTCCTATTCTTATTCCGAATGTAGTCTAGCACTAATTTATGCGAGTGCGGTAGTAAGGTTGTCAGGTAGAAATGTATGTGAAAAATTAAATTGGATAAAATATTGACTAGCACAGTGTCAATTGGCTGCAGTCGAATCCTAACTAAACGGATGCACTGTTGTCGAGAAAACCGTAGAATGAGAAGTTGAAGATCAGTTTCCACTATTTAGGATTATTAACACCCATAAGAATGGTTCCTGGAGACTGCAGCAGCCCCTTTTTGTGTGTTTACACTGCCAACAGAGGCAGTTTGGAAGGCAAGAGAGAGCAAAAGAGCTACAAAGCCCTGCTGGCGGACCCCATGCTGCGCTTCTCCGGTCTCTACCAGGACCACTGTTCAGACCTCTACGTCACCTGCCAAGTGTTCGCCGAAGGCAAGCCTCTTGCCTTGCCGGTTCGCACCTCCTACAAGGCCTTCAGCACGCGCTGGAAGTGCGTCTCAAGACGTGTGTCTGGGCATCCGCTTGCATTTTCAAAAATGACCACTTACTCATGTACAGTTGGAACGAGTGGCTGCGACTGCCGGTCAAGTACCCAGACCTTCCCCAAAGCGCCCAGGTGGCCCTCACCGTGTGGGACATCTACGGGCCTGGTCGAGCCGTCCCCGTCGGGGGTACAACGGTCACCCTGTTTGGCAAATATGGGTGAGTTGTCCATACATTTTATCCTAAAGCTCGGGGTGCTGGAATGTTGCGCCATACAGAGAAAGAGAAAGAAATGTCCTCCTGTCTCGGCACAGGATGTTCAGACAAGGAATGCACGACCTGAAGGTTTGGCCCGGCGTGGAGGGCGACGGCGCAGAGGCCACCGCCACGCCCGGACGCACCAGCAACAGTCTCACTGAGGACCAGATGGGCAGACTCGCCAAGGTATTTATTTATTTAGTTAGTTATTTTTTAGCCAGACAAAAGCGCAAGTCCCTGACTGGCCTTCACCCTAAAGCGCCGTATTGTTCTAGGGCCCCGACTTGGAGGTACTTTGTGATGTGAGTACGAGTGGGGCAGTTAGTCGTCTGTGTGTGTGTGTGTGTGTGTGTGTGTGTGTGTGTGTGTGTGTGTGTGTGTGTGTGTGTGTGTGTGTGTGTGTGTGTGTGTGTGTGTGTGTGTGTGTGTATGCGCGTGCGTGCGTGCGTGAGGATGCAGTCAGGGTTCATGAATGTGCACGGTGAATTGTGACTTGCCCTGCCCTGCAGGAGAATACAAATGTACACAACTGATAATTTAATCACAACAGTGACTTTGATGCTAATATTTGCTTTCGAGATTCCTCAAAACATCTGAACAGTCCTTTTCTTATATAAAATGCCAACAACAATAATGATGCATTTACAAATATTCACCAGTGTAGCAATTTTACATTTGACAAACTTTCCTCAGTGTGTGCATGCTATTTAATAGTCTTGGTAGTAGTAGTATTTAGTAGTGTGTGTGCATGTGCATAAAATACATCATCACTTCTACATTTGAATTATCCCTGTCATTTTTTCTCTCTTTTGTGACACTCTTTGTAGTAGATTTAATGTGACAAACAACTGGACCACAAGCTAGTTGTAAAATTCACATTTCTGAAGGTCGGCCATGTTTTAAGAGCGTACACATTGCTTTGACACGCAGCAAGCTCATCTAAAAGAGAGACAATGCTGCCATCTGCTGGCCGTAGTTACTTTTATTACTGTACTACTTTTTCTCTGAATGCTTTTCCAAAGTCTTAAGAATCAAACTAGAGCGGCCCAAGACTTTTCTCTCCCCATTCCCAGAAAAAATGAAATTGATGGCAATTGTCGTCGCTGGCGCTCCTCGTTAGGGTGCTGTCAATGGCGCTCAATAGTTCATAATGCAAAATCGATCGTCGATGGTATTAATCGATTCCAAAAAATATTAAATAGCTTCAGCCCTAGTTACGAGTACATTTATCCTAAAATAAGAAATAGAATTCATAATTCTAGTGGTGTAGCTAGTATAAATAAACTTATTGAAAGAAATAAGGGGCAAGTAAAATTTTCCTATTCATTGGCAGATCATTTTGCTTCTGTCAAGTAATATAGTCCTCATTTCATTCCTTGTTTTTTTTTTTGTTATGTTTTTTTTAAGGCCAAGTTTTGTAGTGTGATACGCTTACTAACAAATATTCACATGCAAGGAATGATGACGACCTGAACTGGTCAATGTGTGCACCGTGTAGTTTGTTGCGTGGCATCACGGGAGCTCAGCTCTCTTGTCTTCCCCACGCAGTTGACCAAGGCCCATCGGCAGGGCCACATGGTCAAGGTGGACTGGCTGGACCGCTTGACCTTCAGGGAGATCGAGATGATCAACGAGGTGAGTTTGTGGCAGCGTTTTGTGGACAGTTTCACTGAGGTCCATGATGTTTGCTTGGCGCGGCAAGTGGGTTGATATGCATATTTTTATTTATTTTGATTTTTTTTTTTGCCAGAGCGAGAAGCGTAGCTCCAATTTCATGTACCTCATGGTGGAGTTTCCCAGAGTGAAAACAAATGACAAAGAATACAGCATTGTCTACTATGAAAAGGTGAGCTCACTTTCTTTGACATCCAATGAACACGAGCACAGATTTTAAATTTTTTTCTATTGTTTTTTTACCGTGACGACTAAAGTCACAGTGGAGATTTAAGAGTCTCGATGCGTTTATCGCCATGCAGGCGGCACTTCATTAGCAAGCCACGTGTGTGGCGCAAGGTGCAAACACCCCACCGAAAAGAAACCACAATATAAAGAGACCATATCAAAAATAGGAATTCGTAGTTTTACCCCTCCCACACACATTGAAAAATATTGTCGATCTATGTTAAAACACAAACAATTGCAAGATTAAAATGTATAGAAAATACTGTGCCTTGTAATCAAGGTGTGGGTTTTTCATATTTATATGAAAGCAAAAAGCCATAAAAACGGTTGATATAGCGTGGAAACTGTCATGAGCCAAAGACTCGAACGATCACTCATTAAAATGTTTTGTTTTATGTTGTGTTGTGTTTGCACTTGTGGAAAATGACCTAGGCTATCTATTTGTTGAAAACCATCGTTTTATTTATTTTTTGGTGCTCTTTTTGAAATTGCCTGAGCCCTGTCTAATAGGAAAGTAGTAGATTGGTGTCAAGGAAGTCTGTTTTGGGCTGCTGGTTGATTACGAGACACGGACAAGCAAATAAACAGTCAATTTTCTATAATATGTCCGGAAGAGGAGGAGGAGGAAAATTGATTGCGCATGCAGGTGACAGTTTGAATACTTGTTTGTTTTAGGATGGAGATGACACAGCGCCCACGCTCGCCAGCTGTGAAATCGTCAAAGTTCCTGACCCACAGATGGGGATGGTGAGCGCACGCACACATGCATGCACACACATTCGGAGCAAGGAAGGAGTGCCATCCTTCCATCCATTGTCTGTAAAATTTTTATCCTCACGAGGGGCGCGGGCGTGCCGGCGCCTATCCCACCAGTCAGTCAATCACCGTGCGTGCGCCATGCAAGAAAGGAGCGCTCTCTCATCATATGTTTCCCATTCGCCCGTCGCAGGAGAACCTGGTGGAGAGCAAGCATCACAAATTGGCCCGTAGCCTCCGCAGCGGGCCGTCCGACCACGACCTGAAGCCCAACGCTGCCACCCGGGACCAGCTCAATGTAAGTTACATTACGTGGCCACCTTCGGGCCATTAAAACAAACAAACAAACAAACAAACAAACAAACAAACAAACAAATAAATGGAAGTCCAAAATGAAAAAAAATGTGTCAAAACCTTTAGAGCTAAAAACAATACGAATTGTTAAAAAAAAAAAAAACATGACACAGTATACTGATTGTCATGTGCGTGCATGCGTCAAACAGATCATCGTCAGCTACCCTCCGACGAAGCAGCTGAGCTCGGAAGAGCAGGACCTGGTGTGGAAGTTCCGATACTACCTCACCACTCAGGAAAAGGTCTGTTCCGCCCTCAATCGTCCACCCTGGCATTTATATTCTTTATCGTTGCAGTTCTTAATCCGCTACCGCTGCAGGCACTGACAAAGTTCCTGAAGTGCGTCAACTGGGATCTGCCCCAGGAGGCCAAGCAGGCCCTGGAACTGCTGGGCAAATGGCGGCCCATGGACGTGGAGGACTCCTTGGAGCTGCTCTCTTCGCAGTTTGCCAACCCGACGGTGCGACGCTATGCTGTCGCGCGGCTGCAGCAGGCGGATGACGAGGTACTTAGCGAAGAAAAACGATCAATCAGTTCCTCCAAACTTTAGTGATAAAGCACTTTTCAGACAGAGCTTGTGACCTTGTGTGGATGGATTAAAAGACGCTGACTGTAGTTTAGCTGAATGTTTTCGCTCTCTGTGCTTCAGGACCGAGGACTAAACCTTCACTTTTGTCCTGATTAAGATGGAGAAAGCTTTCTGCCGTCCGGGATTTGACATTTAAGAGGCAGTTAAAAAGTGCATCAATGGGCCTCGTCTCACCAGGAGACCCAGAGACTGCGTATTTTCCGCATAATTGTTAACGTGGACTCCGTGTCTCCTGATGACATCACCAAGAGGGAGCATGTACTGGTGAAAAAGCACCGGGCCTACAATCGAACCCTGGGGCACACCACATGTAATTTTTTTGAAGGCTTTTGGAGGTCATCAAGTGTGCAGCGGGAATCATCCAAGTTCTCGTAATTTATTACAATTAATGTGTCTTCCCACCAATTGATGGCTGCATCGACTATGTATCGATGCCAGCGACCTGTAGTGACAGCCAGATCTGACCCGATGGCAGAAGGTGTACAATACAGTATTTTCTGTGATGACAGGGTTTGGTGGTACAGCGTGCGATTGTTAACTCTGACTCGATCAATGGTGGTAAATACTGCTTCAATCATTGAATCTGAATTTGTCTTCCACACTCTGTAGGACCTGCTCATGTATCTTCTCCAGCTGGTCCAAGCACTCAAGTATGAGAACTTCAGTGACATCCAAGGAGGCCTGGAGCCAGGCAGTAAGAGAGAAGGCCAGGGACTTTCAGATGACTCCACACTGGACAGGTCAGCGCTGTTGGATGTTGTGATACTTTTCACTGCTATTCTGGCTATCAGCTGTTTGTCTAAATTTAACTCAGAAACGCTCCCTGGGTGGCGACTCTGATTATTTTTCTTTTGCACACCGACACGAGCCGCTTGCGCGTTTGAATTTTTCTGGATTAGCAGCCAGAATCATGCAGACTTGTCTTCGCCCCGCCTTTTTTATGCTGTGTTTATTGGTCGTGCAGCTCCCAGATCCTGACGGCCACATCTGCATGCCTCGCCACTACGCAGAAAGGCAAAGAAGGAGCAGATGGTGAGAATCTCGAGGTAAGACATGGTTTCTGGGGGGGAAAAAAAGCACAGTGTGTGTAACTGATGAGACGCAGAAGAAAGGAAAAAAAAGAATTATGGGGAATTTAAAAAAGAATCCCAGAAAACAATTAAGGTGCAATGACTAATCGACAACTAATCAATTATCAAATAGATAATTATTTTTGAGAATCAGTTGAACGTTTAGAGACCTAGTTTGATTTCAAATGGTCCAAATCCTTTGACTTTCAGTCTCTCAACAGTAAATATTCTTAGATTGCTGTCGTCCTCCATGAAATCAGATTGTGTCGGAAAAATAAAAACATTAGCAAACAGCTGCCTTCTTTGGAAAACAACGCTCACCATTTTTGCATATTTCGGGCATTTTACAGAACAAACCATCAGATTTTCTGCAATGTCAGTTTGAAATAATGTCCTGTTTTCTTTTTTAAAAGCGATTGGGGCAGGGGGGGGACTAAACCGATTTATCGATTAATCACCAAAATAGCCGACAAAGTTTTGTCTTATCTGCAGCAAGACCTGTGCACGTTTCTCATCTCGCGTGCTTGCAAGAACTCGACACTGGCCAACTACTTGTACTGGTAGGTGTGCGTGTCTTGTGTTTATGTGCACGCGCCCCATCGCCAGTCAAGGTTTTTACTCACCCGTCACTCCTCCTCAGGTATGTTATCGTGGAGTGCGAGGACCAGGACACACAGCAGAGGGACCCCAAGACACACGAGATGTACCTAAACGTGATGAGGAGGTTCAGCCAGGCTTTGCTCAAGGTTGGCCAAAGCAGCCCTCATCCGTGCTGCCCCCTGCCTTTTGCTAACTCCGTTTCTCGTCTCCAGGGCGATAAGAGCGTGAGGGTGATGCGCTCGCTGCTAGCCACCCAGCAGACCTTCGTTGACCGGCTCGTGCAGTTGATGAAGGCGGTGCAGAGGGAGAGCGGCAATCGCAAGAAGAAGGTGGGGGGGGGGGATATTTGTGGACATACCTTGGAAATGACACGGTGATGCCGTGACACGCAGGCTTAATATGTGACACACACACGGTGCCGCTCATTCTGGTAGACAGACGTACATATTAGTAGTAATATCGGTCATTCTTTGGAGATGATAAAGAATACATGCCTGTGAGCAATTGTATACTATACGCTACATGTGTTGCTGTGGCAAACCATTTGTGTTCCGATAGCCATTGCTTTGAGGGCAACAATGCGCCGATGCTAATTGTTAGCCTGTGGTGTGTCCTATTGTATGTTGCGTATGCGTTAGCCTAGCTTTTAAATACACAATGTGTAAATCTGTTTTATTTATTTATTTTACTGTTAGCTGATAAGGGTAACACACATTTACTTATGTCACCTGCTAAGCTCCTGCTTTTTCTGAAGTGCCACCGTATAATGCCAATAGAGAAAAGTTATTGTGGTGAAATGACATATCTCAACCGTGCATATGTGTGTGTGTGTGTGTGTGTGTGTGTGTGTGTGTGTGTGTGTGTGTGTGTGTGTGTGTGTGTGTGTGTGTGTGTGTGTGTGTGCCCCCATGTGCGCGTGCGCACGCTCAGACTGAGCGGCTGCAGGCGCTTCTGGCTGACAATGAAAATGTGTACCTCTCGGAAATCGAGCCCATCCCACTCCCGCTGGAGCCTCAGATCCGGATCCGAGGCATTGTCCCCGAAACGGCGACTCTCTTCAAGGTCCCGCAAAGCTCTTGCTCCATTTTTTAAAATGTATTTTATTTGATTTTTTTTTGTCTTTTGCATCGATGCACGAGGCTCACTTGTGTGTCTGACTTTGTGGCATCAGAGCGCGCTAATGCCCGCCAAGCTGATTTTCAAAACGGAGGCTGCCACCACCTATCCGGTCATCTTCAAACACGGCGATGACCTGAGACAGGATCAGCTCATCCTCCAGATCATCTCGCTCATGGATAAAGTATGGATACCTGTTGGGGACATTTATATGTACATATATATGTAGATATATATATATAAAATGTATGTATATTATATTTACTCCGGTTTTCTCCCACATTGCAAAAACATGATGCACGGCAGGCTGGTTGAACACTCAAAATTGTCCCTAATTGTGATTGCGAGCGCGGATGGTTGATGGTCTCTGTGTGCCCTGCGATTGGCTGGCAACCAATTCAGGGTGTCCCCCGCCTGCTGCCTGAAGACGGCTGGGATAGGCTCCAGCACCCACTGTGACCCTTGTGAGGATAAACGGATCGGAAAATGGATGGATGGATATATATGAAACTGTGTAATCATAATCATGTGATCATGTGTGTAATCATAATCATCATCTTTTTGTACATTGGTTCAGTACTGCATCTATTTTTCAGTTACTAAGGAAGGAGAACCTGGACCTGAAGTTGACACCCTACAAAGTGTTAGCCACCAGCACCAAACATGGTAACTTCGCCAATGTAGGACAAGAGCGGTTACTCAGCAATATATTATTTCATGTTTATTTGGGGCTTTTATTTTTTTAGGTTTCATGCAGTTTGTGCAGTCGGTTCCGGTTGCCGAAGTGCTGGCAACTGAAGGCAACATTCAGGTCAGGGCCACTCGCGGTCACTAAATGAATCGTACAAGTTGCTGTCATATTACTGTGACCGCATTAGCATCAACACACCACCGGCCCCACATCATGTTTCATCTCAAAAATTTTACGTGCTAATATTTTGTTGTGTGCTTTAGAGCTTCTTCAGGAAGCACGCGCCGAGCGAAAAGGGGCCATACGGCATCAGCTCGGAGGTGATGGACACCTACGTGAAGAGCTGCGGTGAGTCTTTTGGGGACGGGTCTTTTGGGGACAGCGGGGCTCAATGCTCGTTCTCATGCTTTCCAGCCGGTTATTGCGTCATCACGTACATCCTGGGTGTAGGAGACCGACATCTGGACAATCTGCTCCTGACCAAGACGGGTAGAGTAAAAAGAGAGCCCTCTGCACCCCGAAGTGGGTTTTTAGAATAGCTTATTCATGTTTGTCATCCTCCAGGGAAACTCTTCCATATCGACTTTGGCTACATCCTGGGCCGCGATCCCAAGCCGCTTCCGCCGCCTATGAAGCTGAGCAAGGAGATGGTGGAGGGGATGGGGGGCATGCAGAGCGAGCAGTACCAGGAGTTCCGGAAGCAGTGCTACACTGCCTTCCTGCACCTGCGCAGGTACTCCAACCTGATCCTCAATCTCTTCTCCCTCATGGTGGACGCCAATATTCCCGACATCGCCTTGGAGCCGGACAAGACGGTCAAGAAAGTGCAAGACAAGTTCCGGCTGGACCTGTCGGACGAGGAGGCAGTGCATTACATGCAGAGTCTGATCGACGAGAGCGTGGGCGCCCTGTTCGCCGCCGTGGTCGAACAGATTCACAAGTTTGCTCAAGTAAGTCACGCTCGCCGGTTGCTCTGTCGACTTTGCAAGTTAGGAGATGATGGCAACCACATAAACAGTGCGTACGCTCAAATCTGTGATTCATCAAGTCTGTTCTGACTTGAATTTGTTCCTAATCCGCAAATAAATTTAGAACCTTGGACCAAGCTTATAATGATTACTTTTCCCCCCTGAAAATGTAAAACACACAACCTACTGAAACTTTATTTTACCAATCATGTACTTAGAAGTAGGACTGTAATTCATACTTTATTCATACATTATTGTCGTTAGCGTTACGGACCAATAATTAACTTATTTTATTCATTACAATATATATATTTTTTTTTAATTGCTTGGACGATTAATGGGTTATTTATCAGAATCGCCCTAAAAAAAAATCTTGGTCGGGCCTTACCTCTAAGCTTGAATCTTCATTTCAACACTTCATTTACAAAGCAAAATATGAGCATGAACGTCATCACTTTCACTGTTGGTCTTCTCACACGCTGTATGCCACAGACAGATTTTCCCCAATGATGATTTTTTTTTTTTTTAACAGTACGGTGATTATCTTGAAATGTTCCCTGTCAAGAATAACATATTTTTCCCCGCATGTGTTCAGTACTGGCGAAGGTGAGCTGTGGCACGAGGCCAAACCTGGTGGACCTGCAGAGAAGGAAGCTACTGTGGGGGGCAAGAATGAAATGCAAGAACTGACTGATGAGGACAGGCATTTTTTTAATCTTGTAAATACAATGTAGTGTACTAATGAATTAATTAGATGTATAACCCAACACATCTTTTCAGCCTGTCATCATGCTATTGTTTTTATTTATTGCGTATCAGTCAGGTCAGCATTGCAAATGAGATTCTGTTCTCAATTACCTTATCTTGATAAATAAAGGTTAAATGAAAAAAAACGTGGATGGTCCCAGATGCTTGTGTCAACATAGTGCAGCCTGTCTCAGCTTTGTTTAACATTACAGGTCTAATAATAACTCAAATTCAAATCTAGGGGGCTGCACAAAGGGGATTGGTGGCGTTGGTGATGGTGGTGGTGGTGGGGGGACACGTTGTTCTTGTTTATAAAAGTTGGCACTGTGAGGCAAACCACAACCGTGCTGTTTTTGCTTTTTTAGTCCCCCTTCAGTCCAATCCCGTAAACTATTTCCACTTCATTAGGAATTTGTACTCACCAGGCGCTCCTGTGGTCCATGACGTCATGACTAGCACACCATTGCCAGTCTGGTAACCCCCCGCACTCCCCATTCTAACCTTGTTTTAAACACGTAAGCACACATAAAAATGACAATTGTATATTTTTACCACTGCTATAGTGAGTGGGTCGGCCCGGTGGACCAATGGTTAGCGCGTCGACCTCACGGTGCAGAGGTACCGGGTTCAATTCCAGCTTCGGCCTCCCGGTGTAGAGCTTGCATGTTGTACCCGGGCCTGCGTGGGTTTTCTTCGGGTACTCCGGTTTCCTCCAACATTCCAAAAACATGCATGGTAGGCTGATTGAAAACTCCAAATTGTCCCGAGGTGTGGGTGTGAGCATGGATGGTTGTTCATCTCTGTGTGCCCTGCGATTGGCCAGCAACCGGTTCAGGGTGTACCCCGCCTCCTGCCCAAAGACGGCTGGGATAGGCTCCAGCACCCCATGCGACCTGAGTGAGGATGAAGCGGATCAGAAAATGGATGGATGAATATAGTGAGTGGTGCGCAGTGATGCAAACTAGAGGATGACACGGGAGTGGGTTTTCACTCCGGTCCCATCCCACTCCCACAGAAAAAAAATCCCATTCTGTCCCAGTCCTGGATCATAGTAAAAAAAAAAATCCCGTCCCATCCCCATCCAAAGGACTCAAACTCCTGTCTTGCTCCCGTTCAGAATGACTCCCAGTCCCATATGGCTCCCATTTTGGAGGTCATCTACATTAAAACCCCCCAAAACAAAACAAGTTGCATTTTACTAATTAATTGAACAGTATCTCCTCATGGGTTTTTTCTTGTTTTTGTTTTTCTTACATTTGGATACCCCCCGACCCCCACCTTAACTTTTTACCCGATACCGTCACAATCCCCTGATTAAAGGTAGAGTGACTTCCATCTTGTGGGAATCCTTTGACCCACAGGATTCCCGACAGAATGTCCATCTCTAATTACTGGATTTGGCGGGGCAGGGGGGGGCTTCTGAGTTTATTTTAAGTTTGTTTGGAATACTACTTATGCGTTCAAGATTTCGAACAGTTTCTCAAATATCTATGAATGAAAGAAGGAGCCATTGTTCCACTTTATATAGTGTCAAACTTGACATGTGATTCTGTGGTCAAGGCGGGTAAGACAACCGCACTAACATAACATAACATACCGGTCTTACAAAGAACAACTTTTTAACAGAACACAATTACCATCCATATCTTCACTTCAGATAAAATGTGCCACAAAGCTCAATACTTTGCCTCGCCTTGTTCATGATTTACATGGGCCACTTGTACAATTACGGCGATTATTTTTTGTGCGTTTGCCAGTTTATCTTAAATTTACGGAAGAGGATTAGGGCCAATGAAGAAAAAAAACAAGGTTGGCAAGATTGATTTTAAAGTCATAATTCTGAGAATAAAGTCAGAATTCTCACTTAGTCAGAATTCTGAGAATAAAGTCAGAATTCTCACTTTAAAGTCAGAATTCTGAGATTAAAGTCAGAATTCTGAGAATAAAGTCAGAATTCTCCCTTAGTCAGAATTCTGAGAATAAAGTCAGAATTCTCACTTTAAAGTCAGAATTCTGAGATTAAAGTGAGAATCTTGCCAACCTTGTTTTTTTTTCTTCATTGGCCCTAATCCTCTTCCATACGTACCACTTGTAGAGTGGAATTCTGACTTTATTCTCAGTATTCTGATTTTTAATCTCAGAATTTTCTTCATTGGCCCTAATTCTCTTCTGTAAAGTGGTGTTATTTTTCGGCGGTACAGTATTAAAGAATAAAAATAGCACCGTCTGCTGGATTTTGAATAAATTGCACGTCATGGATGCAAGCACAACATAATGGCACAAGATCCTCCCTGTGTCCACATATTCATAATTTCATGCATACGTCACGTAACATTAACTGCTTTCTTTTTCAAACTGCTCATCTCAGAATCAGAATATCTTCATTGGCCAGGTATGTCACAAGGAATTTGTCTCTCGTTTCTCTCTTTTCTGTCCTGTCGTCGTGGAAGTGCAAGCTCCGCCCCCGCTTCTTCTCAGACAGCCAATCGAGTCATGCCATGTTGGGACGCCGCAGCCAATCAGAAGACGAGGAGACGACTGACCCAGAGTGCGGCTCGACGAGTGACGCAGCTTCCAGACTGTCCATGACACACACACACACACACACACACACACACACACACACACACACACACACACACACACACACACACACACACACACACACACACACACGCACACACACACACACACACACACACACACACACACGCTTCTGTATTACGCCCCCCCCCTCGCGCCCCATTCTCCGCCCCTTGCTCGCTCATTTGCATAGTGACTTCCGCCCCTGCTCGACGCGCGCGTCCTCCCCAAGCGCGCGCTCGTCCGCCGGCGAACTAGCGGCGATGGCATGCGGTTCACAATGCCGCACCGGACCTCTCGAAGCGGAGCAAATCGGAAGTAGTGGGGAGAAAGCAGCCATGTGGTTCATTAAGAACCGGAGGAGGAAGTGCTTTTTTTCTTTGTTTATTTTTTTGTAAACAGGCAGCTTTGTGATGAAGAGGAGGCGGATCTGCACCTACGTGTTTATACTCGACTGTACGTGGAAGTAGGGCACTACTTGGCAACAACTCGCGCAGCCTGGCGTAAGGATTTTACAATCGATTCACTGACGTATCGGACGTTTTTTGGAGGGGTCCGGTTTGAACGTTTGGGATTTCTGCACATAAGCCCCCTGCCGTGCACGATCAGATGCGTGATTTAGTTGACAGCTGATATCATGGGGGAGCCCGCAGCGCGCAGCTCCTGCCAAAGTACCTGTGGAGGCTGGTAGTGTCGCGCGTGGGACGTTTCCGAATCTCAATGAGCGCCCCAGAACTGCCACTTGCGTGTGAACATCTTCCAAGAGACCGATTTGGCTCATGATCCCAACGCCTTAGCCCACTGCCGGATCTTCTCCCACCCACACGTCCACGATGTGCACCATCCCCGCGGTGCTGATCGTCTTGCTGCGTGGACTCGTCATCTCTGCGGTACTGGGATCCAAGTCGTCGGACACTGGAGATGGAGCCACCCCAGGTAAGCGCAGCTCATGTGGAATGCAAGCCCCCCCCCCAAACACCCCCACAGCCCTCCACACCTCCCACTGGGGAATACCCTCCAGGTGTAAAATGTCAATCCCCGTTTCCTGTAAACAATCAGAAACGAACTTTCTGTCTTGGGATTTGAGTGAAATATGTTATGCAAGTATGGACCAACAGCCGTGTCGGCACAGCGCCAAGCGGTTTTGATGTGTGTCAGCTGGCAACCGGCCGCACTCGATCACTGGCAGGGAATAATGACACACGTGACGGATTCCGGGGACATGGCGTAGTCAGTTTGTGGGACAGCATGACACATCGATACCGTTTGTAAAAAGCGGCAGAACAATTTAAAAGGGGATCACGGGGGGGGGGTACTGTATTGGCAGTCAAAGGTACGGCTTCCCGTCAACTCTACCTGACGCTTAAAATGCTAACCTGGAAATGTTTGCTCTTTCATAAAGGCTCGCACCGCAGGCTGTTGGCACACAGCATGAGCTCCGTTTTGGACAGCTAACATTGACAAGAGGTGGAAGACACCTGAAAACCGGAGAAACCGGATGCCTGACAAGGCCAGGCGAACCCTTCCCAGGATTTGTAGAATGTTGAGTGCTAAGTAGTCCCTTCATGATTTTGCAGGCATCTGGAGTAAATGTTTTAGACTAAGATTTCAGGACGCCGTGTGCGAGATTTTCAAGATATTCCAAAGAATGACATTGTGTATTTAACCAGACCGCGGTTAGCTTCATGCTTACACACAGATGGGCTAACAAAACCAGCATCGTCGTTATGCTCATCATAAACCTGCGACAAAAGGGGTCACAACACATGGTGACAAGATTGTACAGCAATGCTCGTATGCACGTCGTGTTGATCGTCTGCAAAAAAGTCGACGGGTATCGTTGCAGGTTGGTCTTCTGTGTTTCATCATCAACTCTGCATTTGTGGATCGGTTGAAATCACGTGAATTGTTGCAAATTCCTGGAAGGACCGTCAACAACCTTTTTTCCTAGTGTGAGATTCTGATCCATGTCCAGTCGACCCGTGGAGGACAAAGACGCGTCACAAAGTACCCGCCTGCCTGCCCCCCGCCACGCCAATTTGCGTCAGCTCCACTGCAAGAGCAGAAAGCCAGTCCTTGTATGCCCCCTGAGGACGCCATACCCGTCTCCTAAACGGATTAAAGGAGATTAAAAAGTTGCCGCGTTTTTTTTTTTTTTGTGTTCCGGTGACGCTTTGGAATGGTGGCCCCGTGATTGAGCGTGTTGGGGGAAAGAAGCAATAGCGCCGTCCGAGGCAAGTCGGTTGAGCGGCAACATGAACGTGGCGTCTTCCAGTTCAAGTGGTCTTGTGTGTTGAGCTGATTTGAGCAAACAAAGCCCTTCTCAGCGGGTGCAAGCAACAGCCAGTTCTTGAACACGTGAGCCTGCGGGATGATGGTGACTTCTGGTAGGACTGCTCGTCTGGAACCGCTGCATTATGGCCAATTGAGTCACGTCGTTCCATTTCACTCAACGCTTACACTGTTGTTTAAAAATGAGGGTCAACTCAAAATTTGAATGCAACAAACTTGGGTGCGATATTAAGTTGAACAATTGGACTCAAAAGTTTTGCCGTTGTGAAAACTGGCTTTCCGGCACTTGACGAGAAAGACGTTTACAGAAGTGCTGTCTCGTGCTTTGGCCCCGCAACCTCAAGACAGAAGTAAAAAAAAACTCAAAGCAAATTACTTGCTCGCTTTGTTGGACTAAAGACTAACATTTTCCCCATAAATGTCAATCCTTTACCCCCCCCCCCCAAAAAAAAAGTTACTGTACTTATTTTTCAGGTATTGTTCGGAATTAATATTTCTTTTTCCGATGCCCTTTTGCTCGGAGTATACAAATGTAAGGTACATTTGTCCTTGTGTACATTTGTATACTCTGAGCAAAAGGGCATACAAATGTAAGGTGCATTTGTATACTCTGCTCAGTCAAAAAAATTGTTGTGTTTTTTTGGGGGGGGAGGCAACTTCAAAGTATCAATAATGGACATTTAATTATTGCTAATTTAAGATCGAACAGCAAAGCAAGCGAATGGTTTGCTCCGAAACAATTTGATGAGTTGCTTTTACTTACAGTATATTTTGGAATTGAGGGTTGTGGGTGGGGTTAGGGTGGGGGGGCATTACAAGGGCCAACACAGTTCTGTCAACACTACAAAGCCAATTTTGACCACAGGCAAAGATTGGAATATTCCGTGGAAATGCTAAACTTCATGCTATAGAAATTTGTTGCATAGAAATGTTGAGTTGATCCATCATTTCTGTTTTTTGACAGTGCGGCCTTAAATAAGAAAGTGGCCTCTGTAGTCCCACCGGAGTCTTGTGTTACACAAGTATCTCCACTTCTACTTCAGTCGAGAGTCCGAGTACTTTTGCCGCCTCCGGTTTCTGCAGCGTCATGCGTGGCACATTTCAGCATCAAGCGGCTCCAACGCCAGTCCGGTGTTTCGCCGAGCTCAACTCATAGACGATCGTCCCGACGCTCAGATTTATTCTTTGTCGTGTTTTAAGTGTCGCGTGTGTTCAGATTCGTTCTCTAAAGACTTGGAGTGAAGGTCAGCTTTGTGTCGCTGCCTTGCCTCTTGGGCGTCCCCTAAGGTGGACAGCTGCTGCTCCCGTCCGTCTCATTCCACAGGCTTTAGGGTTGTTATTCAAGCTAACGAGGCCTGAGAGCAGACCCCCCGCGAGAGTATTTATAACGTTTCCGCTGAAGTTTTCCCCGCTTTTTTTCCACCGGGCGGCTGATGAATGCCGATTTCCCACGCGCGAATTCCGCTGTTGTCAGCTTCCGGGCGGTAAAAGTAAGTCACCGTCAACGGTGAAGGGCGCACCCCGTCAGCGCAGAGGCAGCGGATTCTGCGGTGTCTCGACACGGAAGCGCGCCACCCCGTTGCCGGCCCCTCGTAAAAGGTGTTTATCCCCTAGTTGGCAGTGCGCGCTACACTTGGCCGCCTGAGCCTTTGGCGGCGGAAGTCGCTGTCAGGCCCTGGCTGAACCCGTCGACTATATTTCAAGATGAGAACGTTTGGCTTGAGTTTCGCCGAGGGACTGGACAAAACCTTCTTTTGATGCGCCTTTCGAACTCGGCTCCCTGTGATGCCGAACAGGGGGAGGGGTCCCGAAACGGACGGATCGCCGGCGCCATCTTGCGTTGCCAAATGGACAACAAGCTCTCCGGTGCACTGTCATTGCTTTTATGAATTGTGACAGCACCTGTTCATCGGATCCCTGAATCAGCTCCCGCTTATGTGCGGCACCGCTAAGGCTCGTCACCCTAACACAGGAAGAATCCAAAGCTGCGCCCTTCACAGACACCCGAGACAGTCGCCGCGGCCCATCTCTTTTCGAGAGTGACTTCCGCTGCCGTGCAAACGACGGCTACTGTGTCGTCTCGGATATGCCGGGGTGCGGTCACTTTGCGCGTGTTCGGGACTTTCCCGCCGTGTGATGCGGTATAGCCTTCGGGGGGGCGTGGGGTGTGTATTTCTTGGGCATGTCGCTCGCCGCCGTTCACGTTCTGAGCCGCCGTGCTCGTCACAATCGGGTCAACGAGTGCGCAGCCCGGTTTGTCGCACGCAACCGAAAGCCGAGCCGCTCCTGGAAGCCCGTGTTTGAAGAGTAAACACTAACGAGAATCGTGATGTGCTAACTACCTTGGATTATCGTGTCAATATTTGTCAAGTCGAATCGTACATCGACTGCCAAACTCTGATCTGTGCTCTGGATCCGACTCGCCCTGAGATGAAGCCTGATCCCTTCCATCTTCGGAGTGGCAGGTGCCTTGTGGGCCCCAACGGGCCCAGTATGCCTAATACACCGCACAGTGGGATGACCAGGGTTACTTCTGAACCGAAAAAGTTTCCAACAGCACCCAGAAAGATTTGGGGCCGAATTCCCTGCGGCTTTCCTGTGGCGCGAACCGGTCAACGTGGAGCAAACGGATGGCGTCTAATTCACAAAGCCCGTGCAGATGGTGAAACGCGTCACGAGCGACGATGCCCAGGAGAATGCGTATCGTGCGCCGGTGGAATTTGCGCATGTTGACATGAGGTCGTCTGCATATATTTGGCAGAGATGGCGCCCCACACCTCGATGCAAATGAGCGTCCTATTCCCAAACAACTTTGTGGGTATCCTCCCGACTCGACCTACCCGCTGTCCGTTTGATGACTTCCTCGGCTCGCCGTCCTTCCTAAGCCGTCACCCGTCGCACCGGCACGCATTCGTTGGCCAATCGTCAAGTTGGGAAAAGCCCCTCGACAAAGAAGTGGACTGTTGCGTAACGGCTGGCGACCTCACGCCTCGGCTCATTGCGGCATTTCAGCAATGCGATCCAACCGGATCTGGGTACCAACATGAAAAATCACGTGAAGAATGACTCGTCTCTCTTTACTTTTGACCCGCTTGGTATTGCGGCTCTTCCTGTTCTCGCGCGGCATTTCAAAGGGCCTCCCTTTTGATCTTTCCGGCCAAGCGTGCTCACGTGCGCTTGTCCTTTTCGAGCCATCTTTCGGAACAACGAAAGATGGCTCGAGTCGCCAGCAGCGGGCTTTCCTTGCTGCCCTAACAAGAACCTTGCCATGACACTTGGACGCATTCAACTCTCTCTTTCAGCTCTCCACGGGCAACTCCTTCCACTTAACCCCGACCGCAACTCTCTCTCGGAAAGCCTCGCCTAACACCCTCTTGTCACACAAAACTCGCATGTCAAAGACTAAGTGCGTGTGCGACCTCGCCTCGCCTTCCCAGTCAACCCGCGGGCTCCCCCGGGGCCGACGCGGATATGGTGAACCCCGTGTCGGGGGTGCCTGTTATTCAAACTTTCCAGCTAAAGAATCCTGGCTCGAAGGAGCATCTCCATTTCTGGAAGTGTTTGGCTCCGTTAAAGGAGTTTCATTTTTTTTCCCCCCTTTCAAACGCCCAAGAAAGGATGAATGATTATTTGACGGGGGCTTTGGGCATTCAGGGGAATGATGGTGGCAGCCAGGCGCTTTAAGTGAACAGTGGGAAAGCAAACAGAGAGGTGGCGGGGGCGGGTGGGGGTGGTTGTCTCCCGAGGACACGCCCATTTCTTCCATTCCATTCTCAACCGCGCTCATCCTGAACCGGGTCACGGAGAGTTGCCGGAACGAAAGGCAGACAACACCCTGAACTGGTCGCCAGTCCGTCGCAGGGCACGTGTAGAGACAAACGAACGTTCGCACCCGACACGGAGTGGGAACTGATCCCACCCTGCCCACACCCAAGTGTGCCGAGTGGACCACTACTCCTTCGGCATCTCTTCACACAAATAGTCAAAGGACGACCACTAGGTCTTATTTATAGCCCTCGCAGAATTGAAAGCGTCCGGCAAAGGCCTTCTTGCGGGAAAGTTTGACAGGACAAGATGCAAGCGCTGTCCAAATTCCACTGCGACACGTCAAGAAACCGAACCGACCTCGTTCTTGCCGCGCATCTTGTGCTTTGTCCAGGAGGCTGACATCGCAAGGCTTTTGTTTTCCGATTCCTTTTGGTGACAGCTTGCTAAGTGAATGAGCGCTTTCTGCCGATGCGCAAAACATCTGCTCGTGCGCAAGCAAGGGAGACCTCTGCCATTGTTGGGCTCTCACATCCTGACAAACGGGAGCCCGCCAACTTAAAAATAACTCCGTGCTTTCCAATTTTGCAGTCTTTTGGGACCGGCTGTTTTGATTAGATTTTTGTTGTTGTGCGTGTCGCTCCCCCTCCCCCACCCGTCATCTCCTCTGGCGGCATGCGAGGGGTCATTCGCCGTGACTTCCTGTCACATAGTACCTCATAAGCATCCCACGGCACACAAAAGACAAGAGGACGCCAGGGAAGGGAAGGCTTGTGCTGTCGTTGTTGTGAATTCCAAACACTTGTCAGTGTAAATGACAGTTTTTAAAAATATCTCGGGATTGTCTTTCTTCTTCAGGTTCTGAAGGTATCGTCGCAAGAGTTTGGCGAACATGCGGAACAGAACTAGGCCAACAATTAAAGGAAACAGTGGTGAAATTGACATCACGGAATATGAACCCCCCCCCACCCCCACACACACACACACATATTTAAAGCAGTTCCCAGGTGGCTTGAATAAAAAGTCTTGGACATTCTTTCGATAACATCCAGACTTACAGCACACTTCTTGTTTTTCTGGGCCAACGGGTCTTTGTGACCATGACGATCAGGCCCCCGCCACCCCCGACATTGACAACTTCACCAACCGTTCAAATGTGCCGTGCGTAACGCTGTGATCTATTGTGTGCTGACTCTGCAGCTCTGCTTACATTTAAGCTTTTCACATGATAGCCGCCGGTGGCCGCGGCTTGGAAATGGCACCTCATGGGCGGGGAAACTCCGTGCTGGGGCGCTATGACGTAAATAAGGCTGACTTAATAACGTTCAGAACAGATTTTCTGGCGCATGGGCACAGCTATTTCTATACAAGGCGTTCACGTTTTTCACAATATGTCCCCTTGAAGCTCTTGAACGCAACTTTTATGTAAGCAAGCGATGACTGTCTGATTACCATTAAAACTTGAATTTAAATACTGACAAACTGTAACTGGCTCTCGGCTCTCGGTCATGTGTAAACAACCAAGAGTTTAAATTTATTTAGATTTAGATTTAAGCAACGCAAATACCGTACAGTATTTCATATGATGTAACTCTTAACAGCCAATGCAGGCCGCTGGATATCATGTGAAGGACTCTCATTGTGTAATTGCTCCCGTTGCTGTTGGGCAAACTATTTCTTACTGAAGCCGCCACGGTTTCGCTATCAGCCATTTTAGCCCGACCGCCGACATTCTCGTCCAAACACGTGTTCTGTCAAACATCTCCTCTTGCTTCTTAAGTGGATTGCTAAGCTCCAGAAAGGTGCTCAAAAGGCCGCATTTGCTCAGCGCTGAAGCGAGAACTGACACAAAGGATCAACAGATGGAAGCCAGTGTGTTTCTTGACGCAGTTCGGAAGCTGGCCTTTGATGGTATTTTGTGGCATGACCACTTAAAAGTGGACATACTAAAATGTGCTTCATCGTTAGCATAAAACAACGATGGCAACACTTTGTGTATCAAAAAACTAGCAAACAGAAACAAAAGCCCTGCTACCTTAATGCTAATGCTAGCATCTACTGAACGACTGCTATTATTGTCGTAGTGACAGTATAAAAAAACTAGCAAACAGAAACAAAGGCCCCACTACCATAAAGCTAATGCTAGCATCTACTGAACGACTGCTTATATTGTTGTAGTGAAAGTATCAAAAAACTAGCAAACAGAAACAAAGGCCCGCTACCTTAAAGCTAATGCTAGCACCTACTGAACAACTGCTATTATTGTCATAGTGACAGTATTAAAAAACTAGCAAACAGAAACAAAGGCCCCGCTACCTTAATGCTAATGATAGCATCTACTGAACGACTGCTATTATTTTCATAGTGACAGTATCAAAAAACTAGCAAACAGAAACAAAGGTCACGCTACCTTAATGCTAATGCTAGCATCTACTGAACGACTGCTATTATCGTCGTAGTGACAGTATCAAAAAACTAGCAAACAGAAACAAAGGTCACGCTACCTTAATGCTAATGCTAGCATCTACTGAACGACTGCTATTGTTGTCGTAGTGACAGTATCAAAAAACTAGCAAACAGAAACAAAGGCCCTGCTACCTTAAAGCTAATGCTAGCATCTACTGAACGACTGCTATTATTGTCGGAGTGACAGTATCAAAAAACTAGCAAACAGAAACAAAGGCCCCGCTACCTTAAAGCTAATGCTAGCATCTACTGAACGACTGCTATTATTGTCATAGTGACAGGATCAAAAAACTAGAAAACAGAAACAAAGGCCCCGCTACCTTTATGCTAATGCTAGCATCTACTGAAGGACTGCTATTATTGTCATACTAACAGTATAAAAAAACTAGCAAACAGAAACAAAGGCCCCGCTACCTTAATGCTAATGCTAGCATCTACAGAACGACTGCTTTTATTGCCGTAGTGACCAACTCAAAGGAGAAGTTGAAGTACTATCATGAATCCCGTTCTCGGCAGGACATGTCCAACTGCCTAGAAGTCGAGTGGGATTCAAACTAACAAGTCACTGAAGAGTTTGTTGGTCTCAGAAGCGCCACTCTAAATCTCCTGAGGGCTGCTTTTCAGAAACCCCCTCAAAAAATGGGTGCGAGAATTCATCTGCTAGGGCTAATCTTGCGAATCCCTTCCCCCCTCCCACCTTCAATTTTGATTTAAGAGTGTTCACCACTTAAAGCCCAGCCAAGAGTCGATTTAAACATTTGAAGACAACCCTCGATATATATTTACACAAAACGGTGACGAATGAGAGGAGTGGTCAAATGGTCAAGTGGTCAAATCTTTGCCGAGTGCGTCTCCCACATAACCGCCGATGGACTGACTCTAAGCTGGTCCCACGTTCTGACAGCAGAGCTTTTTCCATTGTGCTTGGCTCTGTTGCAGCTGAACAACGCTCATCTGCAAGGTACGCCATTTTCGTTGGGAAGTAGATCACGTCTACCGAACCACTTGGTGTCCGGACCCGGGGTGATTTGCAACCACAGAGAGCAGGAGCTGTCGGCGCGACAGCTCCCGTGTTTTTTGTGACATTTTGCCACGGTGTTCGAATGCGGTGCCTTTGATAAACGCTGACCGGGTCCACCCGTGTGTCTCCCCATCTAGAAGACCCCTGCCTCATGGTCATCCCCCCGTGTGTGAGCGATGCGGACCGCTTCAGCCTGGTGGCCTTACGCCACATCCATAAAGAGCTGGACGACGACAACGATGGCGGCATTGAAGTGAACGAGAGCGTGGAGGTGAGTTTTGCAAATCTACATTTGCTCACTACGGTCAACTCCGGTGTACGGATGTCGACGCCGACACGACATTGTTAGGATCCTGTTTAATGCTGGAGCGCCAGCAGCTGACAATAGCAGTCTTCCAATATCGAAGAGCGTGTGTCGAGTTGACACAAGAAGGCTTCCCCGGCTAATATTTAGTTAGCAATGCTCACAAGGAGCACGCGTCTCCTCAAACTCCCCGCTTTGCTCGCGCACATCCGGTACGGCTGACATCCGGGAGCTCGCTGCCCCGACGTGGCTCACTGATTTCTCGGTAATTGACCTTCTTGTAAGGGCCGCCTTTGCGTCGCATGTTGCTGTGAGTGCCGGTCTTTGTTCCGTCAGCTGACAAGACCTCACCCGTGACGGGAGTGACACGGAGTCGAAATGCCAAATGGGCATAGCCGGATGCGAATGGCAAAACAATTGCCAATGGTAGATCCCTCAAATTTGTTTCATCTCGACATACGGCAAACGACGAGGCCACAACGTGTTGATCTTGTTTCTCACTCAACTTGCGGCATGACTTTTGAAAATAAATGGATGTTAGATGACTACTTTTCTTTGCTGTCCCCGTGAGACATGCACTTTTTAAAAATCTCTCTTGAACTGCAGTTTGACACCTTCTGTACCTCACAGCTAGGCGCTAGCCAATCATTATTTTGCTCTTAGCTGCGGCAACGCCGTGGCCTCCTTGCCCCGTGTTTGCTATTTGCTTGCGGTATGAGGCCATTACTGCGTACCTGTGCCGTTATTTGCGTGTTCATGGCGGCCGGTTGCTCGGAAGCACTCAGACCTCGACACCCTGCAGGCGGCGGCTTGGAACGCAAAGGCAAATTCCAGTTGAGTCGGAGTCACCCGACCTGGACATGCCAACGGCCGGAAAGACAAAGCTTTCCGGATGCGGCGACTCTTAACGGGGCAACTATGAGCTACCGACCGACCCGAAGGCCTTGCTGGTCATTATTGTCGAGGAACATCCGCGTGCCGGACATCCGCTTTTCCGTGACCTGCATTTCAGGCATTCTTGATCGACCATGTGGGGAATGTCACGGAGACATCAGCTGGACCTCGGCGCACCAAGGTGGTTCAGGTGTAACGGAGTCATCGGTTCCTGTTACCGACTGATTCTCGGGCTCAACGTCCACACGTTGGCTGGCGTTCGGTGGCCTGCCGGGATAATCCGCACTGAGGTTGATTGCGCAAGCTCCCGCGGGCTAAACGCGTTACTCGGCATGATATTTGATCATCTGTTTGCATTTCAACTCGGGTTTATTCGTGGACTTGCAAAGACAACTCCTCAAAGACGCGCCTCCAGCTTTGATCACGCTGTTCTCATCTCAGCCTGAGGCAACAACAATTACAACCTCTTGATGATTATTTATAGTCCCGGATTTGTGCCACTTATTTGGTGTAACGCGGCTGTTCTATGAGTTCCACCCAATAGGTCCCCGTTTGCTCCATCTACTTCTTGCCTCAGCATGTGTTTGTTTGCGCTTTTCTGGCAACGGTGAGGTTGCCTCGAGCCGCTGCGCACATTGCCACGGCTCAAGACGCGTTTGCAATCACACCTGAGGGATGGGGAGTGCCCAAACGGCAAAAGTGAGGATGACGATCAGCTGGAGCTGAAAGTCTTATGGAATGTCCAATCCAACACGATACAACGGCATGAGCCTGTGCAGAGAGCCGTTTTCGCTCGGAGATGCACCGGGGAAGCACAATACAAAAGGGTGCCTTTGAAACGTGATCGCGGTTGATCCTGAGATCGTTTTGTCCCCGAATTGGGACATTTAAGGGCAAAAGGTGTTCTGGCATTTCTTTTGTTGTGGCTCAGGCTTCTCGACGGGACCGTGAAGCTCCCAGCTGTCAAAAGGGAGAGCTGTCGGAAAGTTAACGCAGACACAGGTGGAAGTGCAACTCTTGCTGGCTTTTCAAAGTCCCTAAAAGGCAAAAAGATGAGAAATGTGTGTGTGAGAGAGAGAGAGAGAGAGAGAGAGAGCGCTAGCTGGGGTCCTAGCAACAGAAAACCTGCCTCACACAAACATTTCATCTTTGTTGTATCTGTGTGGATACTGTCCAACGCACAATAGTTGAGGGGGGGGGGGCGTGTGCTGTAAAGAAACAATCTACTCCCCAGAAAAGCAGATATCAATAAATATGATCATCTCTCCTTAGTTTATCATAGAAGACATGAAGCAGCAGCAGACCAACAAGCACAGCAACCTGCACCGCGAGGACCAGCACATCACAGTGGAGGAGCTTTGGAAGGGCTGGAAGACCTCTGAAGGCAAATACGCGACACTTTTTCCGAACACCAAAAGCACAGCGAAACAACTGTCACCTTGGAGTTTTCTCCAACCTCCGTCATGCCCGTTACCATCGTGAGATGATCGTATGCCTTTTTTTTTTCTGTCTGTCTGTCAGTCCACAACTGGACGGTGGAAGACACGGTACAGTGGTTGAAGGAGTCGGTGGAGCTGCCCCAGTACGAAAAGAACTTCCGGGACTTCCGCGTGACGGGCAACACTTTGCCACGGTGAGTCCACGCTTCATTCATTTGTCTTACGGGACAATGCTGCCATCTGCTGCTTGCAAAAGGCAGCACAGGTGGGGTGGGGGGTGAAGACATGCGGATCTCTTTGGCGGCCACATGGGATCGTATTCCAGCCTGAACATGCTCGTCTTAAAATAGGGCAGAGTCTTGGAACTGAGCAATGTGAAATAGGAGCAAAGACGTGCCCGAAGAACACAAGAGTCGAACAGTCTCACGGCGCGTTGCGGTCCTGGATCCCGTTGCTTACGTCGCGGGGCTGACGGGCCCACGCACGGTGATGATCGTTGGACTTTGCGTTGCAGGATCGCTGCAAATGAGCCGTCGTTCTTGTCAATGCAGCTCAAGGTGTCAGACCAGCGGCACAAACAGAAACTCAATCTCAAGGCGCTGGACGCAGTCCTTTTCGGGCCCCCGCTGCGTAAGTATGCGCCTGGCATCGCCTTGACCGAAGCGCACGCGACCCGCGGACGCTTGAAATCCCACCGCCGGCGTCCGTCCCCCCTTTCCCTCAGGTCCGCACCACAACTGGATGAAGGACTTTGTCCTCACCATCTCCATCGTCATTGGCGTGGGCGGCTGCTGGTTCGCCTACGCGCAGAACAAGTCCAGCAAGGTGCACATGTCCCAGATGATGAGGGATCTGGAGAGCCTGCAAAACGCCGAGCAAAGCCTCCTCGACCTGCAGAGTCGGTGAGCGGCAGAAGCGCAAATCAGCACCGGCCGGAAACAAGGCGGCTCGCGTTCAGACGGCTTTCCGTCCTTTCAGCTTACAAAAGGCTCAGGAAGAAAACCGCACGGTCGTCGTGGAGAAGCAGAATCTCGAGCAGAAGATGAGGGACGAGATCACCGGCGCCAAGAAGGAGGCCCACAGACTGAGGGACCTGCGGGAAGGCGCTGAATGCGAGCTCAGCCGGCTCAAGTACGCCGAAGAGGAGCTCGTACAGGTGAAGCCTTACACGCGGCAAAGTCGGGAGACAACTTGGCACGCGTCTCAACCCAAACCCCTTCACCCCGGGCAGGTCCGAAAGGCGCTCAAGCGAGCCGAGAAGGAGATGCAGTCCGAGCGGTCGCTGCCGGAAGCTCTGCAGAAGTGGCTGCAGCTCACGCACGAGGTGGAGGTCCAGTACTACAACATCAAGAAACAGAGCGCCGAGCTCCAACTCTCCGTCGCCAAGGACGAGGTAACCGTGACCGAGTGGCCTCCGGCGCCTTCTTTCTTTCTTTGCAAATCTTTCCTTGTTGGATTCCAGGCGGAGAAAATTAAAAAAAAGAGAAGTTCTGTGTTTGGAACTCTTCACGTCGCACACAGTTCGTCACTGGATGAGGTGGACCACAAGATACTTGAGGCCAAGTAAATGCACAAACCGGGCGAGGGGGTTCTCAAACTTTTTTATTTTTGTAGTTTGGTCATATAAAGTTAAAAGGCTCGTTTTGACATGTTTTTTTTTTCCTTCAGAAAGTCCTTGTCCGAGGTAACAGCGTGCCTGAGGGAACGCCTGCACCGCTGGCAGCAGATCGAGAGGCTCTGCGGTTTCCCCGTCGTCAACAACTCGGGGCTGCCGAGTCTGACGGCCAGCTTGTACTCTGACCACAGCTGGGTGGTGATGCCGCGCGTCTCCGTCCCGCCGTACCCCATAGCCGGCGGCGTGGACGACCTGGACGAGGACACGCCTCCCATCGTACCACAATTCACGGGTGAGAGCTTCGTAGCAAATGGAAACAGAAACCTGGGGGTCGTGTATGCGGAGCGTTTGGCAGGCATCGAACACTTGTTCAGAAAATGTCTTTGCCTCAAGCCGTTTTCAAGCTTCAACCATAATTAAACGTTGTGTATTCACCCAAACCGCAAAGCTTTGTTTGCCATCAATCTGGTAGCTTAACGCAAACACGTAATAATGTGAAACGCAAGAGACGGGCCAGCAAACTGAGCATCAAGACACTGAACTATTGACCTCGAAACAGCTGATACTTGAACACAAACCCTGGAACAAGTGACACACACCCAGGCATGTGTGCTGTATGTGCTACAAAAAAAAAACTAAACAAAGCAAATATTACTGCAGCTTAGTGAATCAAGGCGAATTACATGTGTAGTCAACTAAAGCACATACCCTTGATCTTGTTAAAGTCTAGTATCTTATGCTAACACTTCATGTGAAATGCATTAAGCAAGCTAACAAACCTAGACGCACTACCTCCGTAATTATTAACTTTGAAACACAAGCAAGCAAGCAACACACACACACACACACACACACACACACACACACACACACACACACACACACACAAATTAAATAAAAATATATATTGAGCCAAACGCATAATTTTGTCGGAAGCTTGATGCTAACACATCATGTGAAACACACTAAACAGGCCTCCGAACCTAGCCTTGAAATTGCAGTCATTATTAACGTTGAAACAACACTAGGTCGTAAGCAACACACGCATAAATTTGTCTTCCAGCAGCCTAATACGAGCACATAATGTGTAAGCCACTAAACGGGCTAACAAACCTAGCATCGAAACCACACTAATTACTAACCTTGAAAGTACTGATATCTGAACACTAAAATTATTTTTCATCTGTGACTTATTTTATTTTTTTTCTCAATAAGCCACGTTGATGCGGCCCCCACTGACGCGCAACAGCAGCGCGTGCCGCTCCCGCCGGAGCCTGATGAGCTCGTCGCCGTCCTCCGTGATGTCCCCGGATCCCGACCTGCTGTCCATGGCCAGCTCGTCCCTCTCCTATCCCCTCGAGGCGGACGACGAATATGTCATGTTCAGCTCGGATAGGAGGGGGTACGTAGCGGCGGCCAGAATCCCGAGGAATGGTTTGAAAGTGTGGACTCTCAGGTGTTTGATTCAGACATTTTCACTGGTGCTTTGGGGCTAAGTGGTGATGGTGATTCGTGCATGAAGACCTCCAGGCAACGTTCGCATTGCAGGCAAATCCCAACCAGATTGCATTTTTTCCCGCCCATTTATGACCTGCAGTCTAAACAGCTCAATTCCGATTTTTTTTTCAAATCTGACCATCGCCATTTTCATATGGCGGTCCTCGATCTCAAACGTGTCAGATTTTTTGCATTGCAACCGCAGTCTGAACGGTCAGGTTGCATATATCTGAGCGAAAACCCCAACATGCGCTCCGAGCAGGCGGGAGACTGTGCGCTTCGGAGGGAGAATGACTGTTTGATTGGCTGCGAATCTGTCAAGTTATTTTGAGTGTTAGTCAACATTATATTTGACTTGAACGTATTCGCACTTGAAACAGGAAGCATAGAGTTGACATTTGTGGTGACAGTAGGAACTCTGTAGAGCAGGTTGCACAGTGACTGAAGGTTCGGCTGTTTGAATCGCGTTTATTTTTGTATAGCTTTTGCTGCTGGTCAAAACCAGAATGAAAACACAACAAAACCATGCTGGTATCTGCTTGAGTGTATTCAGAAGTGCAGTTGTTCAACACAAACCACGTTCAGATGAGGCATGACCTAGCATACTAGCCTTAATAACACGCTAGCACATACGGACGTGACATCACACATGGGAATCTTGCTAGCTACAGTTAAAGTCACTCCACTCACCTTTGGCCATTGACACAACAGGAAATAGGCAGACACACATACCGTATTAGACTGAATATAAGACGGCCCTGATTATAAGACGACCCCCTTTTTCAAGACTCAAGTTTGAAAAAAGACTTTTTGAACACCAAATTAATTTTTATACAGAAAATAATTACAGTACATCTGAAACAAATGACTACAATATATTTGAGAGAAAAAGCATGTGTTATTTTGCCTCATTCAAATCTTAATATCTGAACATTTAAATATGTAAACTAAAGTGCAATCATATTCGTAAATGAATGGCTTCTGGTTTTTGAAATGTAAATGACATCATAACTTCTCCTCACCTGGCCAATCTTCGATCCACTTTTCTCCAGATTGTCGCTACGTTTCTCCATTTTCTGTTATCTCTACTATAATTTTCTTCTCTTTTCTTTCTGACCGCTTTTTTTTTCTTCTTCGTGCTACCGCTGTTTTAATTTTTATTCTTCGTGACAGAGGTTCGCTTTGGCCTGGGGAGTCAAGTTCAGCACTCGCTTCAATGATATCTGGCGCCATCTAGCGTTGCGAAAGGGCATAATGTCTAGACCCCGAATATAAAACGACCCCCACATTTTCAGTCTTATTTCAATGCAAAAAACACCGTCTTATATTCGGGCCAATATGGTACTTAGGGTTTCAACGGCAGCGTGAGAACCACAGATTGGCGTGACTTGTGACGTTTTTGTGTCCTCCTCCATGTCTCCCAGTGACCAGGAGGTCAGCCCCGACACGGACGCTCCAAACACCTCGATGGGCCGCAAGCCGCCGCACTCGTACCGCAGGATTTCCCGCGAGGAAATGCTGCTGTTCAACCAGAGCCCCGAGTTCCCCACGTCCACCAGCAACAGCGGGGACTCCACCCCGCCTCCTTTGCCCCCGCCGCCCGCCGCCATCCCCTTGGGGCCGCCGTCCACCTCGCCGTCGCCGGACCTCACTCGTGTGGCGCCGGACCTGCGGGCCGTGACCCCCCCGTCGGGGAAGGCGGCGTACAACGGCGTCCTGGAGAAGTCGCACAGCTTCGGCGTGCTGCCCGCCGTGGGCCGCTACCCGTCGCTCACCTCCCTGGATTCGGAGGGCCGCAGCGTGGGGCGGGAGCACAAGCTCCTGAGCACCTCCTCCCAGGACTCCAGTGACAACGGAGAGAAAATCAAGCGCTCCTCCTCCAAAATCAAAAGCCTATTCAAGAAGAAAAAATAAGTCGCGTGCGCCGGACAAAAAAAGGACGTCGACTACGAGCTCCGACAGCTCTTCCACCGCGGTACGTAGCTCAGTCGCCAGCGGTTCGGCAAGGCCCAAGGTCACGCCACAACCAAAGCCAGTCCTTTATTTCCAAGCACACCACGACTTTGCTGACCACGGCAATCTCCATGACAAAAAAAAAAAAAATGCTTTATTGCACTATTTCCTGTTTTGGGGGGGGTAATACAACTGACATTTATGACAAAAGAAAAGATCATATGATGCCACTTGAATGTTGATGCTCATTTTAATGTTGTTTGCTCATGTTTGAGGGAGCGAGGGAGGAGAGGGCAACCTGAAGTTGTTGATCTGTTGTTCCCGGTTGACCTTGCACTACTCCATTGCCTTCCCTGCGTGCCGACGCCTGGTTTCTTCCAGAAGAACATCGAGGCAACTTCTTGATTTGGAGGACACACGAGCGTGTCCGTGCCGTGATGCTGGTGCGTCTGTATCAGACACAGGAATTTTTGCTAACCCCAGCCTAGCCCTCCTGGGAAAAAAAGGGCCTCGGGGTGGGCCGGGGAGCGACCAGGACACAATACGGATGTCCTGTCGTGAAGATGTCAAAAAGGTCCTGCCTCACACTGTGGCTTCAACGCAGCTTCTCACCACTGATGGTGGCCGGGAGGTTGACACTGTTTATGAGGTGTGCGCGACAGGATGATCAATCAATGCAATTATTATTCTTGTTGTTATTATTGTCGTTAAAGGCTAAACAGCACACACTGAAGGAATAAAGAGAACTGCACGGTGGGGAGAAATGCTCACGACACACACAAGTGTTTTTGAGAACATTTTAAGTGTGAATATTTGTATACTGTAGAATAATTAATAACAAATAAATGACCAAAAAATGGCGGGGACGGTTGTTGAAATCTTCTCATGGACAGTAGGTATCTGCTTTTATTTTGGAAAACTGATTAGAAAATCCGGAAATGATGCTTTTTTGGAAAAACAAGGTGAGTTAAAGCGCGCTGCAAAAAAAAAAAAAAGCGCTGCAGTTGCAGCCTCTAGTCACAAGGTGGCATTGTGGCAAAAAGATTGCCTAGTACAGCTGCGGTGATGTTCCACACGGCATATTGCAAATGAAATTACAGTGGTACCTACTTACGAACGTCTCTTCATACGAAATGTTCAAGTTATGAAACGCCTCAACAGGAAAATATTGCCTCGAGTTATGAAAGAAATGTAACTATTTTTAAGCCCTACGTTGAAACCCCAAACCCACTTGAAACCCGTTTTGGAATCCTAACCCCCGTTTAAAACCTGACTTTCAAACCCTAACCATACATGAAACCCCCAACTATTGTTTAACACTACTGTAGAGCCCTACTGTAACCTTTGCCCTTGTTTGAAACCCTACTTTGAAATCGAACCCAAGTTTCAAACAGTTACCTTTTGGCGCAATTCAGCGTTTTGAAAGCAAACTGAGAAAACAGTTTTGGTGCCAACATGTCGTGTCCTCCACACACTCGGCGGCCAGTTTGAAGGCACGAGGGAAAAGAGGAAGCAAGCGGAGACCGCTGCTCACTGTTAGGAACGTCCTCAGCGGTGGACCGATTTGTCTCGAGTAACGTTGACGAAGAAACGAGCTGGTGGCGTCCTGCTTCGGCGGAGCTCGTTGCCGGCTCGGTACACGGCTCGCGTGAGGTCAACCTTCTGGACAAATCGAATCACAAACACATCCATTCTTTCAGCACCATGTGAGCAACAACAACACCACCACAATGTGCACTGCGGTTTCCTCAACCAATCGATTTCAACGCAAAGAGCGGCAACGCAGCGAGAAAACCCTCCCCGTGACACCCCTCCACGCCCCCCGGCCATTTTTCTCGGGGCCGCTGCGGAGAGCATCCGTCACGGCTTTATCAATACTGTATCAAGTAATGGTGACTCAAGCGGCGTCAATGGGTCATCCATTCACCGCAACGGCGACATCTGCCGGTGATGAATGCGGTTTTTGCGCTGCGCCTGCCTCCTCCGAGAAAAGGAGCCGGAAGCTTCTGCACCTGCGCGTTGCAGCCACACGGGGGCAGCAGAGCATCAGGTTTGACCAGCTACGCGGCTCCCTCACAACTTCCATTTTCAGCTTGGATTTCAAATCTAATGCCCGGATCGATCCATTTTCAGGAGCAAGGTGGCCTTGTTTGGGTCACTAAGGGTCATCAGACAATCTAGCCCAAGATGGATCAGGTCCTTATGAGACTTGCTTTCACATTCGCTTCTGAGCCTGTGAACGAATGGTTGGCGGGGTTCATTCAAATTAGATTAGACTATTTTGGCCTTGTTGACATTTTCGTCTCGCACTTGATTAAAAAAAAGTTTAATTGGGAATGTCACAATAAAAAGCCATTTTGCTGGATCCAAAACTACACAGAAAGTTGGGATCAAACAACAGCAAAAATCCCGTGCTACCTCCTCTGCGGAGGTTAATACAAAAAGACGACATTAAATGAAAATGTGCTCAACTGAAGTCAGATGTGAAGCCAAGAGTTAGTCATTAAAAAAGCAAACCAAACAAAAAAAAAAAAACAGAAGCCACCAGCACCAACACATTTGCAGCCAGCTGTAAAAAAGAGCGCAGAGACGCCACGTTCCCAAACAGCCCAAGCTTGTCCGTGTCGATAGCTGCCATGTTTAACCTCTCCGGGACGGACAAAGGCGGCACTGGCAGCAGCCGTGCTCTGTAAAAAGAAAAAACAGCGAGTGTTTGCGCTCCAAAACTCTGCCGGGGAGACCCGCAGTCATTTCGCAGCTTATAATGAAGCCATTTCGGTCGGTCCGCTGTGCTCCTGTGATTACGAGAGTGGAGAATTCATCGGAGAGTTGGCGCCAAAAAGGAGAACAAACTTTAGCCGCTTTTAACCACAACAACACGAAAGGTAGAATCATTTTGTCTTTACCCGATGGTGGAGCTAACTTTCTTCAAATAATTTTCATGCAAGACAACCACTGAAGCTGCAGCTGATATGAGAATGTGTGCGGAGTCATGAAAAGGAATCCATGCATGTCACCATGGTGTTTGTATTCAATAAAATTCCCCATTGTCATGAAGATCGGAGTACAGTAATTGGTGATGAATAACATATTTGGACATTGACTAGTCAGGAAAATGAATCAAAACAGTCTATTCATTTGAAAAACTGTATTTAAAACAGTGTTGTTTTTGGCAGCCATTTAAGATTTAGTCTTAGTCTTTTGGGCAAAAATGCTTATTAGTTTTAGTCATATTTTAGCCATGCCTATTCGTGACAGTTTTAGTCGACGAAACCTCAAAAGGGTTTTAGTTTAGTTTTCGTTTAAAACATATCGAGTTTCACACACACTTTCTGATCTACTGAGGATTATCCCTGACACGCAGATAAAGTGGTCACCGTGGAATCAATGTTCATGACGGCAAAGTCAGCCAAGAACCAAAACATTTTTGGGGAAATTGATGTGGCCTTATTTCTGTGAACCAACCTGTTTTAGTGCCATGAACGTCCGCGTGCCCAAAATGGGAACGAAGCTTTTAGGTGACAATGAGATTTATCACAAGCCAACTGCCATGTAACATCGAACGTGAGCACATAGCAGGACGAGTTGCGACTTACCTGCGGAAAAATACTGTGTGGTGAGCCTTGATCATCGTCATCGAAAGCAACACCGACTGAAAACAAAACCACATCAAAGGAAAGGTCTTAGTAGCTCAATGCTAATGCTAATTAACATGTGTTGCGCCACTGTTCTAGATATGCGACAACAAAATGATTTTTTTCCGCCGAGCAAGACCAATGCCACCGAAAAGAGTTAGGAAGGAATGAAGGAGCACAACTGTGTTTACATTTTGTCAATATGTTAAGAATTGAGGAAATGATGACATTTTAAAAATGGCAAATTCTTCTGAGAAGGCAAAACCGACCTGCATGATGTGGTCACACGAAAATGACCTCATGAAAAATGGAGGAAATGAGTCACATACCGAGCTCTTCCCTTGAACGCAAATGGTGAAGGAAGGGTTGGCCTTGCTCGCATCCGATTTCAAAGGGAGATCTCCAACCGACACACACAGCAGGACTGACACTTGATAAAAGAGAGGCGACAAAAAAGCAAGTCAGCAGGACGCCAAGGTCCACCCCAGCAAGAGTGCGGAGAACAATTAACATACCGCGCGTGACCATTAGGACCACTAACAAGTTGAAGGAAGCAGAAATTCACAAGATTGTGTGTCAAATCTGAAATCCAAACATGCCTTGATGTCAGAGCTCCAGCTCAAGGACAAAAGGCGCGAGGGTTCGGAATTCCAGAAGCTTTGCGGAATTGAATAAAACATGGCTTCTCCTTGATGTGGCTCCGAATCGCCAAGTCAGGCGTCACCCTTCTTTCAGCTGCCTCGGTCGGTGACACCGCCGGGCAGATCAAACCAAGGCCGTGCAGTCTCTGGCGGATACGTGAAGCGTGGGAAGACTACGCCGGGACAAAGAAACGACGGACTCCTTCAGATGCACCGCGGCACACAAAGGAAAAGGTGGATGCAACTTGGTGATCGTGTGCAACTCTTTTGCAGGCTTCGATGGATCGATTGTTGACGTCCCCACAAGAACAAGAAGTGCAAATGCCACACACTACTTGACTTTTTGTTTTTTTTGCACTTTCTTAAAAGGAAAATGTTGAAGACAAATTGCTATGCGTGTAACAAAAAAGGATTTGAATCAGAACATCTGTTTTTATTCCACTCCACTTTCCGATCTGCTTATCCTCACGAGGGTCGCGGGGGGTGCTGGAGCCTATCACAGCCGTCTTCGGGCAGTAGGCGGGGGACACCCTGAATCGGTTGCGAGCCTATCACAGGGCACACAAAGAAAAGCAATCATCCACGCTCACACTCACACCGAGGGACAATTTAGAGTGTTCAATCAGTCTGCCATGCATGTTTTTGGAATGTGGGAGGAAACCGCAGTACCCGACGAAAAGCCATGCAGGCCCGGAGAGAACATGTAAAGTACCTCTACACTGGAAGGTCAATGCGCTAACCACTGGACCACCGGGCCGCCACGGAACAATTGTTTTCAATTTCAAGATGTAAGAACTGAATTGTACCGAGGCACGAATCATATATATATATATATATATATATGATTTGTGTCTCGAATCATATATATATATATATATATATATTAGAGCTGTCAGTTTAGCGCGTTTATATCGGCATTAGTTTAAATGAATTTTATCGGGATCAAAATTTTTCTCGCGAGATTAACGCGGCAGACGTCACAGCGGATGTTACGTTGCTCTATAAATAAACCAGAATCAAAACATCAAGCGCGCTGCACAGGTCCACGCACGTTTGTTTTGCCAGCCACGGCAGCGCGAGACACCGAAAACGGATACTTAAATAGCTCATGAATGGAAAGTTTACTTTTAAAAAGTTGCCAGATTGTTCCACTGACAAGACCAAAGTTACCTGTATGTTTTGCAATCGTAAACCGAGCTATCATCATAGCACGTCGAGTCTGAAATACCACTTAATGGCCAAGCGCCATTAAGTGGTATATATATATATATATATATATATACGAAGATAAATTAGGAACGCTACAGTTGTTTGTTTCATCTCATAAATTCATTTTTCTTCACACTGTATACACGTATTTGTAATTGGCATGTTTATACTGTATGACACATTCATGTTTGTACATCTCTAAATGTTCATACTGCATTGTACATCGTAGTTGGCGGCCTTTATATCGAAAATGGTTACAAGGACCGAACATTATAACGTCCAGATCCGCTATGTCCCTCGAGGTACGTCGTCACGAGGCTCGACTGTGTCTATGTGTACAAAGTTAATTCCTCCTGCTCTACATCATAGACACACATTAGCTCATGTAGGAATACCGCAAAGCAGATACCTTGTCGTCACATTTGGAGTCCACGAAATGGTTAAAAAAAAAAGTGTATAAAGAGGAACGACGAGCTGCCCAGCGTGACAAAGAGGGATGGCCGCCGCACCGGAGGAACAACGTTTGTCCGGCCCGCTGAGAAAGGGGCGGACTCGACAATGAGAAGGCGAGGGCCGCGAACGCTCGAGGAGATGGATGGAGAAGCGTCTGACCCTCGCGGTTCTTCGGCGGCGCCGCTGACATTTACAAAGTGCCGCACCGAGAAGAGAGTGAAGGACATTAGCGGACGGTTATTGAGCCAAGAACGCTTGGATGCCATTCATCATACACCAACATGTGTGTTTCAGAGCAGCCTTTCTCAAACTATCGACACCAAGTTGAACCTCAAACCTCTGTTTGAGAAAAGTTTGAAAATTTACTTAGCGACGCTAAATGGTACGAAAAAGTTAAACGACGGTACGTACTGGATACAAATCAAGTCAAACAACAGCCTTTCTCAGGGGCCTCGTCTCAATTCCAGTCGCAGGGCTGACCTGAAATAATTGCGGCGCTGACAAACAATCACAAGACAAGACACAGACCATATGTGAATATGTCCACATTCAGGGGCGGCGTGTTGAATTTCCTTGCCGAGCCACATTTGGAGTGTTTGCATTCAGTGGACGGCCTTGTTCTGATGACAGCTTGAAATCAACACTGCGCTCCATCGCCGACACAGAAAAAAAAGCGCCAGAGCGCAATCCGTCCTGGGAGTAACCCGTGCGGGCTCAGGAGAACGCTGAAGGCGCAAGCTTGAGCTGCCATGTTCAGTCTGGTGTGAGAAAAACAACAACAATGACCCCCCCCTGCCCCCCAACCCGTTCTTTCAAAATTGAAACATTCTGTCAAATGAGGGGGCGGTCGGAGGAATGGCAAGCGGGCCCATTAAGGCCAGCGTGCGGTTGTTATTTCCTCACCTGGTGGAAAGCGACACACGACACTCGTCATTATCACCGGCCTCGACGGGACACAATGCGACAGTCGTCCTTTAATAGCCTCCGCTGACACGTCTCAAGCAAATCAATAATTTATATGTGCATACATTTCTCCAACAAGCAACGCTGACCATTTAGGACCTCCGAGCCGCGGCGGGAAATGCAGAATAGGGATGAGCCGAAAGACGGGAGGGATCCATTTTCAAGATTAAGCTTCATCTTCTCAGCTATAATGGAGTCCCTGGCGTGACCTTATCACCCTGTCGCACATTGGGCATAACAAGGAAGCTGATGTTTTTGTAAACAACTAATATTGTTAGTCCCCTCAGCCTCCTGTTCTCAGCCGCCGCCGCCGCCGCCTCATTAAGGCTAGATTTAGATGGTGGCATTTGGGTTTGCGCGGGACCGCGCTTCCTGCTAAATGAGCGCCGACGCAGATGCGAGGGGGGCCGCGGTAGCCGCACGTCACTTTAGCCGCACCGCAGACGATGAGGCATATGAAAACCGGTTGATGTCTACCGAATGCCAAAAGGTCTCCGGTGGTCTGATTGAGTGCGACCCTGATGCGGCCATCGGTCATTCGTTGCCACGTCGCGGCCATTTTAACAAGCTAGTCGCCCTCTCGCTGCAAATGCTAAGTGACGCTCTGAAAAGGGAGACATGGATCTCTCTCTTGGCATTGAGATGAAAGGAGACAAAAACGAGGGGTCTCAGAAGCATCCCAGAAGCGAAGGAAAAGAGCTTGAGCCCGCCACTGGAATCTCCGGGGCGAGAAACAAGACAGCCCGGCGGCGCTTGGGACGCGGCTCCCTCTCCTGACGGAGAAGAAACGCGCCGCTTCCTTTCGGCAAAGCAGGACGGAACTGCTTGAACCTCTTCTTCTACGACGCAGTCTTGGCCCAGGTGCACGTTTGGGCCATTTACGTCCACATTTTGTTTCTCGCTAATCAAGGACATCAACGCCCGACGATCGCGTGTCTTCTAAGATTGTCCCGGAAGACGATCTTGATGTGTCGGGACAGACAATCTAACATATTAACCATGTTGAATATTTACGAGGCGGCCCGGCGGTCCAGTGGTTAGCATGTCGACCTTGCAGTGCAGAGGTACCGGGTTCAATTCCAGCTCCGGCCTCCCTGTGTGGAGTTTGCATGTTCTCCTGCATGGGTTTTCTCCGGGTACTCCGGTTTGCTCCCACATTCCACAAACATGCATGGCAGGTTCATGGAACACTCGAAATTGTCCCTTGGTGTGAGTGTGAGCGCGGACGATTGTTTGTCTCTGCGCGCCCTGCGATTGGCTGGCAACCGATTCAGGGTGTCCCCCGCCTACTGCCGGAGACAGCTGGGATAGGCTCCAGCACCCCCCGCGACCCTAGTGAGGATAAGAGGATCGGAAAGTGGATGGATGGGTGGAATACAGGGTTGGTCTGAAACACGACGCGGAAGTGCCTGCTTGTCTTGGCGTTTGTATGATCACGAGAACTTCGCCTCAAGGGTGGTTTCACGTCTGGCAGTTTCTTGATGACCAAATCTGTTCATTGCTGGACCAAAACACGTCAAGATTTCTGATGGATGTCGCAGGCCTTAGGGGGTGGGGCCTGGGAGACTTTGGCGAGACGGGGGTGGGGGGCATGGTAGAGGCCCACCGTGTGCCGCCTTAGCCTTGTTGGCTATTCAAAGCAGCAGGCACTCACGTATTGATCCGTGAAGGGGCAGAGCCGCACATGACCATAAATCTCCAGAGAGCTGTTGGGCGGAAATAACGCCGACCGAAGGGCCGAATACTTTTCCATACAAAGAGTTTCTTCGCGCTTTGTAACCCCCAAACCGAAACGCGCTTGCCCGCCTGCATACAAAGCCCGCCGCCGCTCCCAACTGCAATGAAAGTTCCTCGTCCACTCCGAAGAAGGATGACTGAGTGGGAGGAGGTCATAATATTCCGTGCGATCCTTCCCAGGAGGGGAATCGCGGGAAATAAATGATGGCCCGAGCCTTTGCAATACAATACACATGATGGAAGGCGACGTCAAGCGGCCTAGTCGGGCCGGGGCGAGGAAGGAGATTTCAGCGCTCCGTGGATTAGCGCCGGCAGAATGGGGCGTCTTATATTACGAGTGGCCGGGGGGAGGAAAAAAAAAAAAGAGGGCCCATTTTTCCAGAACAAATGACGCTCACGGCATGCTCCCCCACCCAGGCCACACGTCGGGCTGAATTTATTGGCGCAAAGGTAGTTTCTGACACCCCAAAATTTACAGAGTTTCTCTCCGTGGCGCGGATGAACCGATCAGTGGCTCTCAAACTTTGTACGACGGCCCCAGTGTACTCCGACATCGATTCTTTTGCGTACAACAAAACGGAGCCGGCGACTACGGTGGGAGGCCTCTGCAAATCCCTGGGCTAGATGGGAGAAAATCTGGATGCAGAACCTTCCTTTTGGCTGTTGATGAAAACTTTTCTTAGTGGGAGTTGCCCCTGAAAACTGCGCTACCTTCAAGCAAAAGCACAAAAGCAGTTAAAAAATAAATAAATTTGAAAGTAAGCAATGGAAATCCATTTACGACGTGCAGCCTGTTGAGGGGGGAGGCGCTCCACTTCAGTTCAAGGATTCTCCGCAGACTCCGTGCGAAGGCGCCGCTCCGCTTCCCCGCTCCACCCCCTCATCCGTAATCCTCGTCTTCCCATTACGGCTTGAACTATTTTTTAAGACGAGATGAAACTTTAATGATCTCTGTCGGGGAAAATGGGTCGTTGTGCTGACACAAAGATGAGTATTTTAAAACGGGGGTGAGGCAAAAAAAGAGGCAAAGAAGAAAACAATCTGACAAATCGAGAGCAAGCAGACTTTGGGATTCACGAGCACTGCTGCCACTTGTTGCCTGCAAAATTTCAACCAGGTGCCGTGAACAAGGACAATTTGAAACTTCTAACATGTCTGTGCCATCCATCCGTCCATCCGTTTTCGAACCGCTTTATCCTCACAATCGTCGCGGGGGGCGCTGGAGCCTATCCCAGCTGTCTTCGCGCAGTAGGCGGGAGAGGACACCCTGAACTGGTTGCCAGCCAATCGCAGGGCACACAGAGACGAACAACCATCCGCACTCACAATCCCACCTGGGGACAATTTGGAGTGTTCCATGAACCTGCCATGCATGTTTTTGGAATGTGGGAGGAAACCGGAGTACCCGGAGAAAACCCAAGCAGGCCCCGGGAAGAACATGCAAACTCCACACAGGGAGGCCGGAACTGGAATCGAACCTCTACACTGTGAGGTCAAGGTGCTAACCACTGGGCCACTGGGCCACAGTCTTTGACATGTTTGACATATTAAAATACTGTCAACCCTCATTTTTACACACACACACACACACACACACACACACACACACACACACACACACACACACACACACACACACACACACACACACACACACACACACACACACACACACACACACACACTCACAGACACACGCAGGTAACTACATAGCATGTGTAGAGTACATACATGTTCAAATAAATATATGCTAGGCCAGATATGAACAGAACACAATGAAAAGAAGACAGAAGTGATGGCGTATTGGTCAGAGTGGCCATCCTGCGGACTTGGGGGCCCCTGGCTCCTTATCTTGAGCCAACAGTCTTGAACTTGGGGCTTAAACTAGACGGCGATCTGAAATTGGAGCGGCAAACTGGTGCCGTCGTGAAATGCAGCTTTGGAGACTAAAAATTCACAACGTGAAAGACTTCGGAGTCAGTCTGTCCTCCATGAGGTGTCTCGAGTTGGTCCAGAATGCTGCTGCTGCTCACCTCTTGACTGGGACTCGTATAAAGAGGGATCGGGTCTTTTCCGTTGCTGCTCCCTCTCCTTGCTGAATGTTCAGTGAGCCCCCCCCCTCGCTAACCATCCTTAAAATTCATTTTCATTATTCGGCTCTTGACTCAGCATGAGACTTGATTTATTTTTGTTTGAGTGTTTTTGTGCTTTGTTATTCATTTATGGTTTGTTGTTGTATGAATTATTTTTGCTCCATGTTCAGCATTTTGCATACAGCGGCGGTTGTTTTAAAGTGCTCTAGAAATACAACTTGAGTTGAGTTTTATTGATCCAACACAAGTGCAATTTTTTCATTCGGACGAACTTGGTCACGGACCGAACTAAACTTGTAAGCCGAGGTGCCGTTGTCTTCATTTCGTGTTTCGTTTGGCCCAGACTTTGGCGTTTTAACGCCCTTTGTAAACTTGCCGCTATTTCGGAGGCGTGAAGTGTCGGTCGGCTTCCTGACAGGCGAGGAGTTCTCGGTGGTTATTTCTCCGTGCGGCTACTGATACATATAATTAAGACGGAGAAGGCGTGAGATGGAATGATGGGGGGTGTGATGACACGCCGCTGTTTCCCGATCAGTCGCCTGTCAACGCAGTGACGAGGAAACAGGGCTGCGACGCGCACGACATGTGGCTGACAAATAGCAAAGAGACAAGGCAGAGCGGCAAATAAGCCTGGGAAGAAAATGCATACTCCAAGAACAGTAGGGTCAAAAACAACCCAGTCATCAGTGAAAAAAATGACCGAGCGTTTTGTTTTTTGGGTTGTCACAACCCGCCCTCCACCAAAAAACGGAACTCTTTTGGACAAAAATAAATTGGGCGAAATTGAATTAGTGGTTGTTCCTTTTTTGACCCAACTCTTTTTAGAGTGAAAGGACACTTTGATTCGCTCTTTTTGCATCTCGAACTGTGAAAAGTGGTTGAGATTGCACGACTGTCTGTGCCTTATGAGCTGTGTTGTATTATTTTGTCATTTTATGTGAACTGTTCTGTTGATGGCGGCGCGGGAACCCGCAGCGGCTCCTCTCGCTCTCTCCTGTGGTTGGGAGGAACGGAATTTCATCTGTGCTGTATGTTGCACATGTACTTGACTCGAACTTGAACTTAGGATGCACCGTTTAAAGCAGCTGTTGCAACCCAATTTTGTGGTTGCAACAGAAACACCTTCCGGGGTGTGTGCAAAATAACCAAATTCTTTGTGTTGTTTTATGACTTATTCATTGGGACCCACCTTTTTCGGTCACTTGAATAAGCCAACACGTTGGATCAGATTGTCCCATCGTGGCTTATTTTCTTGACTGGTGCAATACACCGGAGCGTTGATTTACCCAAAAGATGAAGTTGCAAATCTTGGCAAGTTTCATGACATTTGCATTCACGGCAATAAAGAAAGCAACTGGGGACATTGGCCCGCATTGAGCTCCGAGGTGAACCGACGCCATGGTGATCATACATAAGAGGCCCTTCTTCCATTAGTTGTTGCCATGGTTACCCGCGTTTTAACACACCTTTACTGGAGATGCTTAATAAGCAGGTGATGCATTTGAAATCACCAGACGATGTGACGCTTTGAGTACGTGCAAACATTAAAAGGATGCGTAACGAGGGGCGGGGGCGGTGGCGAGGGGGTGAGCACTTAGGAGCACTTGTGCGTCACCGTATCACGGTGAAAATGTAAACAGGCAGACTGCTGACATTTGCAACATAAGGCTGTGTAATTACTCCCCATTTGACGCTCAAAGCGGATGCCACAGAGTGAAGGAGCCGCCGCTGCTGTTTTTTTTTGCATCATCTGGCCTCGTTTGCATTTCTTACCGGGTCCTGCAGGACCACGATTCAAATACAACTGTGGTTGCCATGGTCACATAACACGCCCACAAAATGTGGCCACAACACGAAGCAAAGTGCAAATTTTTATTTTTATTTTTTTTGGGGGGGGGGTGGAGAGGGAGGTGTGGGCTTCCCTGCGCAAGCTGCTGCCTCTGCAACCTGACCCCGGAGAAGCGCTCGAGAATGGACGGATGGAAAATTTGTTTGTTTAATACCATTCCAATGAACAACTTGGACATCAGGGTGAGCAAACCCGAGCGCACCTTTTGCCAGAATGAAGTCAATGCAAATACGTGATTTTGGCCATCCAAAATATCTGAAGAACTACAAAAAACCCCCCATCAACAACAGCAAAACCAAAAAGAAAACAGTATTGAGTGGAAAGCGCACTCAACGCTATTACCCTTCATTTCCCCCATTCGCCGAGCACTTACGGAGAAGTGGCGGAGCCTGATTATCGCTTAATAACTTGCAAGGTGTCATAATTAAATTTCCATCAATCAACAGCGCCGTGCCTCCAAATCTTTTCAGAATCATCGGATCATTATGCAAATGAACATGTCGTAGTCTCTGACTAAATTAGCCTGTTAAGTGGAACTTTATTCGAAAAATCTCATCTTAATACCGCCGAACAAAAATGTACATGCACACAGTGATGACCTGCACATTTGCAGATTTTAATTAATTTATTTTTGCACCGTTTGAAAGGGGCACAAAAAAAGGGTAATTCTTCCACGTGCCACTAGAGGGAGTCGGCGTAGCGCAGTTTGAGAGTGACTGCATTCGAGATGCAGCGTCTCTGGAGGAACACGCTGATGAGCACGATCATCAGGGCTACTCTTGTTTTTTTTTTCCTTCTGCGGCAAATTACTTCTTTTGTCTACAAAGGCAATTTATTTAGGCGATGAAAGATCCACGCCGCCTTCGGAGCCGTTTGCTATTGTTTTGATTCGCTCTCTCGCTCGCATGCGGCTTCGAAATTAAAGTCAACTCATAGTCAGCCTGACCTCGATTAGTTCCAATCTCCAGCTGATGAAAAGTGCGCTCAAGGCAAATAAGAAAAGAAGATGTTTTGCCTTTTAATTTCTTTCTTTTTCCCCAGCGGCTGCAGGTGGAGGGAGCTGGCGTCACCTCCGCCAGGCAGCCGTTTCTGCCCCTTCACCATCATGATGTGGATTTCTCTGTCGCTTGTCAAGGGCCTCTTCAGCCCCACTCCTGCCTGATATGAAACACCGCTGGAATGTGCAGCGCGCCGACCAGAAGGGAAGGAGAAGAGAAGCCAGCGGGAGGCTACTGCATGACACTCGGCTGCCGCTTTCATCTTTCATCTTCCGGGCGTTGGTGCTCAAACGGCGGCCGTAGGCGACAGCTGCCCGTCTCATGTTGCGTCGCAACACATCCGCACCGTATTCCGGTGAGCGGGTCGCGACTCAGTGCTTTTCGATCGGTTACATGCACGGGTTCGGGCAACTTTTACACCAAGGCACCACGTCAGAAACGACATATACATACAAGTACACACAGACAGAGCAAGAGAGAAAACCCAGAGATAGCGAAATAGACATACAGACATACATACACACATACACACACACACACAGAAAGGACATGTTTTAAAAGCAAAATGTTTTTGTGTTTGAGAGGTGCAAATATTTATCATTTAATCAAGAACTATTTTTGATCCGCGACTCCTCATTTGGACGCTTTGTTGAACTTCAAATCCTCTGACTGATTATCTCTGTGGTGAATAAAAATGTGCAAACATCTGCCTTGACTTTGGGAAAAAAATGAAAACCACTCAGTGAATGATAATCGACCGTTGGTTGTGCACTGAAAAGAATTTCCTGTTTTTGAATAAAGGGATGGAAATACACCTATTTTGAAAACAATTCTCTGATTAATCAAAAATATATTTATAACGGGGAAAATGTCAACTTTATCGGCTGAGAATGACTAGAAGGAGTCGTGGCTTTGCTTTTCCCATCCAAAGAATTTCAGGTTTCACATGAAAGCGCAAACTTTTGCACCTTCCACCTGCTCGTGTTGTTTGACGCTATCCCTCCCGATGGCGCCGATTTGCCATCTGCGGGACGAATTGATCAAAAGGCATCGGAATGAAAACCGGGGAGCGGGCGGCGTCGTCAGATTTTTTTTCTTTTTCTTTTTTGTCAGCCCTCGGCTTCCCCGGCGTGCCCCCCTCCTCGCCTGTCACGGGAGCTGTCGCCTTTGAATCCATCCGAGCGCCGACGTGGCTGATGCCATCCCAGAAAGGAGATCACACAAGAGCAAATCCGTTTAACCATCCAATCGGCCCTCGAAAGAAGATCTTTGGGAAAAGTTCAGCATGTTCAACTCGACTCAGGCTTGCTTCCTCATCCTTGGCACGGGGGGTCAAGGCGTATTCAGGAAAATCTTTTGTCAATTTTGATTTTGTCAAACTTGAATAAGAAAGAATCGAGTCAAATTCGAGAAACCGTTTCCACAAACATTTTGAGGTTGTTCAGAAAAAGGCTTATCAAGGAAAGTTTCTCTCAAGCAAATGAATCATGTTAAGAGTGTCTATTCACAATTATTTCCTGTGTTGCTAATTTTAGAATGAATTAAAAATGGCTTATTGTACGATGTTTCTGACGAGCCAACGCATTGTGTCGAGTGAGCGATGCAATTTTCGGACAAGCCTACTTTTTCAGCGACCGCGGCCAGTTGATGTAACATTCCGATGTTTCTAATTGTAGAATAAATGAAAAAGACATTTGTCGAGCAAATGCATTGCATTAAGTGAACATTGAATGACGCCGAGAGCCCTGCTTTGAATCCACTGTGGTCACCGCAAACACGTTCTCCATTTTTGAACGGATTAAAAAGAAAAAAGGTGTATTTATGAAAGTTGCTGTCAAGCAAATGATTCACTTTGTGAAAAACTTCCTTCCGGACTAACACCTGCAAATTGCGATGGAGCATGTTGCTTGCCATCAAGTCTTCAGAGTAAAAGTGGCATGTTGCTGTCAGAACAAAAGCCGGAGATCCGGGGCGCATCAAAGAAAGTCAAACTGCACCTAATGTCAATTTGCGGCTGACGTTCGACGTGCGCTCTTCAAATCTCGTTTGTCGACGCGCATGCGGCGGCATTTCTTTATCGAGCGGCTTTGAAGAGAAACGGCGAGATGTGCGGTCGTCTCTCCGCATGCACGCCATCAAGCAAAATGAGGATGATTGATGATCACGCAGGAAAATCGAGGCCACAAATAAAAAAGGCATCTTAAGGAACATGTCCGTCTGGAAAAAAAAAAAGTATATCATGAAGAGAGTGGATAACATTATTATATATGATATGTAGCATTGCGTGGTCAATTCAAAATGAATGCATTTTGCAAAATTAAAAAAAAAGGCATCTTTAGGAAAGCGTCAAATGTACTACGAACAGCCGTATTGTTTCTGTAATAGTTGACTTTTCAAGCTACTTTGGTCAACCGTCAATTCAAACACATGTTCCCGATTCTTGTAGAAATGAAAAAAAAAAGGCATATTAAGGAAAGTGTCGAGCAAATGCAACGCATTACGAGAGAAGCCAAACAGCCGACTTTTCATGCCACTGTGGATCATTCCGACACATTTTTATAAAATACATGAAAACTGGCGTATTCAGGAAAGTGTCCGTCCAGTTAATGTATCGTATTAAGAGCAGCGAGCAGTGTCCTTTTCTTGGCCGCCTACTAGGAAAATAAAAAAAAGGTCTATTAAGGAAAGATTGCGCCAATGCCAATGCACCGTAGTAATAAAGCAGCTCACAGTGATTGTTGTTTTTCCATGGCAGCTTACTTTTGAAGTCACTGTAAACAATTGCAAAAAAGGTTTTGAGTTTTCAAATCATTCCCACGAGGTTATTAAGGACAATTTCTGCAAATGCATCATCGTATTCAGGGCAGCTAACAGTTGCCGTTGTTTGTGATGGCTTTCCATCACGGTCTCCTTTTTAGCGGGCCGCTAGGGTCAATTCAAATACATGCTCCGAGTTTTTCGTATCAACGAAACGAGACATATTAGGGAAATTATCGTATACTACATAAATACGAAGTACTATGAAAACTGCTATATTTTTTTTCTCAAAGCCACTGTGGTCAATTTAAATGCATATTCATAATGCTTGGATGCATAAGGCCTATTAAGGAAAGCTTCTGTCCATCAAATGCATCGTACAAAGGGAGCGGTTAACAGTCCTCACTTTCCTGCGGGGGGAAAGCGAGGATGGCCAACAGGAGACGGCGGGAGAGAGGCGAGGAGCGAAGGCGATGAAGCAATAGCCAGGAGGCAGCGCGGGAAAGCCAACGAGGAGGCCGAAAAGGCCGGCGAGGAAGATTCATCACAGGAGGCAGCTGGACAACGGGGCACACAGCGAGGAGAAAACATCCACCGTGCTTCATGTCCATGCCGCGGTGCGCTACTGTGGTTAGAGACTACGCTTCGCAGTTCTCGGGTTCAGCATTGGATCCCCTGCTCCTGCCTTCTTGCATGTTTGACCCAACATACAAACTCCGCACAGCGGGCCAGAATTTTAAACCCACAACCTCTCGACCGTGAGGCCACAGCAATTCAGTGTGCTGCCCCCAAGTGATCATCTCCTCCTTGCTCAGAATGTTTCCATTGGTCGAAGGACCGCAATTACGACTTCAATGCAAATGTCATGACGGCGAAGGAGCTTACGGTGGCGCGCTGACAAAAGTCATTGATACAATGACATTTACAGACCTTATTATCAACAAGCGCCGCCATATTACACAGTGCGCCTTTTCCCCCCTCCTACAATCTTTTATTGGCTTGCGTCTTCCAAAATGTCAGGCTGACATCGGAGTTTAGCGCAGATAGGGGCGCGGCGTGAAATGAGAAAGTCATAAATTGCCGTTGATGGAAACGGAATAAGCGTGAACTCTTGGCGGATGCCATTACTTCGGCTCGCATCTGGCCAGCTCTTTTCTTCAACCCGGCCCACCAAACTGTTACATTATCGACAGCTGTCAGATTTTCTCTATTCATTTAGATTCTCTTCCAAAAATGGGCTCGCTAAAAGCTATTGGATTATTTGGTAGTACGGTCTATATCTCTCTCTCTATTTTTTTCTTCAACCGACTATATTCAATTGAATGCACTGCAAGATATTGAACGTTCAAAGTGACAAACTGCTTTTTTTCCCCCCCTTTCATTTGGAATTTGATGCCTGCATGAGGTTCCAAAACAAGCGGGGCCAGGGGCAACAATCGCTCAGGCGGCACTCTATTCAACATTTTCATTGCGTAAAAGACATTGCAATGTTGGGACTTCAAAAACAACGTCGTCAATTAATATAATTTGTCATCGCACATATGAATGCGGGTTCAGGCTCAATCAGGTGAAGTGAAAGCCATTCATCATAAACAACTGAGAAATGTTGCCAGCGTCTTAGGGCCCGAGCACATCTGGGTTGGACTACATCAAAGTGTGGCGTGGTGTGACGAGTCCATGTTTCAAATAGCTTTTTCAATCAAGTTATCTGCAAAAATGAAATACATTTTGTATATATATATATATATATATATATATATATATATATATATATATATATATATATACATATACATATGAGATGTGCGGTCGTCTCTCCGCATGCACGCCATCAAGCAAAATGAGGATGATTGATGATCACGCAGGAAAATCGAGGCCACAAATAAAAAAGGCATCTTAAGGAACATGTCCGTCTGGAAAAAAAAAGTATATCATGAAGAGAGTGGATAACATTATTATATATGATATGTAGCATTGCGTGGTCAATTCAAAATGAATGCATTTTGCAAAATAAAAAAAAAAAGGCATCTTTAGGAAAGCGTCAAATGTACTACGAACAGCCGTATTGTTTCTGTAATAGTTGACTTTTCAAGCTACTTTGGTCAACCGTCAATTCAAACACATGTTCCGATTCTTGTAGAAATGAAAAAAAAGGCATATTAAGGAAAGTGTCGAGCAAATGCAACGCATTACGAGAGAAGCCAAACAGCCGACTTTTCATGCCACTGTGGATCATTCCGACACATTTTTATAAAATACATGAAAACTGGCGTATTCAGGAAAGTGTCCGTCCAGTTAATGTATCGTATTAAGAGCAGCGAGCAGTGTCCTTTTCTTGGCCGCCTACTAGGAAAATAAAAAAAAGGTCTATTAAGGAAAGATTGCGCCAATGCCAATGCACCGTAGTAATAAAGCAGCTCACAGTGATTGTTGTTTTTCCATGGCAGCTTACTTTTGAAGTCACTGTAAACAATTGCAAAAAAGGTTTTGAGTTTTCAAATCATTCCCACGAGGTTATTAAGGACAATTTCTGCAAATGCATCATCGTATTCAGGGCAGCTAACAGTTGCCATTGTTTGTGATGGCTTTCCATCACGGTCTCCTTTTTAGCGGGCCGCTAGGGTCAATTCAAATACATGCTCCGAGTTTTTCGTATCAACGAAGCGAGACATATTAGGAAATTATCGTATACTACATAAATACGAAGTACTATGAAAACTGCTATATTTTTTTTCTCAAAGCCACTGTGGTCAATTTAAATGCATATTCATAATGCTTGGATGCATAAGGCCTATTAAGGAAAGCTTCTGTCCATCAAATGCATCGTACAAAGGGAGCGGTTAACAGTCCTCACTTTCCTGCGGGGAAAGCGAGGATGGCCAACAGGAGACGGCGGAGAGAGGCGACGGAGCGAAGGCGATGAAGCAATAGCCAGGAGGCAGCGCGGGAAAGCCAACGAGGAGGCCGAAAGGGCCGGCGAGGAAGATTCATCACAGGAGGCAGCTGGACAACGGGGCACACAGCGAGGAGAAAACATCCACCGTGCTTCATGTCCATGCCGCGGTGCGCTACTGTGGTTAGAGACTACGCTTCGCAGTTCTCGGGTTCAGCATTGGATCCCCTGCTCCTGCCTTCTTGCATGTTTGACCCAACATACAAACTCCGCACAGCGGGCCAGAATTTTAAACCCACAACCTCTCGACCGTGAGGCCACAGCAATTCAGTGTGCTGCCCCCAAGTGATCATCTCCTCCTTGCTCAGAATGTTTCCATTGGTCGAAGGACCGCAATTACGACTTCAATGCAAATGTCATGACGGCGAAGGAGCTTACGGTGGCGCGCTGACAAAAGTCATTGATACAATGACATTTACAGACCTTATTATCAACAAGCGCCGCCATATTACACAGTGCGCCTTTTCCCCCCTCCTACAATCTTTTATTGGCTTGCGTCTTCCAAAATGTCAGGCTGACATCGGAGTTTAGCGCAGATAGGGGCCGCGGCGTGAAATGAGAAAGTCATAAATTGCCGTTGATGGAAACGGAATAAGCGTGAACTCTTGGCGGATGCCATTACTTCGGCTCGCATCTGGCCAGCTCTTTTCTTCAACCCGGCCCACCAAACTGTTACATTATCGACAGCTGTCAGATTTTCTCTATTCATTTAGATTCTCTTCCAAAAATGGGCTCGCTAAAAGCTATTGGATTATTTGGTAGTACGGTCTATATCTCTCTCTCTATTTTTTTCTTCAACCGACTATATTCAATTGAATGCACTGCAAGATATTGAACGTTCAAAGTGACAAACTGCTTTTTTTCCCCCCCTTTCATTTGGAATTTGATGCCTGCATGAGGTTCCAAAACAAGCGGGGCCAGGGGCAACAATCGCTCAGGCGGCACTCTATTCAACATTTTCATTGCGTAAAGACATTGCAATGTTGGGACTTCAAAACAACGTCGTCAATTAATATAATTTGTCATCGCACATATGAATGCGGGTTCAGGCTCAATCAGGTGAAGTGAAAGCCATTCATCATAAACAACTGAGAAATGTTGCCAGCGTCTTAGGGCCCGAGCACATCTGGGTTGGACTACATCAAAGTGTGGCGTGGTGTGACGAGTCCATGTTTCAAATAGCTTTTTCAATCAAGTTATCTGCAAAAATGAAATACATTTTGTATATATATATATATATATATATATATATATATATATATATATACATATATATATACATATACATATATATATATTAGAGCTGTCAAACGATTAAAATATTTAATCTAATTAAAAACTCAACTGTCATAATTAACTCAAATTAACTAAAAATGAATCGTGATTACTCACGCATTTTTTAACGTTTCTGAATTTCCTTTTATATTTTTTGTCCTATTTTCCCCCATTTTAATGCTCTCATCAACATGGAATCATGAATCAGTTTTCTATGTGCAAAATGCAAATACAGTACTGAAATAAAAATTTTGATTTTCAATTTTACATTAACATTTTTCACTTGGAGCAGTTATTCACACATTATCTCTCACACAATATTACTGTCCATCAACAACAGTGAAAACAATATTTTGTCACACAACAGCTGCTTGAACAGCTCTTTCTATGGAATCAAAACAGCGCAATATAACATTATAAAGTACATCTAAGGTAAACTAGTACTCAGCCTATAGTGGATTTAAGCAATGGTTGCATACTTCGTTTTTCTCAAATTTGCTTTGAACACAGCAGTCAGGCTATGCTGATTCTGTTGATCCTTCTTGCTCGGAAGTCTCTCTACGGTTTTGTGTCAACATCATTTCGGATTCTTGTAATGGAGGCTCTCGCTGGCAATCCGTAGTGGAGTTGTTCAGTTAATTCCGTTTTTCACGGCCCCCTGAATAGGGATTGTCGGTCAGCATGGAAGAATCTCTCGTTCTGTACTTTTTTGATCATTTATTGGAGCACTTTGCAGCAGAAGTAGTAGTAGTTGTAACAGAAGTATCAGAAGCAGGTAATAACCTAAACTACACATAAATGCAGTAAAAAATTAATATATCTATCTTTCTGCATCACAATGTAAATATGTATATAATTGATATTAATTAATACCTTTATTTAACAATATGTTTAATAAATAATGTCATCAACCCTGATTTCACTATGTATCATTTTCATCATCATTATTCATTGTTTTAAACATAAGAAACCATACAACACAAACATTTCAAGTCGAATCGAACAAAAGAACTACAAGTCCCAAAAGTCAATCCCGAAAGTGGAGCGCCGGCTTGATTAACCCCAGCTGCAACGCAATTTACTTCGTTTAAACGTCAGATTGCAGACGGACAAACATGACAACTATGCACAAATGAGCCAAATAAAGACACCCCTGTTCTAGCAACATTTTAGCCCACGCTGTTTAAATTGCCGATTGCTTCAGCAACTTTGTTCTTTGTTGTGTCATCCATTTTCTTCGCTTTGAAATGATCCATAGCCGTCTGTCTGAGAGGGGGGGGGGGCGGAGTACTCACGTCAGCTGTGCGCTTGGCCATTAAGTGGTATTAACAGACTTGACGTGCTATGATGGTAGCTCAGTTTACGACTGCAAAACATCCAGGTAACTTTGGTCTTGTCAGTGGAACAATCTGGCAACTTTTTAAAAGTAAACTTTCCATTCATAAACTATTTAAGTATCCGTTTTCGGTGTCTCGCGCTGCCGTGGCTGGCAAAACAAACGTGCGTGGACCTGTGCAGCGCGCTTGATGTTTTGATTCTGGTTTATTTATAAAGCAACGTAACATCCGCTGTGACGTCTGCCGCGTTAATCTCGCGAGAAAAATTTTGATCCCGATAAAATTCATTTAAATTAATGCCAATAAAAACGCGCTAAACTGACAGTGTATATATATATATATATATATATATATATATATATATATATATATATATATATATATATATATATATATATATATATATATATATATATATACACACACAGTCATACTTCAGTTTTCGGCCATAATCCGTTACAGAAGGCCGTTCGAAAACCGATTACCGTATTTTCACGACCATTCGGCGCACCGTGTTGTAGGGCGCAGTCTCAGTAACGGGTGCTATTTCTGTATTTTACACATACACAAAACGCACTGTATTATTGGGCGCAGCCAGGCGTGGTAAAACATATGCCAGTTTAAACATACGGCATGCATGCACGCACGCTAAAAACACGTTAGCTTGAAGCATAGCATAGCATGCTAAGACATGCTAAAAACACGTTTTTAACAAGGCAACGGAAGCAAAACTGAGATCGGTTGTACTTTATTTAGCCATCTTACAATGTACTCACGTTTTCCGATCAATCATCACCCAGAAATCCATCAAAGTCCTCATCTTCTGTATCCGAATTGAACAATTGTGCAAGTACCGGTAGTCCATAAAAAACGCTGCTCTCGTTGTCAGAGTCACTCTCATTGCCGTGTGGCTCCACAGAAATGATGCGCGGCGACTTACACGCCCACCCTTCACTGATTGGCCGGCTGCTTTCCCGTACTCCTAGTCTCACTCGCAGCCACTTACACACCCACCCTTCACTGATTGGCGGGCTGCTTTCCCGCATGCGTGGCCTCACTTACGTCCTCACTCGCGGCCACTTACACGCCCACCCTTCACTGATTGGCTGGCTGCTTTCCCGCATGCCTGTTCATGCTCACTTCCGCCTTTTCTCTATATAAACAGCGTGTAGGCTCTCATTGAAAACGCACGCTGCATTGGAAGCGCAAAATACCCCAACGGAGACCCAAATATTAAGTAAATGAAGTTGCACATCAAGCAAGAATGGCAAAGTTTGAACATAAAAAATCTGGTCTCTTGTCATGGTTTCAATTGAATAGAGATTGGCGGCATAATGGACGACTGGTTTGCACGTTGGCGTCACAGTGCCGAGGTGCAGGGCTTGATTGCGGCTCCGGCCTTCTTGTGTGGAGTGGGCATGTTCTCCCCATGCCTGCGAGGGTTTTTACAGGTACTTCGGTTTCCTCCCCCATTCCAAAAAAACATTCATGCTAAATAGGAAAACTAAAGCATTTGCATGGACTTTTGTGGGGCGGGGGGGAGCCACACTCATGTTGCACGTCCTCTCTTTTGGTTCACTTCCACCGCGAGCGCACTAGATGGCAGTCATGCAACTTTGCTGGCCGCCAGACCCCGCACCCCCCGGCCCCCACCACCTCCTTTCCCCGGGCTGAGCCTAATGGCATGTGGCGGCTGGTGCCTGTGAGTAATGCCGCAGGAAAAAGCATTCCATAACCTATTGTGCTTATTGGCAAAGAGGGTTGGGACGCCGACAAAAACAAACAAGAGAAAGAGAAGCAGGGAACAAGAGGAGAAGCCAGTGCGGTCTACTCTTGGAAAACCGGCTGGTGGGGAAGCGATGCAGAGGCACAATCGTGTGCGCTGACACGGTGCAGTTAACGACGCGGTGTGGCCCAAAATCCTCCTCGGACGCAGGGTAGCGCAGTTGGGAGACATCGTCGGCCTCCTGCTTGTGTCTGTTGCTTCGAATTGAAGCTATGACGCCGGGCTCCATCCACAAATCAACGGCGGAAATGAAGACGTTTCAAGGAGCTAACTCGATAATACTATAAATGTTAAGACTGAGCAAAACTGTCTGCCTGCACTTATGATTGACTTAACCCGGTCATCATTACGGGTCGAACATCTCAAGAATTATGACAGTCCACCATGCGATGAAAGACGAGTGAAATTTATTTATTTATTTTTTGTGCCACCGATCGGTTTCACGAAAAGACGCATTTTGACGGACTAGCATAGAAGCGCATCAAAACAAATGATTTAAAATACAACTTAATGATTTCGCTGAAGGTAGTGATTCCAAGTAGCAGCAGAATTCCAAATCCCCATTTTGCTACTCATCCACAACCAGTTTTATCGTCGTCTCGGACCTGCGCGGATTGAAGGCTACGTTGCATCCTCGGATGCTCCCCAGCGTGTTACGGGGTGCTCAAGACGAGATGTCAAAACATGCCATTATATTCAACGTTGATGCGGATTAGTAAAGTTGACTCATCCACTTGAAACTTTGGAGGGGACAAGGACGTCTGGCTTGATTTGAACTTGGAGCTCGCTTATGAGGAGAAGGTAACGACTTTCATACGCAGTGTCTGACAAAAGTGACTACACCCCTCATATTTGGGGAGATATTTAATCCTATGTTTCATGGGATAACACTGAAGAAATGACATTCTGCTACAATATCAAGTAGTCGATATGCAGAGCCTCGAACATTGTAGATTTACTGTCCCATCAAAATAACGGAGACATCTTAACAAATGTGACAAGACCAAATCAGGCCAACAAGTAATTTTCCCTCCCTTGGCGTTTTGTGACTCTTTCGAATGGCATCAGATGTGAAGTCAACTGGCTCAGTGGGCAACGTTTGGCCATTTTCCCTTTGGGATGAACTCACTTTGTTGCTGGCCGTTTGGACATGAATGGCTCTGGAATGAGTTTCTGGATGGGTTCGCGAGCAACATAAGCGGGCCCGCGGTTCCCGGCAATCGCGGGCTCCAACGGGGCTGCGACATGGATTTCTGCATACCGCCATCATGTCCGAATGAAATCCTTATTCCATTTGGGCTGTTTCAGTTTATTCTAGAAATGGTTTGATAAATTAGGCAACCACTGTAGTTCGGATGCGTACACACACACACACACACACACACACACACACACACACACACACACACACACACACACACACACACACACACACACACACACACACACACACACACACACACGTGCATATTTTAGTATGAGGCGACACTGATTTTAATAGCCACTTTAAATGTCTTTATTATTTTAAAAGCACTTTATGAGTCCCCCCCGGCATATGAGATTAAACAGAAGCTGCTGCCGCCGCCGCCAATAACAGCTCCACGCGCAGCTACCTACACCTGCTTGTGGATTAAATTCTGTTTGAACCCAGACCTCCCAAATGAATGGGGTGGAAGTGGCCGACCTCTCTTTTAGGATGATTCAATCCAAACACTAATCGACAAGTATAATCCGGAGACGTGGTAATGAAGTGCTGCCTGCACAAGTGAAAATCTAGTCAAATCTGTCCGCAGAAGTCCTAAATCTGTACTGGACTCGGAGGGAGCGGTCGCAGCTCAGCGGTAGCGTGGGCCGTCCACCGTTTGAGTCCGAGTCATGTGTCGTCGTGTCCTTGGGCAAGACATCTTGCCCGCAGTGCCACTCACGCCAGTATGCGGCTGGGGTGAATCTTTGCCGGGATTCTGAGTGGCCGCGGGTGCACACTGGCGGCCATGCTTCCGTCAGCCTGCTCCAGGGCAGCTGTGCCTACACGCGTATTTTACTGCCACGAGAGTGTTAATGTGCGAGCGCATGAATAGTTTCTCCACTGTGAGCCTACGCCAGGCATCTCCAGGCGCTAGGCGGGGTACACTCTCATCTGGTTGGACACTTGATTTGAAGTCCGGACGCAGGAGGATGAACACTTCCTGTTCTGGAGGGACACTCTGGCTTCAGAAGTCTTTAAAGTCGCTCAAACCGTCGCATTTTTGAAACCTTTGGCAACACTAAGTAGCCAAACGCCGCCTCTGTTCGTCATGCCGCCTCCACTCGCTGTTTGTGTTTCTCGAAAGACATGGGTAGCCACTCGCCTTGTCGCAACGCCGTGGAAACAAAAGCCAGACTGGTGAGCAGTTGGTCATTTGGCTTGAAAAATGACCACCCCACTCATTGAGAAAACAGAGTTCTTTGTTTCAGCTGTCCTCCTTTGTGTAATTTGACCAAATCATGTCAGAGACATCTCGCAAAAGTGTCAAAAAAGCCTACTTGCGAAAAGAATATGTATTTCCCATGCTGCCATTCTGCAACTTTTCTTTCGACAGATCGTGAAGGCCCCATTCGGCATCGAAGGGTGTCTAAACTGAGGACACGGGGAGATTACTTCCATCAGGCCACCGGCACGGGAACGTAAACTCTCCCAGACATTTATCAGCTTGGAAATGACACAACGCAGTGATGCCGGGAGGGCGGGGAAGGAGGGATGGGAGGGGTGCAGGGGGACTCAAATATTAGTTCCAAGCCTGGTGAGTCGAAGAATAAATCCTTTTGCTAATCGTGCCGCGAGATGCTCGCCGCCATTGGAAAGAGGTTTGTGTAAATGGCGAAAAGATTAGCTACTTTGCCGCTTTATCTGCAAGTCCAAACTGCAGAGGTGCATCCCACCGACGCCTCAAATTCCACTCCGGAGTTCCAGTCGGAAATTTCAGGCGGATTTAGAGGCTCGCCTTTGAAATCCTGCGATTGTCTCTGCAGGAACAAGATAGTGGCACAGCTTTGAAGGTGCGAAGCCGCGCCAGGTATTGCCGCCGCCGCGCGAGGAAGTCGCGTCCGGTCGGACGCTTGTCAAATGTGATGGAGAAGCCGAAGATTAGAGCCTATTAGCTGGGGCGGATGCCAGTCAAAAGGCGGTATTGACACCGCATCCTTGGGAGTAAACATTTGAAGGAAAATGATATAAGCTCCTCGCTCGTGATTAAAGGCCTATTGGAGTCGCGCTGTGACGAGAAAGAGCCGCATTCCATCTGCGAGCATTCGGCAGGGAATCTGAAAGCACTTCGGTGGATTAGCTCACGCTAAAAGGCTCCCTCTCATGCGATAATATATCGAGGAGCCGCCGGACAACGTACTTGATAATGAAACAGCCTATTTGCTCGGCTAAGACGCTTATAATATCCGAATAAAAGAGGGGGCTCCTGTCGCTCTCCAAAACGGCCCGCGTCAGCGACATTCCGGGTCGAAAATGACGTCTGATTTTTATGCCCGCCGTCCCCATCAAGGTTTATGAATGGCTTTTATGCCCTGGACGTGCCCACCGGACGCGGCTTAACTCGCCGATTGTCAGAAGACAAGACGGCGCGCCTGGCGGTTCTGGAGGCTGTGATCCAGTCTCACAAGTATCAGGATGCCCTCTACTGGTACGTGAAAGAATCACGGTCTGAAGTTCATTCCGGTTTCCGATATTATGAAGAACTGTTGCTTTTCAAATGTTCTTGAAGGGCAAAGTCATTTACCTTTTGCTGAGCGCTATAAATTTTCTGTCACGTTGATCAGAATGTAACTTTGCGAGTATTTTTTTGGAGTTGGCGTAAAAAGATGAGCGCGCCACCGGCTTGATCAATGAGAAGCCTTCCTTCATGTTTTATCCGGGAGAGGAATTAATAGAAGATCAAATCAGGTCAATGCGAAGCACCCTGCTTTGACTGCAAGAGAAGAGGGATGAAAAGACTTGAACAATTAGGTGCTTTCTTGAGGAAACCTGCTCGTTCCCTGCTGGGCTTTTTCAATAACAACGTACAGGATGATTATGTCGCTCGATATCGTATTGATTTAGGACTTCTTCTAGATGAGACCGACCAAGCTTTTCTTTTCAAACTCTCCTTTGTCATGTTCCCCGGCACAGATGTGAACACACACACACACACACACACACACACACACACACACACACACACACACACACACACACACACACACACACACACACACACACACACACACACACACACACACACACACGCGCGCGCACGCGAGCACACTGGCACACCCCTGGAGCTTAATTTGCATCAGAAGACTACTTCATTTGAATGTCTTTGATGCCTGCGTGGCTTTGCTCAAACGAAGTATCTGATCTCAATCCCCTGGACGGAAGCACGTGGGCGTACCGGCGTATCCAGCCAGTCCTACCGGCAGCTACTTCTTTGTGTTCCTCCACGTGGTCGCGGCTAGCCTTCCTCCATTCAATTTACACTTTTAACATGCCTGCTTAGGAAGCCAATCATGCGCTCTATTAATGGAGATGAGGTCTCGGGGCTCGGTCTCTCTACGGCTCCACTCGCCTTTGGCCGACGTGGGCTTTCGCCAATAATAGGACCACACCGGCAACTGAGTGCCGAACAGTCGTGACATTTTGCAAAAGGGTGTCAAATGGGACTTCAGAGGAATAAACCAGGACGTTACAAAACGGAGCGTTGGCACTGAACTCATTGACCGACTTGGGTCTTAACGATCCTGAAGTGCGTTATTTCCAAAATGGAAGGTCTGGAGGACGGTCTCGCCCAAGTTGTCTGCGAGCATCCACTCAGCAAACCACGGCACTTTAGGCAGCTCACAAAGCAGATGACTACTGATGGTGATTTTTCAGCAATCTCCAAAAGGTAGACACGAGCAAAGAGGTACGCACGAGACGGGTTCAATATTCAGGTTCCTCGGTTGCGGGCTGGATCTCCACCTCAGCGGTTGGATGGAATGGAAAAAACTTTGCTCCTTCGCTTGTCAACTTTCCTCCACAACCTTCTTGACTTTGACGCAATCTCTCAAATGGGATTGATGATTTGATGCGGCGAGCTCGACATTCAGGTCGGCATCGTAAAGCAGCGAAGGATGAAGTGCCTTTAAGTGTCTCCTCATAAACACGCCTTCTGTTCCTTGGTGACACCCCTCCCCCCTCCCATGCCCATTAAAAGTGAATCTGTTCATTGGTCGGAAAACATACTTGAGATACAGCGCGATGGGTGGACGGCGTTTGGGCAATTTGTTGCTTTTGTTCCCTATTTAGTCATCACGGCTGAAAACAAAGGCCACCATTTGTTTGGAACTTTCCGCGCTTGCATTTTTCAGACAGGAATGACCCCCCCTCTGCCTTGACACTCTTGAGACACGTCCTTACTGCACCCCTTTCTGGCGGAGAACGAAGATGATGCGGCTCTGCGAAGAATTAGCCCTGGTCAGTGGTGGGAGGTAACAAGGTACTTTTTCTGGACAGTGCAACTGCAGTTTGTCGTGAATTCGGTCCCCCCCCCAAAAAAAAAGTCACACTAAAACTGAATTGGATGAGATCCAATGCAATGTTCCCTAAAAAAACAACAACATGTAAACCCAGACATTCAGAAATAGTACTTTGATTGCATGTATCTTCCTGGGCTACTAAAAAGGCTTCACGCTATTTTCCTCCTGATGACGCAGCATCAGGAGCCACCGGGTGGTCCGTTTCTTGCTTAAGGATACTTTGACACGGTCGCAATGGCCGGGGATCGAACCGCCGACCACTGGGTTGGGGAAACCACCGCTCCACCACTGAGCGGCCCCATTTTGGGAGAAAATAACGATAATAGCTTTACATGGATGGACAGGGCATTGTTGAGCCGATGACGGCCACTCGGAGCTTTCTGTCGTTCTCAAAAGGGAGACACGGCCAAGCGTATCTCAGCACGGAGAAGTCAAGGCCGGAACCAGCCTCCCCGTCTGCTCAGCCAAACTTCCGGCGACAGCGGCGTCTCAGCATGTTGCAGAGCAGACGGGGAAGGCTTATTGCTTTGAGATTTTATGAAAAGCGAACAGAGTGGATTGGATGCCTTGTCGCCTGGATCTTTCCTTTGACAGAGCGCGAGCACTTTGAGTACTTTAGCCACCTTGTCACGAAAATTGCAGTCCTACATTTCGATACCATCGTTATTCTTCTGCTCGCCCGCTGAGCTGTGACATCTGGTATTTGCATTTGAATTAGCGCAGCCAATCACCTCGTATTGATCACCGATACCGTTTCTCCACCAGCTAAGTTTGAGAATGTTTTTTTTTGGGGGGGGGGTGAAAAAAGATTGCTCACTGGTAAGTGAGTAATGGCGGAACTATTGTTTGACATCAATCGATCCTGTACAATGAGGATCACAGAACACATACGTGCAGGGTCATCGATTGGTTGATGAAGGGGAAGGCGGGGACAAATGAAGGCAGATTGTGTGTTTACCTGGCACTCCAGGAGCATTTTAGGACAAGCTCAGCCTTCCCTGTCCCTCCAAATGAAAGCGACTCCCGCTATTGCCGCCCCGACGGCCGCGTGTCCATTTTCAGGCGGCCGGATGAAGAACCGCGTCCGGCCCACCTGCGCATTTGATCGCAAGGTCGCCGGGTCCGGTGTGCCGGCACCCCCGATGGGGTTAAGTGGAACTTTATTTGCTATGGCCAGCGATGCACGAGAGACTGGGCAGTTGAAGGACACGGCCGGGTAAACAAACCCAAACGGAAGCGGGCGATAAACAGGAAACGACTGCGGATGTTTTTCATGTTAATAAAATGGGATTTCATTCCAAAGCCACAGAGCTTCAGGGACTGCTTTGTCTTTGGATGATTGTTATTGTGTGTCTGGGCAGATGGTGTCTGCGCCGGGTTGTGGGTGATAAAGCGCGTATCAAGCCAGTAATGATAGCATTAGCCGGGGGGAGCTGCAGGTGGCTCATCACGATGTTTGCCTGCTAAAGCGCTGACTTATGTCCCAGGGTTAAAAAGACCACAGTCATCTCGCGGCGAGTGGGAGGCGGAGGTCGCTTTTTATTTATCTGGGTGTCACGTTCTCCAAAGCTCCAGAGAGTGAAAAAGAAGAAGAAGAAGGGAACCCCCCATGATGTGGAAATGGAAGAAAAACTTGATGTCTGCGGCCAGTGACAGCTTCCTGGAAGACTTACAAAATGATTTCAGAGGACAGAATTGTCCAGAATGTGGTATTTTTGCATTTCTTGCTAGAAAGAGTTCAAAATCAAAAAAGAAACTAAGATCCATCCATCAGTTTCCTAATCCGCTTTATCCCCACGAGGGTCGCGGGCATGCTGCAGCCTATCCCAGCCATCGACGGGCAGTCGGCGGGGGACACCCTGAACCGGTCGCCAGCCAACCGCAGGGCAACCAAGCGGGCAGCAGTGAACACTGACAAAGGAAAGGAAAAAAAAAAGGTTTTCGCAGAGTTCCGAACTCAGTCGTCAAACTCGGCGCGTTTGGCATCGGGGCGAGATCACAAGCCCGCGAGCGCGGTGTCACACGGCCATATCTGTCTGACATGTTCGTGTCGGGCGCGCCGCTTGTTCCGTTTAAAATTCGACAAATGAAATGGTGCCGAAATGCGGCCGCCGCGTCCCTCAAAGAGCGATAATCACTGTGACGGGTGTATCCATCATGTTCGCGCCTGAATGGAAATGAGGTTGCCCTCCGTGTCGGCAAAGCGCCGCTGACGGCCGCAGGTATATTTCAGGCAAATTATCTGGCGTGTGTAGGCAATTTGCCGCCGAGTACACGAGTGGGAGTGAATTAAAGAAACGTCCAAGCGATCTTGCGCGGGAGGGAAAGATTGCCTCGGCCGAGGCGTGAAAACAGATGCCTGAGAAAGGCGATATCGGCAGATACCGTGATGCAACCCGCGTTCGGGGGTAGGAAGTGACGGGGGGGGGGGCAGACGAGCAGATGAGGTAATTATCCTTCCAAGCCTAATTTCTGGTGCCGTTTGAAATTAACCTATGCAAATCAGCCGCTTCAAATGACCGCTGCCCAAACTCCATTGCTTTTAATCGCATCGACATCGCCGATAAAAAACCTCCTTGAAAGATTGACATCTGAAGGCGTGTGGAGTACACACACACGCGCGTTTGCATTCCGACAGACATGCAAGCGAGTACACAAAGCGACAAATGTGCGCTCGCCTCGTGGAAACTTGAGCGGCTGGAAGGCTTCGGTTGAACTGAGGTGGCAAAAGGCTGCGCTCTTCTTCAACAAAGGTGAGCAGGAGTGTGGGGGTGAGGGGGGGGGGCAATTTGCTACAAGGCTACACTTTTTTTTTCATCTGCTATCGTGTACCACTTGGTTAGCAAGGAGAACAACTTCGGCGGAGTCGACGGACAGAAAATAGTCTTCAGTCCACGCCAAATGCTCCTTCGTACAGCCCCTTTCAAAGTCTGTTCGTTGCAGAACTGGCCGCAATTGGCCATGGAGTCGTTGTTGTCATGATTCTGTTTGTGACCAACAGGTGGCACTGTAGGGCACACACCTGCAGCTGCACACCTGTTGGTCGTTATGTGTTAGTTTAGTATAAAAGGACTCCCGCCCGACCACTCATTGTCGGGTCAGTGTTTGTTTATTTACTTGCTGCTGTCATGCTTGTTCTGGTCATGTTTCGGTTGTGGATAGTTTTTGCTTCAGTCATGTGTTTTTGTTTTGCTACTTTGGATTCTTTTTGTTTTCAGGACTTTGTTTTGTTTAGGATTTAGTTTTTTTCTGTGTTTTTTTATCAATACAATTCTTCAAGTACAACCTTCTCCTCCCTCCCTCCTGCCTGCTTTTTGGGGTCCACCACCACCCTGCAACGTGACACTTTTGCTCTCTTGTCATCAATAAACAGACTTGCAGTTGACGAGCGCCGGCTAAAAAGTGCGTCAATGTGGCCTTTCGCCATCAAATGCAACGCGGCGGCCTTTTCAGCGACGGTAATAGACAAACAAAGCACATCAGCTTTGCATCAGCACGCAGTTCATAAGGAGTGCATTGCATCTCCCGAAAAATATCTTTGGCTGTTTTTACTCAAGCACTCCTCGGGTAGGTGTTGGTCCACTGTCTGCAAAAGCTTTCCTTAGGATATTTCCAAACCATGCTTGATCCAAACCCACTGGAATTTGAATAGTTAAAAAATGAAAAGGGACATTTTACTCAAATGACAAGAAGTCATGGTTGTTAAAGACTTCATTTCGTAAAAGACACGCACATGCGACGGAGACTCTCCATAACTCCCACAAACAACCCAGGCTTAATTTAGCTTCTCCCCGTCGGTCTGTTTCTGTCCACGCACGCTCACGTGGATTGATTCTCGGCTTTCCTCTTCCGGCATTCAAATGGATTATGGATTCACTGCTGGGTTTCTCATCCGCTCGCGGGGGCACGGCCTGCGCAGACATTTATGTACTTGTATCTGCCGCTTTAGAAAGGGACATTATGGGCTCGGGATCATCTCGCGATCTAAATGCAAATTTGGGGAAGTGGTGTGAAAGCGCCGGGCAGGTTATTACCTACATGGCTGCCTTTAATGAACAGTGCGCCGTGGCGTCGCGGGCAAAGTGAAGGATTGTGTTCATACGATTACACTGAATAATTACTCTTCTTAAAAAATGTGTGTGTGTGTATATATATATATATATATATATATATATATATATATATATATATATATATATATATATATATATATATATATATATATATATTAAATTAGATTAAATATTTTAATCGTTTGACAGCTCTATATATATATAAAACGATTAAATATATATATATATAACGATTAAAATATTTAATCTAATTAAAAACTCAACTGTCATAATTAACTCAAATTAACTAAAAGTTAATGGTGATTACTCACGCATTTTTTATCGTTTCTGAATTTCCTTTTATATTTTTTGTCCTATTTTCCCCCATTTTAATGCTCTCATCAACATGGAATCATGAATCCGTTTTTTATGTGCAAAATGCAAATATTTACTGAAATAACAATTTTGATTTTCAATTTTACATGAACATTTTTCACTTGGAGCAGTTATTCACACATTATCTCTCACACAATATTACTGTCCATCAACAACCGTGAAAAAAATATTTTGTCACACAACAGCTGCTTGAACAGCTCTTTTTATGGAATCAAAACAGCGCAATATAAAGTGCACATCTAAGGTAAACTAGTACTCAGCCTATAATGGATTTAAGCAATGGTTGCATACTTCGTTTTTCTCAAATTTGCTTTGAACACAGCAGTCAGGCTATGCTGATTCTGTTGAACCTTCTTGCTCGGAAGTCTCTCTACGGTTTTGTGTCAACATCATTTCGGATTCTTGTAATGGAGGCTCTCGCTGGCAATCAGTAGTGGAGTTGTTCAGTTAATTCCGTTTTTCACGGCCCCCTGAATAGGGATTGTCGGTCAGCATGGAAGGATCTCTCGTTCTGTACTTTTTTGATCATTTATTGGAGCACTTTGCAGCAGAAGTAGTAGTAGTAGTAGTAGTAGTAGTAGTAGTAGTAGTTGTAACTAGTGATGTGCTCCGCGGGTCGAATCCCTGAAGCGTGTGTCGAGTAATCATGATGAGTGGTTCATGAATGGGTAGCCGAAGCGCGTGTTGATGACGTAAGTGGTGACGTTTGAAGCCCAGGCGAAGGGGGTGTACCACGTGACCGATTCGGGAAATGATGCGATCGGTTCGACTGTGGTTCGAAATAAAAGCGACAAAGAAACGCTATGGATTCCCCTTCATACCAACTTGCTATCACATAACTATGCACCCCTGCTTCATCAGTACCATATGAAAGAGTTTGTTCAAAATCAGGTGAAATTCTCTGCAAAAAAAGAAACCGCCTGAGTCCAAAAACCTTAGACAAAATATTGTTTTTAAATAAAAACGAAAAAGCACTTTATTTTACCTACTTATTTCACATTTTCACTTGTTGCACAGGCACAAAGATAGACAAAGTAAAACCGAACAATTCATGTAAAAACACTCCTCAAATACATATTATGTGTTCAGAGCATGGTTTACAGTGTAAACCATGCTCTGAACAAAATGAAGCCCCATGAAGCAATGAAGCCCTGCAGGGAAATGCTTCACACACGATTCGGGGCTTCAAGATGAATCATTTCCTCGACTACGCCATCATGTGGACAGGAAAATGTATAACATGCTTGGTGCATGCAATAAAATGGTGGGGTGTAAACCATGCTCTGAACACATAATAATATGTATTTGAGGAGTGTTCTGTTTTACTATGTCTATGTTTGTGCCTATGCAACAAGTGAAAATGTGAAATAAGAAGGTAAAATAAAGTGCATATTCGTATTTATTCAAAAACAATATTTTATCAAAGTTCTTGGACTCAGGCGGTTTCTTTTGCAGAGAATTTCACCTGCTTTTGAAAAACTCTTTCACATGGTACTGGTGAAGCAGGGTGCATAGATATGTGATAGCAAGTTGGTTTGAAGGGGAATCCATAGCGTTCTATGCCGCTTTCATTTGAACCACAGTCGAACCGATCGCATCCTTTCCTGAATCAGTCACATGGTACACCCTTCAGAGCTTCAAACGTCACCACTGACGTCATCAACACGCGCTTCGGCTCCCCATTCATGAACCACTCATCTAGATAACGCGGCACACGCTTCAGGGATTCGACCCGCGGAGCACATCACTAGTTTACACCCCACCATTTTATTGCATGCACCAAGCATGTTATACATTTTCCTGTCCACACGATGGCGTAGTCGAGGAAATGATTCATCTTGAAGCCCGAATCGTGTGTGAAGTATTTTCCTGCAGGGCTTCACTGCTTTATGGGGCTTCATTTTGCCATCACTAGTTGTAACAGAAGTATCAGAAGCAGGTAATAACCCAAACTACACATAAATGCAGTAAAAAATTAATATATCTATCTTTCTGCATCACAATGTAAATATTATATAATTGACATTAATTAATACCTTTATTTAACAATACGTTTAATAAATAATGTAATCAACCCTGATTTCACTATGTATCATTTTCGTCATCATTAGTCATTGTTTTAAACATAAGAAACCATACAACACAAACATATCAAGTCGAATCGAACAAAAGAACTACAAGTCCCAATAGTCAATCCCGGAAGTGGAGCACCGGCTTGATTAACCCCAGCTGCAACGCAATTTACTTCGTTTAAACGTCAGATTGCAGACGGACAAACATGACAACTATGCACAAATGAGCTAAATAAAGACACCCCCGTTCTAGCAACAGTTTAGCCCACGCTGTTTAAATTGCCGATTGCTTCAGCAACTTTGTTCTTTGTCGTGTCATCCATTTTCTTCACTTTGAAATGATCCATAGCTGTCTGTCTGAGACGAGGGGGCGGAGTACAGTAATCACGTCAGCTGTGCGCTTGGCCATTAAGTGGTATTTCAGACTCGACGTGCTATGATGATAGCTCAGTTTATGACTGCAAAACATACAGGTAACTTTGGTCTTGTCAGTGGAACAATCTGGCAACTTTTTAAAAGTAAACTTTCCATTCATAAACTATTTAAGTATCCGTTTTGGTGTCTCGCTGCCGTGGCTGGCAAAACAAGCGTCGTGGACCTGTGCAGCGCTTGATGTTTTGTTTCTGGTTTATTTATAGAGCAACGTAACATCCGCTGTGACGTCTGCGCGTTAATCTCGCGAGAAAATTTTTATCCCGATAAAATTCATTTAAATTAATGCCAATAAAAAGCGCTAAACTGACAGCTCTAATATATATATATATATATATATATATATATATATATATATATATATATATATATATATTATATATATATATATATATATATATATATATATATATATATATATATAGCCTGATAGCGGTCGCGGGACGTAGACTTGTTCCGAGGTGTGTTGTGAACTCAAGTGTGGCACCAGCACATGTTCGAAACATTTCGACATGCAAAACCCCTCCACCGCGGTTAGGTGACGCCTCATGGCGAAAAAACAATTTGAGCTGGTGCTTCGCTTTGCTACGATGTGGCGCTGCTGTTGCTTAGAAAGAGAGAGAACTCTCATCATTATCCCCTGACTTCAACCCTAGTGAGAATCTGCGCAGGATTCCGAATGACAGAATTAGGACAGATTCCCCCCCGCACTCCTCCAGTCCAAAAACAGTCCGCGGTGACGACTTCAACTCCGAAAAACACATTTGAAATGAAAGTCACCTTTAATAGGGAGAAAAATACCGAGCGAGTGCAATGCAAGCTTTTCGACCAGCTCCCGCCTTTTGAAATGTTAATGTCGGGCGATTTCCTGAATAGCGATTTCAAGAAACCCCGTTATTAAGAATCAGGTGTCTCGACGCCTGCGCCTTCATTGATCCACCGTTCCTCATCTGAAATGACATATATTGCTTCCTCGTGAAATTTCTTTACCCTTTTCACACTTTGCTAAATGGAGAGCGAGCTTTGTGGGGGGAAAAAAGGTCACCAGGCAGGCAGGGAAGCGCACGCTCGGCTGCTGACTGGCAAATGTCATCACTTTCTTTTGAACTTGACTGTTTTTTTTTTTTTAAGAGGTGGGTGGGGGGGGATCTCTGTGAAATAAAACTTCTTTGTGCCATGGTTTTGACAGCGGGCTCTCAACACGATGGAGTCTTGGATTTTGCTGCTTTGAAAACAGATACATTCCAAAGGGCCCCAAATGGGCGTGCTGCTTTCCACCAAAATGGCCGCCTTCCTGTTCAATTTCTGCCAGAGGTCCTTGAGAGTGTTTCAGGCGTGCTTTTATGGTAGACCGGTCCTCGCAAAACATGCTTCAGTCTGTGATGGGATTAAATTTTTTGTTTTTAACAAAATTTCCGGCCACTTTTTTTCCAATCTTTCAACCCAAAATTGCTGACTCACTTTTCAATTTGGAGCAAGGGCTCGATGCGCTTGAAAACAAATTTTATGAGTTTGGCTACTGCTAAAATACATGGATTTTCTTTGGGATATATCGCAAACATCTCAGCGTTTTCAGGCATGTTGAGGCCTTCGAGCTCTTGGAGAATCACCGTTCCTGGTTCTTTTTTCGGTCGACTTTCAATGCGGCGCTGTTTGGAAATACATCTCCATCTGAAGCCCATTCCTTCCCTATTGACCTCCGTCGCAGCTTTTCTGCTTCCCTGCTGCCTTACACCATCCATTTGTCACGCCTGCTTCTGGCATTGTTTTCTTCCAGCCTTGTTTTTTTTTTCTTTTTCTCGGTCTGTGGAATAGCTGCTTTGCTTTATTTCCCCCTGGAAAAGTAAAAAATAAAAAAAATAAAAAAATCTGTATTTTTGCAGGCTGCAGCAAATGTCCTAAAAGTGGACATATTATGGAAAACATACTTTTGTGTTTGCAAACGCATACCGTGGTTAGGTGTCGGAAACTGAGGTTCACGCACTGTTTTTTTTTTTTTTTTTTTAATATACACGCAATATATACATAAATGGTCACCGCAGTGCTGCAGTGCCGTGCCCCACCGGAGTTCTATCAATAATTTTGCACCGTGCACAGGTAAAGATTTTTGCATGTGCAGTGTGTTGGTCTCGATGGAGAGGAATGCGGTAACCAACATCGGTGGTGGCACGGCACCCTCGTGCCCTCCAGTGAGTGGCAGCCTTCCACTGCCAGGGAAACCCGGGAAGTGTATTGCGCAACGGGTCACCTTTCAAATACACCCTGTGCTCGTTGGTGAAGTTTGTTTCCACACTTTTGCCGGCGCTAACCCTTGAAAGCATTTCAACCTTGTCCAAAGCAAACACACCCGCGACCCGGCATCCAGCGAAAAGCGAAACGGAGAAGGGAGGGTCTGCTGGCCTTAAGCACTAATGGGGCCCAAACTGCAGCGCTTAGGCTGCATGAGAATGCAACTCCCGCTTGAATTATTGATGGCGGGGTTGCACTTGGCATTCTGCTCGGCACTTCCCGAGTTGATCCGCCTCCCGCGTGGATTGGAAGCTGTCACCCGTAATTGGCGAAATCATGACGGCGCCGAGTTAAGTGCTCCGCCGTCCCCGGGTGAAGAATGGCAGTCCGCAGCGCCAGGAGAGGCGGAAACATTTGCCTACGTGGGCATTTGACAACATTCTGTTGAATCCTTTCACGCCGCGGGTCAATGCGACCCGGATGATCTCGAGGGCCTCCGCGGATGCTGGCGGACATCCTTTGACATCAACGTGGTTAAATGTGACTGCGGCAGCTTTGCCCCGATGTGGACAAAATTCAAATACGTCCATTTTGAATAAAAAGCTCATTCACCATTTCCAACGGTCATCTTTCGAATTAATGAAGTGATTAAATACATTATTCAATTGAAAAAAAAACTGCCATCACAATTTTTAAACGGGCATTGATTTAATCAAAATTGTAAAAATTAGATGACATTTATTAGTCCCGCAATGGAGAAATGTGAAATTCATCAACAAATTAACTCATTCATTAGATATACAGTACCCATGTGTCAGAGATTTTTTCTCGGACAAAGTTAAAGAATGACTCGGCACACAAGGAAATTTGTCTTTAATATCGGCGGGAGGGGATCTCTGAGAGCGAACGACGGTTGTTGCCCCGATGATCACACCCTCTCCCTCCCTTCCCGCCAATTCGGACTTTTATTGTAACATACAAGAAAAACACTGCCCCCGATATTTGCATACCGCACCCCCGGTCCGGCCCCTCGGTAGTGATTGGTTACCTGTGTTTAAACTTTGAACCACCAGTACGTTGGCGCCTTTCTGTATGGTCTACATTGAAACAACATGTCGCAGACTTTGCGGACGGCCAATGTCGCCTGGGCGCGACGGGTGTTCTCAAATTGTCTTTTGTTGTTCAACCGCTGTTCCCGAATTATTCATTCCCCTTTTGTGACCGAGTTTCGCCATCTCCCCTGTGATCGCCCACCTGCATTGACGTGCTAATTGTGGACTCCAATGGCCCTCCTGTGCCTTTGTGCACAGGCATTTGGGGGTGCTGTATAAGTACCCAAACGTTTAGATGTGCTCAAATTAAATGAAACTTTAAAATGATACAGTTTTGCTCATATATTTCTCTAACACCATGTTAAAAATGTTTTTCAATGTATTCGTTTATGACTGTTTTGTTTTTTTGCCTATTTATTATTTATTTCATCCCATGAAATAAAAGCAGTGGCAATAATAAAATTGTTCACTTTTTTTTTTACTGACGCGAAATCAAGCAAACAATTTAACACAATTTTAAAAAACATTTTGTAGTTGGAATTTGAATGATAAGTTAGAAATTATTGAACAAACGGAATATTTTAAATACATCCATAACACAATTTATTTGAAAACAATTTCTGTGTTATCATTCTGAAATGAAATCAAACAATTGTGTGAAAAAAAAAGTTCAATGGCTTTTCTTCATCGTGTCCTCTTTTTTTTCACGAAAATCTACACGTTAAATATGCATGTATGTGAAAGTATTTGGTCACCGTTTTGTTAAATTATAATTCAACAAATAGAAATCTGGAAAATGTTCGCCAACTAGTTGATTTATCATGACTTGCATTTCTTTACAGTATTTTATCATTGAAAAAGGACACTATAATCAGACAAACGTTTCATAAATGTAATGTCAAACCCTAATTTGTGAGATGTCTTAATCCAAACAATTTCCCATGATTTCATAAAGCACAGTCCTTTTTTTTTTTTTAATCCATGCGCACGGCGAAGTCGACGGGTGGCTTCAAGCTTGACCCGAGGGCCGACACGATCATTAGCTATCACCTGTTCTTCACAGCAAAAAAGTCAAAAGGGCTGCACTTTTTTTGGGGGGGGGGTTGTTTTTTTTTTTGCGTGGATCAAATGCAAATAGAGACGCCGGGAAAGGCCCAGATGACTGTTTGTCAGCACTTTTCTGTCTTGCTGGCGGCTTCAGATGAAGAAAGACTTGACGGCGGAGGAAGAGGAAGAAGAGACAGGGAATACATAAAAGAGCGTCGGAGAGGAGTGAAATATTAGCGGCGCTTCATATTCGCCTATTGATCCTGGCAGACCAACGCTCTCTCTCATCCTTGACGCTCTCCCTGAGGAAAGCGAGTTTGCGCCGGTGTCAGCAGAAGAGCCGAAAACGTCGTGCCGGATGGGCTAATGAGTCACGCCGTTGCTTGAGCTCCATTCCACGGCGTTGCGATACCAAGGGCATAGATAGCACATTAACGCGGACATTTGCCTTTAGGGCCGGGGGCGAGGGGGGTCACAGGTGAGCCGGAGCCGAGCCCTGGCTGACTTTGGGTCAGAAACGGGGCACTCCACCCTGGACCGCTGGTCAGTCCAGCACAAGGATACAGACAAAGAACCATCCGTACAATTGCTCTCACACGTGTGCCAGTTCAGATCAAGGAGAAAATGGAGCCGACCTCGGACGGGGTTGGCAGCCAACCGCTGGAGCACCTGCCCTGAGGATCGGGGACGAACCGGAGCGCCTCTGGGTCGACCTTGGGTCAGAGATATTGCCCAGCTTGCGATCGTCATCAGACGATCGTCATCAGACAATCGTCATCAGACAATCGTCATCAGACGATCGCAGGGCACTTGGAGACAAAACAACCATTCGCACTCACGCCGATGAACAAGTCTTAAAAGTCTTTTTGTCTTGAAGTCTTTTTGAAAGTCTTGAAAGTCAATTTGCTTTGCGCCAGACTAAGGAAAAGACCGGGAACAGCGCCATCTTTCATGGCCAACTTTTGACAAAGCAAAGCAAACTCTTTGACAGCGAAAGTAGGAACAACTGTTAGAAAGTCAACAAACTGCCCCCGCTTACTGTACTTCGGTCACAGCCAAGAGAGCGGGTCATCCCCTTATTGAGTCGTCATCCTGAAAGCGCATTAGCATTGTTGCAAGTTTTCGTTTGACAAACAGATTAGCATGTTGAAGTGGGGCGGTTTTGTATTGGCGTCAGGGAGGCAGGCCCCAGTCGAGATTTAGTTCCGGCGTGGGATGTTGCCTGTCATTCTTTCCATCCCCACTTAATCCCCGTGTACTGTTACTAGCATCCTCGCTAAGAAGCTTGGCTCGCTTTCTCGGGGCTTGCTTTTCGGAAAGTTCGGCGAGGGGGGCATTGATGAAACGGCGAGAGGTGCGCCGGCGGCCGAGCGTCACTGGGCACTCAGGAAAAGTCAGCCCTTCGCCGCACACATCTAGTGTGGGGAGCTCCTGCGTGGACCAAAGGCCTCATGTCATTGAATCAATCAATGAAGATATTAGAAAGCATGTATTTCCCCTTGGAACTCTGATTTAGTCTTGCTGTCCACTCGGAAACGGGAGTCCCCAGCCCCAAGCGACCATGTCGGGCATCAAGGGACCTGGAGTCCAGGTTGTTTCTTGAGGCATTGAGGGAATTTGTGCTCACAGATAACGAGACACTATCGCACACAGTGTGGAATTGCGCCATGAAAACAAACAAAAGTACTCATTCTGTACTTAGTAGCGAGACTGTACTCGCTTGAAAACAAACTCACGGAATAATTTTTTAAACTTTTTTCTCCTGACACAGCACAATCTAGCAGAGTCGGTTTTGTAACATGGCTGCCGTCATCTGTGCTATCGAAGTGATTCGCAGGAATTGGGCTGGCACAAAAATAAGAGGTGTGGAAGGCGACGCTTGGCAAAACACTTTTGGAAATGACCCCAAACAAAACACTTGGCAATCGTCAGCTCCAGGCGGCAAGAGTGCTCACGGACACACTCGTGTCGGAATGAAGACGGAGAAGTTCCGATTTACTTCAGCAAAACATGTGAAATGAAATGGATTGAAGTACAACCCGAAGAGGAAAACCCCATTTTTTACTACAATTCACGTTTTGATCACATAGCGCAACAAATTAATAGCTAGCTTTGGCTCCAGCTTCTCTGCTATCAAAAACATTTCTTCTCATAGCTTTGCTAACATTGTGTTCGGTGCTTTCTACCGTCTTTATTTCCGATTTGCTTTACTATTTGTTGTATATGTTAAATTGCTCCATGTATAGCACTTTGTATGCAGCGATGGCTGTTCGAAAGTGCTCTATAAATACAGTTGAGTTGAGTTGAGTTAAGTGCCCAAAAAAATAAAAATAAAAAGGCGGAATGAGCCGATGATGAGATTTTTGGAATGGCACAAATGAATGGTTTTCAGGAGCGATGTGACAAGTGCCCGCCACCTTTAGGCAACACGAAATCCCCCATAACAAATGAATTGACACAAAAACGGCAAGCGGGCGAAACCAAAGGCTCTCGGACAAGTCCGGTCCGCGAGAGCCTTCGTCACAACTGGTTAAGCACCAACTAGGCACCCAACGATCACCGTGTTTTAGGGGGGGTTGAAAAGGGGTGTATGAGCGGTGGGCGAGTGGACGGCGTCCCGCAAATGCGCCCTGGCCAATGACGGGCTCGAGATTTGACGCAACGTTGCGGCCATTCAAAGAGGGTCATCCACAGGCAGGCTCGTTTCCAGAAGCAGAAGGGCCGATAACTCCTAATCAAGATGGAATCGGCCTTCATCGGCTCATTTTGCTCCCGACTTGCATCATTCTTTGCCGGATGTGACTGGCATCTTAAGGAGAAGCGTGCATCGTCGCTAACTGATGCAGACGGAGGCACCCCCAAAAAAACGATAAATCAAAGGGATCTAAAAGTACTGAGAGATCAGCAGAATTCCTAAAGACGCTGATGGCAGAACAATGTCAAGCCACTTTTGGGAGAAAAGCGCAAAGCGTAAAAATGATGACGTTCACGACACTCGGCTCCTGAGTGGCATGCGCGTGCACCACTCGGGTAAACATTTGGGTCAGCCTTTTTCTGGGGAAGAATTTTGCGTGTTTCTCCAGTCTATTTTGATCAGCGGGATCCATCTGAGAACCATAATTTTGGAATATGAAGAAAAACGGCACATGGCCGAAAAACTTGGCAAAGAGTGTCAGAAATGATCACAAGTCCGCAACGGTGAGTCACCAGATGACATCCATCTCTCCCCTGGCTGGGATGCGTTAACGTCTCGCTTCCCCTTCATGACCTCGACAGAAACGTCTCCGCTTATCAGCCTCGCCGTTTTTTTTTCCTGTCTTTTTTTTTTAACCAAGCACAATAGCGATACTTGAAAGGCCTCGCCATTCACGCTGACCTTTAACTGGCCTTTTGCACCTTTTTCTTTCTCCCTTCCAAACGCCGCCGTCATAAATAAACGGCACCTCGAGGGCCAAATGACGTGCGCTGACATACCTCCGGCGAGGAGAAAGGCTTGACAAAGCGCAGCCGCGCTCGCCGATCGCAACAATAACAATTAGCCGCCAAACCGTTTGGCTGATGATGATGAAGTAGCTGGTAGGGCGCCAACAAATCACTCGGGTGAACATCTTCACTGCTCGTTTGACAAATTGCGTATGCTGTAGGTGCTCCCCTCTCCTCTGTGACCTCGAACGAGTTTGGCTGCTCAGAAATGGATTCAGACCTCAGCGAATTCCTCCATACGGAACGGAAGACGAACCGCTTGAGGAAACGACCCTCCGAGGAAGGACGTGTGACTAACTTGGTCGAAATCGTCATTCGATAGGCATGGGAGGTTTTGTGCGCTTGGTATGATCCCAAAGTTTGACCGTAATCTGTCTTTTATTCAGAATACATATGTGCAACACACACACACACACACACACACACACACACACACACACACACACACACACACACACACACACACACACACACACACACACACAAAAGTGATACACAAAGCCACAAAAACTGAAGTGCGATATCATAGAGTCGTAATAACATGAAGTAAATTAGTGAATACATCTTCAAGTCTTGTTTTTATAAAAAAATAAATACAAAAATAAAAAAAAGTCTTGAGACTTCACATCAATGTTTTTTTTTTGAAGGCAGTCATGGGAAATGCGCCTTTTTTTTGTGTGTTCTGTGACGCACAGTTAATTGCGTCTTTATCTCGGTATGGGGGCTCCTCCTGCATTCGATTCATTCGGAGGGATTGGTTTTATTCCTCGTGCACGGGGTGAGGGAAAACCGTGATTGAAAATTCCTACTCAAGTCTTGTCAAATGTCACTCACTGCTCCAGCAATTCGTGGCACGAGCACGATATCGTGAATTGCAAGTGAGTTTCCTGCGAGCTGCGTATCATCTTTCCTTGCCTTAGAACAACAATTTGTGATCTTGCAAAGGCACTGTGGTCGGATGACTCCACTGAGAAAAGTAACGCGTGAGATTAAGCGTTACAATATGAGCGTAACGTCCTACCTTCAAACGTGGTAGCAGCCATCGCTGTTCAGTCTCTCTTGTCACGCCGCTAAATCGCAAATCGAAACGCAACTTGCGACCATTCACCCTGCGAATGTCTTGGAAAAACGGCCGTGTAAGTTTGAACCTTTTTCTTGGACATCCGCTCGTCCGAATTTAGAGTGGAGCGCCTTCAACGCAATGCCATTTTGCGCCGTATGTTCGATTTGCATGCGGGTTAGCGCGAGATCGGTGCTAATTTCCATGACGCCGGCATGAATCAAATCATCACTGAGTTAAATATCGTTAAATTGCTTTCATTCTGCATAGTTTCTGAGACTGGGAGCATCTCAAATGAAAACAATCAAATCAAAGTCCCAATGAATTGAACCATACCCCAAGATTCCACTAGATGGCAGCAAAGTAACGTATCTCATAGCCGTCATAAAAAATGTCCACGTGCCTTGCTTCCATCCAAGTTGGGAACGAGAACCTCTGCCCTACCCGGCTGAAAAATGAGGAGGCTGCTCTTGGCTCCGTTGGCGGTAACTTTTCAAGTATTTCTTGTCAACGGCGGTGATAAACCGCTGATTATTTTTCTTATCGGCTCCCGCCGCCTCTCCCGCGGTTGCGCGTGCCAGCGTGTCACTGCCGCTTGGCTAACCTGTGGCTCCGACTGTGACCGCATTCCCGCAGTTCCAGTCTCGGTGTGAGCGCCCCCCCCCCGCCTTCCAGTGCCGTCCCCTCCCACCGCACGCCCCGCACTTTTTTTTTCCCGCTGCGCTCCTCTGGCGGAACCGCCAGGTCTTTGTTGCTAGGCAACTGCTCTCTTTAAGATTTTCCCAGTAGAGTTTTGGAGGTAATAAAACAATGCCCCGAGACAAACAGCAACTGGAACCGGAAAGGCCTGGGGGGGAGAGGGTGGGGGTGGGGTGGGGGAGACAGATAGAAGCAAGTTCATCCTGAAACTCTCTTGGTTTTAATTAAAAGCACATGTTATAAATGCTTCGGCTGGAAAGTTAGCTCAAGAGTGCAAGAATACAGCAAAAGTACTGAATGTCGTAACACCTCCCTCTTACCCAAATAAATAAAAAATCTGTGGCGGAATAGCCACCTTATTCCAGGTGACACAAAGACAGAGACGAAAGAGAGGTCTTGCGATATCACCTTGACAGGCTAACTTCATTTGACCTTCTGGAAACTTTTGAATGCACAAAGCATGCGTGCTATTTTCTTTTCTTTCTGTTTTTTAATGTACAAGGACGTCCGCTCCGATGCCTTTGCGACTCGTTCAGTCTCACCGTTGCAACGGCGAAGTGTCATCTTGGTTTTATGAGGCCATAACGTGAACAGCGTGCAGAGGACTGTTTAAATGCTAATTGTATGTGATCCAGGAATGACATTGCGTATTGAAAAACAACCGCATCCCTTAGCACAGGGATGGGCAATCCCAGTCCTGGAGGGGCCGCTATCCTGTGTGTTTTTCATCTCTCGCTGCTGCAACGCACCTGATTCGAATGAGCAGAACATCAGCAAGCTCTGCGGACGCCTGATATTGAAGCTGTTCATCTGAATCAGGTGTGTTGCAACAGGGAGAGATGGGAAACATGCATGATAGCGGCAGGGATGGGCAAAATGGAATTGCCCATCCCTGCCCTAGCATCATGCCGACTACAATAGCATCGGTGTTGTGGTGTTGGAATCTTCAAACAAGGCCTATTTGAACACAGCTAGACGAGCAACACGTGAACACATTATTTCACAATACTTACAGGCATATATTCTTTATCCTCTGCACGTTACAGAAGGAGCAACGCAATAGCCATTGAATGGAGGCATTTTCAGGGAGTAAAAGTAACAAGTCATCAGGAAACTACGGTAAATACTCGGGTTGACGTACAGGTACCTGAAAAATCGACTTTTGCTTCGACTCGCTCAAGTGTGCGCACAAAGCAAACCGCTTTGTATGGCGGGTGGGTTTTTTTTCCCCTTCTGCGTCTCCCTGTGAAATTAATGCAACACAAACAAACAGTTTTGTGCACGGATCCCCCGGCATGCTGAATTCTGACAAAGCATGGAGGAGGAGATGAAAAGTTTTCTTTCATGGCTTTCAGTACGACTCATCCAAACCCGTGTCGGAGAACGCACATCAAAGGCCAGCTCTTACGGAGACAAGCCACGGACGACTCCCACGAGGTTGGAATTTACCCCGACACCAAGCTTGAACGTGAGTGACAGCCGAAACAACCGCTAACTCTTCTCCTCCTTCCGTTTTTTTTTCTCCTTTCCCCAAATGTCAACAATAGGGGTGCCTCTCTTGACATTATGCAAATACAACTCCGAACGTCCGCACCCGTCCCCTTTGTCGTTCGTGACCTAACGTATCATTTCAACGTGCGCAGCCGTGCTTCGGATGTTGCCGGGGCGGTTTCGGAAGGGAGTCGCATGTTAGTGCGCGCTAATCAAAATGCAAATCTCGGCCTCCCCATTGGCGCCCGCGCGCGCGCGTCTCGGAGGGCGAACGTCGGCGCTCGGAATTGAAAGATGATGAATGCGCAGGGGCTATTTTTTGAAGACGCGTCGCGAGGCAGCTCAGAAAAATTCATTAAAAAGTCACACTTATAAATAAGTGAATGCAAAACAGCGGCTCGGCACGACGAATAAAAAGACGTGCGAAAAAGGATTCTGTCGTAGCCCGCGGCAGGTAAAACCAGATGAGGTGAGGCGGGCCACAAAAGCCTTTTGGGGACGTGCTTGTCAATCATACAGGACATGACAGCTCCATCCTTTGAGCGGTCATTATTTCAACTCATCTACAAGAGCGTGTGCAATCAAGGTGTTGGACTAAGACAGATTTCTTTGGACAGGGATGTGGTTGGATCAGTATTTGGATTTAGTTTGAGATGTATGAGAATGGATCAGTCGCATTTCATTCTCTTGTTGAAGCACCGGCTGTTTCACTGTGTGTGTCAAGAAATACAGAGACCTGTGCGTGTATGCATATTCTGTATGTACATACACACGTACACAGGTAGGGGCAAATCCGATCTCACGGTTTTCACCTGTCGTGGGCGGTTCTGGTCCACGTTAACTGCGAAAAACTACGAATTACTGGAAGCAGTATACAGACACATACACACATCCGTATATGTATTAGAGGGGTTACGAAAGTCGATTGGATTAAGAAAATAGTTTTGATTTGTGGGTGCTTTTAATCAAACGGAATCGAATTGTATAGCAAGATGGATGTACATTTCAAGATTTGGTTCTCAAGACATGACAGATGCTTGCAGGTCACGACTGACGACGTTCCCAATTTGGCTCATTGACATCATGCCCACCCTCGCGCCAACTTTCTCTGCCTATGACGCTGTTCCTCTAAAACATTTTTTTTTTCATGATAGTCTTGTCGTCACCGAGTGGCTGTCACACTTCAACCGACCGATGTAACGCCGCCCTCAAACGAGGACTCGGCAGCTGGCCAAGTCTGTCGCGTTGAAGCGGACGCGACATCACATCAGGAAGCTGAGCAAAGCCACAGTGTCGCAGAATATATATATATATTTTAAAAAGAGAGAAAAATGCAGCCTTCAATAGCACTCATCATGGAGTTCCTTTGACTGCTCTTTTGCAGAAATCTTCGCTAACACAAAAACGATCTCATCCTTGAAGGTATTTGCTCTCTCCACGTCGTACTCTTCGGGACCCTTTGCTGCAAACGCTCTCTTGACCTTCACTAATATCGCCAGGCTTCGCATTCAAACCGCACTGGGAAGCACCTAAATGACAATGAGTACGAATTTCCAGGGATCTCAACCCGCCCCCCCCCTTCATTGTACCACTGAAGACTCCCCGAAGCCGCATGGCGAGACTTTTCGCAGGAAAAAAAACAAAAAACAAACTGAAGACGTTCCATCCATTCGATCAACTATGCACATGTGGCGGCGTGACAAAATGATGGATCAAAAGGCGCCGCGAAGAGGAGGGCATCTGGCATAGCGACGGGTCAGGTGTCGGATGGCACGTCCTGTCATGCCAAGGAGCAAATACGGACGTGGGGCGGGGGTGCGAGAGGGTCATTAGAGGCAGGAACATATGCCATTCGGCATGCAAGATCTGCTGTCCAATTAGTCACCGAGTGAGTCACCGAGAGGCCGAGCGAACATACGGATGCGGCCTCTGCTTCAGGTTGGACTTGCATGTCTGCAGCCATGAACTCCGCAGATAAGTGCACCAAGAATACAAATACAAAAGAAATGTCAAAAAAAGCCACTTGAGTAGTGCTTGTTCTGGTCACACAAACCATTATTCGGACATTGGATGACCTACATAAACGTATACATACACACTTATATATATATATATATATATAGTGTGTATGTGTGTGTAAGTGTGTGTATGAATTCTGAAATGGTCTACTTATTCAATTGTATATGATAATAACACAAACAACAACAATATACATTGATAATAGGTTTATTTCTTATAAACAAATGCTGCAAAAATGTAAATAATTCCGGCATAAAAGATTTGCTGAGAAATAGGTTCTTATTTCATCTCATGGTTCAGTCTTTGAGTTCATATCTCAATAAACTTTCGCAACACTTGTTTTAACGTTACACAACTTGAGATGACTTAACGCGAGATCAAAACAACAATGGCGGCGATTGTCAAACGGTGATCGTTGCTGGAAAAAAAGATTTACCGTTTTTTTTTTTTTTGATGAAGAAATTTCCTTGCGTCCCAAAAACACTCATCATTTGGAACTGTGCGCCTGGCGGGAAAATTATGCGTCTCGGACGCGGGACGCAGAGGTAACGAGATGGCTGTATATCTAGCTAGTAAATTAAGTAAATCAAAGTGTGGCGCGATGGTCGAGTGGTTAGCACGTTTGCCTCACAGCTGTGTGGAATTTGCATGCTCCCGACGTACCCGGTTGTCTCCGGGTACTCGGGTTTCCTCCTCAGACTGCTCGAAGACGGCCGGCATAGACTCCAGCACGCTGGAGTGGGGATAAAGCAGTTCACAAAATGGATGGATGGAGATTAAACTACACACAGTGTGGAACCCAAAGAACCGAGATACAATGGTTACCATGCATGACAGATAAAAGAGGCACTTGCGGATGCAATTAGCATGGTTGCGACACTCGAAGGGCTCATCGCAAAAGGCGGCTCGGAGCCACATGTGTTTTTCCCCTTTTGTGAATATGACTCCAAGCATATCTTTGGTCTGCCGAAACGGCCGCCCCTGCAAAGCACGTCACCTCGCTGACAAGACTCCGTGGCGGCCAAGAAAATATTTCTTTTTTGCTCTTATTTGGTTGCGTCTGCCATCCTCACTCCCACACGGTCGCTGCTGCCATCTGCTTTGTAAGCGTTGATATGCGTGATGCTGGGGACGGGGACTTTTTTTGTTTTTTTTTGTTTGTTATTGTCTTCCATCCAGGAGGCAAAGACGAAGGCTGAGCTAAGCAATATCTGCACAATGCCGCGGTTGACTGTGTGTTCTTCACAAACAAACCGTCGGATGAGGGCCGGGCGTGCGTGCAATAATGCCGAGCAACAGCTGAGATCCACGGCAGGATGGGGAGATCAAAGCGCGGCCCGGTGCACGGCATCGGGCCAAATGTCTGTTGACATTTGGAATCTGGCTTCGAGACCTGCGAGTGAGCTAACTCATCTGTCCACTTCCATTTGGTCTCTCACACCTGAATGAAGACAGTCCCATCCAGAACCAGGAGGAGTTTGTTCTGAGCTCAAACGACCTCCAAGCGAGCCAAGGACGAGCGGTCCGAGCCGCTAAGATGAATCGGCCTGCCCGGAAAAGGCCCGGATTATCTCTCTGGCACACAACCAAGTGAGCATGGTGAAAAATGAAGGCGCGAGATACTATTTCACCTTTAGTTCGCAAGCGTGGTGGCGTGGAGGGGGACTGTGTGTGTGTGGGGGCAGGTGGGGGCTACAGGAGATAAGACACAAGTGATCAACATCCTTTAAGTTGCCGGCGACTTGGCCTCCTCTCGCCGGCTGATACGTCGGATGTTCTTTGTTTCATCCAACAGGTAGAGTGTTGCCCCCCCCCCCCCTCAAAAAAAGAAATCCAAAAATCAGCAAGAGAGTGACAGTGAGGGATCATATGCAAGTTTGCGGCCCCAAAGTACCATACGGAGCAAAACTCATCACTGGATTTATGATGTTGGGCCGCAAACGCAGCTCCGTTGGGTCCGCCGAGATACTTTGAGTCCCTTTTAATTCATTTCTCCGATTGAACGCTGCAGTTTCTCCAAGGACAAAGTCCCGCTCAGAGCATCACTCTTTCTCAAAGCATAAACTTCCGCTGCACCCTTTTCATGGCAAGACTCGAGAATTGAGGCATTGGTGTTGCCTCAAGGTAATTAAAAAAAAATACAAAATGATGTGGCTCATGATGGATCATTCTAATCAGCAGTATCATTTTTCCAGGGATGGCCCACAAAAAAAAAACCAGCTGCATTTCCTCACGTATTGGTCAACTTAGAGAAGACCTGAACTCCCGCCGCGGCGTCATCTGGAGCCAAGTCTTCTATCAGCCACGCGACTCGCCCACATTCGTTGATTCAAACTGGAGAGGAATCCATTCGTGGACTATAAACGCGGATCATCGGAGGATGACAAAAAGTGGCTTTGAGCAAGGTGTGGCCTGGAGGAGCTTCTGTATCAGTTTGCTCTTTTTTATGGCGTCGGCGGTTGGCTTCCCACGGTTTATCGCAACAAAGTCCTGGTCATTAGAGCGAAGTTGACGGACGGAAAAGTGTTCATTTGAAGGAAAATCTGCAAATCGAAAAGCGGATGACGTGAAATTTTTGATTTCTTTGAAATGTCAACGCCGTAGCGGCGAAAACGAGGTTGAACCGTCACGGAGTGCACACGACCATTGGCAATTATATCGAGTACACGTGAGGTACGGGACGTTGCCACGTGCCGCACAGCGGACCGAACCGAGTGGCGACAAGATGCACTTTTTTCCATTTGATGCCGCAAGTTTGAAGGGCGAATCCGGCTGACGTTTTTCCGGCTGCCATTCCAGACAATTGCGTTCAAAGAACGGCTGGCGTGAAATAGCGTCGACTTGTCCGTCGGTTTGGTGCACTTGAAAAGCTCGTTTGCCCCGACATTTTTCACGGGCGATCGTTCTCACGACCGGGATCACGCTCATCGAGCGCCTCGTGTAATTTCTCTGCCATAAACCGTCGTCCGTTTGCCTTCTCCGCTCTTGTGTTTAGGGACGTAATGACATCCCATCGTCTCCCGTAACAGTCCTGACATTTTGGTTGCCGCTTCCCGTATTTTGGTGTGCTGCCCCCCCCCCCCCCACTTCCACTTTGAAGGTCAAATCATAATGACGTCAAGCCATGCAAATCAGTGTGTCTTTTAAATGCTGAAGGTGAGAAAAGGGAGGCGGGGGGTTGGGGGGGGGGGCATTGCTCTCGGTCCAAGCAATCGACTGCGTCAAGTGTAAGTCAAGTTCTTTCAGAACGGCGCAGCGATGAGCCACGCATACTGCAAAGTCTCTGCGATCACCCTTTGTACGCCTCCTCCGAGCAGGCGTACGTTTTGAATCTTTCATTCAAGACAGATGGAATCCTAATCTTAGCTTGGAGCTCTGGCGTTTTGTCAGCCGTCCATTTTCGAAAGCAGGCAGCCTCCTCCTCCTCCTCCTCCTATTTTTTTTTTTTGTCGCAGTCTCGCCCCTGCGGCCCTGCCACCCATCTCTCTCTGGCAAATTTCTCGCTCCTCACTTTGCTGAGGCGTGTCGGAATATTGCGGCCTTTCTGTTAGGAGGCGTGGCGTTCAGGATTATAGCGATTGGCTGAATGAAATGTTCAGCGCGTGCCAAATCTGACCTCAGATTGACGGAACGCGCTGCAGCGGTTCAGTGCAGTTCAGTTGTATTTCACTTTGAAAGAGACGCACAAACCCTCTCTCAACCATTAAGTCATTAAGCACAAGGTAACAACATTCTCGATGTAATTAATCCTCAACCGGCTCCGGTTTTGACCTCTGGGCAGACGCTTCTTATTCCTATTTGAGAAGTTTTGCCTTATTTTCATCCAGGCCATTTGTTTGTTTTTTTTTACACAAAAACAACTTTTCTCATCAATCCCCATCAGCCGCCTGCCCACGCGCAATGCAAAGGCTTTTGTTTACTCCCCACAATTAATTAACGGCGCTTAATTAAGCAGCAATCGAACAATCAGAGCGTTCGCTTGTGCTCAACGAACGACGTCTCGATCCGTCTTTCCGACGGAGCAGATTTGATCAAGTCTCTCCACATCAACTTGACTTGAATGGCTAACTGTCATTTGCCCAGCACGGTTTTGTTTTTGTTTTTGTTTTTTCCCCTGAATTTGTTTTGGAATATGGCACGGCTTTTTGCGGGCTGTTTCGCCCACTCGCGCTTACGGCGCCTCTCAAGTTCAGATGGCGAGCGGAGCCTCCGCGCAAAGCGCCGTCCTGCTGTCACGGCAGCAATGTACCTTGAACAAAACAATTTGTGATAGCTGAAAAAGTTGCAGGCAAAGCAATTCTGTCTATTGAGCAGCGGCGAAAATTGCCAATTAGGAGAGTAACATCATACTAGAAGGCATCCGTCGAAGGGGGCTTTCCTCTGTCCGAGGATTAGCTGTCAATCAAACAGCACCCGGGGCAATTTGGTATCTCATTAAGCCATAATTAATGAAGGCGGGTATTAGGGCGTCCCTTGGGCGCGAGAAGGCCGTGACTATTTTCTTTATTGTGAAACCGTATTTTCAAAAGCGCCTTTTGAGGATCGAGCGCTCTGCTCGCGTCACGTTTGCTTTGACCAGATGGACGGCGAGTGTGCAGATCACAAAAAAAAGACAAAAAACAAGAAAAATATGTTTTTTTTTCTTTACTTCTCATTATTTTGCGAGCATAATCAACTGAGTTGCACGCGCAGTTACCGGTGGAGCGATGTAAACAATGCGAGGTGCGACATAAGTTCGTCAAGGTTTGCGCGTTTGCCCTCCGGCTAAGCGCCATCAGATTCCTCTTGCGCAAAGCGTTGCATTCACACCGGGGTAAATATGGTTAGAACTCGTGCGGAGGCCGCCAGCGTTCTTGACACTGGCGGCGATGCTTTCCGACAACAGCCGGCGATCAGCGAAGCCAGCGCGCGGGAGGGTTTGTTCTTGCTTTTAGAAAGAAGAGGAAAAAACCCCAAAACAAGAACAATCTGGAGTTGTACGCTCGCCGTGCGGTTCAACACGTGGATTCAATACGTGTGTGTGCCTCACAAAAGTTGTTTGCATTGTTGAAAAATGACCATGTCAAATATTTTGTCCGCATGGAATTCATCCGAGGTTGGTATGTCAGAGCACAAAGTCGAAGGAATTTTCTGCACAACTCAGAGACAGGATTGTATCGGGACAGATCTGAGGACGGCTACAAAAAAATAAAAAGGGCTGGAGTCAAGTCCACCTTTATCAGTGGCTATTTTGGTCGACTGAAAAACGTTATTTCATCTTTCTTTTAAAGCACATGTGTCAAATTCAAGGCCCGGGGGCCAGATCTGGCCCGCCAGGTCATTTTCTGTGGCCCGCGAAAGAGAATCATGTGTGTCAACTTGCTAAAATCTGTACCGAAATGTCAAATTGTCATGTGCAATAAATAACGTTGAGGTTTAGCAATACATTTGTTGCCCGTTTTACACTCACTTGAACAATAATTGAACAAACGATTATGATTGACTTGACTGATTTCAAAACTAGGAATCTATGAATTTGTTGTGTACAAGTAATAATTTTGCGGTTCCACTCTCATAATGGCCCTCTGAGGGAAGACGTAACTCCAAATTGGCCCGCGACCAAAATGAGTTTGACACCCCTGTTTTAAAGGAATGAAAACAAGGTCGAGCGTCACGTTGCGAGGTGGTGGTGGACCCCAAAAATCAGGCAGGAGAAAACTAAATCCTCAACAAAACAAAGTCCTGAAAACAAAAAGAATCCAAAGTAGCAAACCAAAACCATTACTGAAGCAAAAACGATCAATAACCGAAACAAACATGACAGCAACAAACAAACAATGACCCGACACCGAGTGGTCGTGTCGGGAGTCCTTTTAAAGCAATAATTACATAACGACCAACAGGTGTGCAGCTGCAGGGGGAGCCCTACAGTTCCACCTGTTGGTCACAAACAGAATCATGACATCGAGTGGCTGAAAAAATATTTTGCCAGTCTACCGGAGACAACTTCAAGTCGAATGCCAAGGGGTCCCAGATCATGTCCGAGACAACAAAACCAAAATCCTGCACCGCCCATCTAGAAAAAAAAAACAGCGATCGGGTTGGAGGTTTGACCACAGGTTGGCGCCTCTGAACACAGAACAAGCATGAGGTCAAAGGAATTGTCGGTAGACCTCCGGGACAGCTTTGTATTGAAGAACGGATGCGGGAAAGGGGACAGAAAATTCCCTGGAAGAAGTTTGTTCCTGTCAAAAGTTCCAACAGCTAATCAGAAGACCACATCCGATGTTTTGTCCACGAGGAATTCGTCCGACGCGAGCGCGGCATTTCCGTCCTTTGTGAATCCGAGTGGCGTCAGATGTCTGCGCAAAGTGGGCACGCTGAGGAATTTCCGCGACGCGGCCCAATTGGAAGCAGAGGACAGAAGCCGGCCTCGTAAATCACAACTTTTTCTAATTTCCTTTCGTCTCGTCGCCGCCGATCGATTCCGACGCCGCTCTCCTCGATATGCAACAAATAAAAAGCGACTGACACCAAATCATTTCCCCGCTGATAGATGCTCTGCTCGCTTTGTCTGTGTTGTCACCTCTTTGAAAGGACGGAGTCGGTTGGAAATAATTGAAAGGGGTAACCGAGTCGGCGCTTACGGTCGGGATCCCTGGGAAAATGGGCCCGTACCGGACGTCGGATCGTCGCTCGTTTTGAATCGGGCACGCTTTTATTTTTCATTCCTCTCCTTTTGTGGGGGAATGGCGGTCATATTGCTATCATGCGCATGAGATAAATACAATAAGGGTGGCGGAATATGACTTCAAAGACGTGACTCCGACAACTCGAGCGGCGGCGCGGCGTGACGCCGCCCGTTCCCCATTAAGGCGAGAAAAGAAAGTAAACACTCGGAGCGATGACGATGCAGGCCCTTTCCTGTTTTTATTGCCGCTGAATCCCACGGGCGATGAGGGATATGAGCGATAACCTTTCAATGTCAGCAGTCTACTGTTTCCTAAATTCATACATGCAAGTACCAAACAGATATTGCAGAGAGGAGATGCGGTGATGAGCTGGGCCCTCAAACCCCTGCCGTGCCCCGTGGGGCCCAAAAAGTCTGCTGCTGCAGCAAACTGAAAGAAATTGGACCTTCTAATGAAGAATCAGTAGGGGGCACCGGTGAAACAGCTGAAAAAGTGCGCGGGTTTGGGGTGGGCAGAAATTTGGAGAAGACCTGGACTTGTCGCGTTTTGATGTTTTACAGCGGCGGCCCTCAAACATGAAGCACCACCTTCAAAAAAGATTTTGCTCTCCAAGTACCATCATTACGACCAACATTAAAATGCAACGGCTGTCTGCCTTGTACAAGTGTTTCAAACTCGTACATAATCTCTCTTTGAAGCATCGCTCGAAATGCTGAAAAAATGCCAAAATGGCCGCCTGGGACCAAACGTCTGGTGCCCCGCACGTTCTACGAAAAGAGTTCTGGAGACTGAATCCTGTCATCTTCAAAACAGATGTACTGAATTGCATGTTAATCAGAGAAAAAAAAAAACCCCAAACGTGTCAGGCTCATTTTTGTTGTTGTTATTCACTACATATCGAAACAAACAAAAGAGATCTGTGGCACTGAAGTGGTGAGTGGCTATATTAAATGTAAGTCACAATGAGAAAGCTAAAAAACAACTCCCCGCCGCCAGGCATGTCAATCATGTGCCAGTCGAAACTACGGGAGTTCATTAGAGGCGCTAAGTCCTTTTCGCGAGGCTGACCGGCGTACTCAAACGCGACCCTTCGGGATGATGGCGCCTTGTCCGACTTGTCTCAATGGAGGCGGTGGCGAAGCGCGACTGCGAAACGCTACGTGACATCCGGAATAACAGCTGCGGCAAAGACAACTCCCAGCTTTCATTTTGAAACCAACTACGACGGCATTCCTTTGAAACATTGTCCGTCTGAACCCAAAGATGGAATTTTTGGTTCTACTCCAGTCCTGTAGGTGGCTGTCATGCGTATTCTTGGACTAATAAAACGTGGAACGTGAAAGAATCGGCAAATTCAATGTTCAAACACTAGCTTACTATCATTATTATTATTATCATGTTTTTATGACATGGTTGAATTATTACGGTACTGAAGTCAGGTCGATTAACCTGAATCTTTAAAGGATATGCTGCACATATGCATTTTATCCTTCCATCCTACCTGCCATATACTAATACAGGAGGTCCTCGATTGTTCGTTCCGACATTGGTGATTCGTCAAATGTTTTCAAATACATAAAAAAAAAGAAATCAAAATAAATAAATAAGACGCTGTACTTACCGTGCCTTCTGAGAGGTCCAATGAGGCAAACGTTTTCGTAACAAGCCGGGTTCGTTCGCGTTGCAAATTTGCAATTGGGCTGACATCGAGCCTGCGATCCATAACGCAAGTCATCTTTTCCGCCTTGGCAAGGATCGAAGGACGTTGCTTCGTGATCACGGTATATCCCTCATCGGGGCCAAACCCTTCACATGCGCAATATCGAAACGTCTTAGTCCTTAATTATGATCGCCACGGTTGACGACGGAAGAAGCCCCGAGTCCTGAGCGATGTTCGTTGGTGTCTGGGCAAAAATACTCCCGCCGCACAAACACAAATGGCGGACGAGGCAACGTAAAGTCGAAACGTCGTAGGCTGAATATGTCGCAAATCGAGGTCTTCCTGGGTTGAGTTCTTCAAACTAATGTAGTCTTAATTTCTGTCCTTGTCGGACTGATTTTTCAGGTTTATCTCCTTAATGGCTGCCTTTATCTCATATGCAAACACAAGTTCAATTAAATCTGCTGTTTGGCAAAGGAAGTCTTATGCCGCTAATAAGATTAGAATGTGAAATATTCATCAGAAAATGCTGAATAATAAATAGGGCGTATTAAAAATTGAATTAATTCAGATTCCGCCCATTCCATGAATGTTTAAAGACACATTATTATAAGTACACCGGCGAGCCATTTCATTGTTGTCGTGTTTTAACGCTCTGCTGGCGCCCAACTTGTTCCCGAGAATTCCTTAGGAGCTACTAATGGGCCGAGGTGAAACAGCCCGTCCTCACTCTGCACCCTGTTAGCCAGCAGACGAGAGTCAAAAGGAGTGCCGGGGTCAATTATTTAAGGGACCGATGGATAATTTCAATCCATCACGCTGTGGTGTGCATACGGTGTCAAAGGTAAGGCCAGTGGGGTGGGGGCGGGGGGGGGGATCCATCATGTGATTCATACTCGAGGGAGGGAATTAGTTCCGTGACACGTCATATTTTTAATGCGTTTTTAGGAACTCGCCGTGACTTTGCCAAGCCGGGAAGACTGGAGGGGGGGGGGGGGAGAAGAAAGATGAAGAATGAGATGGATATTAAATTATGGAGCAGCGTAACGGGGCAATCTGTCTTCCGGAGCCGCCATTGCCTCGCCGCTTTGGATTGATGAGAACGGGTTTAGAAGCGGGCCTGAAGGAATCTCTACGGGCTCAGGTCGGAAACGAGAATCTGGAATTCACCACCGGCGTTGAAGTTGAATGGATTGATTTATTTCTGGGGTTCGCGCTGCCATACAGGCTTCAACTCACCCATGTTTGGACTTGCTTGACAGTGAACGTCCGTTCGTTGCCGTTGATACGAATGTGGTGGATCAACCTGCTGGAGGTCAAAATCTGCACATTTTTGGTGTTGGCATTGCTGATTACAGGTTGAGAGGAGAGATTTACGGATCCGGGTTAGGAAGCGTTACGCTGGCTGCCAAGGTATTCAAATCTTACGAGCACCACATAGTCAAGCCTGAATTGCTGCCTTTTTACTCTTTACTTGGACTCCACGTGATCTTCACCGTTTTGGGCCTTTTTTCCACTTTCAGCAGCTTCTCATGGATTGAAGAAGAAGAGAATGATTTTAAAACTCGGACTTCAATCTTCAATTCAATGGAAATCAGACGCTTCTTTTCAGCGCTAATGTTCTCAGTATGCTTGGTGAGGGAAAAAAAACAAAAACATACTTATGTCAAAGCGTAAAACACACCAAATGCCCGTACTTTGACTGTAAGCGTGTGAACTGAGCGTGCAAAGCAGTTTCAAGTTTAGATTGCAAAACAAATCGACCAAGTGATGTGATGGCTCGTACCTTGAAAAACGAGGTTGGGACACTTTGAAGTCAAGGTGGAGCCCGGAGAGCAGGAGGGATCTTTGCTGTCTTGGGTTCTCAGGAGACGAGGTGACGTCTTGGGGGGGGGGGGGGACACTTCATTTGCGGGCGGAGAAGAGTGCTGAGCACGGTCGAGCGGAGGGGGCTCAAGGGCTTTGAGGGGATGAAAAAAAAAATCTGTTTTCTAATCGAGCGACAGTTGACTCGGTCATGTTTTATGCAGTATCCCGAGGCCTCCGCAGCTTTGCCTGTCCTCACCCGGAGAGAATCGGCATTTTAACCGGAGGAAAGAGCGGCCGACGTGTTTATCTGCCGACGCATCAGCAATTCATGAGGTGTCGGGGATCGCAAAAGTGATTTCACAACCCGGAAATAAATGGGAATGCGTCCCATTCGTCATTAGAAAACAGAAGATTTTGCTAACCCGTTTTACACTTTGCGCCGCCATGTTTTAAACATTCCTCCCAGCAGCCCCGCCTGGACAAAGTTTGTCACTTCAGAGCCACAGGAGGCAAACGACCCTGAAGGAGGGCGATCGGGATCTGGCAGAGAGAGCCCCGAGGAAACGAGTGCGGCGCTCGGAGGATGAAGAGCAGATCAGAGGGACCAAAGGAAAGAGAGGGGAGAAAGGCCCGGCGATGGGCTGGAAGGAAAATCTTATCGGCGGTGTTTGGAGGGGATAAGACGGAGTCTCGCTGAGCTGCACGGGGGCGGTGGGGATGCGGTCATCCGACAAAGCGAACGCAGCTGCCACCTCCGGCCCGTTTGATGCCACCACCTGGCAAATGCCATCTGCCGATGAAACCTATCTCCGATCTCGCCGCCGCGGACGTGCCGGGGAGCGTTTCGGCCGCCCGGCTGTCTGCAACCAAATTTCAAGAGCAGAAAAGTTCAACTCAACTTACGGTGGAGCCGGAAGGAACTTTTAATTGCTCGCACAGTCAGTGTTTTAATGAGGTTTTAGAGCTTTTTTTCCCAAAATGCTTTTAGTATTGCTTCAGGTTTTTTTGTTGTAAATGTATGGAATATTTTTTGAGCGTAAGATAAACATGGTTATTGAGTATTGTGTAATAAATTCAACTACCATTCTCAGACAACTCTTTGACCTTCCTTCTTCTGTACCAAAATAATTACATTTAAAATGAACCCCAAAAGCTCCATTCCATCCATCCATTTCCTGAACCGCTTTAGATTCACAAGGGTCGCGCGGGGCGCTGGAGCCTATCCCAGCTGTCTTCGGTTCAGGACACCCTGAACCGGGTGGCAGCCAATCGCAGGGCACACATAGAGAAACAACATCCGCACTCAGACTCACACCGAGGGACAATTTTGAGCGTTCAATCAGCCTGCCATGCATGTTTTTGAAATGTCGGAGGAAACTGGAGTTGTATTCAATAAAAATCAGGTAAAAACATAAGATAATAGAAGATAAAGAATTAAGTCGCTCTGTCTTGCCACACTTTTTTTGTTTGCTCCAATTCAAATGCCCTTGTGCTGCTCCTTCTGTTATGCGTACTTTGGCGGAGTGGGGGCAGCGTCATAAAGACACAAAGATTGTCAAAATTCCTCCGTGAATTGCAGCAAAAATTACTTGTTCTTTGCTGAGGATAAAGAATATATGCCTGTGAGTGTTATTTTATCTGTCTAAATGTGTTGTTTGTGCTCAAATATGCATTGCTTGAAGGTTTGCAACATCACAACTCCGATGCTATTTGTTAGCTCATCTATGGCATTTGGCATGGTTGGTTAGCATTAAGCTAGTTCTTTGTTTTATGTTTAGCTTGGCAGTAAATTTCAACTTGCAGTAATTTTTTTTGTTTTAACTTTTGTGTGTACATTTTAGTCGCTATTTATTTATTTTTTAACAGTTAAAGAATCGGAGTTACTTTTACCAGTCTTTATTTATGAAGGCGCCTCTATTTCTTCCAAAGTGTGAGAACAGTTGCCTCCTCTGTCTCTTTTACTCAAGAGTGGTTTGTTTCGGGTCCTTTCAGAAAGTGTCTTTTGACGCGGGCAGCCAGCGACACCTATTATTTCCTTGCCAACCCGATTTAGGCAAATCACTCCTGTAACACAGATGATGGCAGCCTTTTCACAAATGGACTGAAAGAGGCTAAAAAAAAGAAGCAAGATTTGCACTTTGAAAATGGCTCGCCTCAGTCAGGCCACCTTGCAAAGAAATGAAGCGGCTGTTAAAAAGTGCCAAGAGCAAGACGGTTCGACACGCATTTGCTGGAAACGGCCAATAACATCTCGCCCCGGCAGGAGCTTTTGAAGGCCCCGAAACGCGGTTTTGTCGGAGTGAGAAATTGGCGCGTGCGCGCGGCAGCCAGGCCCCTGAGCGCAGAGCGTGCACATCAGCTTGCAGCATTTGTCCCGTCGCTTATCGCCGCTCTCTGCGTGTAGCGCGGCGTGCTCGCCGACATGTGGAACAAGCCGCCGTTGACTGAATGACAGATTGCATCTTTGGCTCGTTTCAGTGTTGCACCGCTGGAAAAGGGAGAACGGCGCAAGGGAAACTTGGATGAAAATACCAGGAGGACTTCCCTGCCGGTTTCCGAATTGATCAGCGAGCCCTTCTGCACTGACGTATCATCAATCCGGTAGGCGCGTAACCATCTCGGCCACCGTGGCTGTGTCAGCTCGAATGGACCAGCTGACACGAAGCGACGGAAACATCCGCCGCGCCGTTCAAAAACGCCAGCCAATCAGCGCGTGCCCTTCGAAGCAGGGACAGAAGCTGTCAGACAATTGCAGGGCCGGCACTTAATTCCGGTCTTTGTTCAATCCCTTCACGACTTCCTCGTCAAGAAGCGAAACCCGAGCAACCGCTTCATCTTTTGTCCTTCCACAGCCGTGTCACAGTGCGGCTTTTTCACTTCAGGAAGACGCACAGCACTCACAAAAAGGGTCGTGATGACGACTTTAGGGTGACGTTTCAAGATGAACCAAAATTGAGCAAGAACAAGTCATCTTCATTTGACTCGTCTCGAAACCATTCAACGGTGCGACCGTTCGATCTCAACTCAAGTGTCTTTCGAGAGCACTTTCAAACAAGCGCCGCAGTATACAAGGTGCTGGATGTGGAGTGAAAAGACGCCACACAACAATGAAACACTCAATTGATAACAAAGACAGTAGAAAACACACACAAAAAAAACTGTCAAACTAAAAATCAAGTCTCATGCTGAGTCAAAAGCCAAAGACGAAAAATGAGTTTGAAAATGAAAGATGGGCAGCGAGGGGACTTGCCAGATGTTCATTCCAAAGAGAGGAAAAGGCTCCATCCCTTCTGAGCATCCGCTTGGTTCTCGATGCCTCGAATAGTGTCTGGTCCACAGACCCTGCAGAGGCTGCTCCTATTTCAAATCACTGTCCAGTTTAAAACCCAAGTTTGAGACTGCGAAGAAGATAAGCAGCCAGGGGGCCCAACACCGCGGGGTGGGATGGACAAGGGCCACTGGGACCGAACGCCATCAATGTTCAATGTTTCCATACTTCGGCACTTGAACGTATATCTTTCAAGGAGATACACGTTGATAACTTTCGATGGTCCTTACAAGTCCCTCCATATTTCCATTGCAAACTGCGGACAAGACACTCTGAGAACGCCCGTTTGAGGCTGCGCCACGGCAGGGTCAATCTTTGCGTGTCGTCATGGCCTCCTGAAAGCAAAATTCGTTCTTTCTTGTTCAAGGATGTGTTTACATGATATGTTTTCTGGAGTTTCTAACCCACTTCTGTTTTTGTCACGTCAATAGCACGATGAAGAGGACCGATGAAATCATTCCGTTTGAAACCAGGAAGTGGATGGCTGAAAACCCTCCTTGTGAATTTTGCGGTGAAAAGAAAAACAACAAATTATGAATATTCTGGGAACACGGTTTCTGTGTTTGTTGGAGTGAAAAACAACTCATCAAAAAAGTTCCATTTGGTATTTTTACAGGTCGGAAAACAACACCCACCAAAAGCCGTTTTGAGTTTTCACCGACATCCAAAAGGTAACAAACAACAGCTCATTGCCGGCGGAGGCATGCAATTGGCATTTGACAAGGGCCCGGCGGAGTCTCAAATCGTCATGGGGATGCCGAGGCAAACCATCCATTGCCCGGTGATTAGACAGGATTCTCGTCTTCGTGCCAAGAGCAAAAGTCACAGCGGTCAAACGTGACGCCGTATCCCAATGAACCGTGTGCCAAAAATATGATAACAAGTGTGCTTTGCCACATCCAAGAAGTCTGGAGGAAGGAGAGAGAGAGACAAAGAAGACTTGAAGAGCTGGAATGGCGCCACCATCACTGAACAGCAGCGCTCTCGGAAGGAACTGAAACTGCTCGAGCGGGGTTCTCAAATTATGCTCATTGTGGCACGTGGGCTCCCTCTATTGGTATGCAAAATAACTGCTGAAATACACGGTCATCGTGTCAGATATACAGTATAATGATACGTGAGTGTGTCTCTCATGCACACATACACACACACGCCCAGACACAAAACTTTTGTTTTTGACAAAAGAGTCTAATCATGTTCGCCTCGATGGTGGTGGGACTTGGACAGCTCCATATTTGGGAAGTGTTACCTGGTATAACATGTTTGACAACCACCGGTGTCAAGGAAAGGGAGCCGGATGTTGATTTATGGCCAAGGAACAAAGAAAATCAATTCAAACAAAACTTCAATTTGAAGAGTTTCCCCACACAAACTGCCAGCAATCTGAATGCATATTTATTGGAAAGACAAAGGTAATTGCATTTTGCGACTCCATTGCAGAGATATTTTTTAAAGGCAAAAGGGAAGAGGCCCTCAGGGAGATTGCAAATGGAAAAATCTGCAAGCAAGCTGGAAATAACGTTTGCAGTGAAGGGCCTCCCGTTATAATGGACTTAAGCGGTATAAGCGCAGACTGTTTTTTTAAATATCTTAGCCGAGAGATGGCATCCGCACTGCCGGGAGATCAACTCACTTCACAACCAGCGTCAGGTTTACAGATATCATTTGTAAATATCCTTCAAAAAGAGGCGATTATTGCCACTCTGAGCTGAAAGTTTCCATCTAAATCAACATATGATAGAGAGAATTACAAATTGTGAATTTAAAGCAACAACATAGCCTACGATAGCTTTGCGGCAACATCAAATGAGAATTCCAGACACAAACGAGCTAACATATAGCATCTTTGTGGTGGCGCTGCGACTTTTTCAGCAACAGACATCTGAACACAAACAGTGCCGTGACACATAGTCATACCTCCTTGGTACCTTTAATAGTGTCTGGTGTGCAGACCTGAGGCGCCGGGCAGGTGCGGAGGAGCTCCAAGAGGGAAGGTGGGGCGAGGCCATTTCACGATTTGAAAAGAAATCAGAGGAACAAAGAGTCGGTCTATACGCGTACCCCTCAAGAGGCGAGCAGCAGCATTTTGGACTAACTGGAGACACTTCATGGAGGATTGGGTCTAGTGCATGACAGTCATCCAGCCGGGATGTGACGAAGGCATGAATGTGTCTGAAAGCGCTCTTGACTTTAGCCAGCTGCCCAAGATGAAAGAAGCCGCATTTCACAACGGCACCGATTTGCCGCTCCAATTTCAAATCACGATTCAGTGTAAGACCCCAGTTGGCTGAGACCGTTGGCTTAAGATGAAGAGCAAGAGGGCGGCAACTCTACAGGATGGCCACTGGGACCAATTTCATTGACATTCAAGGAATTCAGTGGCATCCAGGTCTTGATTTCCTCTGGACGGCATGAAAGTGGGACGTAGACTTTACCCATGACAACGTACAACTTCAAAAGTATTCCACTCAAGTCAAAGTATGCCAATGTCTGTTGAAATTGAAGGTGAATTAGCGAGTGGGCGTGGTTCACTCCACTTGGAAATCGAGAGCTCTCCCGCCACTCGGTGAAGAGCACGTCTATTCAGACCCGCGAGCTCCCTCGCAGCCTAACGAGAAGAAAATGAGTTCGCAGGCGTCGTCGCTGGAATCTGCACAGCTTGCCGTTTTCTCCCACCCCCCTCCGTTTCACTTTGCCCGACTTTCATGAATAGTGACAGCTTCTCCGCTCAAGTGGAGGACTCCTGCTGGCTTCCATTTTTTCCCCCCCTCCCCCTCTAATCTCAGTCGCCCGGGCACTGCGGAACCGCTAACTTTATTTCATCACAAGAACCGAGGAGGAACTCAGAAGCGCGTCCGCTGGCCGCCACCTGCGGCGTCCGACGGATGGGCCGAAGACGGGCGCGAGCGAACGGGGGCCGCTGACTTTGAGCCGCCGCGATACACGTCAATCATCAAGATGCAGCCTACGGCTCGTTAACGTCCCTTTTTTAAAGGTTCTAATCTCACGATGGTGTTTTGCATACAGTTGCCGGCGAGATGCACTCCATCCCTGGTGAGCTCTAGCCCACCGTTGGTTATTTTGGAGAGAAAATGTCCATCTTTCATATCAATGTAAGAAGAAGAATGTTGTATTTTTCCCAAAATTGAAAGATGGGAAAATAAATAAATAAATAAATAAATAAACAAACAAATAACTAATAAATAAATAAATAAATACATACATAAACAAATTGTTTATATATATATATATATATATATATATATATCCTTCTATATATGTCAGTTTTTAAACTCAGTCACATATTTCAGTTTAATTTTGATTTATGCTTTTGGGGAAATAATATTTTGTAGATTTCAAAGCTGTTCATTTGACATTTATGTTGTCATATGAAAGAAAATCTTTTTTTATTTCAGGAAAAAAAAGTTGAATATATTTTTTGAAAAGGAAATCATATTTTCTTGAATCTAAATCTTCCACTATTTTCAAGATTGAAGTTGTAATATTAGGAGGAAAAAAGTTTCAAGAAAAAAAACTGAGATATTTTCTCACAAAAAGTCAGACGTACTGTATTCCATAAAAACTGTTGAATGAGAATCATTTGTATGATTTTTTTTCACAAAAAAGTAAAATATTTGAGATTGAATTCCAAAGATGATGAGAGTTAATTTTGAGCATTCTATGAGCAGTCTATTTTCGAGATGACGCAATTGAACCTGAAGGAGGTCAACGCGTCGAGGCGCTGAATTTGTCTGATTTGAATGCTGACGCGCACGAGTTCCCTGCCGAGCGGGGCTTTGCTGTGATGAGCGGGCGTTCCGTACGAATGTTTACATGCATCTTTTGTCTTGGTTGCTCGCGTTGGGCGTCGGCGTGTGAAAAGGAGCCTGTCGCCTGGTCCATCACGGCGCTTTCTTTTGGTTTTTTTGCCACTGAAATGGCCTGTCAGGGCTCCCGCAAATGTCGATGAGCACATAATGACGCGTTGAAAGCTCTGAACCGCCAGCTTGTCACCTGCTGGTAATTGGTTCTTCCTCGGGCTTTATTGTCTCCAGCTGCACTGTTCATCACCGATATTCCCCTTTTCGAATGAGAGCGAGACGAATATAAATACAGGAACGTTTTCCTGCGATGAGTAGAGGCAGCCAGGCGCTTATTAGCCAGGTGCTGCTTGGAGGGGAGATCATGTGTCCTTTTTCATCATTAATTAAAATCCCACCCCACAAAAAAAAAAAAAAAGTAATCATCATCATTATTTCAAGTACGTACTACATTTTCAAAAGATCTCTAGTAGGGCTGATTTATGAGTCAAATCCAAATTCACCTCCCAATGCCGTCGATTGCAATTTGCAAATCACAAAAGCTGCAACAATGTGTGTGTGTGTGTGGGGGATATATATATATATATATATATATATATATATATATATATATATATATATATATATATATATATATATATATATATTCATTCATTCATTCATTCATCTTCCGAACTGCTTGATCCTCACGAGGGTCGCGGGGTGCTGGAGCCTATCCCAGCTGTCTCCGGGCAGTAGGCGGGGGACACCCTGAATCGGTTGCCAGCCAGTCGCAGGGCACACAGAGACGAACAACCATCCACGCCCACACTCATACCTAGGGGACAATTTAGAGTGTTCAATCGGCCTGTCATGCATGTTTTTGGAATGTGAGAGGAAACCGGAGCACCCGGAGAAAACCCACGCAAGCCCGGGGAGAACATGCAAACTCCACACAGGGAGGCTGGAATCAAACCCGGTACTTCTGGACTGTGAAGCCGACGTGCTAACCACTGGACTACCGGGCCGCCCTATACATATATATATATATATATATATATATATATATATATATATATATATATATATATATATATATATATATATATATATATATATATATATATATATATATATATATATATATATATATATATATATATCATATATATATATATATATATATATATATATATATATATATATATATATATATATATATATATATATATATATTATTTAGAAGTGAATCAATAAAAGGCAGCTTGATAAATGGCGCAGTACAATGAGGTGCCATACAAATCAAGGATTGGAGTGGGACGATTCAGTTTGATTCAGTGGGATTATGTTTCAAAATTCAATCCGGTCGGGCTCGGTTTGAGAAGCTATGATGCGGTAAGTTTGTTTCTGACAGTTCACATCCAAATGAATAAAAGTAGTCCTGGAAATGTGGCATTGCCTTCAAATGTACATCCAAATAAAGGATGATTCGATCCATAGTCAGTGTTGATTTCATTTAAAGTGGGATGATTCAATTCGAATCGCTTCATTTCACTTGCATCTTTGAACTCAAAATCAATAAAATACGTAACAAATCAGATTCCTTGTAATGAAGATGAATTCACTACTTGTATTTGTTACAAAATAGATGGGAAGAAGACCATGAGGTGGGGGGGGGCATCTTTAAGTGCAAAAGCAATTATTAGGAAAAACAAAAATGATTTTGATGATTTCTCTGAATGACTGAGGCCTCATCTGTAGTTCATCATTTTATGAGGCAAAACTGGACTGGGGCCATCCTACGTGTGCACTGAAACCGGACAATAAGGGTTCAAAGTTTGATTAAAAAAAAAAAAAAACAATTTGGTACTTTTTTCAATGAAAATTCAAACATCCCAACATCACCATAAAGCGGTTGCCTTGGGTGCTCAAGTCCTCCCCAAAGCTGTCTTGTTCATTGAAACAGTTGCTGAAAACACACGGTTTCTTCATCTTATCTGGCCAACGATTTTCCCAACTGCCCGGGTGTGCAGGAAGATAGCCCGCACAATCCGCAACCGCTTTCAATATTTTCAACCATAACCACTTTTGGCATTGAGAAGATTGCATTCAGAGACGGAGCTGCTAACTTTAATCTGCTGTGAAGATGTACACGCGCGCGCCCGTACACACACACACACACACACACACACACACACACACACACACACACACACACACACACACACACACACACACACACACACAGACTGTGTCTGTCTTCCCCCAGGAGAAGGGAGCATGCATGTTGCTTAGCTGATGGTGAGAATTTGCATCTGGAAGCTATTTGCACGGAACATACAGTAACATGGTGTTTGGTTTGCGATGCTACTTAAGCAGCACACACACACACACACACACACACACACACACACACACGCACACTTTTGAAAATCAGAACTTTTTTTTTTCTTTTTTCATGAGAGCAAACGTGTTCATACTGCTTTGGTAGTCATGACACCATCGGTAATATTTCAGCGGCAATCGGAAGTCTTCTTCTTTGTTGACAGCACACATCAGCAATTGCGATCAAACATATTGAACGGGTTTGGCATTTACACCGGTCGGTCTCGATCATGTTCCCAGAAGATGGGCAAGGAAAAATCTTTGTACATTTTTGATCAGAGCAAACCCTGCACAGAGCTGCCAACTGATTGCCATTCACTGGAACAAAAGATGTATGTCTCCATCCACCCATGATCTGAGCCGCTTCATCCCCACGAGGGGCGAGGGCGTGCCGGGCGGGGCCTATCCTGGCAGCATTCGGGGTATACCTTGAACTGGTCACAATTCCCAAAACTGAGAGGATTCAATCAAGCAAGCGTGCATAATTTTGGGATGGGGTGCGAAAGTGGAGTACCCGGAGAAAAGCCACGCAGGCACGGGGAGAGCATCCCAAGGCCATGAAGGAATTCAGAGCACAATCTCCACATTTTGCGGCGGACGTGCTAACCAATCGACCACGAGCAATTTTCATATTTTCAAATACTGACACAGAAAATGATTTCAAGTTTCATTCACAATGATGTACGCTTCAACGAGCCAGCGTATTCCGACCAGTATTCCGACTTTGAAGATGCAGGTGCCCCAAATTGCCATTCTATGTCAGATCCGGTTGTCATTAGCACACAGTTGTTGTCTCAGAATAACAATACGGCAATGAAGCTTCACATTGTCCCGCTGCCCTCGTTGGTCACCGCTGATGGGATTTCTCTTTTCAGAAAACCCGAAAAACAGAACCACATTCCGACGATCTTTTATGGATCAATAATTTCATTTCAGGTGTCGAATTGAACGATGTGCGTAACTAAGGATGCAGAAGTGGCCAACAGCCCGAGACGATGTTTAGGGCAGAAAAGGATAACATTTGTCAAAATATGACTATCGCCATTATTTTAAGAGGATGAAGTGAATTTCGATAATATATCTTTTTTGATATATCGGGCCTTTGGTGATTTTGATATGAAAGGGAAAGTCCATCTCCAAATCACCCCAATTTATGGTATGTGTGAACCATAGTCTTTATCTGGTGTCTTAAAGTTGGGAAAAAACCCCCCGAAACAGTTCAGATCTTTTTTTTTTTAGCAAGATCGGAGAAACGCCCACAACTATTTTCCGAGGAGATTGGGTTGGATTATCTTGCCACAACAGGCAAGACAATCCTTGACATACATCTGATCATCATTCCCGACCGTTTCCAGAGTCAAGTGTAATTGTCACCGTTTCCAAATAAAAGAAATAAAGCACTCATGACGTACAACACAACAGCAGAACGATCGGTCAAGATCATCTGATCGTAGGGACCAATCTGGTGCCGAACAGATCGGAAATTTTCAAATCCAGCGGCCATTTTCTGAGCAGAAGGTGGAGGAAAGATCAAGTTGAACACGCTCTTCTACGGTCATAGTCATCTTTTGGATGCATCTGACAATCGGCCACGACTGTTTCCGGGACAGATCGTGAGGAAAAAAAAAAGACTAGAAAGCAGCGGAATGATCGCTCGGAATGATCGCTGACATCCATCTGCTTCATCATCAAGACAATTTCTCCCAGATGTATCGGCCAAAAGGCGCCGCCAATTTGCAAATATACACGATGAGCATCACTCAGGAGAGTCTTTTCGACCAACTTGTAAAATGCTCAAATTTGGCCCGCTTGTTCTTCAGCCCTCGGATGGGAATTGAAAGGACGCCGGGCCCATCGGGATGATGATTTATCAGGCTCCATCCAAGTGTTTTCCGTGCACAAATAGTTGCAATGAATCATGCAAAAGTGGCGGCCTCCCCCTTTCACACCCAGCCTGACCTTTTGCGTCCAATGACTAATTTGTGACGCTAAGCCTCATTAGGGCGCTCGCTGCCTTTTACGCTTACCGGCCGGCGCTGTTGCTGACGCCGAAAAACACCGCCGTGAAACAACTTCGCACGACGGGCCAACCGTCCATTTTTCTTTTTCCTCCCCCCCGGGACGCTGATGATTGGATCGCAAAGCTCTCCGTGACCTTTCCCCGAGCGGCGCGCCTTTAACAAGCGTCAAGTGGGATGAAAACATCTCGCAAACTTTACAGGGCTCAACGGCCTCACGGAGCGCTTGTTTGCGCCGCGCCACCGTGGAAAGCGCCAGAGAGGTAATGACATCGGCGTTGGCCGCTAAATCATTCGTCACGCGACGATATCAAACGTTTAAGGGCCGCCGCTCGTGGGGCGACAGACTTTAACAAGCCTCTGTTATGACCTGGGCTCTTTCGCTCTGATTTATCTCTTCATTCCGACGGCCGGATTATTTTATTTGTATTTTTTTTTTTTGCCCTTCGTCAATTTCCTTGTTCTATGGCGGAGGCTCAGCGGGTGTCCAAAGTGATGAATCTGGAGTCGTGATCTTGTCAGGTGTTGTGAAAATCCACTTGGCCCCGCAATCCATCAGTATGGTCTGTCGACGCCCTAATCTATCCCGGTGGTACCGTAAAAATCAATTGATTTGGCCCGCAGTGTGCAAGGATTTTATTTTTGTATTTTCTTTTATCACATGGCTTCCTTGGATTTCAACGGAGCTCTGCAATGATTCGGGTATATTCGTCTTCGAGACAAAACTTAATTGGCCAGAGACATATTCTTTCTTTTTTTTTTTTTTGACCCCATGGGGTCAAATTTGGCCCCGATAAATTCTGCTACTCAAATACCACCCTTAAATCCCAAAGGGTCAAATTTGGCCCTAATCCTAAATTAGGATTACAGCATTAAATATTTGAAAAAACATATATTTTGGTGTTCATTTAACATATAGAAGTCATTTAATGTAAAATTCATCATTTTCCAAAGAAGAAAAGGGTTCTTGGGTTCTCCAGGGTTAAAGAAGGCGTTTTCATTCATAGATTGCGAGCCGTTTTCAAAGCCGAGTTTGTTTTGCCCGATCTTAGAAGACAAACCGAGTTTTGTGTTCAATGACGCCCAGAAGTGAGCCGACCAAAAGAAAGAGAAGACAGAATCGATCTGGTGGCGCCTATTCTGCTCCTGGCATAAACCAGGGCTGCTCAAGTCCGGGCCCTGGAGACCCCTAGTCCAGCCGGTCTTTGATGTCTCCCTCCTCCTCCATGCCTGATGCAAATGAGCAGGATCAGCATCAGGCTTCTGAAAAACTGGCTGATGAGCAGATGATGAGAATTTGTCTGCCCAGCATGTACAGCACAACAGTTCTTTTTTGGGGGAGTCAAAAGTCTATCTCGGATTAAAAGAATGAAAATGTGCGCATGAGAAAGCAAGCGTTTGTTTTTCACAAAGAAACTGCACGTCACAAGCACCTTCTGCTCTCTATCATGAACTTGTCTGGGATTTTTAAATTCTTATTATTATTTTTGGGGAACTTCCACAAGTTGCATCCTCTTCTTTTATGGTCAGGATGAAACCAGCAAAGACAACGCATTGCTTTGACATGCCCTCCCCCTCCAAATCTTCATGCCAATTAAACACAACCACCATGTTTCACCTCTGAATGACAAGGGAATTATTTCCTGTAAATTTGAATCCATGGCACCAGTCAGCCTCAATTTTGTATATTCAGAATTGGTCGTCGCTTGTATCTCTTCCGTGTACGGTATTTTTTTTTTGGGTGGCGAGGAGCGCAGTGAAGATATCTGCCGCTCTCAGCACAGCTCGGGGGGGAGGTGGAGATCGGGGCGGGAGGGGGGGGGGCTTTGGATGTCTCCACGAGACTGTACACCTTAGCGGGCAAGACGGATTTCCCAGCAGCCGGCCTGCCACCCGATAAGACTCGGCAAAATCCCAGAGGGCAGGATTCGATTAAAATAATCAACAAGAAGGCGAGGATATCTCGGCATGTCTTCTAACGGCACACACTTGGCGATAGCGGGAGAGAGTTGGCGGGGGGGGCGGTTGTAGGCTGACTGAGCGTCGCAGTTGGCTTTGGAATAACTGCTCTTTGCAGATGTGGCCACGTTTCGGGGTTGGACTTGTTTGGCCGCAGCGGACTTCGCAATGGAGACATTCCTCAGTCCAACATAAAAAATAACGTTGACTGTGATACTCATCATCCGACAAAGAGAATAACATTTTGTCACTTGGCCAGCCTCATGCGAACACGTCAGCAAAGCGCCTGAAACGGGCAATCAAGACTCGCATCAACATAGTTACATAGTTACAACGTAGTTGTAAACCTATAAAGCGGGTGTCGCCAAGCACCGGGTCGCGGTTGCTCCATCGAACGGAAAGGCGCGCGACTCGTGCTCATCAGAGTACCCGACTGAAAACAACTATTTGAAAGGAACGAAAAAAACAAAAACAACTTAAGGTTCATAAAATGTTTGGTGACGCTCTCATGATCTTTGTTGTCAGTGCTTTCAAATTGGGCAATTAAAATGAATGCAAAAAATAAAAATAAATGGTCGCCGGTCCGCAAAGAGCATGTCGGCGTCTCAACTGGTCCGTGACGCAAAAAAAGTTGGGGACCACTGCTGTCAAAAAATGAGACTTGATATTCAGACAGAGCACAGAATGAATTCATGAATTCCGTTCATTTTTTCAGCCCGACTTCAAATCAGATTTTTTGTGGACTTTGTTTTTAGAGCAGCAGCGTCGTTCGTAGTTTTCCCATAAATGAGCAATTTTTATTTTTATTATCTTTACTGTTAATTGTTTTTTTTTTTAACGTATGGAATATTTGTCAAGTGCAAGAAAAAAAAAAGGTCACTCAGTAATGTGTAATCTTCTCCTTTCGGCTTGTCCCTTTTCAGGGGTTGCCACAGCGAGTCATTAATTTCATATGTAATATTATTACGTAATATTATAAGTATTATATTACTAAGTAATATGTAATAAAGTAATTTAAAAAAGAAACGACTGCGGGACCTTCCTTCTCTCTGAATGTACAGCAAAACAAAAATAAATCAATTTCAAATGAGGGTGTCCGGAATGCAAGATGTCATTTTGTTTTGTTTTCCTTTTTGGGAAGCGCGTTTTCACTGATGGATTCTTTTTTTTTTGTGAATAGAATTCAAGTTATTTCGCCAGCTTTAATAGCCGTGCTTCAAGCAAAGAGAAGGTCTACGAGTGGCACAGATGCCACAACACGATTCCAAACTGTCTGCTGCCGACCACCCCCGCCACCTCGGGGTCAAACGTCAGGGGCGCATCCACAGATAAAGCCCCCCCTGACTTATTTTCATTGAAATGTCCCGGTGCGCTTTTAGCGGCCAAATGCTGCAAAATTCATGACTTGAAGCGGCGGGATCGATGCTGCGCATTTGCATTTGGCGACGAGGTCCCACAAGAATTGTTCCAATCGAAGGTGAATTTCTCAAGCAGTTGCCAACCTGTAAAAGCCTTCCTGGTGGCCATTTCATTGCGTTTTTGACACATATAGAATTCAGACGAAACACCTGTCAATGCCGCTCCAAACCGGTGTGTGAGGTTTGATCACACGCTGATCGCCGTCACTGCACAAGGCACTTTACGTCGTGTCCGACTGATGTTCAAGCGGCAGCGAACGAATTATGGCCAATTATGAGACTCGATCCAAGAGGAGAGCATCACCGTCGAAGATCCGACTGAGTAAACGCGTCAATTATGACCACAATGAGAAACGACATTTGTAAAAGCCTTTTGAAACGTCATTTTGGTATCGACGCTCGATTGGCCGGATCTCAACCTGGATAAAAGGCAATAAAACGAAACAAAATCATAGCCAATGTGTTTATGACGATGGAGGAAAGTGCCAATTAAACCCCCCCCTCCCCATCCATTCGCAGCAGCACAATCGTCTTCGCCTTTTACGGTGACATTTTTGCGGCACCTCGGCTCCCGCTCCGACGCGACGCCTCGCGCGCTTTGTGTTTGCAACCGCCTCGCGGGGATTTCACCGAAATGTCACGCTAAGATGGCAAGCCAAACAGAGGAGACGAGTCGAATCCCTCTCCAGGAATCCAAACTTCCACGATCGACGCATAAAGCCATGCAAAAAGTGCGCTTGCGGCGCAACTACTCGCTCCTGTCGTGACTGGAATGTTAGCACGGAAGGAATTGTTCGGTATGGGAGAAAATGGCCTCCGTGTTTATACGCGAGGTGTTGGGCCTGCTGCCAATCGAGTGTGAAATTAAACAAGCAAGTATCGCTTGACTTTGGCAGACAGTGATAAATTCTTCCCAAAAGAGCCTTCCAACAGTGGAACGCCACTCCCAGTATGGGTTGACCGTTCAATTCAACATCAAACAAAGAGAACATTGTGTGTTGAAAACAACCGCGCAACTTTTTTCGGCTAGCTTCATGCAAACGCACAATGCAAAACGCCATTGACGATCACGTTCTGTGGCTTCAGTGTCCACCCCACACCCCCATTTTTTTATACAGTGATCCCTCGCTCCTTGGCGGTTCATTTGTTCAGTGCATCGCATCATAGATCGAACATATTTAAAAAAAAATACATTATTATTATTATTTTTAATATACAGTACATGGAATACAGTACTGTGTATGTTGCTCTATGTGACTCGCTGTTGTTTTGCAGCTTCTCGCGGACCGTTTGCGGACTTTTTGCGGACTTAAATAAATGTATATTTTTTTACCTGTTAATTGGTCGCTACTTCACGGATTTTCGTTTATCGTGGGTAGTTTTGGTCGCCATTAACCGCGATAAACGAGGGATTACTGTAATAGAAAAATACAGCCATATTACGGAATGACTCATTGTTTCCCTGCATGCCAAGCAACGAGCTGACATGACTCAGAGGCTTTGCGCAAGCCTGCTCTGCACTGTGCACGCCCACTCAAACAAGGCGCGTGATTGGTTCCCGGCCCGACATTGACCAATGAGAGCACAAATTTCGCACATCGCAGCCTCATGCGGCATTTTGCCTTGTCTCGCAGACTGCGTCTTTTTAGTGTTGTTTGCGATCACTTTGCGCTCCGTCCCCTTGCCAATGCGCTCGTCCCTCCATGTAGACGGACGGCACCATCAACAGGGACACGTTGCTTCAACGGCGGCGGCGCCAAAGGGACGGTTCACAGCCTTGACCGGGTCGGCGAACCTGATTTGAAGGTTTTTCTTCCCGGTCAGCTTTTTTTTTTTTTTTTTAGACACATCACAAGGAAGCAGTGACAGCTCCGACAAAAGTGTCAGCCGAAACTGTCAGATCGGTAAGAGTTTTTTTCTTCACTAAAAAAAAAACCCATTGTCTGATCTAAAAGCATCCTTCAACCTGTTTCAACTCATATATTTATTGCGGTTTACCTTGCAATTATTTTTCCAAGACCCTCTTTCAATGTATTTCGTTTTCGAAGACCCAAGTGTCAAGTATCAATTTCATTTGAACAATTCCGGCTCGGAAAGACACAAGCATGCCATCATTCCAAGTCCAAGTGTGGTGAGTTTACAGACAAGGCTCTCGTAAATTGTTGGCAAGCGCGGCCGCGTGATTTTGGTGCGCTGCGCTTCACAGATCGGGCCGCGGGACCGGCGCCAAGCTAGTTGGAGGTCACCTTGGCAAACAAGCTGGCAGGAAGCGAAAAGCTCCTGTACAGCTGCTCATCCAACATGCCTTTTACTCACCAATGTTCAGCTTGAAAGGAGGCCCGCAGCGGTGGGGATGGGGATGTGTGTGTGTGTGTGTGTGTGTGTGTGGGGGGGTTCAGTATCTGCTGGCAATCATCCGCCCCGCAACGGCTCCACCACAGCAGTTTTAACTTGTCACCTTTGCCTCTTCGCTCTGCCCCTTCTCTGAACCTCGCAAGCCGTTTCCTGCGTCTGTCATGTCAAGCCGACGTTGTCCCCAACAAGGTCTCGCTGACCTCCAGCCTGCGTCTCCTCTCCAGTCCTGGCTTTAGCAAGTCGCACACTCTGCAGGGGCTTGCAACTTTCATTAACCCCGAATCCGGCAACATTTGAAAACACAAAAAAAGAAAACGTGGCAGCTTTTGAACATCTGGACAACTTAGCATGATTGTGGCAGACCTGCCGGCCGGTCTTCAAGTGAATATCTTTATGAAACGACATTAATAAAGCTCCTCTAATAGAGCTAGGCATGTCCTTACTCTCCATCCCAATGCATGCAGGCTGGAAGAGCAAATTCAATTCTGATCTTCAGGGAAATGTAAAGGTGATAGTCTTCGGCAGCCCGGAACAGCGCTTCCTAGCCTTTGAGCTCCACCACGAACAAACAAACAAAAAAAATTCCTGTGACGTGCCGTCGCGGTTTGGTGAAGAGGACAACCAGCCAGGTAAGCAGATACAAAATGAAAACACACGCAAAGAACGTGGAGCTGACGCTATGGCTAAACCAGCCATTCTCAGCCAGCGTGCCGTGAGATCTCATCAGGTGCGCAGCGGTAAATCACCCAATAGCGCTTATTTGGACAGAAAATGATGGATTTACCACAAAAACACACACAGTAACAGGCAGAACAATCAAATGTGTTGCCACTCAACAGAAGGTACAGAATGAACCTGTCCGTCCATTTTTATTTATTTTTTTGCGAATGGGTTTGCTGAGTGGTGTGGCATGAGCTTTTTTTCCAATGTGAAAAAAAATATGCCTCGGCTCAACACATTTGGGCAAGCACTGCCCCAAACTAACGACGTGGCTTAAGGCCAACCTGAACCCGAGTCAGAGCTCCTGATGTCAGTCACACGCGAGGCCCAAAAGGCACCTTGAAAAACACGGATACTACAGTGGGTGCGTGTGCTTGTGAGTGTGTGACTCAATGACTTCTTTTATTATGTTTATTTTATTTTGTTTTTTTGCAAGCTGGGCTACATCATTATTAGTCCCGGCAGAGCGGTTGGCACTCGCCGCTCTTGAAAGTTCTGCGGGGATCAATAATATCATTCTGGCACATGCCGAGCAGCCAACGCCAGCTCTTCCTTTTGGCACGAGCGCTCGGTGGAGGTGCATCTTTCCGATTTCTTGAACACTCTTCATGGGAATTACGAGGGAGTCGCAAAGTCGTGGCGTTGCTTGTATCGCCCGTCTGCAGCCTGCCGCCGTATTCATCTCGCAGCCGAGAACAAAGCTAATCGCCAGCAGACAGTCCCGATTCAAAGCCGGCTTTTTGGGAGCGAGTGCATGGAATTAACATACTAAGGAACGAAACGGAGCCACAAACGATTGTTTTCACCTGCGGATGGAGAAGCGGCTGATGGGTGCCTTTTAAAAAACAAAAAAACAAATGTAGTTGGTAGTATATTGTCCCCTCAAAGGACATTTGTCCTCCAACTTTGAAGACTTCAGAAGAGCGCTTTTTAAAATAGGGTTCCAAAGCCTCGGGGGGTGGGCTAATAAAATTCCATTCATGATGACGTCGCATCATTTCAGAGAAAGTGCATACCTGCAAAAATATTGAGCGAAGCATATTTTCCTCATGACGTCGACTGAGGGGCCAATGAGAAGCTCTGATGCGATTGCGACACACCACTCACACACAAAAGTTGATCGGAGACGGTTTTCGATACGCGCGGTGTGAAACGATTCAAGCAGGATTTCGATTTGAAAGTGGAAAGAGTCCGTTTGGGTCGACTCGGTGGGGGACGGATGATACAATGACTATTTTGGGGTTGTCATTTTACATCCAACTTGAATGAACTCTGCCAAGATGTCGCCCTCCGATAAAAACTAATTTGTTTGATTTCTAAGTGGAATGATGTGAGATGGTCAACGGGCTGTCACTCCGATGGCGCTTTACACTGTTTTTTTTCTCATGCGCCTGCTGATGACGCAGCAACAGGAGCAACTGGGGGTTCGGTTTCTTGTTCAAGGACGCTTTGACAATGGATTGAACCCTCAACCTTTGGTTTGGGAGACGACCACTCGACCGCTGCCGTCCGTCCGACGGCATACGTACCGGTGGGCAGACATGGCCGTTTTGTTTAATAAGGCATTCGGATTATGAGGACGTCCTTGGAAAAAAATTCTCCCCTGGACTGAAAAAGTTTGAGAGCCCCGCAGGGTGACAGGCGGACTCCGACTTTCGGCGGCGAGACGAAGAGAAGTTCCGCCGCGTTGTCAGCAGTGTTCTGACAATTTGCCAAGAGCGTGCAAGAGTTCTCGTCGCCGCTGTCACGCATCAGCGTCTGGAGAAATTGGAAACAGGTTCAAATACAAACCTTGACATTGCCGGCTATCTGGATGACATTGGCCACTTGAAAAACGGTGTGGCCTGCGAACGCAAGCAATTACCCGCCTCTAACAATGGCTTTTGGCTCGCAGCGCGCCGGGATATTTTGGTCTCCGCCGTACAATTATTATCTCATCGCCCCGATCTGCAAGCGCTTCTCTCATGTGGGAGCAGACCGGCCTCATGCATTAATTAGACTCTCTTCGCCAGGTCACCGCCAGGGCCAGAGGACGTGGGGAATTATTCATTGTATCAGCGGAGCCCGTTGGACCCCGGCGGAAAAGGACAAGTGTTGATGAGGGCACGGGGGTGCGTGAATCTCCTCCTACGCAAGCCCCGGCTTTCCTTTTCTTTCGGCTTCCCTCTTCAGTCCCCACTCCTTTTCCTCGCCGATGTCAAGAGGTGCGAAGAAGAGGGAGCGGCTCTTTCTCGAGCCGCTCTCTCGGCGGGAAGCCCTCTTTAGACTCGGCGCGGTGTCACAATTATTATTCTCTCCTTCCACCTCCCAGAGGCCTTAGCGGACAACTCCCCCACCCCGCGCTGCACGTCAGCAAAGGAACCATTCCAGATAGCAGGTCCTGGAAGTCTAACTGTGTTCAACTTTTCCTCCTCGCAGACTGTTGTCGTCGTATCTGAGCAACCGGACGGACGCTCGACGGCGTCGCCTGGGGCAAAGTTAGACTTGTCTTGAAGCATATTACATTGGCCTATTTTCTGGTCCAGTGAGATAACAGACAAAGCAGAATGACTTAAAATTATAATTTTTTTACATCATAACACTCAATTTTCATGAGGAGTAGAGACAATTTTGGAAAATTGTGATAAGAAACTAAAAGCCTCACTGCTTATCCCCTGCTTCTAGCCCTTGTCTTCAGGAGAACAATTGAGAAGGGGAGGACAAAACAAGACCGGGGCGGGGGGGGGGGTTCCCATTCCAGGACAAAAGCAAAATGAAGAGCTTTTCGACAGACGGTTGCGTCTGGCTGGAGCGCCCGGCATCGTCCAACAAGGTCGAGATGTTCTGAAGTGATCGGCGCAAACTGGCAGGGGGCACGAGACGGAGCCGAGCCGGCCCCCTCGAGTCTTTGAGCATCTCAAGGTCAGATAGAATGTCAGCTCGGCTCAGTCCCAGTTGCAAGATTTCTCCGACCGGGGGTGGGGGGCTGGCAGCTTGGCGCAATCACAAAATTTCACTAATGACAAGACTGCCAGGTGTATCGCCAGGTGTGGTTGATTAGAGGGAACGCCACGCGCGGAGGCGAAGGTGACAAGCGGCGCCGCGTTCCAGCTGAGAGCCGACGCAAGTTTCTCTGATCAAAGTGCCGCCGGGGGACGCCGACGTCAATGCGGCGCAGAGTGACGATGACAAAGAAAGTTTTCAACAGTTTTCAGATTTGGACTCCTGGTAAGGCGGATTCAAGTTTGGTGGCCTCCGTCGAGGCCAAATCACATTTGACGACAGCCAGCAACAATGCCCGTCGCTTGTCGGGATTGCGCTCCCTCAAACTGGGTCTCCGAAAGGCCAAGATCAGCCGGTCATGGCTCGCTACACCAAATACGGTGCCCAAATAAAAACAGATTGACCAAATCAAAAAAAGGACAGAATGTGTCGCTGAGGGAATTGCCAATTGTTTCTCATGTTTTGATTTTTATTTTTTTTCAGGGTGCGTCCGTTATTCATGATTATTTTGCACTTGTTGACGGGGCTCGGTCCCTCCACCGTGTCGATTGTGAGCGTTCATCGGATTTGCATCCATTTCATGCCAACTTGGGAGAGAAACATTTCAAGTTTCTTTCATGAGAGATTAAAGTTGTCTGAATTCCACGCCGCAATTTTCTTTCCTTTTTTGGGGAGGGGAGGCGGGTTGTTTAGATTTTTTTTTTTTTTTTACGTGACACGATTCCAACTGGCTCGTTTCAGTTTCAAGGCATTCTAATCAGCGTCGTTTCAACGCGCTGCACAAAACGAGAACACCCGAGGAAGAGCGCTATCTCCTTCGTGGGACTCCAATATCCTAATTTGTTTGAAAAGCCAAAATGTTCGCAAAGCAATCACGAGATAACGCAAAGTCTCCGACACCAGGCAATCACGGCGCCGGGGAACTCCATTTACATTCCGACAGACCTTGGCGCTGACAATAATAGGGGAATCATATGGGATAATTACTGCAACTTCTGTGGTTGTGATTGGATGTGGGGCATTTTGCATTTTCTTCAAATGTTTAGACCCCACAAAAAAGAGTATTTAGCAAGTGGGGATTGCTTTTCCAGAATGGAATGCTGCGCCCTTTTTCTGACCCTCCCACCCCCACTCCCAAACAGATCAAGACAATGAACTAATACAAAGATAGTTTAGCTTATTAAAAAAAAAACATCTCTAGTGGCCTTCCCAAAAATACATTTGAGGAGACTAAGCCATCTACGATGACAATTTCCTGTTGGCCAGCGTTATTATTCGATAGCGAGGTTAGTACTTGGCCTGTTAGCGTTTCAGCTAACACAAAAAGTACTGACTTGAAACCTGGTTAATGAAATAAGAGTCGTACTAAAATACACAAAGAGATCAATATTCAAAGACAATTCAATGATTTATTCCAGCCCCGAAAATGCACTGCAAGGATCCAACGAGTGGAGGGAACGAAAGTTGTGTGGGGAGAGCGAACTCGTTGGGTAACTCGCTTCATCGTCCTCATGCATTTGAAAATAGAACTCCAAGGAAAGTCCACTTGGATCAGAGCCCCGAAAGAACGATATCTGCACGGTTGAAATAGCCCGTACTACCGGAGACAAATTCCTTGTGTGCTCTACGTAGTTGGCCAGTAAAGATGATTCTCATTCTGATTCTGATCAATTTGCATCAGATGAGCTCGGTCACGTCGGATGAGGTCACCATTGAAGTTGCGGCCAGTAAAAAGCAACCCGTCCTGGTTGGAGACTGACATCATTATGGTTGGTTACCCAAGCAAAGGGCAACCTTTTCAATCATCAATCAGTTTTTTTTTCTTTTCTGATTGAGGTCCTTCCAGCTCGTGAATTATTAAACAGCAATGTCCAACGTGGGACAATGTCAAATATTTCACGGCACAGGCGGTTGGCAGTTTTCAAAGGGAGCAGCCACGGAGTATCAACGGGCTTGTCATTGGATGCGGTGCAATTTTTTTTTTTTTTTTTTTACTACCTGTCGGGATCTGGAGCCAGCGAGGTGCATACCCTGACGGTCAAAAATCACCTTCTTCCAGGGGGGGCATTCAACTTAATTTAAAGTGTAATGGCTCCCATCAGTCAGTCAACCTCAAGCATTATTCTTCGGACACGCTCCAGCGCGCTGTCATTAATTGCCTCGTCATGATACTTTGTCAAAAAAAAAAGGCACTGACCGCCAATTACAGGCGCCGCTCTCGATTTTGATTAAAGCTGTCCCCGCTTTGGCGTAAATGGCACTCCAGGCAAGACTGTGATTTTAGCGGAATCGCACAGCTGCGCCCAACTGATTTCACAGACACCATTTGCTCTTTTTACGAACGCTTTTACAGATGATTGAAGGAGCAGCAAGGTACACTTGGATTTGCCGCTGTGTACTTTTTGTCTTTGCTGAGCCAGCCCCCTTCCGTCGGCGGTCACGCAGCATCCCTGCGCGTGAATCTTTTATCATTCCACTGGATTAACATCAAGAGGGAGCCATCTCTTGAGCCTCGCCGATGCAGCCACCTCGCCGTTATTCAATTACAGAGACCGCAAAGGCTAACAAGCCCGCCCTTCCGTCCCTCGTTCCGGCAGCCAGCATGGCGATCGTGTTCAAGGTTCACTGAGATGCAGAAAGCCTCCTCCGCGCAACGCCGCTAATCCCTTAGCGACCGGCTTGATTGGTGCCTTACCGATCGATCGGCATGGGCGGCTTTTATTGATTTCTGTGGGAACAGAAGGCTCATCCAACTAAAATCTTGCGGATTTCGGTCGCTGTCTCTGCAGCAGCTGCGATACCGACTGACAAATCAAAGGTGCAATCAATCCACAGTGTGCCTTCCTTTTCACTTCCAACAGCGTCTGAAACGTTAAAACCCCATAAGATGAATGCACAGACCGGTTGCTAAATAGGGCGGCACGGTGGTCGACTGTTTAGAATGTTCGCCTCACAGTGCGGAGGCGCAGGGTTTGATTTCGGCTCCGGCTTTTCCTTTCCTGTGCGGCGTTTGCATGTTCTCCCTGCGCCTCTGGGGCTTTTCTACGGGTTTCCTCCCACATTCCAAAAACATGCATGGCAGGTTAATGGAACACTTTAACCCTACAATGCCATTTGTATCATATTTAATACATGCACTTTCATGATGTAACTCATGAAAATGCTTTATATTATATTAAATCATCTGTATCAAATTTGGTTTAAAATATGATTTTCACCAAATTATCATTTTCAGATGTAAGCTACATAATGCTTATAAATGTGATACGACAAATATCTAAAAACAACATGATCGGGCCAAAATATTTTTGTGGATTTTGTTATAAGGGTTCATGAACATCTCAGTTCCCAAACATCAGATTTTTCTGGCTATTCCTTGATGGGTCAGGCATTACAGGGATAAAAATGGTCCTGTCACGTTTGCGTGGTGGTGGCGGACCTCAAAAAGCAGGCATGAGAGAGGAGCAGGGTGTACTTGATGAATTGTATTGAAACAGAGAAAACTAAATCCAAAACAAACATAGTCCAAAGTAGCAAACAAAAATCACAACTGAAGCTAAAACAAAACATGACCGAAACAAATGGCAACAAACAAACATGACAGCAGCAACAAGCAACAAACAGCAACAACAATGACCCGACACTGAGTGGTCGGGAGGGAGTCCTTTTATGCTACTAATTGCATAACGACCAACAGGTGTGCAGCTGCAGGGGGAGCCCTACAGTGCCACCTGTTGGTCACAAACAGAATCATGACAGGTCCCTAGGTGTGAGCGTGAGCGCGGATGGTTGTTCGTCTCCGTGTGCCCGACCATTGGCTGGCAACCGGTTCAGGGTGCGCCCCGCCTACTGCCCCCGATGACAGCTGGGATTGGCTGCGGCACACCCCCGACACTTTGGGAGGATATGCAAAGTAGAAAATGGATGGATGCATTTTACAGGGACTTTAAAGGAGACATACTGCCATCAGAACGGCTTTCTGACATTCTGTCGAAATACAAAAGGGATTTAAAAAAAAACTAAGGTAAATTTGCTCTACTTTTGGACGCCAGTAGTTCATAGCAGAAGCACCAGCGGGTCCGAGCCCAAAATATGAAAATGGGGCCTGGCAGCCAACACTGCTATTTTCTCGGTGCACTGCACTGAAGTCGTTGGATGGCTCTCTTTAGCTTGATGGCTTTGCTATTATCCCCGAAAATATTGCAATTCAATTTGTACATCTTGGGAATGTTGCGGATTGGAAACTCTTTACCTAATTTCACAGAAGGGGGCCTCGGTCTTGCCTCTTTGACATCAGCAAAGTGGATCAAACGGCCGCCAACGAGCTCCCGCCGTCCTTTGTTTGGACAAAAGCTGAAAAATAAGACCTCAAAAAGTGTCCCCGGGAGTCATCCGCACTTTGGATTTCATGACAGAAGCGAAAATGACCTCGACTGGCTCGCTGCTGCTTTGGGACAGTGACAGCTGCCTAACTTGGCAAGTGATGTCATCGGCGTGCCCGCCATCCGCGAGCAAATCGCCGTTCCAAAAGACAAACCGGCTCTCTGATCTGGTCCCGATCCACGCAGAAAGCCACGAACGCGTCGGGCGTGTGCGGAAGCCATCGCGACGAGCCGCTGGCAGGCGCCGCGCGTGCTCCCTGGCAGCGCCTGCTCTTTGATTATCCCTCCAAAAGTTGAGCACATAAACGGCACAGCACGCTTTGATTGCTTGAGAGGCTGCGCATTCCCTTAAATACCATTCCCGTGTTTTTTATAGACCAATCAACAGCATTGCACCACCAAATTAATCATCTTGAAGTTTTGCTGATTAATCCCTTCATCTCCTTATTTGATGCCTTCAGTGTTCAATAATATGCAGATTTGGTCTTTTACTCCGGCGAACAGATGGCAGGGACAGACAAGCTAACAAATGGATTCTCCTAATCCAACATGCACGGGGTCGCTTGTTTGAACTTCAAGTCAACTTTTCCCAATGTGAGCATGCATCCTTCCTTCCTCCACCCAAGTACACATGACGGGGCCGACTTGGACAACCGCATTTCATTCATCCGTTTTCTATGGTGAGCGAGAAGCAATCAGAGCTGACTCGGAGCGAGGTCGCCAGGGATGTTTTGAACCCTTGAAGTGTGAGGCCGCCGCGTGAAATGCTCAGCCGCACGAGTTTTGATTTGCTGATTTTTAACGAAAAGCAATTTGAAAAGAAGATTTCAGCTCGGCGGAAAAAAAGCATTCCACATTTGATCATTAGCGACCTTTGCCATGCCAACCATTTTAATTTGGTACGTTTGGTCATGTAATTTGGTCTTTGTAGCAAGTCGCAAGAGGGGAAAGCACTCGGCTTGAAATCCTAAAATCGACCTCCGTGAACATCGCAGACGCTGCACAGCAGGAAATCGTCCACTTTCACTGAATTGGTTTGAAAATGAGGCTTTATTTACTGTTCATGTTCGATGCCAGTGACCGTGAGATGGCAGAAGGTTTGCCATGAACCCGCGTATCACTCTGTTGCCATACAACAAATTGTCCCAGATTGCACCACGATCAGTTCATACAAAGGCCGGAAGTGATTCAACTCCCATTTTGGCATTTACACACGAGAATGCATGTTAGCAAAGTAGACGACGCCAGCTGCTTGTCGCTGCATTGTGAGAGAAGTAAAAACTAGAGCTGTCAGTTTAGCGCGTTTTTATTGGCATTAATTTAAATGAATTTTATCGGGATCAAACATTTTCTCGCGAGATTAACGCGGCAGACGTCACAGCGGATGTTACGTTGCTCTATAAATAAAACAGAAACAAAACAATCGCTCTGCACAGGTCCACGCACGTTTGTTTTGCCAGCCACGGCAGCGGGAGACACCGAAAACGGATACTTAAATAGTTTATGAATGGAAAGTTTACTTTTAAAAAGTTGCCAGATTGTTCCAATGACAAGACCAAAGTTACCTGTATGTTTTGCAGTCGTAAACTGAGCTATCATCATAGCACGTCGAGTCTGAAATACCACTTAATGGCCAAGCACACAGCAGTACTCCGCCCCCTCGTCTCAGACAGACAGCTATGGATCATTTCAAAGCAAACAGCGTGGGCTAAAATGTTGCTAGAAGAGGGGTGTCTTTATTTGGCTCATTTTTGCATAGTTGTCATGTTTGTCCGTCTGCAATCTGACGTTTAAACGAAGTAAATTGCGTTTCAGCTTAGGTTAATCATGCCGGCGCTCCACTTCCGGGATTGACTATTGGGACTTGTAGTTCTTTTGTTCGATTCAACTTGATATGTTTGTGTTGTATGGTTTCTTACGTTTAAAACAATGAATAATGATGACGATAATGATACATAGTGAAATCAGGGTTGATTACATTATTTATAAAACGTATTGTTAAATAAAGGTATTAATTAATGTCAATTATATACATATTTACATTGTGATGCAGAAAGATAGATATATTAATTTTTTACTGCATTTATGTGTAGTTTAGGTTATTACCTGCTTCTGATACTTCTGTTACAACAACTACTACTACTACTACTACTTCTGCTGCAAAGTGCTCCAATAAATGATAAAAAAAGTACAGAACGAGAGATCCTTCCATGCTGACCGACAATCCCTATTCAGGGGGCCGTGAAAAATTATAGGCTGAGTACTAGTTTACCTTAGATCTGCACTTTATATTGCGCTGTTTTTATTCCATAAAAAGAGCTGTTCAAGCAGCTGTTGTGACAAAATATTTTTGTCACTGTTGTTGATGGACAGTAATATTGTGTGAGAGATAATGTGTGAATAACTGCTCCAAGTGAAAAATGTTCATGTAAAATTGAAAATCGAAATTGTTATTTCAGTAAATATTTGCATTTTGCACATAGAAAACTGATTCCTGATTCCATGTTGATGAGAGCATTAAAATGGGGGAAAATAGGACAAAAAATATAAAAGGAAATTCAGAAACGATAAAAAAATACGTGAGTAATCATGATTAATTTTTAGTTAATTTGAGTTAATTATGACAGTTGAGTTTTTAATTAGATTAAATGTTTTAATCGTTTGACAGCTCTAGTAAAAACATAAATGAAGTTTAAGGGTTCTTTTTTTTTGAGGGGGGGGTGAAGAGGGGAAATAAAACCTCTTACCTGGCTGACAGTTTTGGCTGTCGCTTCCACCCTGCTGCCGGCGAAGCTTTTTGGTACTTCCCTTCGTTTATTGGGAAAACTTTTGTAAAAATCTGTGATTTCGGGATTGTTGTTTTTCGTCTATTCTTCCCAAAGCGGTACTATTTGTTATTGGCATTCACCCACCTTGTGATTGAGTCATTTTTACTGACTCTTAGATTCAATTTTGCATCGTAGGTTTGTGATGTACGGTGACTGCGTATTACGATTCACTACTCTAGAATGCCTCGTTGTCAGCCCTGAGTGTATGCCTGTCACAGATTGATTTTTCACTATTTGAGAGCCTCATTTTAAGTACTTGCCAATTTCTTTTAATTGTTTAAATTTGGCAGTGTTGTTCATTCCTTGACTGTCTGTCACATTTCAATGTGGTTGTACTTTCTACTTTTACTTTCTGACATTCTTCGGCCCTCATTCCCCCTAATTATCGCAGATTGTATTCATAATGTCATGTCCTGATATCTTGGAGGCGCTGTAGGTGTCCCGGGGCGAGTGGGTGCTGTTTTTCTCTGTGCTAATTGGACGTTGGTTTGGGTAGGCAAACAAGCGAAATGTATTTTTTATGAGAAGCTGCCGCAGATTAGTGATGCTGTGACGCGACGCCTGGCCCGCAATTAGGAACGCCGTCGCAACAGCCTTTGGTTCAAATAATAAGTGCCGTTGGCGCAACATTGTGTCAGTGCGAAATCGAAACAGGCCGCGACATGACAGAAGTTCACGCACTTGAGGACATCGGAGGCAAACGGTTTGTTTTTGACTTATTTCCACTCGAGGAAGGAGAGAGAGATTAGACAGGCACTCCGGGAGCGATCCTAAATCTTTCCGATTGGCGGCGGAGGGACGGCCAAGCTGGCAACAGAGATACGAAGGCACGACGGCGAATCGCTCCCACGCGTCCCCCGACAATGCCAGGCAGGGCCATTGACTTACAACCACTGATGGACCGACTCTCGATGCGTACGCTCACACCTGCTGCCGAAAGAAAGCATCACTTAAAAGAACAATTTTGTCTCCAAGTACCCCCCTCCCACCCCTCCAACCCTCACCAAACGCGTCTTACTTAACTACCATCCTTCATCGTCCAAACCAAGGTCAAGCTCGGCAAATGCACTTTTTAGGCGAACTCGGGTTTCCAGCAGAACACCCGGCGAGTCCTTTCTCCGTGTTAAATTTGCTCAGCACGTCCGAGAGCTCAAGGCTTTGCCCTGCCTGGCGAGAGGTAAACTAAGAGGCAGAAGCGATCCATTTCTCGACCACTTTGCTCTCCGCAAATCCCCGTAAAACACTCCTGATATGTGCGTACTCCAGCGTTTATTGAGCGTGCCGCTGTAAAACTGCATGCCGGATGCCTTGCCAGCCACTTGTGGGTCCAAGCAAAGTGCCGAACGTCATGGCACAAGTGCGCTTATTCAGATGCAATGTAGAGTGTCAAGTTGTGCAGTCAACAAATAGCCATGGCTTTTATTTCCCATTTTCTTTGGCAGTGTCGCCGCCGGCCCAAATGAACTTGTCAAGGTCAGCTGATTTTATGCTCTCCTTTTTGGATAGTCCACAAATGGTCACTTCAGGCAGCTTGTCACCTGTGGAAAGGTAAAAGAAAGAAACAAACAAACAAACACCACCACCCGGAGCACAAATGCTGGTTCGGGACCTTTGCTGGTCTTGTCGTCATCCTCTTTCCCTTTTCTGTGGTGGCCGCAGCGCGTCATCCATCGCCTTCGATGGAAAAGACCAACCGCCTTCATGTCTTCCCTCTCTCTCGATCGACTTTCTCTGAGCTCTTTCCTGAGCCACCTTGCCCGGCAGCTCTCTGCTCATCAGCCTTCTGCCGGTACACTCGCACTGGACGTATCCTCCAAAGCATCCGGGTCTGCAATCTCTCACATTGTCTGTGAGACACGTTCGCTTGGCTGTCCTCCGAGGAGCCCGTTTCCAATCTTACCCGAGCCGGTCACTCGGAATGACAACCTCCAACCTCTTCAGTGCCCCTCTCTGTCAGGCCCGCATCACGGCTTCCCCGCTTCTGATCAACCCCGCCCCTCAGATCCTAACAAGGACTCTTGTATCACACAAGACACCTGACTCTTTCCTCCAACCTGCTCGGATCCGTGACTTCACCTCCTGACCACACTCACTTGCTCTGGACCGTTGGGCCAAAGTCTACTCACTGTTGGCTTCCACCCCTCTCACCCATGCACGATTCTGCCTGATTTCATCTCATGGTTGCTTTCCTCTCCTTCCCAGCACGTGCCTCCCCCTTTCGAAATGTTCCTCCACCTTTTCCCAGTTTTGACTGCAGATCACAAGGTCATCGGCAGGCAGAGCCGGAGCGATTCCCACTTTCTCCACGCTTGTGGACAGCTCAGTTGCTCATTGACGCTCTCGATGCCCAAGGTGGTTAACGTGCCGTCTTTGGACTGCAAAGAGAAAACTCTGCCCTTTTGTTTCTTTCTCCTCCATTTTCACCCACTGCACTTCAACAAACAAAGCCCCAATCCAAAGCTCAAACTCAAGTTTGCCTCAAGTGGCTTGAGTGCAATCCAATTCACGACCTAATAGCAATTGTTGAAATTAAAGGCGATCCCCTTAAGGTGAAAGCGGCGCTATTGGAACCGCGTCTTGATGAGAAGGCGACAACAAGGCAGGCGGCCGGTTGAATGAAGGACACAGCAAAAGCACCGTGCGTAGGCGACGCACGAGCGGGCTCAAATTACGGGTCATAATTGGCCCCTTTGCCATCGCGGGCCTGGAATCTCACATGTGAGAGAGTGAAGGGGGGGGGCAAAGAAAGTGGAGGTGATCCGAGGCCGCGGCGAAATGCCACCCGCGTGAGATTCTAGTCAATTAAGAATGAACCACGGCCTCAGCCAAGGGTGAAATAAATGAAAAGAAACTTAAAGGTTAGCCGTGTGATTGGGGAAGCTCCAGTCATCAGGAGGTGAGCTTGTTAGGCCTTAATTGGAGGAAGCCAGTCGGGAGATGCGAAAGCAACATGGGCTTCGGGGGTGGGGGAGGGCGCTTGCGGAAGTGGGCGGGGCTCCCCATGATGATGATGATGCCCTTTGCTTCCACGGCAGATTTACGGCGTCATCCAAAGAGCTGCCGGTGCAGGCGGGGAATGGGGGCGGGGTGTTTTATGAGGCGTGCCGGTTACGAGCGGCCCGGCGTCGAGCCGAGCCGAACGAGCGCGTCGACGTATGGCGTTGCTTTCCCTTCCACTCGTTACTTTTGACTCGAGAACACTTCTGGCACGTCAGCAGAAAGCTGCCGGAAAAGCAAACAGTCATTACGCGCCCACCCGCGCAACTTTCAGCAGCTTGACGCTTGGCACGACGCCGTCTGGTGCTGATGGAAAGACTCCAGAAGCGGCCATGGTACTCGACGTCCCGGTCGGCCCATCCAACGCGTCTCCAAGGACGCAGACGCTCGCTTCAACCTCGGCTGACTTGCGCTCGTTAAGTCGGTTAGGTCTCGGGGACCTCCGTTTCGGATGGCCATGAACGGGGGCCTATCGTCACAGCAGTCCGCGATGCAAAGTGAGTGGGGTCGAATTCATGCAGTGACGGCAAAAATGCATTTGCAGTAAAAGGTCACTGACGCAGTTGCCTGTTTTTCCCAGCAATTGGCTTTGTTTGTGACGCATTTTAGCCTCTCGTCTAATGCGCTGCCATTGCGTACATCTATTGTCTGCGTGTGACATTTGAAGGGCTGAAAGGGCCAAATAAGTCCACGTTTCATTGAAGGCTCCACTCCAACAGAAAAAAAAGAGAGTGCTCGGCTTGCATGGACACTGATGACAAATTGATTGACTATTTTTTTATTTTTATTTTCCCTGTTCACTTCAAGTTCAATGATCTTGTTTTTTTTTTTTTTTTGTCCTGATGGGAATATAATGCCGCCTCGCTGCGCGTATAGTGCGTGTCGGTTAATGCCGTTGGATCTGATTTTCCATCAGGTCTGAACATGCCGTAATTGATTTGCTAATTGCTTTTAATTATAAAGGAAATTACTTTTTTTTTTCTACCGCACAAGTTGGGTTATCTGTTTTAGTGGCTATCAGAGACGACGTTAATAAACTTGATGATAGGGTTAATAATTCCAATCAGGGATTACACCCAACTAAGCCTAAAGAAATTGAATTTCTTCAAGCGCGTGGGATTGGTTCGTCGAACATTCTTGATGCCAATTATATCAAAATGGTCCGAGAATAACACAAGGCTTCAAAGAAATTCAGTCGGCGTTACATTCGACTTTCTTTTTTTCCCCCGAGAACGCAGTGACATTGTTTGTTCCTCATCCGACAATCCATTTTCTCCCTGCTTCCTGTCATTAACGAATAACCGAGGAGGGACAAAACACATTCCAAAGCAACGGGCTCAAGCGTGACCGTTCCTAAATGCCTAAAACCGGTTGAGTGCTCTCTGCACACCAAAAAATATATAAATTATAGTTATTATTTTTTTTTAATAAAAAAATAAATAAATAAGTCATGCAGTCAGAGAAAAGAGCCCCATGCATAATTGAAACGGAATGCGGAAAAAGGACCAGAATAACTATACATCAACGTGCTTGCGTCTGAGCACCTCCTTTTACTGGCGCGAGAATAAACAAGGAAATGAGTGAATCGGGGCCTGGGAAAGCCCTATAAAAATTTCATGGCTGGATATTATTAAACTGCGTACGCATGGATGCCTGTTGTAAGGATTGCCTTGGCGAAGAGTGCTGTGAATGAGTGGGAGGGGATTAAGGCCTCGGACGGGGATTTGTTCCCGGCTCCCTACGCGAGAGAGTGATAAACTGCGCAAGAAAGGCCAAGGGCACAAAATCGACACCGCAACGGCTGGCAGGTCATTGGCATGAGTGGCCCTTTTCCTGGCAAGTTGCTACTTGAATGCGAACAATGGAAAGTCTAAGATGTATTCTTGCACGATCGGCCTCAGGTTGACAACCGTTGAACCCTTTCGACTGGCCGAGACTGTCTAAATCGTCTCAAGATGTCTCCTTGCAGACCACTGAGCTAACTTAACCGTACGAGCTAACCGGGAACTTGGTGAAGATGTCTCAAACCATTCTTGCCGATTGTTGACAGGCAACTTCCTGAAGAAGTGACAATATCCGAGTGTGGCGAATCAAGAAACATTTTGGAACCCTTCGCCTTAACCGTTCGGCATAATTTACAGGACGGGATGAGAAAGACGTGCTGGCTGGATGGCATTAAAGTTGATTCTTCAAAAGAGAGACCGTTTCTGGAGAACCACCGGCGTCAGGAAATGCTCACCTCGTTCACACTGAGGATGGGCTGTGAACAAGAACGGCGAACACACCGAGAGAAAGTCTAAGGCTGCTTCAGCAAATAACAAAGATACAGCCGCAACGACAAGGCGACCCCCCACCACCCCCTTTCGCACTTTACTACAAATAGCTGTCAAAATAAAATTGCCTATTTTGAATAAGAATATGGCTGGGACAAAAACACAAATGTGTGAGAAGGCTACCGAGTTCACTGGAACAGGCAGCCAGCGAAAGCATGAAATCAAAATTTCAAGCGTTCTAAATTGAAAGACGGCACAGTCGGACTTTGCAACCAGAATGGACCCATTTCACTTTCGTTCTCCATTCTGCCGACAGAATACTTCAACGCTGTGACTGCTCCAGCCGGTGTTTTACATTGAAAGAGTCATTGGAAGGGGGGAGGATCACTTCACAGATGGCCCGCACCGTTATTCCCGTCCACTTCCTCATACTACCCGTACACTTCCTCACACTCGACCTATAGCGACGAGCGATATATTTGCTATTTCATGCATCAAAGATCATAGACCTAAGCGGTCACGAAACTGACCAAGTGTCTCATCATCGCGCCAAGACGAAGCATCCTGTTCTGCATCTTCAAATACAATCAAGCATTTCGAGAAATGAGGCAATTATCGATCAAGGTCATCGCAGGAGGCAGCAGCCAATCCATCCCGGGCGAGAAGGCTGTGAATAGCATATCATTTGGCCTTACGGCCAGAAGAGAAATCTGTCAAGCAAGCATAATTCAGACCATTACGGGCTAAAGTTAGCTCTCCCTTCCAGACCACCGGCAAGCCGCCAATCTATCAGAGGAGGTGCCATTTTTAGTGCAAACTCAACAGCGGCTTGCGAGGGAGCGGCCTTGAAGAACGCATGTTTCATTTTCATTAGACGCCAGCTCGCGCCAGTCATCAGGGCACGGACACGTGCGGCCGTCGAGGGCGGGCAAAAAGTTTCACTTTCGGGAGAGCAATGTTGCACAGTTTTTGTTTGTCGAGCTGGTAAAAGTACTCCGACTCTGTACTGAACACCGAGTGAGGACAAAGTGTCCTTGAGCAAGATACTGAAGCCACAGTTGCTCCTGATGCTGCGTCTTCAGGAGGTGAATGAGGTCACAGTGGGAGGCGCTGGTAGAAGAGCGCTATGCAAGTGAAAAGGGGAAAATCTGTGATTGAGACAGTTGACGTTTGCTTGTAACTCTTTCATTCCACAAGACGTACTTGTACGTCTTTTTAAAATTAGGCCCCGCCTACCAAGGACGTACTTGTACGTCTAAGTCTTTTTTTTGCGTCATAGAGAAAAGGAGCATCTGATGAAGGTCTATCTATCCATCTATCTATCTATCTATCTATCTATCTATCTATCTATCTATCTATCTATCTATCTATCTATCTATCTATCTATCTATCTATCTATCTATCTATCTATCTATCTATCTATCTATCTATCTATCTATCTATCTATCTATCTATCTATCTATCTATCTATCTATCTATCTATCTATCTATATATATATATATATACAGTGATACTTCTGCTCACGAACTTAATTGGTTCCCAGAAAGGGTGTGTGTGCCGAAAAGTTCGTCTTCCGAACATTTATTTCCCATAAGAAACCATTAAAATGAGAATAATCCGTTCCCAGGTCCCCATAAACATAATTTTTGACTAAATAAGCCTTAAAACTACACAAAAATATACCTTATTTTATGTATAATAAATGCGCTATTGTATTGAAATTAAAGAAATAAACTGTACTGTATAATAAGGTCGTTTTATTTACTTTTGTGATCGTAGTTGATGGCTTGATGACATGGAGTGGGAGGGGGAGGGAGGGAGGGAGGGAGGGAGTTACGGTTTTGAAGGAGAGTCACCTTCCATAAGGACTGTAGGTAACTCAACCTCCGGCTTCTCTGTGGCTTCTCTTCTTTGCTTCTTAGAAGGAGACTCTTTATCCTTTTTGCTGACTAAAAACCTCTTAATTGACACCTGTTGCATGTTAGCGTACTGGTACTGGGACGCTAAGTCACACAAACGCACACCTCGTTCGTGTTTTTCAAGGATCTCCTTCTTCTACTCGATCGTAATTTTCTTTAATGTCTTCTTAGGCTTAACACTAGCCTGTGGCGGGGTCTTTTTCGGTCCCATAATAGCAAAAGTACACTCAATATGGTCCAAAATGTCTAGCAAACACAAACCACATCCGCACTCAAAGAAAGGGGGTGACGAACTGGGACGCCGTGAGCGCGCGTCAGCTTCTCGTGGCCGCCACCGTGGCGCTGTTCGACCGCTTGGTTTGGTTCGTCCGCCGAAAACTAGTTCGTCAGCAGAGACTATATGCTCGCGAATTTAATGTTCTTGAGACGAAAAGTTCGTGAGCTTAAGCGTTCGTGAGCTGAGGTATCACTGTATATATATATATATATATATATATATATATATATATATATATAGAGCTGTCAAACGATTAAAATATTTAATCTAATTAAATACTCAACTGTCATAATTAACTCAAATTAACTAAAAATTAATCGTGATTACTGACGCATTTTTTATCGTTTCTGAATTTCCTTTTATATTTTTTGTCCTATTTTACCCCATTTTAATGCTCTCATCAACATGGAATCATGAATCAGTTTTCTACGTGCAAAATGCAAATATTTACTGAAATAACAATTTCGATTTTCAATTTTACATGAACATTTTTCACTTGGAGCAGTTATTCACACATTATCTCTCACACAATATTACTGTCCATCAACAACAGTGAAAAAAATATTTTGTCACACTACAGCTGCTTGAAGAGCTCTTTTTATGGAACCAAAACAGCGCAATATAACATTATAAAGTGCACATCTAAGGTAAACTAGTACTCAGCCTATAATGGATTTAAGCAATGGTTGCATACTTTGTTTTTCTCAAATTTGCTTTGAACACAGCAGTCAGGCTATGCTGATTGTGTTGTTCCTTCTTGCTCGGAAGTCTCTCTACAGTTTTGTGTCAACATCATTTCGGATGCTTGTAATGGAGGCTCTCGGTGGCAATCCGTAGTGGAGTTGTTCAGTTAATTCCGTTTTTCACGGCCCCCTGAATAGGGATTGTCGGTCAGTATATAAGGATCTCTCGTTCTGTACTTTTTGATCATTTATTGGAGCACTTTGCAGCAGAAGTAGTAGTAGTAGTAGTTGTAACAGAAGTATCAGAAGCAGGTAATAACCTAAACTACACATAAATGCAGTAAAAAATTTATATATCTTTCTGCATTACAATGTAAATATGTATATAATTGACATTAATACCTTTATTTAACAATACGTTTAATAAATAATTTAATCAACCCTGATTTCACTATGTATCATTATCGTCATCATTATTCATTGTTTTAAACGTAAGAAACCATACAACACAAACATATCAAGTCGAATCGAACAAAAGAACTACAAGTCCCAATAGTCAATCCCGGAAGTGGAGCGCCGGCATGATTAATTTAACCCCAGCTGCAACGCAATTTACTTCGTTTAAACGTCAGATTGCAGACGGACAAACATGACAACTATGCAAAAATGAGCTAAATAAAGACAGCCCTGTTCTAGCAACATTTTAGCCCACGCTGTTTAAATTGCCGATTGCGAACGGTAACTGACTGTGATTGCATCGCGATGCGGCAAACAAATCACAGCGGACACAATGCAAAGCAGACAAAGCAACCGATCATGACCGAATCTAAAAGCTAACTTTACACATCTGACTTGATAAGAAGCACACACGCGTAGCTTAACATTGAGCCATGCCGACGACGAAGTGAGTGTATTCACTCACGAAACAAAACGCTATTTAGACATCGCGCGAACGGTCACCTGTCAGTGGCAGCCCCGCCCCTCTTAAAGCGGCAGGTCAATCCAACAGGAGTCGTTCGATGCAATGCGAATTATTTCATCTTGAGTGGAGCGGTGGACAATGTTGACAGACTTGCATGCAGTAGCCATATATTTAGCTATGGCTTCAGCAAATTTGTTCTTCGTCGTGTCATCCATTTTCTTCTCTTTGAAATGATCCATAGCTGTCTGTCTGAGACGAGGGGGCGGAGTACTCACGTCAGCGGTGTGCTTGGCCATTAAGTGGTATTTCAGACTCGATGCTATGATGATAGCTCAGTTTACGACTGCAAAACATACAGGTAACTTTGGTCTTGTCATTGGAACAATCTGGCAACTTTTTAAAAGTAAATTTTCCATTCACTATTTAAGTATCCGTTTTCAGTGTCTCACGCTGCCGTGGCTGGCAAAACAAACGTGCGTGGACCTGTGCAGCGCGCATGATGTTTTGTTTCTGGGTTATTTATAGAGCAACGTAACATCCGCTGTGACGTCTGCCACGTTAATCTCGCGAGAAAAATTTTGATCCCGATAAAATTCTTTTAAATTAATGCCAATAAAAACGCGCTAAACTGACAGCTCTAATATATATATATATATATATATATATATATATATATATATATATATATATACACATATATATATATACATATATATATAGGGCGGCCCGGTAGTCAAGTGGTTAGCACGTCGGTTTCACAGTGCAGAGGTACCGGGTTCGATTCCAGCTCCGGCCTCCTGTGTGGAGTTTGCATGTTCTCCCGGGCTTGCGTGGGTTTTCTCCGGTGCTCCGGTTTCCTCCCACATTCCAAAGACATGCATGGCAGGCTGATTGTGCACTCTAAATTGTCCCTAGGTGTGAGTGTGAGCGTGGATGGTTGTTCGTCTCTGTGTGCCCTGCGATTGGCTGGCAACCGATTCAGGGTGTCCCCGCCTACTTCCGGAGACAGCTGGGATAGGCTCCAGCACCCCAGCGACCCTAGTGAGGATCAAGCGGATCGGAAGATGAATGAATGAATGAATATATATATATATATATATATATATATATATATATATATATATATATATATATATATATATATATATATTTTTTTTTTTCTTTTTACGTCATATCGTCATCCACAGAGTTTGAAAAAAACAAACATGCCCATTTTGACAAATAAAGTAGTTGAAAGTGCAGATATCTGTGTTGATATGTCGACGAGAAACTTCGCCACAAGTGCAGATGCCTGAAAAATCCACTTGATGGGAGGAACCGAGGACTTGGCGTTTTTGACTTTCCCACACAACAAAAGCATGTTCAACGTGCATTTGTAAGAATTGGCGGACCGTTGACACAATGTTGACGATTGGGCTCCCGGCAAGCGGGTCAACCAGAAAAGGAGGATGTCGGCGAGACGGATTTACAAATTCAAATCAAGTGGCAGCTCTCCAAAGCTTCCCTTCCCGCCTTATGTGCTGCCATTCCGAGGGCTGGTGTGTCACATGAAAATGAAAAACACACACTCGATGAATGGACTTTTGCAGAGGCCACACGCCACCATGGCGCGTTTTGATGTTTATGGATTGCCTGTAATTGCACTGTCAAAAGGCTTTGTGGCGATTGGAAGCAGGAAATGCAAACAACCCCCACCCGACCCTGCCGAGTTTCACACATAGGGAGGCACCGACTGATGCACATACAGTCGAATCTCATTTCAATGTACCCTGTTTATGCTTTCACCGCTATTTCCTGATTTCACGTCGTTCATTTTCCATGGACTCATTTTGCTTACAACAAACACCTTAATCATATCAATGTCGGATTTTTCCCACAAAATGGTAAAAATTGTGTGTCTTCGTTGCAATGAACCGTGGGAAGCTAACTGCCGCCACGACCTTGCTTATGAAGAAAATGTACTCAACTCCCAACTCAACTGTATTGCTAGAGCACTTTCAACCAGCCATCGCTGCATACAAATGCTGTACACGCTAACATATATACAACAATAAAGCAATAAATCAGTACAGCGCGGGATTCCCCTCCTTTGCTTTGCAACCCTACCGATCGACTCGCACATTGGTGTACTTCCGGAGGCACGGCCTGAACACATGTTACAATACAATACAATACATGCTGATTTATATAGCGCTGTCACAACAGCGGAAGCTGTAACAAAGCGCTTAACAAAAAAGTTAACATAAAGTAAAATAATAAACACAACACATAACATAAAACACGGACAGTCGTGCAGTCCTAACCACTTTTCCCCTCATACGCTTTGTTGTCAAAGCAGTTTGAGATGAAAGAGGAGAGAATCAGTGTCCTTTCACCAGGGAATCAGAGACGTCATGCTCAAAATGTGCACACCTCGGCTACAAGCTAAGTTTCAAAGTCAACAAGAAGCTGTAGCATCCATTGACGAAAAAAGAGATTGGTTCACTTCTCCTGTCCCATGCAAATCGATTCCAATTCCAAGCGGTAACTCTCAGTTCCAAATGCGCATCGGCGTTCTGCGCCGACGCTCCTCATACTCAACTTCAGCAGACATCCATCCAGCCGCACCAACGCAGACTGTCCAACAGCGCCGACATCTCCTCTGAACAAAACAGGGCTGTGAAAAATGCTGCCCATTACAGGCGCAAAAAACACAAGCGCCCCGGGGCTGTCCAGCCCGACAGTCAATGGCGCCGACATTCCTCCCAATCAAAATCTGTGCTAGTACAGGCGTGCTGCCGAGAAGGCGCAACCACCAAGCACAGATTCTTCTCCTTTGACGAATGTCGTGGCCAAAAAACGCTGAAAACCGTCCACATCAGGTCCACACGACGAAACAACAAACATGTGACAAAACAAAAAGACAAAAACAACAAAAAAGAAAAAAAGCAAGGCTCTTGAAGAGCACTTGCTGAAGGCTGCCTACACGGGCGCCATCTTGGAAAGAAAAAAAAAATGTTCTGAGAACCCGTCTGATAAACGGAAGCAAATCTCGCTTGAACTTGTCTCTCACTTTGGAAAGGGAGTCTCCCGGGTGAATCTCAGCCAAGACTTCTAATTGGCAAAGTCAAACATTTCGACAATCATCCATAAAATGGCAACACAATCATGGCACACTTCGAGGCCAACAGATTGAAAGACGATGGTGAAGGGCTTCGGGGCGCGGCACCTCCTGACCTGGAGAAGAGGCACTTTTCATTTGCTGACTGGATGTTTTCTTTGCTCTGTACACACGTATTTGAAATTGAGATGTGTATCCTATCTTTCACGTTCATGTTTTTACATCTATAGATGTTCATACTGTATTGTACATCCTATTTGGCGGCCATTTTATCGGAAATGGTTACAACAAACGTAAAGATCCGTGATATCGATCCAGCTACGTTGTCAGGTTCGACAGTTCCTTGAAAATGAATGAATAAATACTTTCACATGGACAATGAAATCGGATGGTTTCAAGCAAGAAAGTGACTTGCCGCTGATATTTCTATCCGCTTTTATTGATATAATTTGCAAATGACACCGTCCTCGTCTCTTGTGGTTAGGATGTGCCGGCGCCGAGATTGTGGCTTATTGATGAACAACAGGGCCATGCAGATGGGGAAAAATGGATTCTACGACTTGAACAATTGGAGGATGATTAAAATGTCCGCAGAGGGAAATCAACCCGAATTCGCAGAATGTAACGAAAAAAAACCCCAGTGCCGTTCTAAAAGCGATCCGTACATTGAATGCCGACGCTGTCGCACGTGTCCCGGATGGTTCTACCCTCCTTAACGGGAGGCAAAAAGAGCAGCCGTCAGTGCGGGTGGCCGGGATGATCGATAGCCGACTCCACCAGGACGCCGAGGCCACTTCGAGATGGGGAACCGTCACGTGGCAACAGAATTTACACCATTCATCCTCGCGCGTCTCCAAAAGCCTCCGTGTCAGCGTGACAATCTCCACCGAGTCATTGTTACGACCCCCGTGGGAGGCAAGATCTTCCACATAAAAACAAAACCAAAACAAATAGGAAGCGCAACACAGGCCGGGCTCCCGACGGGGACACTTTGAAATGGATTACCTGTCTTTAAACACCCACACTCCTTCATCGAGGACTCTCGCTCTCCATTTCAACATCTCCAGCCTCCTAATCCAAATTATAAATCCCAACAGGAGGGGGAAAGACAGGACCCACAGGGGACAGCTTTCATGTCAAGAAGAAGGAGCGGCATGTAGCTGACTTGACTAAAAATATACCGAGCAAGGCTTTTTTCTTTTTTTTGTTGTGGGGGTGGGGGGGTCTTCACTTCCTACTGTCTTACTTTCCACCTTGACTCTGACGACAATGACTTAAGTATGTGGTATGGTAGGAGGCTTCAGCAGACCTCCTGGTGCCTTCAAAATCAATACGTGCTGTGTTGGACGGTCCATGGCTGCCAAACCCCACCAAGCCAATGACATAAAAAAAAAAAAAAATTAATTAAAATTACAAAATAACATCATACAGTTTCATCATCTTGTCCGTTTTTACGTCCCAGTAAACTCGTGAAACGTCATCAGTCAGGGCATTCAACAGTTCATCTACGATGCCCGACAAAGACGCGACGTCATCTTTACTGGACGTCTCTGTAAAATGGAGAGAAATAAAAGCATCGCCTCATTTCCCCATCAGGGTTTCACCGCCTCCGGCATCGCTCCTCCTGTCGATAGAAGATGATTTTAAAAAAATGAGCCCCGACGGGTTAGATCATATTTACTTGCGCCGTCTTTGGCGTGTATCACCCACCGTCGTGATATCTGCCCGTTCGTGTCACATCATGGACGCGTTCAGTTAACACTAGAGGACGCATTTGTTTTTGTTATGTGAACAAGAACATAAAAAGAGCGAATTTATCAACAACAAAAATCTGAATTGGGCTTGACGATGCGCAGTGAGAACGTAGCCTGTCCGACCACGACGATCGAGCTGCCGGGATCAATACTCCTCGTTCATACTGCTTTCAATTCCGCGAAGAGCTCTGAAAGCCGCGGCAAATTCCGCCATCACGGAATCACGGATTCTCTTCTGCTAGCTTAAGCCGAGGATGCATTGGTTGGACACGTCTAAGGATTTGGCCGGGAAAATATCTCAAGTTGCATTTCGTGCTACCGTTGCAGAAATATGTCAGAGTTGGGGGGGTTGAGGCGGCAGGGGCGGTGGGGGGGGGGGTTCACAAGTACACAGCTGTTCCATTTTACAAAGACACGAGCGTTGTTAGCAAGTACATTCCTGAGTACGTTCTTAGGGTGACCGTACTTGGCGAGTTCACAGGACCAGACTTGGACTTCTCATTACTGAGGAACTCCAACTCGTAGCGCAAACGCAGTACTTCTGATCGAGGGGTGCAAGTAAAGTTTACGTGAAGATTGACCGATTATTATCATTCTTGGACAGTCCAGACGGATGGCTTTCCACTTGGTTGGTGGGTGGCCACCATCTTGCGACCGGGCTAATGATGCTAGAAAACTTGTCACAGAGAGTAGTTCTCATTTGCGGCGGTCATCTTTTTTTCCATCAGATCTGCCGCTGATTCCGGCCGATGCGCGACGTCGCAAGAGGTGCGGTATTCTGGCAAGTCCGCACCACACGGCCCTGCGCAATTGCCCTCGCTGGAATCAAAACAGCAAAATAAACGAGCCAACTCAACGACATTTAGTCATCTTGCTTTACGCGGCAGCTGCTGCCACGGATGCCTGGACGCGGGCTCGCCGGCGTCCCGTTATACTCGCCGGCGTAAAATCTCTCTTCCATGCGCCGTCATAAATCGGCGGGCCTTGATTAATGAAGTCGATTTCCAGCTATCAAGCTGGGTGCAAACTGCTCAATTATGCATCTTTGACTCTCCTTATATCATGTCCAGGTCGCGTCCTGCTACGCGCGTAGGAGGCCTCCAACGCAAGACACGAGTGAGCTATATTTGTCGGAGCGGTAACCTTTCGCCGTGGCGACAAATTAAAGCCAAGTGATTGGTGACTGCTGTCAATTTGGCCTTTGGTGAGGCCTTTGCTGGGGTTACGGCACAGATCTTGGCAGGGCACGTTAATATTCTGCGTTAATCAAAGCGCACGGCCATCATAAGACGAATTGCCACTCCAGTTCCAGCTCCTCAATCCTCAATCGGTGCTCGCTTTTACAAAGGCTCGGTTGTTTGGAGTGTGCGCCTTCTTGCACGAGGGATTTTTTTTTCCCTGCAATCCCATAATTCTTGATGGGTGTGACAGTCCAGTTCATGGCCATTAATTCTTTTTTTTTTGTGTTAGGGTTAATCTTTGCATGTGTGCGGGATTTCTGCCCTTGCTCTTTTCCGATTGGTGGCCCGCGTCCCCAACTTAGCTGACCAATTAGTGCAGGGGGGAGTGACCCAATTTGTGATTAGTTTCAGGTGCCCCGCCACCTGCAAAGATTAAACCACCACTTTGAAAAGTTGTTTTCAGCCGAGGGGGGGGGGGGGGTATGTCATATGCTTGACTCGGTGGTAGTCAATACCCGGGGCTGGCTGTGTCGTGTATATTGCCTTGTTGTGTTTGTCAGCCCCAATCCTTCGTGTGTCCAGGGCACCTCTGCCTCTCCATTAGTGCAGCCAAATCAATTCTTTGCCATCATCCATCCATTCTCAACTCAACTCAAGTGTATTTCTTGAGGACTTTAAAGCAACCACCGCTGTATACAAAGTGCATGAAGCAAAAAGAATCCATACGACATAAAATAAAACAATCCTGAATAGGGACGACGGCAGAAAGCACAAAAACAGTCTGGTCTGCAGACCTGAGGCAGCGGGCAGGAGCTCAGACAGGTAAGGTGGGGTCAGACCATTTCAAGATTTGAAAACAAATCATAGGATCTTCAAAAGAACTTGAAAATGAGTCAGTGAAGGGATGCCAGAGTAAGAGTTTTGCGCTCCCTCTTATGAGTCAAGAGGCAACTAGCAGCATTCTGGACCAACTGGAGACGCTTCATGGAGGATTGGATGACGACATTATTCACTTGCGTGTTTAGGAAAATCCGCCAGAAGTAGTTTCGGTTCATTTTGGTCAATTTATTCAGGTTGCACAAACGTGGTAGGATTTACGAGTGTTGACCACGCCCCCCATCCCCCCACACACACTCCCATTGTTAGTATTCGTTTGGGTCCAAACCATGACAGCACACCAGTTTTTGCGCCTGCGCAATTCCCACACTTACGGTAAGCCCTTCCTTAGTTGCCATCATGTGGAAGGGTGTAACTACGGGTTCAAAAGCCTCACACAGGCGTTGGTTGGCTTTGAAAAAGGAAACGAACACCTTGGTGGGGCGCAGTTCAGAAAACACATCCTTCGTTTTTCTTTTGGAGCCGCTCAAAAAGGAAATCCTGCCGATTCCTTTCTCCCCCTTGTTATCTATAAAAATGTAATCTTCACATTTTTTCCCCATGAACGACAACAAAATGAGGAGCCAATTCCTCGGGGCCTTGCGCATCAGCCAAATACATATAAACGCAAATACAGGGTTGGCTTGATTGCCAGGAAAAGAATTGATGCCGACGCGATGAATTCTAATGAGTTCGGCTATCGCCAGACATGGCCTCGCACGCCACCCGAGTTTACAATTACCCGTCTCGTTAGGATGGTGGAAAAGGCTCGTAAATATGGATGTTTTAGGTGCGGCTCAGTCACCAGTAAATGTTGCAGCATCTCCAAGAAGCCGATGTATAATTGCTATGAAAAGCCATGGGCGGTGGCAAATTCATGTACGTTACCGAGGGTGCAGTGTTTTCGTCCCTCTGCAGAGAGCGCTGGAGAAGATGAAAAGGGAAGACCAAGCGGAAAAGCCATCAATTCTCCGTCATTAAATGACCGAGGCACCACACGTGTTTTTTTTTTTTTTTTTAACATAGGGCATGACCAATCGATGCAGTAAAATAGGTGGATCCATCGATGGCGCCTTCATCCTCGGACTCTTGATCGGCGCCGCTCACTGACATCCGCGTTTTACATGCGCCGAATATCAGATGACAATATTTAAACGTGTGAACATGAGACGATTTGTTCCTGCACGTCCGCGTCTCCCGTTCGCTCTGGGAGGCGGCCACTGTGGTTGCAGATGATTCCCTGGTGTGCACTGTAGCAGGTGGGCGGATGGACGAAACAAAAGATCAAATCAATAGTTTCAGCCACAACTTTAATTGGGCAGTGGGAGCCAGGATTTATTTATTTATTTATTTTTTTACTGGGGGACTCGGTCAAAGTCAAGGTTTTAATATAGTGTCAGCCTCTTGGGGTACAGCGTTCCAACACACCTCGGTGCAGCCCCATTTGTGACCAGGCTGAGCAAGTTGTGTTGCTTTCAGGAGCAAACCGTCATCGGCAAACAACACGGCATGTAATGAAGTCGCAGTAGCCGAATTAAGCAGCTTAAGGGATCAGAGTTTTGCCTTCTGTGGCGCGTGGAAACAAAAGCCAGAAGATTTTAAAACTAAATTGGAGATTTTCCTCCTCACTTCAAATGTAATGCGCTTCAAATGCGCCCTGCTAATTTCTCTCTTTTTGTTTTAATGTATGTACCTGAAAAGGCTTGGATCATTCGGCAAAATGAAGGCAAACGCATCAGGCTAAGGTGGCTCAGGTGTCCCAATTTCCAGATGAATATGCTCCAAATATAATACAAAGGATCCAAGATGAAAAAGAGGAGAACATCAACATCCTGAAAGACTGAAAATTTGAGGATTAACCCGGAAAATGTTCACGTAATTGAAGTTTGTAATCACCGTGACAAATTGGTCGAAAGCGTGGTAGACACAGCTCAGCTAAATTTATGCAATTCTCGAGTAAAGACAGCAAAGTTTCTCAAAGATGATCCTGAGCGATTATCCTGCGGTGTGTGACGTGTGAAGGATAATTTTATTTGATTTTTTTTCCCACTGGCAAATCACTAATGCCGGTTCAATATTTCTCATCACAAACATTGTACGTGCCGGCACACCGAGTGTTGCCAAGCCGCCAACTTGGTGAAGCGGGAAGCTCACTCAAGCGACAACGCAAATAGAGAAACAAGCTGTTCTCTCGGGTCATCCAACATGTTAAGCTAACCAGCTAACAGCTAGCCTAGCTTTTTCATCTTTTTTTCTAGTACTCATACTCGCTGTATTTTACAGCAGTCTGGACAGATTTGTTGGGGGCTTAAAATCCAAAGCCTCTATTTGAGTATCTGGGAGGGATTTTTCTTATTTAAAAAAAAAAAAAACAATTTAATGGCATTGTGAAAGAAAGCTATCCCCTTTAGCTTTCCTAGCCGAAACTTCTCTCCTGCCCACACACATGCAGGAAACAAATTTTTTGTGTTCCCCCCCGCCAAAAAACCCAACAAAAAAACAAAAAACAATTGTTTCCCATCAACTTGCCTTCCATGAGTCTCGCTTAGGGTTTGATTTAGATTGGTTTCATGCCAGCCGCTCACTAGCTAGAACCAGAGGTCCTCGCCGTCGATCCTTTTTTTTTTTTTTTTTTTTTTTTTCCTTTGGGAAACGATGTGTGGGCAAGTAAGCCGGTGAAGCCTTTTATATATTTGTTTTTTTTCTGGCTTCATAAATAACCCGTTTGTCTTCATCCATCAAGGTTGTGGATGTAGAAAAGGCAACGTTTGCAGCAGGCAGCAGCTGATTGTGAGACGAGCGTCTGCGCTATCTTGATGGATACGCTTGCTCTTTGAGCGGGATCTGGACGGCGACAGAACTGTTCTGTCGGCCCGGTGCCACAATCTGTCATACCATTAACTGCCTATTTCGCTTCAGCGGATGGGCCGGATTCAAAGAGTGCAGCCGCCCTGAGATCGGTCCAAGATATTTGGAAATGTTCAGTTCCCACTGAAGAAAAAAAGTGCATCCTGCATTATTGGGGCTAAAATAGGTTCCTACTGCCTCATGAATTCACATTTGGAAAAGAAGTAACTGGGCTTTTTCAAGCTTTTTGGGTCCATTTTTCCCAAGGACCCCATCATCATCTTAAAGTTTTTATTTTTGGAAAATTCCAAGCTTTGTATTCTTCGTACTAGAAAGGAACTTCAACTAAATTAAATAAATCAAAGAAAATATTTATCTATCATCACTGGGTGATACACTGTCATGATTCTGTTTGTGATCATCAGGTGGCACTGTAGGGCTCCCCCTGCAGCCGCACACCTGTTGGTCATTATGTAAAGGACTCCCTCCCGACCACTCAGTGTCGGGTTATTGTTGTTTGTGTGTTTGCTGCTGTCATGTTTGTTCTGGTCATGTTTCGGTTATTGATAGTTTTTGTTTCAGTCATGGTTTTTTTGATACTTTGGCTTCGTTTTGTTTTCAGGACTTTGTTTGTTTAGGATTTTTAGTTTTCTCTGTTTTAATACAATTTGTCAAGTACACCCTGCTCCTCTCTCTTGCCTGCTTTTTGGGGTCCACCACCACCTCGCTACGTGACAGACATGGCTCATTCAGCAAAATTAACACGTGAGTCAGATTTTGCATGTACTACACGTTTATAAAAACGTTACTGTTGTAGAAAACTGATTTGCGTGCCAAATGCGGTAGGAAACCAGAGTACCCGGAGAAAACCCACGCAGGCAACGGGGAAAACATGCAAATACCACACAGGAGGGCCGGGCCGGATTCAAACTCTACACCTCTGGCACTTTGAGGCGGACATCAGAATCAGAACCAGAATCAGATTGATTGGAAGTATGGAAAACACACAAGGAATTGACTTTCCTCGTTCCGACCCCCAGAGGAACATAAACCAAACAATGACCAACAGAGGGCGGCAACAGGAAGCCTGGCAGTTCGCCGTTAAGTGCTGCGATATCGAAGATGTGAAAAGAAAACACAAAGAACAATCGAAAACATGCTAACCGGTCCACCACTGTGGTTGGTGCCCGAGGTTATTTTTATTGATTGTTTTTCATATCAGTTTAGTTTTATTCTTCTTTTGCTTTTTCAGTTTCTGGGTGCTCTAAAGCCAAATTTCAAGTTGAGTTTTCAAGGATTCAAGGACTATTTATTGTCCCCCCCGCCCCCAACACACATTAGAACATGATATGGCATGCCATATGATACAGCTAGCCCAGAAAATCCCAAGACTTGGGAAAATAAAAAGAGCACAACACAACAAGATCGAATAAACACGCTAAAGAGATAAGAGAGAGGCTTCCGCGCGCTTTGAATGTGAGCAAAGGCAAAGCAAAGGCGCGGATGTGGTGGAATGAAAATGCCTTCAGCTTCACATACTGCCAAGGTCATTTTGTACTTGACCAAAAGAAGAGAGTGTGCACGGGCAGCGAGCGTCATGATCCTTTCGAGTACTTCGGTTTAGAGAGTTGAACAAATGCTCACTTTTGACATCAATGACGACTCATTTTTGTCACTTTGCGAGGTGGTGGTGGACCCCAAAAAGCAGGCAAGAGGGAGGAGCAGGGTGTACTTGACAAATTGTATTAAAACACAGAGCAAACTAAATCCAACACAAAAAAGTCCAAAGTATCAAACAAAAAAACATCACTGAAGCAAAAACTAACCATGACCAAAACATGACTGAAAACAAAGATGACAGTAGCAAACACAAAAAGCAACAATGACCCGACAATGAGTGGTTGGGCGGGAGTCCTTTTAAACTATGAATTACATAACGACCAACAGGTGTGCAGCTGCAGGGGGAGCCCTACAGTGCCACCTGTTGGTCACAAACAGAATCATGACAATTTTTCTTTGTGATTTCAACGTCAATCAAAAATCATCCCCCAGCCCGAGGAGCTGCCGAAGCTAACGGATCGAGTTTACAAAAGCAGCCATGTTGCCATTTGTTTTAGTGTCTTTTATGACCACTTGAAAAAAACAAACAACTCAGAGGTACAAAACATCATTTTCACATCATTTTGTTTCGGACAATAAAGGAGCCTTTGGAAAGCAATGACTGAGTCAGTCGCACAATGACGATCAGAGCTCATTTTTGAAAACCAAGGACACAACATGAATGATGGCGAATGATGTCGTGGCCTACCGAGTTGCCGTCCGATGAGCCCGGTTTGAGAAAGGCGGTCGTCAAGTAGGAACCGAGAGGCACGGATCGCTTGAGAAGACGAGCGATTTGGGAATGATATCAAGTCTTCAAGTCAACGCGAGGAGACTCCAAACTTCAGCGCTTCGCGGACGTCTCCCATGTTTGCGGAATACATGCGGTGAACGGAATACCTCCAGGCTACAAAAGCGGCATCGAACAAACGACCTCGCACGGGAAAGCCAAAGGACAGGTTATCGCGTCCCTGCGATCCGCCGGAGCGAAAGCTGTAAAAACCCACTTCGATTTACCATGCGATCATCCTGGGAGCTCGTTTACGCAAACAAATGCGAAGCGGCATCCGAGGAGCCGCTAATGGCCGGCGCTCGTGTGGGCCCCACATGGGTCAAATCAATGCAGCGCTTTCGCTTTCAACAATCTTCTCATGGATTGCCAAGAGTTCTCCCATGTCGCCCAATTTGCAAGTTGGGAGATTTTTTTTTTGCACACGCTTTTCAGATTCTTTCTCATCCTAAAATGCCTCTGCGATAGATCAATGAGAGAGGAGGGGGAAACTTCAGTGAATTGCCGCTCGATGCCTTTCACGGCGACTCAAATCATGAATCGTCGGCTCTTCGCAAGCATTCGACATGATTTGCCAGTGGTGCCCAACTTTTCCTTTGTGTCACGGACCCGTCGAGACAAGAACATGCTTTTCGAGGCCCAGCAACCATTTTTCCCCCCATTGCTTTTGTATTGCCAGTTTTAAAGCACGGCGACTGACAACAAAAATAGTTTAACATTTTATGACCATAGATTTTCTGTTTCTTAATTTCAAACAGTGTTATGCTACTGCACAACAAATGTAGAATAGAATAAAATATAAATATATTTATATATTATATACTATATTATATTACATTATATTTTTTATATATATATATTAGAGCTGTCAAACGATTAAAAATTTTAATCTAATTAAAAACTCAACTGTCATAATTAACTCAAATTAACTAAAAATTAATCATGATTGCTCACTCATTTTTTATCGTTTCTGAATTTCCTTTTATATTTTTTGTCCTATTTTCCCCCATTTTAATGCTCTCATCAACATGGAATCATGAATCAGTTTTCTATGTGCAAAATGCAAATATTTACTGAAATAACAATTTTGATTTTCAATTTTACATGAACATTTTTCACTTAGAGCAGTTATTCACACATTATCTCTCACACAATATTACTGTCCATCAACAACAGTGAAAACAATATTTTGTCACACAACAGCTGCTTGAACAGCTCTTTTAGGGAATCAAAACAGCGCAATATAACATTATAAAGTGCACATCTAAGGTAAACTAGTACTCAGCCTATAATGGATTTAAGCCATGGTTGCATACTTCGTTTTTCTCAAATTTGCTTTGAACACAGCAGTCAGGCTATGCTGATTCTGTTGGTCCTTCTTGCTCGGAAGTCTCTCTACGGTTTTGTGTCGACATCATTTCGGATTCTTGTAATGGAGGCTCTCGCTGGCAATCAGTAATGGTTGTTCAGTTAGGGATTGTCGGTCAGCATAGAAGGATCTCTCGTTCTGTACTTTTTGGATCATTTATTGGAGCACTTTGCAGCAGAAGTAGGAGTAGTAGTAGTTGTAACAGAAGTATCAGAAGCAGGTAATAACCTAAACTACACATAAATGCAGTAAAAAATTAATATATCTATCTTTCTGCATCGCAATGTAAATATGTATATAACTGACATTAATGAATACCTTTATCTAACAATACGTTTAATAAATAATGTAATCAACCCTGATTTCACTATGTATCATTATTGTCATCATTATTCATTGTTTTAAACGTAAGAAACCATTCAACACAAACATAAAGTCGAATCGAACAAAAGAACTACAAGTCCCAATACTCAATCCCGGAAGTGGAGCGCCGGCATGAACATATCAAGTCGAATCGAACAAAAGAACTACAAGTCCCAAAGGTCCAACTCGGAAGTGGAGCGCCGGCTGCAACGCAATTTACTTCTTTAAACGTCAGATTGCAGACGGACAAACATGACAACTATGCACAAATGAGCTAAATAAAGACACCCCTGTTCTAGCAACATTTTAGCCCACGCTGTTTAAATTGCCGATTGCTTCAGCAACTTTGTTCTTTGTCGTGTCATCCATTTTCTTCGCTTTGAAATGATCCATAGCCGTCTGTCTGAGAAGAGGGGGGCGGACTACTCACGTCAGCAGTGTGCTTGGCCATTAATTAAGTGGTATTTCAGACTCGACGTGCTATGATGATAGCTCAGTTTACGACTGCAAAACATCCAGGTCATTTTGGTCTTGTCAGTGGAACAATCTGGCAACTTTTTTAAAGTAAACTTTCCATTCATAAACTATTTAAATATCCGTTTTCGGTGTCTCGCGCTGCCGTGGCTGGCAAAACAAACGTGCGTGGACTTGTGCAGCGCGCTTGATGTTTTGTTTCTGGTTTATTTATAGAGCAACGTAACATCCGTTGTGACGTCTGCCACGTTAATCTCGCGAGAAAATTTTGGATCCCGATAAAATTCATTTAAATTAATGTCGATAAAAACGCGCTAAACTGACAGCTCTAATATATATATATATATATATATATATATTAGTCAAACGATTAAAATATTTAATCTAATTAAAAAAAAATCATAATTACACATTTTTTATCGTTTCTGAATTTCCTTTATATTTTTTGTCCTATTTTCCCCCATTTTAATGCTCTCATCCACATGGAAACATGAATCAGTTTTCTATGTGCAAAATGCAAATATTTACTGAAATAACAATTTCGATTTTCATTTTTCACTTGGAGCAGTTATTCACACATTATCTCTCACACAATATTACTGTCCATCAACAACAGTGAAAAAAATATTTTTTCACACTACAGCTGCTTGAACAGCTCTTTTTATGGAACCAAAACAGCGCAATATAACATTATAAAGTGCACATCGAAGGTAAACTAGTACTCAGCCTATAATGGATTTAAGCAATGGTTGCATACTTTGTTTTTCTCAAATTTGCTTTGAACACAGCAGTCAGGCTATGCTGATTCTGTTGATCCTTCTTGCTCGGAAGTCTCTCTACGGTTTTGTGTCAACATCATTTCGGATGCTTTTAATGGAGGCTCTCGCTGGCAATCCGTAATGGAGTTGTTCAGTTAATTCCGTTTTTCACGGCCCCCTGAATAGGGATTGTTGGTCAGCATGGAAGGATCTCTCGTTCTGTACTTTTTTGATCATTTATTGGAGCACTTTGCAGCAGAAGTAGTAGTAGTAGTAGTTGTAACAGAAGTATCAGAAGCAGGTAATAACCTCAACTACACATACATGCAGTAAAAAATTAATATATCTATCTTTCTGCATCACAATGTAAATATGTATATAATTGACAATAATTAATACCTTTATTTAACAATACGTTTAATAAATAATGTAATCAACCCTGATTTCACTATGTATCATTATCGTCATCATTATTCATTGTTTTAAACGTAAGAAACCATACAACACAAACATATCAAGTCGAATCGAACAAAAGAACTACAAGTCCCAATAGTCAATCCCAGAAGTGGAGCGCCGGCATGATTAACCCCAGCTGCAACGCAATTTACTTCGTTTAAACGTCAGATTGAAAAGCTAACTTTACACATCTGACTAGATAAGAAGCACGCGGGTAGCTTAACATTGAGCCATGCCGACGACGAAGCGAGTGTATTCACTCACGAAACAAAACGCTATTTATACATCGCGCGAACGGTCACCTGTCAGTGGCAGCCCCGCCCTTCTTAAAGCGGCAGGTCAATCCAACAGGAGTCGTTCGATGCAATGCGAATGATTTCAGCCTGAGTGGAGCTGTGGACAATGTTGACAGGCTTGCATGCAGTAGCCATATATTTAGCTACGGCTTCAGCAAATTTGTTCTTCGTCGTGTCATCCATTTTCGTCGCTTTGAAATGATCCATAGCTGTCTGTCTGAGACGAGGGGGCGGAGTACTCACGTCAGCTGTGTGCTTGGCCTTTAAGTGGTATTTCAGACTCGACGTGCTATGATGATAGCTCAGTTTACGACTGCAAAACATACAGGTAACTTTGGTCTTGTCAGTGGAACAATCTGGCAACTTTTTAAAAGTAAACTTTCCATTCATAAACTATTTAAGTATCCGTTTTCGGTGTCTCGTGCTGCCGTGCTGGCAAAACAAACGTGCGTGGACCTGTGCAGTGCGCTTGATGTTTTGTTTCTGGTTTATTTATAGAGCAACGTCACATCCGCTGTGACGTCTGCCGCGTTAATCTCGCGAGAAAATTTTTGATCCCGATAATATTCATTTAAATTAATGCCGATAAAAACGCGCTAAACTGACAGCTCTAATATATATAAAAAAATCCTCATCTCACCCCTCGGGTGGTGTCCGTCCCCCATTCAGCTCGGGTCCTCTACCAGAGGCCAGGAAGCTTGAGGGTTCTGCGCAGTATCCTTGCTGTTCCCAGCACTGCACATTTCTGGACTGAGATGTCTGATGTTGTTCCCGGGATCTGTTGCAACCACTCAACTAGTTTGGGGGTCACTGCCCCGAGTGCTCCGACCACCACAGGCACGACTGTCACCTTTACCTTCCAGGCTCTCTCCAGCTCCTCTCTGAGCCCTTGGTATTTCTCGAGTTTCTCGTGTTCCTTCTTTCTGATGTTTCCATCACTTGGGACCGCTACATCCACTACAACGGCTTTCTTCTGCCCTTTATCAATGATCACGATATCCGGTTGGTTCGCCATTACCATCTTGTCAGTCTGGATCTGGAAGTCCCACAGGATCTTCGCTCGGTCATTCTCCACCACCTTGGGAGGTGTTTCCCATTTTGACCTTGGGGTTTCCAGTCCATACTCGGCACAGATGTTTCGGTAGACTATGCCAGCCACCTGGTTATGGCGTTCCATGTAGGCTTTCCTTCCAGCATTTTACACCCTGCAGTTATGTGTTGGATCGTCTCGGTGCCTCTTTGCACAACCTACACCTTGGGTCTTGTCTGGTGTGGTATATCTGGGCCTCAATGGCTCTGGTGCTCAGGGCCTGCTCCTGAGCAGCCAGGATGAGTGCCTCTGTGCTGTCCTTCAGGCCAGCCCTCTCTAGCCACTGATAGGACTTCTTGAGATCAGCCACTTCACTTATGGTCCGTGGTACATCCCGTGTAGGGGCTTGTCCTCCCATGATGGTCCCTCTTCCAGCACCTCATCCTCTGTTCCCCATTGTCTGAGACATTCTCTGAGTACATCATCCGTTGGAGCCTTCTCCTTGATGTATTCGTGGAGCTTGGATGTTTCATCCTGGACAGTGGCTCTCACACTCACTAGTCCCCGGCCTCCTTCCTTTCGCATTGTGTACAGTCTCAGGGTGCTGGATTTGGGATGGAACCCTCCATGCATGGTTAGGAGCTTTCGGGTCTTAACATCCGTGGTCTGAATCTCTTCCTTTGGCCACCTGATTATTCCTGCAGGCTATCTGATCACTGGCAGGGCATAGCTGTTTATTGCCCGGGTCTTATTCTTGCCATTGAGCTGGCTTCTTAGGACTTGCCTCACCCGCTGGAGGTATTTGGCCGTAGCCGCTTTCCTTGTTGCCAGTTCGAGGTTGCCATTGGCTTGTGGTATACCGAGGTACTTATAGCTGTCCTCAATGTCTGCTATTGTTCCTTCAGGGAGTGAGACCCCTTCAGTGCGGACTACCTTTCCTCTCTTAGTCACCATCCGACTACATTTCTCAAGCCCGAATGACATCCCGATGTCGCTGCTGTAGATCCTGGTTGTGTGGATCAGGAGTCTATGTCCCTTTCGCTCTTAGCATACAGCTTTATGTCATCCATGTAGAGGAGGTGACTGATCGTAGCTCCATTTTTGAGGCGGTATCCGTAGCCTGTTTTGGTGATTACTTGGCTTAGGGGTTCAGTCCTATGCAGAACAGCAGTGGGAGAGTGCATCACCTTGGTATATGCCACATTTGATGGACACTTGGGTAAGTGGCTTGCCATTGGCTTCAAGTGTGGTTTTCCACATCCTCATCGAGTTCGCAACGAAGGCTCTTAGGGTCCTGTTCACCTTATACAACTCCAAGCATTCAGTGATCCATGTATGTGGCATCGAGTCGTAGGCTTTCTTGTAATCAATCCAGGCTGTGCACAGGTTGGTATGTCGGGACCTGCAGTCTTGTGCGACTGTTCTGTCAACCGGGAGCTGATGTTTGGCTCCTCTGGTATCTCTACCAATGCCCTTCTGTGCTTCGCTCATGTATTGATCCATGTGTCCACTTATCTTAGCCGCAATGATGCCTGACATGAGCTTCCATGTTGTGGAGAGACAGGTTATTGGCCGATAGTTGGATGGGACTGTACCCTTTGAGGGATCCTTCATGATCAGGATCGTTCTCCCTTCAGTTAGCCATCCTGGGTGAGTCCCATCCTTCAGCAACTGGTTCATTTGTGTTGCTAGGCGCTCATGGAGTGCTTTGAGTTTCTTTAGCCAGTAGGTGTGGACCATGTCCGGGCCTGGTGCTGTCCAGTTTTTCATATCTGAGACTCTTTCCTGTATGTCTGCCACTGTTATGGTAACTGGGTTCTGCTCAGGGAGGTTGCTGTGCTCCTCTCTCAGGGTCACCAGCCATTGTGCACTGCTGTTATGTGCAACCTCCTCTCCCATATTCCTTTCCAGTACCTTTCAGTTTCCAGTCTTGGTGGGTCAGCTCTGCTGTTAGGACCCTGCCACTGAGCGTACACTTTCGCAGGTTGTGTTGCGAACAGCCTGTTTATTCGCCTGGCCTCATTCTCTTTCGTGTACCTCTTTAGGCGACTGGACAAGGCTTGGAGCCTTTGTTTGGCAGTTTCGAGTGCTTCAGGTATGGTCATCTGGGTGTACCTCTCAGGTATCGGCCTTTTCATCACACCTCTCTGGGCCTCCGTCAATTGACTCACATCTTTCCTAGCCGCCTTGATCTTAGCCTCCAACCGTCTTTTCCATGGTGGGTAACGTGTCTCATAGTTGCTCCGATAGCCAAGGATTTCTAGGATCACTGATGCTGAAGCGTATATCAGCTCATTGGTTTCGGTGATCGTTGTGGTAGGAATCGCCCTCAGTGCTGCATTCACACTTTCCATGAGACTTTCAGGTGGTACTTCACATAGCCGTTGTAATCGGTTTCTAGGTTGCCCAGCTTTCATCCTCGCCATGATCTTAGCTTTCAGGTCAGTTGCTGCCTTGCTCAGCATTTCATTCATTGAGGCTGGCCTCCCAATCTCATCATCTGCATTCATTGGGGCTTGCCTCCCAATCTCTGGTATGACCTCCTCCTCTGATCTGGCAGCCTGGGGCCCTTCACCATGGAACCTGCGTTGTACCTCATCAATCTCAAGTTGTGACAGCAATTGCCGTTTGTGGATGTTGGAACACTGAGTTACTAGTTGTTTCGTGGTCAACCGTGACTGTGGGTTTCGAAGTAACCATTCAGCCTGCATTCTCTGCATGTAACCCCTCTGACTAGGGTTGCTTGAGTAGTAGCATTCCAACAGAGCCATGTTATCGCATCTCGCCCATCTCCGCTTTGTTCCAGTAGCCCATTTTTCGTCAAGGTGCTCTGGTCACCTGACGCAGACCTTGTTTGGCCGGGCGACCTCTGAGCCGGCATGTCATTCATTTTATTGTCTCTCATCATTGTATGAGGTAGGCATTAGCGTGAAGGATCTTGCCCAAGGACCCACACTGGATGGTGTTATGTGCTCATTTTTTTGCCCCAAGCGGGATTCGAACCACCGTCTCCCGTATGCCAAACCGATGCCTTACCAACTGAGCTATCCAGCCACCAGCGCACAGCACCTGGTATTCCCAGGCGGTCTCCCATTCAATTACTAACCAGACCCGACCCTGCTTAGCTTCCGAGATCGGACGAGATCGGGCGTTCTCAGGGTAGCATGGCCGTAAGCGATATATATATATATATATATATATATATATATATATATATATATATATATATATATATATATATATATATATATATATATATATATATATATATATATATATATATAAATAAAATAACACGACTCGGAAATGGACCAATCGGGATTCATAAATAGGCCCGATCATGTCAATATAATCATTTTTCAGTTCTGATCCGACAAACGGCGTTAGCAGCATGGCGACTTGCAAATTTGACGGATCAAATGAAGACACGATAGATTTGCTGCTTTCATGCGGAGGCTGTCGGCTAGTTATTAGCGATGGAATTTTTACTGCTGTCAAATGTCAAGAGGCTGTTGGGGTTTACCCAAACAGATGTGAAGGTGAAGCAATTTGACAGCAACGCGAAAGTAGATTGGCTCAGAAAGGGAAGACCACTCATCGCCTCCTGCAGACCTCCTCACGTATTATTAGCATCTTGAGATTTTGATGTAGTGGTGCTTTTCATTCCAAATTGCAACCATAATGACGCCACTCTATAACAATTTTGACTTCGGGGGAAAAAACAAAAAACAAAAATCAAAACTTTCTGAATCTTAAAATGAACAGATGCAAAAACGTGCTTCATGTTGCCCTTCCCCCGCCAGCAAGTTTTGGAATGCAACTTTCATCAGAGGTTTGCAGTAATTGGCTCGACTTGATTTCTCATGTGTTCAGAATACCCAGAAGCAGTTTTCTTCGCGGAGCGTGCAGGCAAACACTTGAGGGAGGGTCCTTGGTATCACCTGTCTGTTGCCCAGAAGGGACGGGGGTTCTGTTCACCCGCCAGAGGATCCGGCAAACCCGCGCTTCTCTGTACACCTCATAACTCACATACAGGCCTACGACTATAACTGTGATCCCAGCAGAGAACAACACGTCGCTTTCTCACGTCAGGCTTCTGTTCGGCCTCATTACAAGAGGCAGCAGAAGGTTCGAAATCTCCTGGGGTAGGAAGGCTTCTTCACTTTACTTTAGGTTGGTCCAGACAAAGATTCCTGATTTTTTTTTTTTTTTTTAAACAGGAACTTGAGTTTGCTTGAGATAAAATCAACACCGAAAAGATCGGCGATCGTAAATCTTGAACGGGTTCAACGTTTACAATGGTCAGCCCCAAGTGTTTTCTGAGCAGCAGATCAGGGAGGACAAATCTTACCCAACGCAGAACTCAGGATAATCCTTCAGACCTACTGGATGTAATAAGGCCTGAGCTAACGTTGATGGCTTCTCGTCAATCGGGATTTTAGCTATCTGTACCTTCATGATTTGAAATTCAGAAATTGGAAACGCCAAACCTTGAGACGTTCACGATTGTTTTCGTGTGACGACCTAAACCTTTGCTGATTTTGATTGGATAGGGCTGAAAAATCAGCCCAATTATCTGCACGTCTCGATCTATTTTTAATCTGGTGCTCGAGAGCTGGCCAACGCGAAACGCCGTTCAGTCTTTGCCAAGGAATCATTGGGCTTGAGAACAAAAAGTGTCGCGTCACAACTGCCGTGGAAGTCATAACTCGTTCTGCTGTCGCCCTTTTCCGTGGGGCTTACGCTCGTGCTAGTGCCCGGGTGAGCGCCATTTCTTTCTTTTCCTACCACCAAAATCGTCTCGAGCTCGGGGGACTTGAAACTGGGGCTTGCGCTGGCCCCAATTATTTGTTCAGCCAGACGCTGGCACCAACTACCTCAGGGGGCGGGGTTATCATGACGATCGCAGATGATTCTGATGGTGAAAAACGCTTACACACCATCAAACACGAACCAGCCCGAAAAGGATCATTTGAATCCGGGTATGATGGAGGAGGGCAACATGTAAAAAAGGTGGAATTGTAGCCATCGGCTAATATCTGATCATCTCTCATCAAGATCAAAATTGGCCGAAGCGTACAATAGCTAGAGTTGACAACAACAGAGGTCAAGTCATCACTTGACCCCTATCTTGAGACGTTATTCAGAGCCCAGTAAATATTTCTTCTTTTCTCCAAGATCAGGAGGGTGAAGAAGCCTTGGGGGGAGGGGGGGCATTGTATTTTCAGCATGGTCTGCACAGCTCAATCCCATTCTCAAAGCCCGAGGCTTAATCCCCTCACTGGCGGAAGGCGTTTGTTTGAGGCTAGCACTGGCCGCCGGCACCCGCCTCTCCGTCCTTGACATGCCCTTCCCAAGGCCCGGTGGCAGATGTTCACTCAGGATTGCTCTTCAAAAAAAAAAGCTGTCTTCCAAAGCCAGCCGTTCCTTTACACGGCCTTTTTATTCATATCGCCGCCGACAATCTCTTCAGTGAATCGGGCCGATGAAAGGCACGCTCGCCTTGATGATATTTGGACCTTTGCAACAAACGACAGATGACGATAGGCCAATTTGTTGTGCACGTCGCCGGAATTCTTTAATCTCTGGCCGCAAGGCATGTCAATATCACATCAGGGCCGTCGCCGACATCATAACGAGCGCTCGGACAAGGGCGGGCGGCCATGAATCTCAACGCTGCCAATCCCAGCTGGCAAACACGATGGTTATCTTTTTGCCTAACGAGGCATTTAAGCTGGGCCGGAGGGATCAAAGTCGGGCTGAGGAAAAGCAATAACGTCCTCATTCGGATTTGACACACTGGAAGGAAAATGCTCATCATTTTTGCGCTCATTAAAGTGGGAAGCGAAGGAGGACAACACAGTCTTACGCGTGTTTTTGTTGGGTTTTTTTTCCTTCCCATTCAGCAAACGGGCGGACACTTCCCGATGAGATGGAGCCGACACGCTCGATACGCCGGCATCTGGTCCAATTCGCCTTCGGCATTCTGGGGAATTACATCATTTTCCATCGCTTCTCTCGAAGCGAGCCTCGGTCGCCGCTCATGAAATCCTAAACATTCAAATGAACTCATCAGCCTGGAGAAGGCATTCAACTTTTCAAACTGCCAACGTGGGCATTTCAGAAATGTCTGCTTGACCACTGGCTCAAGGTTTGCCAAATGAATAACGGCAAAGTAAGACATTCTGGTTGTTGACAGCTAAGTTGTGAATTCTAAAAAAAAAAGAAAAAAAAAACCTGTCCTGGTCGGAGCCGGTATCTGAAGGGGAGCTGCCGTTGATTGATTGTGAGGTGCCGCCGGGGAGGGATTGGGAGCGTTTCGACTTGACGACGTGCCAGCAACTCATTTCCAAAGAAATAAACAAGGTTTACAGCAAATCAGAGACATGGCGTGAAAGAAAACAGGTTTGTTTTCATCCATCAGGCGCTTCGCAGTCCCTGCATCGGCAGAGGCAATCGCGCTGCCGCTTTCATGAGGATGCCTTAAATGTCTTTTATACGAGTTCCAAACCAGCCTGCAAATTGTCTTTTCATTTCTCTGGGTTGGTCGTAATTGTTTCATGTGAATTTGATTCTTCATGGAAAAAAAAAAAACAACCCCCGCTTGCAGTAACCACTTTCTGTCTCTGGCGGCGCTGTTTGTCTGGCACGTGACCGGGAGAATGGCTTCCGGCCTCTTTGGCTCAATAAGAGACAGTGACAAATAAAGGATGCCGGAGACAAAAAGAAGAGGTCAAATTACACGGCTTTATTTTGCCCAATCAGAATTAAGTTTCAACCGACGACCAAAATTCAAACGGACCGACCCAAATCAAAGGTTGTCGTGCTGGTTGTGCCCATAAGCTAAGAAAAGACAAAAATGGAGAGTCACTAAAAGGAGCGCCCAAGTAATGGGGGTACCGGCAGTCAAACTAAAACAAGAAAAGTTCCGGCCTGCCCATCGTGCAGGAAACTGGGCAGTCGTGGGGAACAAAAAGTTGGACGGCAAAAGAATGATTGGCCAGGCGCAATGTCACGTGCCGTGTCTTTCAAATTTAAAGCGCCCTCTGCAGGCTCCTCGCTCCCCATTCTCCGGGATTTCTCGAGGTTTCTTCATTTGCAATTCTTTCCGACAGATCTTTGCACGTGGGCTTGCAATTTTGGGTGGCAAGAGATGCCCTTTTCACACAAAGCACATTTTGCCACTTGCTTCTTCCGTTGTTTTGAAACATTCATCTCAAAGTCGTCTTCGATAGAAATGAAATGTTCCTTCGTACAACCGTGCGCTTTTTGTGGGCGAGGATGAGCCACAAAGTCCTCAACAGGCCAAATATGGTGCAGAGCTGTCAAAAAACGGCGCAGAGACATGAGCAGAACACACGAGACAAAGGCGTCCAAACTACTGTGCAAGAATCAAAAAGCACAATCGTTGGAGTGTCCAAGTCACCTCTTATCCAAAGGCCCCTTTACACCTGGAGGAACTCGAGTGTACGCAGTTTGTGATTCCTGCACAAAGCCGTTTACTGATGAACCCCCTCCCAAAAAAAAAAACAACAACAAAAGAAACAAGGCAGCTGGCGTGGCAAAAGGCCCAGACAAATCGCGCCGCAGCAGGTCAAAAGTCGCTCCGGGACGAGCCATCTCTCACGCGACAACCGTTTTCTTTCCGCTCGGCTGGAGTCTTGACATGACGCTGAATGAGAGGAATTATGCAACGCGGGTAAGGCAGGAGGGTTTGGTGCCATCTGCTGACCTCGAGCGCGCCGTCAAACTCATGATTGACGATTTGTGGTTTTCTTTTGGCAAATGGCGGTCATTCGTATTCACTTGAAGCGAGCTAAGATGAAGCTTATAAAAATCCTAAACATGCATACTGGTCTGTCGATCAGGGAGGAAATCGATCATTCTTTTCGGGTCATCTTTCAGACACGTCCGACAGGTCTCGGTTGACTTTGATCGCAAGGGAGGTCGGCTGAAAAGCCGCATTTTGTCCCGACGGTCGGCATTTGTGTACCTGGAGCGTTGAAATTTCAGTCGGCTGCTCCATCAAATGTCCTCAAGTCACTGATGAATCCCGTTTGACAAATTCAATTGCGGCAAACACGGCGGAAAGAGATGCTATCAAAGTGCTGGCAGATTGCTTTTGACTTAAAACAGAATGTTTTATTTTATTTTTTATTTTTTAAATCAGACTGTAATTTTCCTTTAAAAGGGAACCTTTTCATTTTTTTTCTCCCTCTGGGGGGAAGATGAAGACGTACAAAATGTTATATGTTGATGCGTTCATCTCAGCCTTTGCAGCTCATTGGAGTTGATTGCAAAACACAGATAAGACCGTTGCGAGTCGAGGCTTGTGTGGCGACTTGCAGAATTACGCCCCCCCCCCAAAACAAACAAAAAGAAAGAAAAACTGCTTCCATGAAAGTGTGCAGTGGTGGCAGCAAATGATTAACCTGCATTAACATTTCTCATATTTTATCGCCAGAGAGGCTCCCGACGAGTGAAGTAGATAATTCCACCTCTGCTGCCTTCACGACAGACAGAAAACCACAAAGGCTGACATATTGTACACGTTCCCTCATAGGATTGCAGTTTTGTTTGTTTTTGGTTTTGTTTGTTTTTTTACGTCATCTTTGGTTCAACAGGCTAGATATCGACAGCGACGGATTGAGAGAAATGCCGTGTTCTCTGAGCGACCAAGGTCAGTCAACGCGATTCCATCACAATTTGGCCAAGGCGGCTTTGTGAGCGCCTCGCCCACGCCACGCCGCTGCATGAATCTCGTTGTCATTTCAGGAAGAGTTGATATGTACAATAAGCCCCTTCATGTCCACGCCGAGCGAGGGAACAACCCGCCGACACGTGATTTGCATCGACAGCACCGGGCGGGATTTCGGGGACGCGTCTCACGGAAAAGGAAATGCGACGTCAATCGAGAAAGGCTGCGGAAATCCACACGCCTCCATCAGATTTGTTTTCCATGTGATTCCAAGCGGCAAATCCTGATCAGGCATTGAAATGAGCAACATTTGCCAATGACAGACAGACAAGGGCATGCCAAACAAGCATCGTCCGGGATGATGTTCCTCTTTCCTCTATGTCTGCGAGGGTGACAAACAAAAGCAAGCCCTCCCAAAAAATTCTCCTTGACATTATTTGTTCTACTCTTGAGCCCACGTTTGTAAATTCCAAGTTGTTGCCCTTTGACAGGCTCGAGCCTTGAAGAGAGGGCCCGGCAACTCCGCTCGGCAAGCATGAATCCCCGCTGGCACCTCGCCGAGCGTACGCGTCAATTATTTGTTTGCATCCTCCGAAGCCTGGGGGCACTGTGTCGCCTGGACTCGGCGAAAACAAAAACAAAAACAAAGAAAAGGATCTTGTTGATTCCAGGGAGTCCACCAGTGATTGTGTTTGCTATCTGGCTGTCAAAACCATGTATTTGTCTTGAAAAAGGCAAAGGAAAACATTTGCAGGGCGATGGAAAATGCTGAAATAACTTTTCTTTCGCAAATGCAACACAGATTGATAAGGGTTTTGTTGTGAAGTTTTCAATCTTGTTGAATGGCCATGATGTGTGGGGTACCGCAAGGGTCAGTCTTTCGACCACTTGGGTTCAGCTTGTATATGTTGAGTCAAATGCTCCAGCACACCACTGCCGGCTGAAACTACTGGTGAACCGTGGTCCAGCAGAAACCTTGAGAACAGTATCGTCCTCTCCTCATGCTCTGTTACTCGACAGGAATGAACTTTGTCCTTTGTCTCAAAGAGGGAGTAAGCGGAGGTCGACAGTACAGTGGGAGAAAGTTCCAGTGCGCCTTAGCCAGCAATTTCACCGGCCTTGATGTCACCCAGAAAGGTTGTTAACAAGATGAAAAGCAACTTGTCATCCAGCTTTGACTTTATTGTTGCGGCTGATAAGGTCAAAAAGATGCCGAGAGAGAGAGAGAGAGTGAGAGAGAAACAAAACACCTAGACTTGAAAGTCATTACTGTTCTTTAATATGCTAATTGGCATGTTTCAATTAGTGTTCACCCCCGAACTTAAAACTTTCTCAAAGAGGGTTCAAAACCTGCTGCAGTGATGACATAATTGTTATGTTATTGCTAAAGTATACAATAAAACAAAGTTTGATGACAGTATTTCTTGTTCATGGTCTTGACGTTCAGATGTAATTCTTTAATTGTCATGGACGAACTCAATCTAGAAAGAGTTTTTTGTTCTTGTTGAACTGCGTATACTCTTTCAAACATGGGAGGCTACACCAAGATGTCAATTGACTGATGTACAAGTACAAGATTCCTTATCTTTCTGTTTTCCAGCATGTACTGCATGTTGTGAGTTAATCAATTTACATCCCGCATGTAGCCCGCTTGAGGCCCCTCGGGAGATTGCAGCTACGGTCGATCCACCGGGCCGCCAGCTGCCTTTTTCCCCCGGGACGAATCCAAAGCCATCTCGTCTCAAACGTTACCCGGACAGGCCCAGTGGGAGAGGAGCCTCCGAGGGGCCCCTTCATGCAGGAGGAAACCGCCGCTTCACTTTTTTTGTTCTTGCAAAAATGGGAGCTCAGTGGCATTTGGGAAGTTTTGAATTGACTCGGGCGCACCGTTTTGGAGTTGAAGCAAGAGGTTTAAGTTATAATGCTTTGTTATGAGCCATCATTTGGATGATTTTTTTTCCTGCTCGGTGTTGCAATCAAAGTCAGTTAGCATAATGCGAACACAATGTTTTTTTTTGTAAAATGATATCAACACAGTTAAGCTTACAAAAGTCAGTTAGCTTACTGTTAACACATTTTAATTAAGCTATTTTCTAACCACGGTGTCATGATAAGACTTTGTCTTGCAATTATCAGTTAGCTTCATGCTAACACAATGTTTTTAAGCAATTTCTGAACCATGATGTCAAGACACGACCGTCTTACGAAAGTCAGTTAGCTTCATGCTAACACATATTGTTATTAAGCTAATTTTGAACCATGATGTCAACACTTGACTTTGTCCCAAAAAGATAAAAGAGTCATTTAAAACCCTTTAAACACCTGATTTCTGAACAAATAATGCAGCCACACGTGGAGAGTACAATTGTCATGTTCCATATTTGGCAGCAGGTGGCAGGCGTTCATTTCTGCTGCCTGCGCACCTGCTGCCTATTTGTCGGTGATTGCACCTGCTATATCTAGGTGCTCCGGCTGTGGACTCATTGCCGGAGTATTGTATGCCTCGCCACTGCTGTTGCCCATATATTTAAAGCGTTACTCGAGTACTACTGCTGTTTATTCTATTATCATCGTCGTATTAATTAGATTCTTAGTGCAGGCTTTGTCTTGTGTTTTAGTCCACTCATTTCCCTTGCCGTTTTTTGCAAGCGTTTTTCATTGTCGCGTTTATGGTTTTTTTCTGGTTCTCGTTATTGACCAGCACTTTCTGTTTTCTATTAGACGGAGTTTTTGTTTATAATAAATATTATTTTGAGACGGAGCTCCTTTGTCAGTCTCTGCTATTTTTGGGATCCACTTATTCTCTCTTTTTTATGTTACGTACGAAGCGGTTCCTTTCCCGCTTTGTGCGTAACGTGACAACAATACGTGCAGGAGCCAAACATCAGCTCCTGGTTGACAGAACAGTCGCACAAGACTGCAGGTCCCGACATACCAACCTGTGCACAGCCTGGATTGATTACAAGAAAGCCTACGACTCGATGCCACATACATGGATCACTGAATGCGGAGTTGTATAAGGTGAACAGGACCCTAAGAGCCTTCGTTGCGAACTCGATGAGGATGTGGAAAACCACACTTGAAGCCAATGGCAAGCCACTTACCCAAGTGTCCATCAAATGTGGCATATACCAAGGTGATGCACTCTCCCCACTGCTGTTCTGCATAGGACTGAACCCCCTAAGCCAAGTAATCACCAAAACAGGCTACGGATACCGCCTCAAAAATGGAGCTACGATCAGTCACCTCCTCTACATGGATGACATAAAGCTGTATGCTAAGAGCGAAAGGGACATAGACTCCCTGATCCACACAACCAGGATCTACAGCAGCGACATCAGGATGTCATTCGGGCTTGAGAAATGTAGTTGGATGGTGACTAAGAGAGGAAAGGTAGTCCGCACTGAAGGGGTCTCACTCCCTGAAGGAACAATAGCAGACATTGAGGACAGCTACAAGTACCTCGGTATACCACAAGCCAATGGCAACCTCGAACTGGCAACAAGGAAAGCGGCTACGGCCAAATACCTCCAGCGGGTGAGGCAAGTCCTAAGAAGCCAGCTCAATGGCAAGAATAAGACCCGGGCAATAAACAGCTATGCCCTGCCAGTGATCAGATAGCCTGCAGGAATAATCAGGTGGCCAAAGGAAGAGATTCAGACCACGGATGTTAAGACCCGAAAGCTCCTAACCATGCATGGAGGGTTCCATCCCAAATCCAGCACCCTGAGACTGTACGCAGCCGAAAGGAAGGAGGCCGGGACTAGTGAGTGTGAGAGCCACTGTCCAGGATGAAACATCCAAGCTCCATGAATACATCAAGGAGAAGGCTCCAACGGATGATGTACTCAGAGAATGTCTCAGACAATGGGGAACAGAGGATGAGGTGCTGGAAGAGGGACCATCAAGGGAGGACAAGCCCCTACACGGGATGTACCACCGGACCATAAGTGAAGTGGCTGATCTCAAGAAGTCCTATCAGTGGCTAGAGAAGGCTGGCCTGAAGGACAGCATAGAGGCACTCATCCTGGCTGCTCAGGAGCAGGCCCTGAGCACCAGAGCCATTGAGGCCCAGATATACCACACCAGACAAGACCCAAGGTGTAGGTTGTGCAAAGAGGCACCCGAGACGATCCAACACATAACTGCAGGGTGTAAAATGCTGGCAGGGAAAGCCTACATGGAACGCCATAACCAGGTGGCTGGCATAGTCTACCGAAACATCTGTGCCGAGTATGGACTGGAAACCCCAAGGTCAAAATGGGAAACACCTCCCAAGGTGGTGGAGAATGACCGAGCGAAGATCCTGTGGGACTTCCAGATCCAGACTGACAAGATGGTAATGGCGAACCAACCGGATATTGTGATCATTGATAAAGGGCAGAAGAAAGCCGTTGTAGTGGATGTAGCGGTCCCAAGTGATGGAAACATCAGAAAGAAGGAACACGAGAAACTCGAGAAATACCAAGGGCTCAGAGAGGAGCTGGAGAGAGCCTGGAAGGTAAAGGTGACAGTCGTGCCTGTGGTGGTCGGAGCACTCGGGGCAGTGACCTCCAAACTAGATGAGTGGTTGCAACAGATCCCGGGAACAACATCGGACATCTCAGTCCAGAAATGTGCAGTGCTGGGAACAGCAAGGATACTGCGCAGAACCCTCAAGCTTCCTGGCCTCTGGTAGAGGACCCGAGCTGAATGGGGACGGACACCACCCGAGGGGTGAGATGAGGATTTTTTTAATTTTTATATATATATATATATATATATATATATATATATATATATATATATATATATATATATATATAATATGTATATATATATATATATAATATGTATAATTTTTTTTTGTAACGGATCAACGGCATTTCCATTCAGTTCAGTGGTAAAAGTTGTTCGACATGAAATCTAGGATGTTTTAATTGTCCCTCAAAGTATGACGTTTATGAGGCAGTTTCTGAGACAACGCGAATGCAAGGGTAAGCGTATGCGTAATTATTCCTTAGCCACCAATGCTCAGTCGTTTGATCGCTCCCAAGATAATTTTCAGGTAAATGTATTTCATTCACACATCAGCCAACACAGTAATTAATTGTTCCAGTGTCTGCTACACCATAGTTCAGTGACTCCTTTGTGCCACTTCAGTCGCGGTAGCGTTCCGTGATACGTGTTGCCATCTGTAATCTACTTCTCTTTAATTCTCTCTGATGGGGATGCTCAAAAGGAATTGATGGTAAATGGCAGCATCCATTAGGAGGTTGCCGCTTGTCATCATTTCGCCATTAACATTTTTTTTTCTTTTTACCCTCTGAAAGTTGTTGGGGATCACTGTTGTGAGTGCAGTCCAACTTTCAGGGGAAAAAAAAAAGAGCAAAATTAAAAACGTAACCTGAATTAAGTGCCACAAATTATGAAGAGGGCCTCGAGATCAGTGTGTTGCTGCGGTGGCAAAGTTCATAATTCTCGCATTTTGGTCCCTCATCATTATGGCCTGACAGCAGGAGAACGGATGACGAGAAAGGACGTCCCTAATTAGCCCTTTTCAGCCCAATGACATTCTAATCATGCCTTCATGGTAATTACTTCACTTCTATGATCTTCCCGCACAACTTCGGGGTGACGCGATGATGACACTCATCACCAAAATGAACCTGAGTGCATTCAGGGTGTGCTGGCTGACAAGGAGACATGTAAAAATGGAGGGAAGGGGGAAAGGGGGTGGTCGGGGGAACAGCCTCCATCTTTTACTTCCAAGCCCTGAGGCGTTCTCAGGTGAAGGAGGAACAAAAAAAAAATCATCATTTTATCATCTCCACTGCATAAAACTGAGAGCTGCGTGGAGTGCTTATGAAATCTTCACAATGGCAAGAATGCCAAGCACTTAACAGTTTGTTGATTTCACCGGCTTCCGTTTGGCGCGGTATGCACGTAACTCATTTTCGCATCAATTTTTTTTATTTTTAGATACGATCAACCTCACTTACTGCTCATCTCATGTGTGTGAAAGCTAAGAAGTTAACCTGTTAGCTTGTGCTAGTCAAGGACTTGAGAGAACCACCGGAGACAAATTCATTGGCATCTTCGCTCTCTGCTCACCAGGCATCCCACCACCCGCACAACCTGCTTCAGCATTTTTACGAATCTCTCGTTTCATTTCCAATATTTCATTGGCAGTAATTTAACTGGAACCCTCTGCAGCAAAAATAAAATAAAAAAATAAACCTCGTCCCTCCCAATATAATTGATTCAAAATGTAAGGTGTTCAGTACTAATGTAGTGCGCCAGAATAAGATTTTAGACGTGGACGCTTTCAGAGACCTGAATCACACATCTGGGGAAAAGCCATCGTTTTCAATGTGGATTGAAAAGCATTTACACTCCGGCCTTGACTTCACTTCCGTTGGCAGCTTTTTCCATTTGCGTGCGGCACAACAGCTAAATGCTGCTTCACCATGTGTGATTTGAACTCCAAAAGCATTCAGAGATTCGGCAACCGGGAGCAGAACTTTCAAATAAATTCTACTTCATAATTCCCATGACGAAACGCCATCTCGACGATATACCACCGTACGCCTTCGTATTCTGAAAACGGCTCGCCGCATCGCAGACAACATTTGCATGCGTGACCACATCCCGAGCGGGTTGAGCAGACACATCCACGGCACATCCGCCGCTCCTTTGCTGCATGCCATTCAAACGAGGCTGAAGCGGCAGAGCATTATGCTAAAATATGGAGTCTTTCCGCAGCGGCCCACCGGTCCTCCGTTTGGGGCTGTCTTGACCTGCTCCTTCTCTAACTTGGGCCTCATTATGTGTGACAGGGCTCCGAGGAGCCGGGTGCACGCCATGGAATAAAAGGGAGGTAGGGAAGCGCAGGTGCTCGACAGTTCCCGATATCACGGATGAATCAATTGATGCTGCTTGGTGCAGCTTTTCCCGCTGACCCAGCGAGAAAGTGAAACCTTACTAAAAAGCATCTTGGGGGCAGGAAGGAGTGTAGGGGGCGGGGGTGGGGGGCTGTATTCCTCCATTTCCATGCATGCATGCTGCATCCACTTCTTGTGAAATGCATTTGCGGCGTTAGTTAGGGTAGAGGTTGCGCCGATGAATCTGGATGATGGCTAATTTCTGTTGCGTTGTCAAAGCCAGCATTTGATAAAAGAACGGCGCTCAAAAGAGGGACAGTTTACTCTTCAAACGCTCATCATTTGTAGTCCAGCCTTGACGCGGCTTCCAAAATCATGGGAATTTTCAAGGATGGACATTTTTTTAGCCCCTCTTTGTTGTTGTATCAAAATGTATAGTGAAAAAACCCCCCCTACTGACTGACTGAACACCCCTCTTCGCCCCCTCCCCCCACTCTGATGCCATAGAATCCGCCTATCCCCGCATTCTAGGTAAACATTATCACGACTCCTCGATCAAACGCTTCCCCGTGTCAGCTCGACGGAGTGAACCGAGGCTGTCGTCTTCTCTGGGAGAGAAATAAACATTGAGATGCTCCAGCGGCCTGCTATGTTAATTAAATACGTCCTTATTGAAATTCAATGACAGCTGGAGTTTCACAGTGTGTGTGGGGGGGGGGGGGCGCGGGTGCGTCTCCCCAAGAGTGTAAAATATAATTGGTTGACAGCAAAATGTAACACACAATTAGTTTGGGAGCTTTAATTAATATCATTCGGGCGAGGTACCGGTTTCGGAGGCGTCCTAAAAGCTGGATGTGGCACCAAGGAATCGTGATGAGAAATCGTCATCTTGGTCCGCAAAGGGTGGACAAGATTAGTTTAAAATCACTTCCATTTTTAATGGGCAATCAAAATTCAAACAAGACAAAGTGACTGCCTTTGACTTTGTTTTTTAATCTAACATGAAAATTAGTCAAATATTCTGTTCATGGAGATGTCCCGACCCCTCTCAGCTCAATCGCTGTGACACTAGTAGTTGTTCTTCGCAGAGGAAAAAGAATACACACCCGAGTCCAGTTAAATTGTCTACGTGTGTTGCTGCCGTGTTTGTAGTCACTCCGTGGTTTGACGTGTTGGAGCGTTAAAACATAGTTGCTATTTAGCTTTAGCATTGAGCTAGCCGAATTAACTGTGATTTGATCCGCTATACACACAAAATCAAATTCTAATTCTTTCACGTATGCCGCTCGCCTCTTGACGGGTACTCGTATAAAGAGGGAGCACATCACTGCTTCTCTGGCATCCTTTCACTGGCTCCCCATACAGTTCTTTTGAAGATTGTATGAAGGCCAGGCCTCACCTTACCTCTTGTAGCTTCTCCGCATCTGCCCGGTGCCTCAGGTCTGCGGACCAGACACTAGTCAATGTACCAAGAACTAAGCGGCCGCTCAGAGGGGGTGGAGCTTTTTCCGTTGCCGCTCCCTCACTGGCCAACTTTAAGAGTCGTCTTAAAACTCATTTTTGGCTTTTGACTCAGCATGGGACTTGATTTTTAGTTTGACAGATTTGTGTGCTTTCCATTGTCTTTGTTATGAATGTATTGTTTTGTTGTTTGTTGTGTGATTTTTTTTTTTTGCTCCGTGTACAGCACTTTGTTTACAGCGGTGGTTGTTTGAAAGTGCTCGAGAAATACACGGAATTGTTATCACCCCATTTCATTTCGATGGACGTCTGTAATCCGCACATTTTGGCTCCCCGTGGGCCGGGCTGGTCCCATTCTCCTGCGCGGAAGTCGACTGTACAGTAAAATAAATCTTCTGATTGGATCAGCGATGGGTTATCAAGTATCAAGTATAACTTTATTGTCAAATGTGCTGTCTGTGCAACATAGGAAATTTCTTCCGTCACAAGACAACAAGAGGAGCCGCTGCGGGTGCCCGCGCCGCCATCAAAAGAAAAGTTAACATAAAATGACAAAATAATACAAGACAACACATTAGACACAGACAATCGTGCAATCTGAACCACTTTCCTGCATATGCTTTGTCGTCTGAAGCAGTTATCGATGAAAGAGGAGCGAATCAAAGTGTTATCTTTTGTTTTTTTAGAAAGATGTGGGAAATTGGGTAAATGGCGTTTGTTACCCATTTTTACCCTTGTATAGATAAATAGTAAAAAGTAAATATCTGATGCGGTCACGGCAATGCCCGCAACGCACCCCATTGTGACAACAAGCCGGATCAGATCAAATCAAAGAGAAGGCGCAAAAGGGATGTTTTGATAAGCCCAACGACAGATGCTCTCTGTTGCGCACGCTGACAAACAACAATCTCGCTTGACTGCCGGATGACTCCTGCACGCATTTACGTGCGCGGGTGAAGAAGGGCCTGGCGGTGTTTGGATTTAAGCTCGCTCTTCATTAGTCAGGCCTAGTTCCAGATGAACGCTGTGCCCGCCCCCCACCCAGGCACAGGCACGACCATCATTCAGCGCAGCCGCTCTTTTCCTCTCTTCACGTTCACTGACGGATGATTGTCTCCGACACGGATTAGTCGAGGCACACTCCACGTACGGGATGCTTAAATGGTGACAGGTGACCGTTTGCTAAACCCAAACCTTCAGCAATCATGCCTGACACGAGTTTGAGGAACACAACTGCAAAGTAGGTCTGTTCGTCTCAATTTGATGATGTTGAAGGGACACACGGACGCACACACGCACGCACGCGCGCACACACACACACACACACACACACACACACACACACACACACACACACACCACACACACACACACACGCACAGAAAGGCACACAGCATCTTACAAATTGTCAGGTGAGGACCACACGTTCTTTTTCCGGCAAAACACAAGCAGGAGAGACCGTGAAAAAGGATTCCACGTCCTCATATGAAGATTCATTTTACATCAAGTAACAGGAGCGGTTATATTATTGATGGAGTCGCTGTCAATTTGCCATGGATATTAAGGGACATGATTCCATTACAGGCAGAAAGAACAATGAGTGCCGCGGATGACAGATTGTTGATGAGTAATTTATCGCACATCACCCACTATATGCTCTCATTGTTCCCTGCGTGTGGTGTTATATTTATTGGAAGCAGAGTTTGAGGAAATAATCTCGCTGTTTGTATTTTCTGAGGTGGCCTCGCAATTGGGCCGAACCATTCAGAGAAATAATTCACCCCCTCTCCTCTCCCCATATTGCGATTTAATGTGCGATCTTTTTTGGTGATCCCACCTCCCTTCACCCCATGTAGTTTTTTAACACACACGAGCAGTAAAATAATCTGTATTCCAATAAACAATATCAGATTCCTGATACAGTACATCGATGATTCGGTTTGACACATGAGCCATGAATTCATAGGAAATGTGTTTCTTCTATCTCCTTCAGTTGTAAATGGTTCTATGACCAAACTTTTAGGCTGTGACAATTTGAGCAAATCTTGCCAAGCGGATTTGGTGTAAACATAGGTCAGAAATCTGATCACAACCATGCCGCAAACAAATCTGTGACCTCATCACTTCGGGGTTCATGAAAGAATGAGATGCACACGCGTCGACTGCACTTTTTAAGGGCCAAACCGCAACATGTTTAGCGGGTACTAGCAACCAGCAGCTGGTTGCTAAACTCGCTATTGCTAGCTGCTGCGGCATCTCGCCCTCGGCCTGCCGACTCCCTTCATCGTAGGTGAATAAAGTGACTATCTGTCTGTGGACCTACCGATTTTTTAATATGCAGATCAGTGGACATCAATTTTTCAGCGATTTTCGCTAGTTGCGAGGGTACAACATATATGATAGCAAAATCTCTCTCTCTATCTGATAGTTAGATAGATAAGATAAGATAAGATAAGAAAACCTTTATTTGTCTCACAATTCCCAATTTACAGCAGCACAAATTATGAAAGGGAGAAGTAGATAGATAGATATATTCATTTATTTATCGTCATTAGCATATGTGGCATTCGAGTACTGTAATCCAAATGTAATTAAGAACAAGAGCAATCACATTGCATTACTTTAATATTATGGTACTTAGATTACGTTCCAAGCCACAAGATTTTTTTTCTTTTCACAGGTAACTAGTAACTGTATCGGAATACATTTTAAAAGTAACACTCCCACAACCTGGTATATTCGGAAGTAATTCACGCTTGTATAATATCCACCCAAATTGCAGCCTTTGTGATTTAAAAATGGAATTGTACTCCTACTTTGATTTGGATTCAATTCAGTCCTAACTGGGAAAGTAAAGAAGGCGGGTGTACATCCATCCGTGATGTGATCTGCTTCTCCTCACGAGGGCCTGAGGGTAACAGTTAGCGAGTAAAATAATGACGTGTATTTGTAGTCAGAGCAGTACCAAGTTGCGACCTAGAAAAGAAAAGATGAAGTAAGCCTCAGAAAATTTTATTGGTGCTCGAGTCACTCGCTACTCTGCAAACAAATACAGTGCAGCTCAGCCTTTGGCAAACAAACTTGATAGCTAGCAATTTGCGACGTTTCAAACTCATTTGAAACCGCATTGAAAAATGTTACATAGTGAATATGACAGAGGCTATTTGTGACCCCCCCATCCCACCACCCAAAAAAGTTAGATTGTTCTTGGCTTCTATAAAATGGCTGACGTCTTTACAATAGGAAGATGCGGCTCCCAGTTTGACATTTTAAACTACCAACACTGGGGGGGTAAAGAAAAAAAAGCCATTCCTAGCTTTCTAAAATTGGACTTAGCATGAAATCTAATAATTGACTCTATTAGATTTAGAGTTGAAAAAAGAGGGCGGAATGGCTCATCTCGCAGGTAGTTTGAAGTACAAAGAGTGCATCATCTGCTATCAAATGAACACACACATTCGAAGCTTTAAGAACAAGTTATTCAAAACATGCTGAAATTGAAGGGATGAAAGGCGGAGGTGAGGCCGGGGTGAAATTCATTCATGCCATTTCATTTATTTTTTTTTTTGTCAAACCCCCCCTCGACATGACGGAAGGTTATCGGGAGTTCACCGGCGCGTTTTCAAAACCAAAAAGAGTAGTCGGCGTGTCGGTTCTTGCCACTGTGTTAGGCGCACGTCTCAATGAGACGCCAAGGACGCACCGAAGCAGATACAAGGCACAAGACGAGCTTTATGGACATAGTTGGGTTAAACAATAAAAAAATAAACAAACAAACAGGAAATGATTCTTTCTCCAGAGGGTTCTCTCATATAACATTGATGTTTCCGACAGAGCAGTTGGTTTTTTTTCCCCTGATGAGATAAAGCGTTGTTATTGCCCGGGCTTCTTGATGCTGGGGATTCATAAACCAACACGTCTCAGTTATCTTTATGTTGAATAATTTAGCCGCGCAAAACATATTATGGGCGCGAGTGCTGTTTTTTTTTTTTTGTGTAAGCTAAATGAGGTTGTTAACAAAGAGGGCGATTTCTCTCAACGGTCATATTTGAATGGAAATGGGGCGGCCCTCGGGTTGGTTGGCAAAACAAGTTAAAAGCTGCAATTTGAATTTCACCAGGAGGTCCGCCGTTGGTAACGACGTTCCCTTCCTAGGGTTGCAATATCATCTGAATTTATACACAGACGGTGCTACCTTGACTTACAAGTTTCATTTGTGATGTGGCAAAGCTCATGACTCGCGAAACGTGGATCTCATATCACGATTCTCCATGAACAAGAACTGAAGTGCCACGCATCCATTCCGGATCGTGTCTACGCTCGACACGCTGCTGTCTGCGACTTGCAACGCGTGTACGTGCCTTTAAAAGGTGGGCCCGGCCTGTTGAGTTACATCAGCAAAACATCGTGTCAAATTGGCTGGCTGTTAACTGGCTACACGTTAGCCCATTAGCCCCCCTGGTGTTGAGTGACGGCGTCAGTTGAGGCCCAAACCGCAGGGGTGCCCGAGTCCGGTCCTCCGAGAGTCTCAATCCAGCCTGTTGAAAAGTACCGAGGGACCACTTACTTGCATGTTTCTTTTATCTTGAATGCTCGCTATGCTAATAGCAACTACCAGGAGGACTGCATCCTCTCAGTTGAGCTCTTCAGTGGATGCCAGAAAGACCGAGACACGCACATGCAGCCTTTTCTACGAGGTTCAGGAACATTTAGCTGCGCAACATAAGACAGTCGTACTTGGCAATAGCCACTCTGGCTTCTTGTACAAAGTGCGAAATAATCCCAAAGCTCTCTTTCCTCCTCGCTTGCGTCGAATGCTTTGCGAGTCTGCAGCGACAGAACATGTGGGCAAAATCATCAGAGCAAAACACCGCAATTGTAGCGAATGATCCATGATGCGAGTACGATGAAAACGAGTGTGCGTCATGGCACTCACCTGTGGACACCGGCCGAATTACACGCCTCATCTGTAATCAGCCAAAGGGTTTGTCCTCGAGAAGTCATCCCCCAATTGAGCAATCTCAGCCCCCTGGGGCGTTTTTGTAATCGGCCATCAATGCTGCGGTGGGTCCAATCAAGGATGCCCACCGAGTTGCTACTCCCTCACAATACGATCTGTCCTGATTCGGGCGCCATGAACGCAGTGTTTCTAATTGAGAAGGTATTTTCAGGGTGGCGAGTAAACGTTGCTGGCGCACGGGCGGGTTGGGGTGGTCTTTCCAGTGAACTTCAGGCGATGGGCCAATGAAGAGGACCCACAAAGCAGCCGGAATAGCAAAGCAAGGTGATTTGGTGCTGCCATGTGATCCATTACTCAGCAGCCACACATCCTCTTGGACGAACTGCATTAGAGTAATTGAGATTTGTATCCTGGGACAGTAAAGTAAAACAACCTTTCTGGCTCGTGCACATGTGTGTGTGTTTGTGTGTGTGTGTGTGGGATGGGCGGGATTTCCCTGAAATGTAAATGGGGGCGGAGTGAGTGATTTAAGACTCCATGACATCCTCGCCGTTGAACTCAGTCAGTGAAAGTGCTGAGCACGGGGCGCCGGATCTGCCGCCTCCTCGCTCGCACTCCATCACTGTCGCACTTCAGTGACCCCGCCCTCTCCATTTGCCTCTTGACACGGGGCGCCGTAACTCAGACTTGATCTTCTTCTGCTGTGCGTACTATAACGCGACGCATTGCCAAGCGGCCACGTGCGATCACGGAGGACATTCGGTGCCTTTGTTGGGAACAAGCTAACATGTGCGAAGGAACCGATGAGCTCGAAGTATGACTGAAGCCGAAATGGACAAAATCCAAAGCAATATTTCCCATATGAAATCATATAAATCCAATCGATTTGTTTCAGACAGAACATACCAACAAATATGTGTAATGGTAGGTAAAAGATAAACGAGGTGATTTACTGCCGCAGTCGAGAAATGATTACGACATTGTTTGGAAATGTTTCATAGCTCATTTGTGTTTGGCGAGATGTGGCAATTTGTGGCAATTCAAAAGAAAAAAGGAGATTTGTAAAAAATTGTGAAAACGATATTAGTTTGGATCCCAAGTGAGCTGTTGCACTCATTTGAACTGGTCGAGAAACATGCAAGAAAAATTGCAAACTGCTTTCTCTCAATTTGGGATTTTGCAAATGTTTGAGAAATACAGTGTCCCCATTGATTTGGACTTTGGAACATGTTTCAATTGGAATAATTTGAAATGGTCGAGAAATGTGGAAGTGTCGTGAAATATATTAAAAAACAAATTTGATTGAAAACGAGCACATTTGATGAATGTGAGGAATAGTTCAGATTGTCCTGAATGAGGCCGAGAAATTGACGTCGTCATGGTTTGAATTAGCCGAAATAATAATGACAAATGTTGCAAGATGTCCTGCATGCGCTCAACAGTCAGAGTGTGAGTTGGAATGTGGAAGTTAAGAAACTTTTTTTTTTTGTTGAACGTCATGCGACGTCGTGAAATTGGAAAGGAAAGACAAAAGAGAATAATAACACACACATTCCCCCTGCCCCCCTTCAAAAAAAAAAAATGTTTGTTCTGGCTGCAGAACAACGCGCGTGAATGCTCTTTTGCATTCACCCAAACAAAATAGATGCCGGCCCATATTTGATGCGGGGAGGGAGGACGCGGAGAGGAGAACTTGTTAACTTCAAATATGCTGAATGCTGCATTCTTCAAACAAACGGCTTGCTTTGATCACTGCCAGGTCCTCGGAAGCGCCGCGTAACAATTGCAAACATGCTAATTTATTCCAAAGAAAAAGCTTGTAGCACATATTTACAATTAAATGGGAATTACCGCTGGGAAAAGGCGAGCGGCGGGCGTTTGTATTCAGATGAAATTAGAAAGCCCTCCGCGACGCAACGAGCGGCCCAATCGGAAGGAATCGGCCCATTGCCGTAATGGAACAAACAAGGCGGCACATTTGTTTGGCCTTATCTGGCCTCGCTTGGCCCAAATGGCATCGCGGGGGGAGGGGCAGGGAGGGCGTTTTCGGCAACCCTATCACACCTTGCTGACAGTCGGGAGTCAATATCGCCCCAGATCTCCGGGTCATTTCCAGGCGGGAGGGGGCTAGTGGGGGCGCTTTTCACGGCTCGCCTTTTGCAACAAATACTTGCCGATTGCCATCTTGTTGAGCAGGTGATTTACAATGCGCGCCACACGCACCGCGCAGAAATACCAAAAGCAACTGCTCAAATAAGATAAGAAAGGCTTTCTGGAGATGAGGTCGATCCGAAAGGGGCGGGAGTCTCCCTGGTGACGCAACACTCGTCAAGCCCGGAAAAACCAGATTGAGCCCGCCACATCTTTTTTTATATTTTATTTTTTTTTGGGCGGCCCACTGAAGTAATCATTTATCTTGCTGGACGGAAATTGCAATTTTTTTTGGTCACCAAATCCCCTCTTTACGTGAACGGAACAATAGTACTTTTTGTCACTGTTTGCCATGACTTATGATGTTGCTAAAGTATATCCGGGGCATCAGGCGGTCCGACGGTCGACTGGTGAGCACGTCCGCCTCGGTGCACAGTGCGCTGGGTTTTCTCCGCTAGCCTCCAACATTCCAAAAACATGTGCGGCAGGTGAATGGAACACTCTGAATTGTCTCGAAGTGCGATTGCGAGCGCGGATGGTCGTTCGTCAATGTGTGTCCTGTGATTGGTTGGCAACCCGTTCAGGGTGTCCCCCGCCTTCTCCGGCACCCCCCGCAATCCTTGTGAGGATAAAGCGGATCAGAAAATGGATGGAAGGATAGTCTCGATCCGGCAAGTAAATGAAGTCCCATCTCGGATTGGTTGTTTTTCCTCGGACCCGCTGGTTTCTTCCATATCAAATTAGAGGCGCGAGATGCGGCCAGCCGACGGCTGATTTTTGTTTGTTTTTAAAATATGAGCAGTTGTCTTGTCACACTCGAGTTAAGTAGTTTTAGGAGGACAAGCAGCTAAATGAACCAGCATAAATATGACAGGCCTCTTGATTACGTGCGTGATGTGAAAAACAAAGTACAGTACAGCGCTCACCCTCGAATTACAGAGAAATAAAAGGCAAGTGAGACGGTCTTAATGAGTTGAAAGCTAAAGAGCATTTTTTTAACCTTCTTTCCATTACAGAGCCGTGTTCACCTTGAGAGCAGAACAATTTTTTTCAGCCTCGTTTGGCATCGACACAAAGTCATGTAACAGGGCTGCAAAATCGGATAAATGCGGGAAGGCTCACCGCCTCAGCAGAGGCCAGCAAATGATGACCGTGAATCTTATTACGGACGCAAAACACCTGATGGGCTGCGCCGTCGCTTTGACCCGATTCATTTTTTCCTTTGCTTTGGTCGTGTTTGTACAAGCGCATGCAAAATGTCTATGGCCGTACGTGGTCAGACACGCATTAAGTGATACAAATGAAAAAATGAGAACAACTTACGAACTTAGTTTTAGTATGCACCTATCCATCCATTTTCCAATCCGCTTCATCCTCACAAGGGTCGCGAGGGGTGCCGGAGCCTATCCCAGCTGTCTTCAGACAGTAGGCGGGGGACACCCTGAACGGGTTGCCAGCTAATCGCAGGGCACGCCTAAACAAACAACCATTCGGCCTCACAATCTCACCTAGGGAACATTTTGAGGCTTCAATCAACCAACCGTGCACGTTTTGGGATGTTGGAGGGAAGCCGAGTACCCGGAGAAAAGCCGCGCAGGCACGGGGAGAACATGCGAACCACACGCAGGAAGGGCGGTGCCGATATCGAACCCTGCACCTCTGCGCTGTGAGGCCGACGTGCATGGCCAACCGCCGTGCTGCCTCGAGATGAAGCAATATTTGAATATCAAGAAACAATGTAAGGCGTAGAAAAAAAAGTAGTGTGTTTCCGGTAACCCGACCGACCGAGAATTTCTACCTCGAACAAAAACGTTCCGGTCGGCATTTTTTTCAAACCTTCTACATTTTTGTGTAATAATAATAATAATAGTACATTTCATTTATACGCGCCTTTCAAAACACTCAAGGACGCTTTGCAATCAAAACAAGAACAATAAAACCACAGACAAAATTATAAATAATAAAAGGAAAGATGTTTACATCGGTGCAAACTCTCGCGATATTCACGTTGAGCATGCGCGTCATTTGCCGTCGTGTGTCAACAACATTGAATCATGGCGGCGGCCGCGATCTCCGAAAATAGTTTAGACCGCGTTTTGTGTGTTGCAGTCTAGCATTACTACACTTTGTGACGAATATTTTATTCATAAAGTTACCATGCTACAACCAGTAAATTATAGAATAACCAATACTTTTTCATAATATTTTTCACAGCGATTAGCCTACAAATCTAATGACCAATTTGCCATGTAATCGTGCCTCGCGTCGTCCGTCTCTCGCTCTCGTGTTTTGTGCATACGTCACAGGTGAGTTTAGTGATACGCCCTTCGGACGATTCATACGAAAAATCAGACTGGCATTGCCATTTCTTAAATGACGTAATTAGTAGACCTTTGTGAGTTTTTTCGCCGCCATCTCAAACTTTCATCCGCGCGATTCCTCAATTTGCGGACTAAAATAGCAACCCGCATACGCACCTATCTGTTGCGTCCCCCCCAACACTCAAAACGAAAGTAAATTCGAAGAAACACACCCACACAGCACAAACACACAGAGGCACAGTGAAATCGCGTTGATCACACAGTCAAGTCGTGTGCGGTGACTTCAATGGTTAAACTATGTTTCGGTACCGTAAAATGACGCCACAGAAACGACACGCTACCGGTAACTATTGTTACGTGAAATCCTCAGGCTTGCCGTAGTTTTTTGTTTGTTTGTTTGTTTTCCTTCGGCGGCGAGCGGGGGTTTCAATGTCTCCTTGTTTTATGTTTTATGGTTATTTTGTTTACATTTATGATGGGGGCGTGGCAAAAATATTTAAAAAAATAAAAACATTTGCCGAAATTTCATGTTACCGGAAACACACTACTATTTTTTCTACGCCTAACACACTCATTGATGATTTTGTTGTTCAAACTTGAAAACACACAGCCTATTTAAAATGTCCTATTTAAAAAAGCAAATGTGGCCCTCGAGCCAAAGGGTGCCCACTCCTAGTCTTTTTCCAAATGTTCCATCTAATTAGCGAGCCAACATAGTTTTTCCAACCCTTAAGAGTAGATTCGGTGTGCGTCGGCTTGAGGTGCGGCGGCGCCCTTCGATGGTATCGTTTGCTAATCAAGGCGCCGCAATGATGAGAGTGCAAAGAGCCTCGCAAGTTCCCCGGGCCCGCGGAATCCCATGGTGCTCTCTTGCTGTCAGACCTCTCAAACGAGATTAGCCAAAGGCCCATCAACAGCCCCACATTACACATTCGCGTGGCCCACGTGTCTGGCCACGTTAGGCGGGCGGCCACGTGGCGGGCTCAGCTCATTATGGCTATTTAGGCCAGCGGATCTCTCAGGCCCGCTCGTTTCCCACTTTAGAGGCTACGGGGCAGGAATTAGCCGGGGGTGGCCAGTGTCTTGGGGAAGGAGTTTAACCTGGAGCACCTCTTCAGAGAGAGTGCCGTGTCTGCTTGGGCCTTGAAGAACTGAACTCAAACTAATTGCTCTTTTTCTTCTCAGTACACACTGACACAAAAAAGGGGAATTATTGACCTAACCGTGGTGCCAAGATGCATCAATCGGAGTACACTTGAAAATCAAGGACGGTTCTTTGCATAACACGGGCTACGAAATGGACCATTTCCCTTGCACTTCAAGTCCTCCCCGAATCTGTTGGGACAAGTTTCTCCCTGAACACTCGTCAGTGATGAAGTGGTTTCCGGTTTGCTCACGCAAAATTTGCTGATCCATGGATCAATCATGAAGGTAGCTCACGCTGTTGCCAGACACAAAAGGAGGCGGAACTATTGTGGTGTTCCTATAACACATGGGTGGCCAAACTTTTTTGGACCGAAGATCGACTTTTGAAGCAACCGACCTCGCGCGATCGACCCGATCGCGCACGTGTATATGCTAATACACACACATGCACGCCACAATGAGCAACATCCGGAACAGCCCCTAACATATTGAATGAAAGCAAAACGTGATCGACTCGGGACCAGGCCGCGAGCCACAAGCAATCGGCCGATCGCGAGTGACTGGCCGATCGCGATCGACATAACGGGCACCCCTGGTATAAGAGGTTCCTCGAGACCACAGGTGTCAAACTCATGGCCCGGGTGCCAGACCGGGCCCGCCACCTCATTTCAAAGCAAACCACGTGTGTCAACTTGCAGGATAACTTGCTGAAATCCGTACCGAAATGTCAAATTGTCAAATGAGATCGATAGTGTTGAGATTTTGCAATCATTTTGTTTCCACTCGAGCAATAGTTGAACAATCGATTCGAGTTGACCGACCGAGTTCACGAGTAATCCATCAATTTTTAGTGACCAAGCACTAATGCAATGAGACACTGAAACATTAATTTGATTTCACTGTCAGAACGGAACTTCCGAGCGAAGACTTAACTCCCAAAAATGAATTCGAAACCCCTGCTCAAGACATTCACCACAATAAAAATAACAAGGAGAAAGGCTTGCCGCTGCGATGGTATGACCAAATGAGCTAACGGCGAGATGAGCTTCTCTTGTAAACAAATAAAAACATTCCTAATTAGAGAACACCTCAACCAGCATTCATCGGATCTGATTTTCAGCTTAATGCCTCCTTTTTTTAGTTCAGGCTACTCAAGACCGCAGTGGGAACTTGTGGGGGGAAGCCAACAGCCACCTCTACGTCTTTGTAGGTTAAATCAATTAAGGAGGTGGGCTGCGAACAGGCCTCTTGAAAAGAAGGCTTTTCCTAAATGCTCAGCATTGGCAAATCGAGTAGAGTTTGCATTTTTGTTGCGAGAGTAATCAAAAAAAGAACATTCCGTGCTGATACTACAGGCCGCCCACCGATGGGGACCGGCGAGATTTATTGAGGGAACATCAACAAAACTGATGATGCTCATGAATAATGATCGAGATCCTCTCGGAGGCTTTGCGCGCATTTCCGTGCTACAAAGCTACAAGATTCATAATGGGCGGGGAGGGGGGAGATATCTAATCCGGCGTGGCGGGAAAACACTCTGGCGTGTGTTGATGTGACTGCGACTAAGCGCCCCAACCACGGGTTCGTCCCGGGGGTTTCAAAGAACACGGTGCGTCGGAGCAGGCGTCGATCGACGGACGGTGATGGGGGGGGTGCCTAAAAAAGGCAAACTAATCCTCGGCGAGATTTGCCAAGGTAAAAGGGCGAGCAGCGCCTCGGGGTTTGATGCCGATGCTGATGCTGGAGAGGAGGCACCCCTGAGGGGGCAACGGGTCAAAAGGGCATCTCGGGAAAGCATTCCGCAGGCCAAACAAATCAAAAACACGCACAGATAACAGGCAAACAAGCGGGAGGGGGGAGGAGGAGGGCTGAAGGAAGATGCCGGCGAGGTGGGGAAAAAAAAAGGGGAATCGGCTCTGTTCCATCGAGGAGACAGTGAAGGTGACTCCACCTTTACGGAATCACTTAGGAGTGGCTTGTTGCAGGAGAATGGGTTATTAACCCCGGCGGGCCACACTGGCACGAATCACATCGGCGCGACGACTAAAGCAATGCAAATACAAAACGACGTTTCTTGTTTGCTTGAATACAATTTGCGGTGCAATTTTCTCTTGATCCTGACAGAGGTAGCTTTTTCCAACCATGACGAGTGTTATTTTCCTTGCCGCATTGCTCGGATGAATTCTAATGCTGGAGCTTTATCCGTCTTGGCAAATGCAGAACGTCTAAACATATACTCCCCAAACTCCCGCGCCCCATATTTCAGCGAGCCCGTAAAGAAAAGAGAATTCAGCTGACACCGGGGGGATCATATTTCTTATTCTTATGTTTTCTTCCCGTCTGTCTGCGGCGCTCACGATTCCGTGGGTGTGAATTATTAATTCGCACTCTGCCTTGGGTTTGTACGGCTTGTCACTTTTATCAAATTATGTGCAGAGTCAACTTTAACTCGTCGAAGGCACAACGACTGCCGATGCCATCAAACGGCGCGACTCCAAAAGCAAAGTTAAACGGATCTGTTTCTTGGGCGAACACAGTGGAAAGAGTGCTGCCAAAACACCTCGACAGAAACTCAGCAATTCAATTCAAATTAAAGGCTGGAAGCAGACTTGAATGCGCCTTCGCACTCCCTTTTACATGGCGAGTCCGCGACACGATCCTCAAAAATTGGACACCGTGTGTTCAATAGCGTTAGGAGGAGAAAAAAAAAGCTCTGCAATGTAGCATCTGCCCCTTTGTCTCGAAAAACTGCTTTGTGTTGGAGATTTTCCCACAGACACCTGGATTGGCCCAAAATGGCTGCTTCACACCAAACACCAGACGTCCTAATTCTTACTTTTTTTTTGTAGACCACAAAATACAAAATTATATAATAACATAAATCAACATAATTGGATGTAAATGTCTCCTCTGTACAATTCTAATTAGCCACGGTCATAAATTGTGCATTTGGTTCAACTAGCACGAGTCTTAAACGTAGGTGGCCAAAACATGCCCGATTCAAATTCAAACGCAATCATAAACTAGCCACCAGAGGGTGCCGAAGTGGAAATAATCTGGCCCTTCGAACGGATGTCCTGCTTTCAATATCATGGCCACATCGTGACATCACACGGCTATAATTTGGGAATAAGTCAACAAACATTTTGCGGAATGCTGCCCTCTCAGGACCCTCGGAAATAAGAGTCAGAGGACTACTTCAAACCAAAATCACAGAGTAACGTGCCTCTGTGGGTCTACTCATGATGAGCATGCCAACCAAATTCAAAGTCAAACTGTCTTCAGCGGCTGTATTCTTCAATCAGTATGTGGACGCTCCTCAGCCTGTATTGGGGTGCCTGAAACATCCGGAATGTGTATTTTCACCAAGATGAACATGACTGAAGATATTTGCAGTTCTGGATTGTAGAAAAGTCCCGAAAGAAAAAAAAATGATTTGGCCGAAAATCAGTAACAACCACAAAGGCCTTTGCCGTCCTTGCTATTCCGGCCCTCAATGTTCGTTTGCCTTTCTATTTCATCCCGAATCAGAATTTAGGTAAACGTTCTTCTCCTCTGCAACATTTGGCATTCCACCATACTTCCTTTTCCAATCCAAAGCCTCCTCGCTGACGGTGGCTATTCAGCGAACTGAAGAGAACCAATTCAGCATCCACATTAATGCATCTGGAGCTTTTAGACAGCGCTGACTGAAACGTTTCCTGCCCGCGCTCCCTGACATATGAATATTGAAACACATTTCCGAATTGCGCGAGTTGCTCACTCTCCTCCGGTAAAGGAGAGAGAAAGGCCTTCCTCCCGACCTGAAATATTTTGAGCGGTAATGTGCTGCTGACAAGACTGACACCGTTTTTCTACGCGGGCCGCCATTAGTGTCACTCAGTCTCCAATTGTAGCACATTGAAATAAACTAATGAGGTTTCTTCACTAAATGTCCGATGGAGAACTGCTAGGTAATGTGCTCGTTCTGTACCTAAGCTGCTGTCACCTGTAATAGAGTGCAAGTCCATCAGCAATGTTGTTTTAAATGCAAATGCTGGTGAGGAGGGGGTCTCCCTCGTCTCAGCGTTAATCTTCATGCTGCTGAGGTTTGTTTTACTGAGGCAAGAGATGTGAAACAATGTCAGCGATGGGCATGAGGCTTCGTTCTAGCCTAAGGGTCTGCCGGCCCCCTTGCACGGACCACCGCTACAGGCCTTTTCCTGGAAATGCTGAAGGGTAAATGGAAATGTGTTACCTTTTCACAAGGTCGGACTGACTCGGCCCAACAAAACGCCGGCTGAAGCCGTCTTACGCAAAACTCGGCAAACCAAGCCGGCATATTTCTCTGCTGCTCCGATGGCGGCTACGAGTTCACGCTACATACTTGCCAGCGCCCTGTGTGTTATGAATAGCTCGGATGCCTATACATTACAGTGAACAACTCAACATGTCTGCCAGCGGTACTTGGGGAAATCACATTCCTGGGTGTGTGGGAGTCTTGCTTTTTATTACCTGCCTCAGAGCTTCAAATCCAATTCCGTCTCCTTGCCCCTCCCCGGGCCCGTGTCGGAGCCGAAGTAACATTGGGCAGGCAAGGCTTTAGCCTGCAGCTGACTTCAATTAACAGCCTTCATTAGGAGCGGGATCCATTGGGAATCACCGTGGAGCACCCATGACGCTGGAAAAAAGGCTGCCAATGGTGAATAACCTATTTGTATTCTCGGTAAGAGGGGTGAGATTCTGAAGTCTTTCCTCTCTTAGTAGTTAAGGCGCAGACTGTTTGAAGATGGAACCATGGGCCATACATGGAATGAGACACGCCAGGTGTCTTGGATGAAAGTATAGCGTTCCTTGTATCCATTCGCGGTTATCCTGCTCAAGCAGCCACCGCACTTGGCTAACATGGATGACATTGCCACGGCAGCTGCGGGGCCAACGGGGGATTTAGCAAAGTGAAGATGAAGCAAACCGGACCCCCGAATGTGGCATTGTCTTGGGATCCCAACGCCGACTCGCGAACGGCTCATTCATCCAAAGTGGCAGGGTAAAATGTCCACCGGAACCGCTGCGAGGCATCGAGACACTCACATGGTGGAATAGGCGATCGTCGTATCCACGCCACAGACATTAAACGCAGTCCATGTGGACATGCTGTCTCTGCCACCATTTCATAGCCCGGATGATCAAATCAGAACACAGAAAATGATAAATCGCCCGTGACATAATCACTGTGAAAATATTAAAAAAAGAACATCCCTGATCTTCTTTAATTGAACAAAGACTCCGGTCCGAGTGTAAAAGAATACATTTGCATCCAATTTTTCCCATGCTTATAACTGACATCTCGCCAATCTACATTCAACGGGGAATAAAATTATGAGGAAATTACAAGGAGAATGAGTTCTGGTCCCACAAGGAGAATTAAAACTTATTATCTATGACAACCTGTCAGCCAGAGAGAGCTCAAACGTGGGTATTAAGCTCTGGAAGCTGCAAAAGGAAATCGGAAAAGAGAGTGATGAAAGCAGAGTGGAAGGAAACTCGGGAAGGGGCAGTGGGGGCCTTCATTTCTGCAAGGGGGGAAAAAGCAACTCCTGGTCGCCTGAAAACATTTCCTTCATCCTGGTCGGATTCTTCGGTGCTTGACCACGGATGCAAGAATGTTCTTGAGAAAATTAGATGTTTAATGATGGTGTGTGTGGAGTGGGGGGGGGGGATCATTGGCAATTAACAAAGTGAAAGCCTCGCTCATCACAGTCTCTTCACCGAGAAATGGTGAGACTCTTTGAGGAGGCAGTCACAATGACACACTTAGTGGAACTGATGGCAAATGATACAAAACAATCAGTGCGGTCTGATGAAGGGACTGGATCGGTAAATCCTCACGTTAGCACTAGTATGATGTCAGCAAGCTTCTGTTGTTCACACGAAACTGGAGCCTGAACGAGCTGACTTTGGGCGAAAGGCGGATTGCATCCTGAACTGGTCGTCGCTCTATCAGAAGGCACATCGGGAACCAGAGAGACGTGGAAGCCAGGCCGTCGGCCATCAATGATCACAAAAATTAATCCTCAAAAGTGGCAGATGCTGGTCTCTCAAGGCGGGGAAGCTCAATTTCAGCCTACATCATAAAATGTGTCAGTTTATTTAGACGTGAATTCTACTCTCCGTTCCTTTTCAAGAAAATGATCTGTGACGCTCTCATACCAACAAGGCGTCTTTTCCGGGGTCTTAACTGTGGTGATATAAGTCAGTCTGCGAACAACAAGCAACTACAATAAAACACACCAGAAACAAAAGATTAATCTGTCGCTTGTCGTTTTCAACAAAGAGAGTGGCGCTAAAATGATTAGAAGAAATCTCCAGTTCAACTCACAACAGAATGAGATTTGAAAAATGCTCCCATGGATGCCTACGCCAAAAGATCCGTGATTGGCTCATTTTGCTGTCAATCAAAAAGAGATTCAGCCTGAGACAGATCATCCAATCATCATGCAGAAAAGCTGAGCGTCCGGGCCAGCCCATAAACGCCCACTGACGCTGAGCGTCCGATGGGCGGGACAAAACCAGCATTTATCCAATGACTTGTCTCGTTTCAAGGCTTTGGGACAACGGGCTCTGAACTCTCGGCGCTCAGCGTCCGGGCAGTAGACGCTCAGCGGCCGCTCAGCGGCCACCGTTTAAAGCACAGCGAAGCTGCGGGAATGAATGAAAGGGAGTCGTGTCGTAACCAGTAAGAAGAAGCTGATTCGGAACAAAAGTTGAGCACGTTGTAGCGCACATTTAGTCAATAATAATAATAATAATAATTAATGTTATTTAAAAGCGCCTTTCATGCCACCCAAGGACACTGTACATACAATGAGGAAATAAAATATAAAAATAGATAAGAGAAGTATTATATAAAAACAGGAAGTGGGAGAATTAAGTATTGTAGGCGGTCCTAAAGAGGTGAGTTTTTAAACGGGACTTGAAAGTGGAGAGAGGTGTACAGTTTTGGAGGTCAGGAGGTAGACTGTTCCAGAGCATAGGAGCAGCGCGACTGAAGGCTCCCATGGTGCTCAGGTGGGCAGGGGGCACTGATAGGCGGAGGGAGGATGAGGATCTGAGGGAGCGAGTGGGGGTATACACCTGAAGAAGTTTGGACAGGTAGGGAGGGGCCAGGTTGTGGATGGCCATGTATGTATGAAAGAGCAGTTTGTAATTGATGCGGTAGTGGACAGGGAGCCAGTGGAGCTGCTGAAGGACAGGGGTGATGTGCTGGTGGGAGGGTGTTTTTGTAATGATGCGAGCAGAGGCGTTTTGGACCAGCTGGAGTTTATGGAGGGACTTTTGAGGTAGGCCGAAGAGGAGAGCATTGCAGTAATCTAGGCGGGATGTGACAAGACTGTGGACAAGAGTAGCAGTGGTGCGGGGGAGGGGGGAGCAAAGTCTGTTGATATTGCGGAGATGGAAATAAGCAGTGCGGGTGATGGTGTTGATATGTGAGTGGAAGGTGAGCATGCTGTCAAGGGTGACGCCCAGACTCTTAACCTGAGGGGAGGGGGACACTGAGGAGCTGTCAATGTTGAGGGAGAAACTTTGTGTGTAGAATAACATGTACATACAATTAAATTTACATTCATATATTTGATCACTTATTTTTGGACATTTTAGGGGAAGCTGAGCTTCCCTTGCAGTCTTAGAGTAGTCGCCTCTGATCCTCAAGAGGGAGTTTCTTGAGGGACCATGACTGTAATTGTCGACCCTACCCTCAACATCTCACCTGCAAATGCCTCAAAAAGCATTTGGAGGATCATGTTTCGTGCAAAAATTTGGACCGATCAGCAACTTGTCAGAGAAGGAATGCCATAAGCTGCTGAGATGCTGTCAAAAAACGCTCCAGCAGAGAGGAGGTGGAGGGATGAGGAGAATCTTGAAGTCATACAATGGCATGTCATTTGGAGAACCTTGGATTAAGAGCTTACAAGAGTCTTGTCATATCACATTTAACCACCTAATCATCTTACGGGTGTTTTATCCCCAAAGCTTACAAAACTCGTCAGGCAGCGACCGCTCTCCCGACTCTTTGTGTTTCTAAATTTACTCTCAAACGGCCTCTCCTGTACTGTGACATGTTTGTCATCTGGAATTGTGCAGCTCAGTATTTTCCCGGAAACTCGGTCATCATTTTTTTTTTTGGTTTGTTTTTTTGGTTGTTGTTTTTTTCCACTCCAAGGCTACCGGCTCTTCAGAAAGCTCCATCAAACATTTCGCCAAGGTCTCAGGACCAGCGAACGATGGACGAGCTTGTCAAAAATAAAAACACCAAGGCCACCTACAACTCGGTGATGCCCCGCGGGATACCCAAACAGACGGTCTGGTATACACAAACACACACACACACACACACACACACACACACACACACACACACACACACACACACACACACACACACACACAAAGACACAATTTATTTCTAACTTCGGAGAGGCTGCATTCCGATAGGCTTGCTCCCATCTGACAGATTTTAACCCGTGCTTATTTTAGCCCAAATGTTTCTATCGGCTCTGTAAACCGCAAAGTGAAAGTGCATCATACGAGTGTGCCGACCTGAACAAGTTCTTCCCTGACAGCCTCAAACACCTCAGCAGTGTATCCAAAGTCACATTCTGGCAAGCAGACTCTGAGGTTTAATTGTAGAGGGTCTCTAATGAGTGCAACGGCTGTGGTCCTGAAACTTTCATCAAGCTAATCGCTTTGCTCCAATGGAGGACCGAAACGATACAGGAAAAGTAGAGCCCAATGGTCGGAATAGACTATGCGGACACCACAGACGGGACTCGGTGGCAGCCATAATCTCTTTGTGAGTCGAAAACAAATATTATTTTCCTTTTTGTTTTCAATTCTGCAACAGCCAATTGTTAAGGCGATATGTCATCCCATTCGCCATATTGTATGTGGCTTTAATATTAGACATATGTTTGGCAAATAATTTCATAAAACTGGTGGGGTACACCCTGAACTGGTTGCCAGCCAATCGCAAGGCATACACAGATGAATAACTGTTCGTGCTCACAATCACACTTTATTAACTTACCGTACATGTCTTTGGAATGTGGGAGAAACTCAGAGTACCCGAAAAAACCCACACAGGCACGGGGATAACATGCAAACTCCATGCAGGAAATCCATTGCCTGGAGTCAAACCCTGCACCTCTGCACTGTGAGGTCAGCGTGCCTACCAGTCGACCACCGTGCCGCCCCAAATTCACGTTTTACCCTTTTTTCCCACATTCACAATCCTTTAACTACTTCTAATAATTCCGCAGCACATCCGTTCAGCATTCGCCGTTCAACATTGACATGCAACTGCATTTTCTGCACCAACTGTACAAACTGTAATAGTATTGTATTCTACCACTGATCACTTTAGCTCTGCTTGAAACTATGGTTCACTTACATTATGAAATGTCCTTCCATACCTATTTGTCATGTTCTTGTTTATGATGATACTAATGCAGCGTGTATACCGGAGACAAATTCCTTGTGTGTTCTACATACTTGGCCAATAAAGATGATTCTGATTCTGATTCTGATTCTGATTCTCTCATGCATGTGAATCGTTAGCAAAACGACTGCATCATATATATTCGAATGCCGTCGTCTTAGCGACAGAGCGAGTTCAAGAGCACCTCGATGACGGGCGCCTAAACGGCTGTGGCGTTCCCTGATTGCCGTGATGGGTTCCGTGGCACGTTCGCATGAAGTGAGAAGAGCGCTGCCATCATCAGCGAATACAAGTCAAGTTATTCCTCAGGCTGGAGAGTTGCCACGAAATGGGAATCTCATTTTGATGATTAGATGTTTTTCTTTTTTCTGAGCCCCTTTACCGACCATCCTCCCCACTCTCCAACAATGCAGCGTCATCTGCTTTTGTCATCTCAGATCTTGCTAGAGATAGGACGTCGCCTAAGGCCGATGATTTCCCTGAGAAAGCAGCCTGCAATTGCACACCCGCTTCAGAAACCCTTCAATATACAGTACAGTATAGTGTTTAACACCCCCCCTCCCACACACACACACACACACACACACACACCACCACCACCCCTGCCCCACTTTATTGAGGTTTCTTGTTCGTATCCCTGCTATGTTGCAGATTTTTACCGTTTTTACAGCATAAAGGCAAGTCTAAATTTCACGTTGTGCGCCTTCGATGCACTTCCGCGTCATGCGTACGGTGTGAATGTCGCACTTATTTTAAGGCACAGGTGTCAAATTCAAAGACTCTGGCCCACCTAAAGTGAATCAAACATGTCAAGTTCCCTGACGCATGCTAAAATCTGTAGCAACCTTTCAAATTCTCATATGTCATAAATAAGAGAGATATTGTAAGCATTTTCTTGTGACCAAACCCCTTGTTACAGGAACTTAAACAATAGTAACCAGTATTTTTGATTCCGGTATATGGTTTCAGTCATAACGCCGCGTGAGAAAAATGGGTTTGACACCCCCATTTTTAAAAAAAAGTTTTATAATCACTGTATCATCTATGATCAGTTTTGTTAGCCTGTCCATAGCTTTTCACATAACGTTAGCATTAAGCTAGCACAAATATCTCATGATACGGCTTGGTTGAATATTTTAGCGTTTAAACTTTTTCTTTCTTTTTCAGCTCACAGCCCGTCGACTTCACATTTTATGTTCGCATTTAAGCTGGCAGATTTTTGGCACTTTATGGTTTGATGGAACATGTTAGTTTTTGAATATTTGAAATGTAATTCTCTTTTGTAGTATGTGTCAGCTCATTTAGCCTGCATTTCACATTATATGCTAGCATTAAGCTAGAAGATGTTTTCAATATATTGCATAGATTAGCATTGAAATATACTACAGACACTCCCCGAGTTACGAACATCAGAGTTACAAACAAACGGTACATACGAACATTTTCACGGGTCTGTCGAAAAAAAAAAAAAAGTTAGATTTTGTATTGCGCGCCTTTTTCCGAGTGCTGAAGCAACTTACGAACGAATTCACCTTATGAACAATCGTCCGGAACTCGTTCGTAACCTGGGGAGCGTCTGTACCTTTAATTCTCTTGTTCTATGTGTACGTTTTATCGTAAAGTGGGAGTGATCAATAAAAGTCTTTCAAGCAAGAATGTTTTCATCTGATTTGGCAAACTGTGCGAGTGCGTAAGTGGGAGAAGGTGTTAAACGTTTCAGTTGAAATGTTTTTCAAGGATGTGATGGCGATTGTTATTTGCTTCATGTTGTCTCTGTAGAAGACTCCATTTCACCTATTATGGCGGGATCTGGAATGTATGTTCGGTTCACATCTTTCATTCTGCCTTCCATGCTAAAATATGGATGCACCTCAAGTATTGCTACAGCGCTGTTTTTATAAAAACCACATTGTGTGCAGGGAAATTGGCGGCACCACTGGAGTCGTGTATTAACTTCTGTGATCGTCCAAATCCTATTCAAAACATTCAAAGACTTAAATACTTAAGCTGTTGCTTGATTAAATTTCTTACCAACACTTTTTTTTTTTTTGCACACCGAGCAGCTGACTGACAAATAAAACCGATGAAATAATAACAGGCCGGCAGCTATCGGCAGCTTTGTTTTTCCATCTTTTTACGCAAACAGCCTGTTTTATTACCTCCGACTGTGGATGCTCCGTGAAGCAACAGTTGGGGAGGACATATGGCCGGCGATACGTGGGAAACCGTGGCATCCTACCGCTTCTTTGTGCACAGATGTTTGACTGGGCCCAGGAAAGCTCAACGTGTGAAAAAAAAATGGGCCATATTAATCAGAATGTACCATTTTGAAGATTGGCACTAAAAAGGAAAATTCCCCCTTATTATTGCACCGTGGAAATCTTAAACAGACGAAAACAGCGCAAAAACAAACAGGTTTGGTTTCAATGGCCATCTGTGCCTGATGCAAGACTTCAATAACAGATCTGGAATACGCTACTGGCACCATGAAAGAAAAAACGAAAAGGCAATTTCAATCAGAATGTAGCATTTCCAAGAGTGGCACGAAAAAGCAAAAGTGTGCCTGAGTATCTCACAACGTTAGTCTTTAACAAACAGAAACAGCGCAAAAGCACACAGGCTGGGTTTCAATGGCTGTCTTGCCTGACAGCAATTCTTCAATAACGTGGCTTGTGAACAATGTTACGCACATCTCTCACACACGCTGCATCTCGATACTGATTCGCTCATTTCCACACCAGTTGACTCTACGAACGGGACACCACACCATTACCGCTCCTCTTTATACTTTCAGTCGTGTGACCAAGGGTGCAGTTTTTCTACGATAGTTTGAAGCAGACATGGACTCACACAAACTCAGCCCCACAGTTGACGTGACGCTGCAGGAAATCCAAATGTGGGTGTATTTCAAGCACTTAATGAGGCAGGTGACTAGAAATGTTTGTGTTTTTTTACCGTATTTTCTGGACTATACCTTGCACTATTTTTCTATAGGTTGGCTAATCCTGCGATTTATATTCTGGAGCGTCTTACACATGAAAAGATAAACAGCAACGCTTCGCAGAAACCGGGAGGATGGATGGACAAAGCCTGCAGGCTTCAGTGACAACCAAGACCATCCTGTCTGGATTCAGAAAAGCTGGAAAAATTGGAACTGGAACCGATTCTGAGTCTGACGACAGCCATGCAAAAGAGGAAGTTCCACTTGGTCTTCCTCCGGTGTGGGCAGACTAATTTAGAAGGACAAAGGATGAAGAATTCAACGGATTTAGGGATTCCGAGTACGGTTGTGAGTTATTAATTCAAGTAAACTTGTTTTGTTCTTGATGCTATAGTTATGTAAAAATGTTTGGGCACCATTTCTCTTTGTCTATTTTTCGTGTACCTTCATTGTATGAGCAAATCTTACACCTATTCATTTGTTCTTTAATATTTTATTCATGTTAGAACTTGCCTCCCAAGACTAAATCTTTGTTTTTGATCTAGTATTTTGTAAAATAAATCACCCGCCCAAAAAAATGCAATTTATACTCCAGTGTGGCTAATGTATGGTTTTTTTTTTCCCTATTTCATGATGCATTTTTGGGCTGGTGAAACTTATACTCTGGAGCGACTTGAGTCCGGAAACTACGGTAAATGATTTCTGATTGAACAAGTGCGACCACACTTATACAGATTGTATTGAGCCTTAATTAATTATCCTTGAAATGGCCCGGTGCTAAAACAAAGGAAACACACTAGGGCTGATTTTATTGACGCCAAAAATCTCGATTCTAAGCGGGTGGGATGAAAATCAGCATTGGGATCAGCTGGAAGAAGTGGCTGGGGAGAGAGAAATGTGGGCTTCCCTGCTCATGCTTCTGCCTCTGTGACCTGACCTGAAAGTGGTTTGTAGCAAATCTTGATAATTTAACTTGTTATGATCTGAGAATTTGGACGAATGTAATCGTGGTTTGGCTGTCTCGTGCATGTCTCACGTTGCTCACCGTGGTCCAAAGAACGCTTCAGGAATGCGCATTCACGCATGGGAAATTAGAAGAAACATTTCTTGTGGATTGGGATTTTTCTTGAATGTTTCGCAATCAAAAGGGAACCCAAAGTCAACTTTTTAAATTTATACTTGGCTCGACAACATCGATGATTTGTGGATACAAAAAGCAATCCATCGCAATAAACAGACAAATAACAGCGATCCATGTTTCAAATTCTTGATGGGGTTGAAAAAAAAACAAAATTGTCCAAATAGGAGGAATTATGTGCTCAGTGTGTCAATCACATGGCCCCTCTAGGCTTCATCATGCCGCAAAGTCCTTAGTATAATGATGTTGTCAGTGGGCGCAAGCACGACGTGTCTTCACATCGCCCGTGTCAGTTCGTCTGGATGCGCCCTTGGAGCCCAGGCAGCCATCGTTGCTCATAACCGCAGTGTCACTCATACACACTGTGGGTGGGGGTTGGGGGTGGGGGGGGGTGGCAAAAACAGCTTCCTGCCCTTCGGAGGCGCTAACGCAAAGGTGACACTGCAGCTCCGCCACGTGTGTCTTTATTCATATCGTGGGCAACAATATCACAAGTGTGACTTCCACAAGTTAACTCCTTTTGACACTCCTGTCTGCCAGTTGGCTTGACTAAAGCACAGTCGCATGGACACTCCATCTCTCACTTGTCAAACATGTCAGGGCGCGCTACAGCACGCAGGGACAGCCGTTTTGATAGCAGCGCTCGAAGGTGCTACCTCACGTCCATTTTGAAACGCATCGGCGAGAAATGGGGCGAGGTGTCGCCATGACATCGTGAAGATAGAGGAGGGCGATGACTAAATGTGAACTGTCCATTGTGACGTGTGAGGCCACCATATTCAGGACCGTCAAAGATGCCCACGGCCGCAACTCGGGATCTACGCTTACCTCTTTCTTTAGACCGAGTAATACTACAAGTACTTACATTTGAGTACTGGCCTATACCAAGTACTGATACCTGATTATGTCATCATGTCTTGTAATTGTAAGAAAATACATTTTATTTTAGTAATATACTGTTCAGAAATACAAACCTTTATAAAACATGGCATGGATTTACCCAATTCCAAGGAACATCCATCCATTTTCTAATCCGCTTATCCTCACGAGGTTCGCGGGCGTGCTGGAGCCTATTCCGGCCGTCTTGGGGCAGTGGGCCCGCCTACACCCTGAAATGCTGGCCAGCCAGTCACAGAGTACACATCGACAAGCAACCATTCATATTCACAATCACTGAGAACTGTTCACCACTCGATGACAAAAACTCTGACCCGATTGAAGCAGGAAATTCACATACCAAAAAACATGGACTTCCAATCCCTTTGACGACCCTTCCAACCCTTTGATGACTTCCAACCCTACTGACTACAAGACATTTGACCCTGAGAACAACTTGGACCCGGACAACAACTTTTTCAAGACCGACCGACCGCGAGGAAGCCAGCGACGACCGATCATGAGGGAACCAGTGACGACCGCGAAGAAGCCTGAAACGACCGCAGGGGAGCCAGCGACCGCGAGGAAGCCGAGACAACCAGCCAGCGACGACAGCAAGGGAGCCAGAGATGACCGAGAACAAGCCAGCGACGACTGCAAGGGAGCCAGCGACCGCTAGGGAGCTGGGAGACAACAGCGAGGGAGCCAACGATGACAGCCAGAGAGCCAGCGAAGACAGCGAGGGAACCATCGACGACCGCGAGGGAGCCAGCGATGACCGCGTGGGAGCCAGCGACGACCGCGAGGGAGCCAACGACGACCGCGAGGGAGCCGACGACGACCACGAGGGAGCCGACGACGACCGCGAGGGAGCCGACGACGACCGCGAGGGGCCAGCGAGATCGCGAGGGAGCCGACGACGACCGCGAGGGAGCCGACGACGACCGCGAGGGGGCCAGCGAGGACCGCGAGGGAGCCAGCGAGGACCGCGAGGGAGCAAGCGACGACCGCGAGGCAGCCAGTGACGACCGCGAGGCAGCCAGCGACGACCGCGAGGGAGCCAGCGACGACCGCGTGGGAGCAGGAAATTCACATCCCAAAACATGGACTTCCAACCCTTTGAAGATACTGACTATAAGCCATTCGACCCCGAGAACAATTTGGACCCGGACAATAACTTCTTCAAGAACAAACAAAGGGTAACAAACTCCGATTATTACCTGGATGAACAATTCAATACTAATATTAAATTGGAAAATGCACTTTCAGTAATACACTTAAACAGTAGAAGTCTCTATAAAACTTCACAAAAATCAAAGAATACCTGGCTAAATTCAATAAATTTAAAATAATTGCCATATCAGAAACTTGGCTTGACGATGATAAAATAAGTGAAATGGAAATAGAAGGTTATGAAATGTTTGCAATTAATAGGAAAACAAAAAGGAGGGGGTTGCAATATATGTAGACAAAGCACTTAAATGCAGTAAAATCGAGAGATTGACAAAGACAATAGAAAACCTAATGGAATGTCTAACTATTGAAATAGATAATAAAAAGGCATCAAATATCATCATAAGCTGCATCTATAGGACACCAGGATCATGTATTGATACATTCAATAAAATACTAACAGATATGCTCAGCTACAACAACGATAAGAAAACACGAATAATGTGTGGTGACTTTAACATTGACTTATTAAACCCAAATGGACATAAAAACATCTGACTTTATAAATACTATGTACAGGAACAGCCTTTTCCCAGTAATCCTGAAACCTAGCAGAATAACAGTCGAAACGGCCACATTAATAGATAACATTTTTATAAATAAGATTGATCAAAAATGGAAAGTGGACTACTCATTAATGATATAAGTGACCATCTACCTGTCTTTGCAGTTTTACATAACTATTTTGATAGAAAAACAGAGTCAACAACTCACATATCAGAAATAAGACTAAGAACCCAACGCTCCATCGATGCTTTTAAACAAGACCTAGAAAAACAAAACTGGACCGAGGTCTACTCAAACGAAGACCCAAATACAGCGTTTGAAGTATTTCAGTCGACCATAATCTCCTTAAATGATAAACATTTTCCATTAACTAAAGTCTCCAAAAGTATAAAGACCCAAGCAAGCCGTGGATAACGAAAGGCATAGAAAACGCATGTAAAAAGAAAAACAATTTATATAAACTGTTTTTAAAATTGAGAACTGAAGAAGCAGAAAAGAAATATAAGACCTATAAAAATAAACTAGTAAATATAATAAGAACCAGTAAAAGAGATCATTATCATGCACTATTAGAGCAGAATAAAAGTAATACACAAGAAATATGGAAAATACTTAATCAAGTAATCAGAAATAGTCCTAAAAGTGGATTATCCAGAGTATTTTATCAAAGGCAAAAACACAATTCTGGAAAAACTGCAGAAATAGCAACTGAATTTAATGAGTACTTTGTCAACATCGGCAGTAACCTAGCAAAACAAATTCCTGACCCAACAAACTTGTTTGAAATAGATAGATACGTAGAAAAGAACTCCTCCACGATGTTCCTTACTGCTGTAAAACAAGAAGAAGTATTAAATATTGTAAAACCTTTAAAAATAAAAAGTCAACTGATTGCTTTAATATTGATATGACAATAATAAAACAGATTATAGAATATGTAGTGCGACCTTTCACGCACATATGCAACCTGTCATTCAAAGCTGGTATCTTTCCATCAAAAATGAAAATTGCTAAAGTTATTCCAATTTATAAAAGTGGAGAAAGACATCTGTTTACAAACTATAGACCAATATCACTACTACCACAATTTTCAAAAATATTAGAAAAACTATTTTCTCGCAGACTTGATAGCTTTATACAAAAACATGCGCTGTTAAGTGAGAATCAATATGGCTTCAGGAAAACCGTACCACCTCAATGGCAGTTATAGAGTTGGTGGAAGCAATAGCCACTAATATAGACAACAAAGAATTTACTGTTGGGGTTTTCCTAGACCTAAAAAAGCTTTCGACACAATAGATCACAGTATATTATTGAAAAAACTAGAAAGATATGGCATTAGAGGTATAGCGTATAAATGGATAAAAAGTTATTTAGAAAACAGAAATCAGTATGTGCAGCTCAATAATAAAAACGAATCAACTGAAAATCACTCATGGAGTTCCTCAAGGGTCAGTGCTTGGTCCAAAACTATTCATCCTATATATAAATGATATCTGCAAGGTCACAAAACAATTTAAATGTGTCCTATTTGCTGATGATACAACTTTCTACTGCTCTGGAATAAATCTGAAACAGCTCCTGACAACCGTAGAAAACGAATTAAACAAATTAAAAACTGTTTCGACAGAAATAAATTGTCACTTAACCTGAAAAAATCGAAGCTAATTGTTTTGGCACAAGACCAATCAAACACCAAGCTAAAATTATGGAAAACTCAATTGAGATAGAAATAGCGAATGAAACCAAGTTTCTCGGATTAATAATAGACTCAAAACTATGTTGGAAGCCGATATCGATAACGTAAAAGAAAAATAGCCAAAACTATAGGGATCCTCTACAAAACCAAGGAAGTGCTAAATAAGAGATCCTTGTACACATTATACTCTTCATTATTATTACCATATATGAACTACTGTGTGGAAATATGGGGAAATGCTTGCAAAACAAACACACTCCTGATTCTAAAACTACAAAAAAGCAATTCGAATTATTAATAGATCAAAATATACGGAACCCACAAATCCATTATTTATCAAATTAAATACGATGAAATTTTATGACCTGGTTGACTACAAAATTGCACAATTAATGTACAAAGCACACAATAACCTGCTCTGCCAAAACATTCTAAAGTTCTTTGAAATTCGAGAAAGCAGCTATGATTTAAGAGGTACCAACTTATTCAAAAACTAAAAACAAGAACAAACATCAAGCAAAGAAGTGTATCTATCAAAGGTGTTAATCTGTGGAATAATCTCGAAACGGACCTGAAAATGAGTAAATCGCTTGCTGAGTTCAAAAACAAATTCAAAAAATAGTACAAACAACCTACATCAATCAGAGTTAAAATGATAAGTTCTAAACGTTAAATATAATGATAAATTAGAACTAAGTTGATAAATAGGGAAAGGTATGGAAATATCCATTATGAATACAAGAAAAAATTGACACAAGAGTGCCAGGGTGTGTATATATAAATCCGATACACACCAAAAGTAGTAAAAATATCATGGCTAAGGGTAAAGCATGAGCCTTAATAGAGACTTCTATCTTCTTATTCACTTTCTCTTCTGATTGATATAAAAACTATTTATTAGATATAAACACATAACACGGGGTAGGACTAGATAAGTTCTTTACTTCTTCCTATTCCCTTGAACATAACTGTTTTTAATGATGACTGTGCTGAATGATGACTGATTTCTCTTACCTTATTATTACTGTATATGTTTTATGTTATGTTCAAATAAAACCAAACCAACAATCACACCGAATGACAGTGCAGATTGTTGATTTCAACTACCATGCATGTTTTTGGAATGTGGGAGGAAACCAGAGTACCCGAAGAAAACCCACGCAGGCACGGGGAGAACATGCAAACTCCACACAGGAAGGTCGGGGCACGGAATCGAACCCTGGACCTCTGCACTGTGAGACGAACATGTGAACCAGCCGTTCACCATGTCGCCAACGAATATGCAATGATTCTTAAATCCTTTTGAAGTGAATACTGTACTCTCCTTGTCTTTTGAGAGTACAGATCAACTCGATGGCTTTTGTGCAAATATTGACATATTTTGGAATTTTGTAGTTTGGTTGGTGGAATTCTGTGCGATTCATGTTTGATGTATAAGTTTGCTTGCTCAACATTTAGGTCTATGTTTCTCCCTTCGTGATGCACCACACATTTTAAATAGGAGACATGTCTGGACTGATGGCAGGCTAAGCTCGTATTCACACTCTTTTGCTTCGAAAATGTGACATTGTCTTGCTGAAACAGGCATGGACGTCGATGAAAAAGACGTTCCTTAAAAGGCAGCATATGTTTCAGCAATGACGCCTTTGCAGATGTGCAAGGTACCAACGCACTCCCTTACCCTCACAAAAACTGGCTCGTAAAAGTCCTTTTCCTCTTCGGCGCAGAGGACACTAAATCCATGATTTCCAAAAACGATGTGAAACGTGGACTTGCCAGATCAGCGTCGTGGTATCCAGTCAGTTGTAAAAAAACGTGAATTTAAGTTGTGGGCATTTATTATCATTGTGGCCTATTATGTCGATGAGTAGATGAGATGCTGACACACCGGAGAGTGTTGAATGTCCCCAACCCTACACACAACCAAGAAATGGAGTGCTGTAATTATCTCACGTATTGACTATGCAACACATGATCACTTTTTTTGGAATTTTCAAAAAAAAAAAATGCATACGGTATGATTTTTCACAATTTGAATCATCAATCAAAAAATATCAAAAGATGGTAATTTACGGCTAATCCACATCTGGGTGATGTTGGAGGAGCCATTCTGGTACATGCTATAAAATGGTGACGATTGTAATGAGGTTAGCCCTCATGAAGCGTTCTCTCCTTCCTCTTTGTCCCTCGAACGCAAATAAATATGCAAAGCATGCACCGCAGCTCACATCAAATCATAGAAGGCTTCAATGTTCACTTGATGTGATGATCTAACGCGTCGTGTCCTCCAAGCAGGACCTGCGGTGTAAACCTCGTCTTTGGCAATAATGCCACTGTCCTTCTCATCTCCCCAAAACCTAAAGTTAAGTAATTTTCCTTCTCTTTCATCCCTAACCAATCCCAATTAGGCTCACGGAAAGCTGCGCGATATTGCTGAGACCACAAATCCTCCCCTCCAGCGGCACGCCGGTGCTCAATGCCCAAGGTGTGTTATTATCTTGTATTAGCACACCACCTGCCTTGCCATAATGGCTGGCTAATTGGCTCGACGCGTGTCTTGAAATAATAAAGAACGGAGACGTTTTACACCGATTAAGGAGGCACGTCGGGAGGGAGCGAGACTGCCACGTACGCGTCCCGACTGCATACGAGCCGCACGGATAACATTCGGACCCGAGGTGAATTTTAAAGCCGTCGCAATTAGCGTGCGGATCGCTTCGCTAGTCTTTTTGGTATCAGGCAGTTTGACAAGCCCGATGTGTGTCACGCGTTATTATGCGCAGCTAGGAGATGTTTCATGAATTTATTCGCAGTCGTCTCTTGTCTTCACTTTGTCGCATATCTCCTAGCTGCACTGTTTCTAGTATGTCAGATATCTGGTCCAGCCAGATTTGTTGCAATGTCAATTGAATCCACCCGCACCTTTCAGAATCGGTAGCAATGGGGCTGTTTCTTGAAGGAATCGGATTTCAAATTCGCCTTACTAGCACCATAAGCATTTTTCCATCCGATTAGTAGGAAAGAGCAAAAGTGCTGTTTATCATGGACTGTCTGTGCTTTTGTTTTGGCTCCAGCTGGAGTGGAGGGCGTTCCCTGCGTCGCGTTGTAATCTAACCTGGACTCTGAGCTCTACCTTGCCTTGTCGGAATATTGACCTTGCTCGCTGTTCTGTTTCAAGCGATATTTTCTAGACCTCGTGCTCACATTCATAGTCGCTCTTGTTCCGCTAGATTTTTGGTTTGTAAGTATCGTTGTTTCCAAGTCATTTGACTGATTTAAGTTTTGCGTGATTGGACTATTGTCATTTTGTTTTGTGTACTTACCATATTTTCACGACTGTAGGGCGCACTTAAAATACTTATTTTTCTCCAAAATGGATATATATATATACATACAGTATAGCAGCCATAACTGACACTGCACCTTTTAATACGGTGCGCCATAGGGTCATGAAAATACGGTAGCTTGCCGTTTACAAGCGCTTTTTGTTCATGTCTGATTTTCCTGACTCTTTGTTGCCAGCGTGTTCTATTTATACATAAATAATGTGATGAATAAATATTTTTGTTCCGCATTTTATCTGCGTTTGTGGTATCCACACACCATCTGGTTCGTTTCTGAATCTTGTTTCCTGTAGCGTGGACTTTATTTAAATGTTTTTCACTTCGAACTAAAGAGTATCTTGTCCACTTTTTTAGAATCGAGCAAATTTTTTTTTTTTTTCAGTTCTGGGTTTTTATTTCTGAAATTTGAAGTTCCGCTGTATAAACTACATAATAGGCTAACATGGGAAAAAAATCGAATGCATTTCTTTCTGAGAGGTTTTTGCTGTCATTCAATCACTGATCGACTTATCTTCACGAGGGTCACGGGCACTTTTAGTTCAAAAATACCAAGTCCAACAGTTTGGGGATGGAAGTGCCGAGTCTGTGATGACAAATTGTTTGTGGAACATTTACAGCTGTAAACAAACGTAAGGGGTGGCAGGGTCAACTGTGTTTCCTTTTCGACTGCTATTGGCGGCTCAATTTAAAGTACCAAACATTTTTTTCCAGCTTTCACCTTGGAGCGAGCACAGAGGCGCTATTCAAACGGGGATAAAGTCACTGACAGTCGCTTTGCCCCGCAGAGTTGTCCTCCTCCAGAACCAAAACATCCCTCCACCCTGCAGAATAAATAAGCAGATGACAAGAACCGAAGAGATACTCGCAGTGCCGCATCCTCCCGAGGATAACAAGAATAATGCCTTCATTTGCTGCAGGGCCTCCGCTCCACGCCAAGTATAGACATGGCTTTTATGGGTGTAGTATTTCTGATTGGCATCCTAGGACAGCCGTTTGAATTATTTAATAGCACTCCCATTCCCTGAGTGCTGTGTGTATTTGTGTGTGTTTGGGGGAGGCAGAGGGGGCACTATTTTGTCTTTCATGATTTTCCTCTTTAATTTAAGTGGGGCAGGTGACTGAAAACAGGTCAGTGATCACACCTCTCACTAGTTTTTTTTGGACGCCACCGTGCCACTGCCAGGGCGGATGTCTCAATCTGAGATCACGATTCAGAACGTGGAGGATATTGAAAGGGATTAGGTTGATCCATTTCCTGCCGCTCGGGAGGCGGAAAGAAGTGGCGATGAGTCGACTGTGGCTGTCACAGGATCTTGAGGGGGAGCACGGAGGTGCCACGCCACCAATTCTATCCCGTTCACATCCATTCTCCGGACGGTTATACATGAAACAATTTGTGGCACCAAGGCCAGAACCAAAGCACCAAAATATGCACACACACAAAAAAAAACCCCAGACACCACTTCCCTGTTTTATTAAAAAAAAAAAAAAACAGACCAGCAGTGTGAGGATTACTACTTGCCTATCAGTCACTATATGACTTTTTGATGCAGTGATTCAAGTCAAGTGACATTTATTTCTATAGTCCTTCATCACAGAGGCTAAAAGGGTATCACATGTCCTCAGTTGACAAATATTATCAACATCCCCTGACCCTAGCCACCGGGGCAAAGGAAAAACTCCCAAAATATAATTTGGGAAAAAATGAGAGACCTTGAGAAGGGGCCGCAGATGGGGGAATCCTCTTTCCAGGATGACCAGGCTGCAGCGGATACAGAATGGGCAATGTCTGACACAATATTGCACTGTAAAGTGTTCTTTAGAAAGATGTCAAAGTTGCAGGGAGACGCCTTCGGAGAGGCGGGTCCTCCTCTGAACCCGGCCCAATTGGTCGATGAAGAAATCTTCAGAGCAGCGCTTCCGAGTGGTTGACCCAGCTCTTGTCCAGCTCAGTCGGTGCAAATCCTCCATTTGATGACAGACGTGTTTCTAACTATGCTTCAACAAAGTTTTTAGCATTCTTGTCGTCAAACACAAATGAGGTTCCATTTGCAGCTGTCTTAATATGACATCAAGTTTACAAACAGCTTGCAGTACTTTCCAACTAGCAATAATGGTGTAAGTAAAAGTAAAGTACAGTCAAACCTCGGTTTTTGAACGTCTCTGTTCTCGACCAAATCGGTTTTCAACCCAAAATTTCAAGTTTTTTATGCCTCTGATTACGACCGAAAATCGGTCCTCGACTAGACTGAGCGCACTTGAATGCGCCACTTCCCCGGGTAGACGTGGAGGTGCCGCTTCCTTGTGTAGCGTTCCAATATGAGCAGATGTGTTCAATAAAGATTTTTTTTTTTTTAAAGAGTGTGGTTTCGGTTTTCGAACGGCCTTCTGGAACGGATAATGGTCGAAAACCGAGGTATGACTGTAAAAGGTAAGCAGAGCTACATTTCCCAGTACTGTTGCATTAGCATTAGCAATTGCCGTTAGCCCCTGATAAGTGGCATAAACAGGAGTTGATACATACTATAAGTCATCGATGCGGTGAGGTCTTGTCGCGGATGCAACGCAATCTAGTCTGTGTAATCCAGAATGTTCATTTCAGCTAAATAGGCCTGCTTTGGATTTCGCATCATTGGCTGGACGTGACCTGGCGGACCAGGACTCCACATCCCTTTATCGGGGACAGATAGCTTCGGGTCAGCCTGACCTTGGCACGGACGGAGATAACGCATCAGACTGATAAGCGAGGGAAATGGGGTGCGGTGGAGGTGTGGGGCGTCAAAGCTCAAAGATCCAGAAAGAAGTCGAAATGACCGGCGGCAGCTTGCCACGAAACAGCATTTTCCGAAAGTGCAGCTTTTTAAGGCCCACCATTTACATGGCCCAGGAGATGCGCCGGGAAGCTTCATGATAGATGAATCAGACCCCTCCACCAAGGGGAGGAGATGAATTCTACGATGACCTGCTTTTGCAAATTTGGCCCAAGGGAGGGCGGCGAGGAAACGCAGACTTTAACCGTGCGGATATCCGTGCTGAGGCTCTGAGGTGGCGCGAGGTGCTGAATTAATCATTGTGTCATATTTGAGGAGAATGAATGACTTGGGGTGAAGTTTTATGAAACGCGTCAGCAGGGTAACCGCTCCCTTTCCTACTACACAAAGTCAAGGGCAATAAAGCAGCTGCAGATTTCCCCTTCGACGACAAACTAAGTCGAGGCCGCCTGTGAAGGCGCTTTCCAAACAAGCTACCTGGGACCGCAAACACGCATGTAACGTCGAGAGCAACCTTCCACACAGACAAATATGCTTTTTACCGGCTTGATCCTTTAACGGTGCTATGACAAAGTAGGGTATTAAATTTAGGTTCCATTCTTTGCGCTTCATGAGCCACGTTAGTTTTTGCTTTGACTTGGAAATGTATCATCTTGCAAAGTGAGAGCTTTTAATAAGCTATTGTTCTCCCAGAGTGAGCACATAACGCCTTATGAAAGCCTCAAATTAAGAGCGCTGGATTAATTTCAGGCAGCTTTTGCCGGGATGCAGCAATAACGCACAGCTAAATAAATATGACAAAGAAACAAAAGCTTTTCTTTCAGCCCCCCCCACCCCCGCAAAAGCGCAGGGGTAGCTTGTGCGAGGCAGATGCTAATAAACCAACGCTGTGTGCCTTCATGCTCCGCCGTGGACACAAAATAATGAGAAACGACCCTTAATTGTGTTGTTCCCTTAAGGCGGCACGATGTCAGGTGAAGACCCATCAAGGGGGTGTCACGCGCTTATTCACAAGTACACAGAAAACCGCCAAATGAATTGCATGCTCGAGAAACAGCAGCAGGGTTGGGTTGCATTACCAGCGGTATGTTGCGCCATTACCAGAGCCAGTCTGCACATCTCCCTCCCGAAACGGGAAGTCGGACCGGGGGCGGCGCTTTGAGCAAAAATGACCTTTATGACTCACTCGCCTCGGTTGGCTGCTTTGCACCCTGTCAAACAAGAGACACTAAAAACGCCACCTCTTCCGATGCCGTGCCCAACCGTAGTGTTGATATGTTGAAGGATGTGGCAGAGGTGAACTCATTTTCTTGTTAGCGCTTTGACAACTCTTTGATGCTCGGAAACAGGGTAGACGACGATAATCGTAGCGGATGTTCTGCCATTTCTCGCCTGGCCGATGAAAGTCAGCTCAGCTGCAATTGTTGTATATGTCTAGAAGAATATCTTGATCAATTTTCCAAGTAGTCCGGGGTGTCTCGGGCGGGGTTCGCATACACTTTTAATTCAGCCCAAGCTCAGTATTTTCCCACGCTTATCAAAGTCAGCAAAGGTCCGACGATGGGATGTCTTTAGTTTGGTTTTCGGGCTGATTATCTCGTGGCTAGTTAGGAGGGCTACACACATTCCGATAATCTGTCTGAATTTGAGCAGTTTCCTGCCCGTCTGACCAAAGCCAGCAAAGCCCCGATTATCGAATATCTCTTGAAGATTATCTCGACTCATCATCCTGAGGTGATGTGGGATACGCGCAGACTGATAACTGGGCAGATTTTGACAGGACAGTCCAGGTAATCTTTGAGGGACAATCGGGCCTTTGTCGACTTCATCAGAAGAGGTGAAAAATGCTGTTGTGTTGATCTGTGTGTCCTCAGCTTTGATGCAGTACAGTAGAAATGTACCCAATAATTATCTCGATTGGCTAGCGTTCAATTTCACATTTCAATCATGGGAATCCGAGGCTCGGCCAAACAGTGTTGACCAAACACAAGGATTGACATAGCTGAAATATGGAACAGGTTTTACACTTGATGTTATAAACACTGTTTTCTGAGCAGATCAGAGAGGATGGTGGTGGTGGTGGTGGGGGAATCACTCCATATCAAAGGATAATCAGTCAAGTTTTCCAGAAACATCAGACAATTGGGCTTTGGGTACCTTTGATCAGTAGGGAGGACGAAATACTCAATTTGCCCCCGGTATGTTGTGTCGACTACCTCTGACGGTAGTTTGTGTAGAGCTTCGGTTTCTTGACACGGACACCACAAATGATACCAGACACGGTGCAAATACAAGCCGCAGTCCTCAGATCACCTCAACTAGAGGTGTTTTCACGAAAACAAACGGCATTCCGCCTTCCCAAAGCAGCGATGTGCCCACCTGTCCCGGTCTCACAGCCCATAACACACCCTCCCTGGTACTTTGTACAACAGATGAAAGGACCGGGGGATGACATTCCAAAACCCTGCAGGAGGATCCCTCAGACATATGCTCTTGGCCGGCTTCCCCAAAACCAACAAATAAATAAATAACGATCCACGCCAATGACAAACGTTGTTTTGCAGGCATAATTAGCATACTTGTTGTCAAGCGCGACGTCCCTGATCTCTACCTGCGGTGCAGTCGTCTGGGCTCGATCTTCCATGAGGGGCGTCGCGTTGATGGCCTTTGCTAATGTCAGCGTGAATAACTCAACACGGCGTCATCTCTTTAGCTAACGTCCGGCGGGAGGCGTTTGGCGCTGTGCGCGCCTGTTGTTATGACAATTAATCTGCCTCTGATCGAGCTCTGGGGCAGCGGCCGGTATTAAAAGGCAGAGGGCCCCCGCGTGACGAAAGAGGAGGTGATAATTGCCTTTGTGTTGCAGAGGACAAAACGGCGAGGCAGTCAAGGGCAACTATGGCACATCTTCACAGCATGACCTGTGGAAGTAAAGACGCTGTGCACACAAACTGTGTTTGCCGTGCGGTTAATGGGGTGGGCTATGTGTTTTTAATCTCCGCTTGTCAATACGTCCCCGTTGTCTGCATGCAAGGACAGCCCGGCCGGTCCACGCTATCTCGTCTGCCGCATAAATTGGATGTGTTTCTCTTGTAAACACCATTTCGGCTTTTCTTATTACAGATGCGCATCGGTGGGCTGGTGGCCACAACAAGCGATAAGTGGCTTTGTGTAACCCTAAACATCGCAATTGGGTCCCATCTCTATGGCCGGGTATCATTGTCATTTCAAATGACACGGCCCAAAGGGGGATGTTTGCTATTTCACTCCTGGTGTAGCAACGCGTGCCGTTTTCCGACACTTCGTATAACAGTGGTTTTCATTGACCCGGTTTGACGGGACCGCGTCATCGCTCCTTTCTGTTTCGTGATCAATGAAACCGCTTTACACTGACCCCTCAATGTTACCCGCTGTGACACGTACATAACCCTGTTGAATTTTAATGAGTATTTGCAAGGGCGCTAGTATCTGGCTCGTACTCCGAGGCATTTGATAACTTTCTCTCGGTGGATCCACAAGGGATGCCAATCTGAATATGCATGCGAGATGCCGCTGACGGAAAGTCCTGTTTATCCGTCAAACAAAGTCAAGCACGCAGACGCTGACGGTTGCTTTTGGTCCATTATTTGCATCAGCTACAACATACAAGGACAGATACTGTTCCTCTTACCTCTTTTCCCAGGGATCTTTTTGGCAAGATGGGAACTCTTCATCCAATCACGAGGGCATTTTGCTTCTAGGCCGATAGCTGTACTGCCGCTTCCGAGCTGACCGACGCGTCAAGGGGGACGCGTGGCGGCATCAAAGGCATGTACGTGATTTGCATATATAGAGAGATGAGAACTCTGCGAGTCAGGAATTGATCTGCGGCATGCATTAGCGCATTGCCTATTGATGAGAGCGAGAAGATTTATAGCGCTCTGATTGATGGTCACAATCTCCAAGTATAAATGAGTGAATACGTGCCGGGCCCAACGATGCCAGTAAAGCCCTGATTTGCAAGCTCATCAGAGAGCGCAAATGCCATGTTTAGCACAGCCTCATCACCAGGCACTCCTGACTGATAATAAGTGAGGCAAAGTTATGCGTCGGGCTTGCCGAAAGGCCAACAAGATCCACTGTAACACAACAGTACGTGACCGTTGCCAATGTGAAACGATCCATGTCGAACGACATATATGCACACCATCTAAAGCGGCTCTCCAGATCAGAAAAATGCATTTGGACAACCAATGCCAATGGCTACTTGAAGTTTCAGGCTATGTCCGTTTTCCCGCAACGTCGTCATACAAATCAAGGAAGCCCTTACCCAACGTCAATCAGCGGCTTGACCCCGACCCCAATCGAGAACCGGCTCCCGCTCTCCTCCATGACATGTCCTCAAATCCAACCAGGAAGGGATGGAATGACCTCCAATCTCGGATTCTCTCCGCCCAGACAAAGCACAAACATTTCCCCACGAGCCCGGATAACACCCCACCCCAGCCCTCCCGATTCCCATCCATCCCTCCCTCCAGCCATGCTAAGGGAATCTAATCGCACCTATTAGATGCTGAACCTGATATGAACTTCCTCAAGCAACTATAATAAAATTGATACCATTTGATCCAGTGGCGTGTGCCTCGAATTCCAACCAAGGCCCGACTACATTATTTATCTACTTGGGAAGACCCCTCACCCTTGGGGGATTCGCACCCAGCTCCAATTTCCCTTTTTTTTTTTACTTTTAATGGGACGTTACCAGGGGTTAAGTGGTGATGGGACTCTCCCTCAGGGAGTGAACTGATTTTCTTGTCCTGATATTGCAGTTACTATCCACGCACATGAAAGGGGAGTCGTCCGTGTTGCTGACTGGGGCATTGAAACACAATGCAACAACAAATGAAGCTCTTTCTCTCCCTCGCTCTTTAGAGCTGGATTTGTGTTGAGATCAGCGCAGAGTTTCGGGACATGATAAAGGGGGCATACGGAAAATGTACTTCTTAATTCATTTGCCCCTACACCAAGTGTGAAATTCAACAAACTCGTCAAGATTTCAGAAAATTCATTTGGGAGCAAGCTGTTCTGAATCACGTGAGGCTGATTTGTCGAAAACCCCGCACATGGTTTCGACAGGCATGACTTGGCAGCTGGGCTGGGCCAAGGTTCACCTTTTCATTCCGCAAAAGCAGAGCTGCAGTATTCGTGTTGCATCTGGCTGTCGCCTCCACAATGGGAAAGGTCTGACAATCTCGCTCTTTACCCGTGAGCCTCTCATTTCGGGACTCTGGGCTGTTTCCGAAAAAGTAGCCACTTTGCTTCGTCGCAACACCCTTACCACTCGCCACTTGCCATCACCACGGTTACAAAGCCCATTGGCCCTTTAGAAGAGAGAGATTTTCAAGGGGCTCCTCTTCATACTTGATATATTTTGACCCCGAAAACCTCAGGGGCCTTTTCCCAAGATAACCGTTTTAATGCTGTGAATATAAACTGAACAATGTCTCCGTTTCCACCAGAACAACAGCCATACCGCACACATACTAAACTTGCGGGCAGAATGAATAAATGGTCTCCTCAGGCTGTGGTCGGCATGTTGAGTAGTCTGCCAGCCAGGCAGCCCCCATCCTGCCCCTGGGAAGCAAACAACTGCTCGCACCGATTCACCTGACACACTTGCATATTCCCGGTGCACCGTGGGCTCACTAAAGTATACGGGAGAAACATAAGGCCACGTGATCAAAACCGTGTCGATGACGTGTGAACATGCACTGGCCTGCCCTGCATTTTTATTTTTTCTTATTTTGTACCCACTGACTGCGCAGCCATCCAGGGGTTTAGCAATCTTCTCTCCTCTGGTAGAGCGTTCGCCAATGGGAGATTAAAAGTATGCTCGTTAATTATTTGAACACTGAGCCCAACGAGAAATATTGGCCCGCTACAAGACCTCTTGTTTGCATCTCTTTTATAATTGGGATGGTGATAATCACCCATCCACGCATATGAATCATGTAGCATCTATTCTATTTTCGTGTTTTTTTTTTTTGCATTGAACTGTGCAGAATAAATGACCCAATAAGGTCCTTGTATTTGCATTGTCTATTTTTTTAAATATACATCTATATTTGCCTACTCCACCTGACAAGGGGTTTGCTCTGTCGCCATGACAATTCCGAGTGAGACTCAATCATGCATGTCAATTGTCAAGGGATCAAGTTCTCATTAGTCCCATTGTCGTTTAGTTAAGCGCTTCAATAAACTACCCAGTGAGCAAATTGACTTATTTTGCCATGCCCTTGTGCACTTATAATTGTGTATTTCACGTTATCGATTGCCCTCAATGAGACACATTTCACAGTCAGTTTTGGAGATTGGCATCACCCCCATCTTGATCTTGAGTGACCTCGTCTTGATGTGAGCTTCATTCCTCGCCAGGTAGATATTGACCTACGCGTTCAGCCATGTGTAGTCAATTGCACTTTGCACCAATCACATGTGCACGGGCTCCCGGAGGACCCGGGGGGTCAATCAACAAAAAGCAAAAACAAAATGAAGTACACAACCAGCCAGATGAGTCCAAGACAAATGAATCATTAACGCATGTTTGCTGTTGCCATTTATCAAGTCCTGCCATTCCGGGAAGCTTTAAAATTGCTATCTGACCCCATTTGCCTGGGAGTGTATTTTTGGCACTCAGGCATTAGGGCGAAGCCCAAGGCATTGATAGTATTACATTGAGTTATTGATTAGAAGATAAAGGATGGGAGTGTCGACTGATAATGAGTGCCTGATTTTATGCTCTTCTATGGGGTGATCAAGAAAACAGTCTTAAGAACTGTTCGACACGCTTCGTCCGTGGTCCTTTCTGAAGTCAAATAAAGCCACACGAGTGATGAATGAGCCCAAAGCAGCCAGCAAAGCCTGGATGTCATCGCTAACGACCTTCCCCACAGCTGCCCCTCACACTATTCAAGTGCCGCGTGTCAACCGTCGAGATGTTCAAGTTCCTGGGAATCACAGTCTTTCAGGCCATCAAGTGGGAGGGCGACATCACCTCGATCCTGAAGGAGGCCCAGCAGAGGATGTACTTACCGAGGCTGCTCAGGGAGCACGGCCTGCCACGGGAGCCGCTGAGACAGTTCGACACAGTAGTCATGGAATCACTCCCGTGTTCGTCCATCGCAGTCTGGTTCGGAGCCGCCACAAAAAAGGACACAATTCGATTGCAATGGGCAGTTACAACTGCAGAAATAATCATTGGTACTGCCCTACCCACTCTCGAGGACTTGCACACCACAAGAAACAAGACAAGGGCACGGAAGAGCTGGACCCTCCACACCGTGCCCACCACCTCTTCCTTCAGGTAAGCACTATCAAACTAACGCAGCAAAACCAGAAGACATTCCAACAGCTTCTTCCCTCTCGCCATGAACAGAATCACTTGATCTCTGTTCGATGACTCCACACATTGTCATCCAGCTGTCATTGGGTGCTACGACTGCACAATGATACCCGCACATTACGGAAAGTCTTTCGAGACTCATAGATCATGTCTTAGTTTTTCGTAGTTGCTTATCATTGTAATACTAGTGTCATCTACACTACCAGAGACAAATTCCTTGTGTGTTCTACATACGTGGCCAATAAAGATAATTCTGATGAGCTACTGAACGCAGCCACACACAAAATTATATATATATATATATATATATATATATATATATATATATATATATATATATATATATATATATATATATATATATATATATATATATATATATATTAGAGCTGTCAAACGATTAAAATATTTAATCTAATTAAAAACTCAACTGTCATAATTAACTCAAATTAACTAAAACAGCTTTATGTCATTAATCATGATTACTCACGCATTTTTGTTCACCTTATACATCCAAGCATTCAGTGATCCATTTCATCGAGTCGTAGGCTTTCTTGTAATCAATCCAGGCTGTGCACAGGTTGGTATGTCGGGACCTGCAGTCTTGTGTGACTGTTCTGTCAACCAGGAGCTGATGTTTGGCTCCTCTGGCTCCTCCATTTTTATCGTTTCTGAATTTCCTTTTATATTTTTGTCCTATTTTCCCCATTTTAATGCTCTCATCAACATGGAATCATGAATCAGTTTTCTATGTGCAAAATGCAAATATTTACTGAAATAATTTCGATTTTCAATTTTACATTAACATTTTACACTTGGAGCAGTTATTCACACATCATCTCTCACAAATTTGCTTTGAACACAGCAGTATTACTGTCCATCAACAACAGTGAAAAATCCGTAGTGGAGTATTTTGTCACACAACAGCTGCTTGAACAGCTATTTTTATGGAATCAAAACAGCGCAATATAAAGTGCACATCTAAGGTAAACTAGTACTCAGCCTATAATTTTTCATGGCCCCCTGAATAGGGATTGTCGGTCAGCATGGAAGGATCTCTCGTTCTGTACTTTTTTGATCATTTATTGGAGCACTTTGCAGCAGAAGTAGTAGTAGTAGTAGTTGTAACAGAAGTATCAGAAGCAGGTAATAACCTAAACTACACATAAATGCAGTAACAAATTAATATATCTATCTTTCTGCATCACAATGTAAATATGTATATAATTGACATTAATTAATACCTTTATTTAACAATACGTTTAATAAATAATTTAATCAACCCTGATTTCACTATTTATCATTATCGTCACCATTATTCATTGTTTTAAACGTAAGAAAGCATACAACACAAACATATCAAGTCGAATCGAACAAAAGAACTACAAGTCCCAAAACTCAATCCCGGAAGTGGAGCGCCGACATGATTAACCCAACCTAAAACGCAATTTACTTCGTTTAAACGTCAGATTGCAGACGGACAAACATGACAACTATGCAAAAATGAACTAAATAAAGACACCCCTGTTCTAGCAACATTTTAGCCCACGCTGTTTGCTTTGAAATGATCCATAGCTGTCTGTCTGAGACGAGGGGGCGGAGTACTCACGTCAGCTGTGTGCTTGGCCATTAAGTGGTATTTCAGACTCGATGCTATGATGATAGCTCAGTTTACGACTGCAAAACATACAGGTAACTTTGGTCTTGTCAGTGAAACAATCTGGCAACTTTTTAAAAGTAAACTTTCCATTTATAAACTATTTAAGTATCCGTTTTCAGTGTCTCACGCTGCCGTGGCTGGCAAAACAAACGTGCGTGGACCTGTGCAGCGCGCATGATGTTTTGATTCTGGGTTATTTATAGAGCAACGTAACATCCGCTGTGACGTCTGCCGCGTTAATCTCGCGAGAAAAATTTTGATCCCGATAAAATTGATTTAAATTAATGCCGATAAAAACGCGCTAAACTGACAGCTCTAATATATAGATAGATAGATAGATAGATAGATAGATAGATAGATAGATAGATAGATAGATAGATAGATAGATAGATAGATAGATAGATAGATAGATAGATAGATAGATAGATAGATAGATAGATAGATAGATAGATAGATAGATAGATAGATAGATAGATAGATACACACATATACATATAAAATTTTCAAAGAAATGGTGCAATTCTTGGCTGTGAGCTTTTAAGTGCAGAAATAAATTACAGGTTTCATGCTCTTTCCTGGCATGCCGTTCCAGAGGGTGCAATCGAGTCAACAACTCCCCAAAGGTGACAACGAGCCAAGTAAAAACGGTCGATGAATCCCTTGGCAACACTCAGTTTGAGAGTGTTTTAGCAAGGGCTCCAGAGCTGTTGCTACTCGCAAGGACTACTGCAGCGCGACAAGACTCCCGGTACAATGATGAGTTTATCACTGTTTATTTATTGCTGTTTACAGCCTATAGTCATTCCCGCGGCTTTGGATTTATGCCTTCGGTTAAGTCGGCAATGTCAATCAAAGCCGGCAGTCAGCAGGCATTAATGTTGGAGCAGCTTGTGCTTGCAGTCGAGGACAACCTGGAAGTAGATGTCGTGGGGGGTGGGGGGGAAGCAAAGCAAAGTAATGGCTCTCTTCATGCTAGAACTTCACAGCAGAGAGATCCTCATGTTATCTCTCAAGTCTACGTCCATCCCCGAGTTGATTTGGCCTCCTCTTATCTGGCCGCAAGACCTCAAGTAGGATTAGACTGAGAAGTGCCATTCACTTCATCTTCTCAGTGTCTGCCTGACAGTTGGAGGAAATACAGGCGGGCCCGTATCTCCTCCAAGACGTAAGATAAAGTGACTGTACGTGTGCATGGGGTGGTCAGCAGCGCACATTTGTTTCATATAGTTTTTCCGAGGTGACCACACATGTTTGAAACTGTCTTTGGAAAGGGGGAAAAGAGTCAACAGTCAACGAAGGGAACAGACTGACTCTCCTCAGTGGCACAGGTCAATTGTACGCCAAATATTGGGAGGCCCTGATAAAAACAGGATAGCTACCAAACCGTTGTACGTGTCGCGCCATTCTGGGACGACTTTGAAATGCCACCCTTTCAGTCGTAAGCCAAATTAGTCATGCGCAAACCAATAAATGTAAAATACAATCCGAGGACAGACTCGATCTCGCTGTTGATCTCTTTTAAATGGTACGGGAAGAGCATTCCGCCACAGAAAAGCAATAAACTAATAGATATATTGAAAGATCAATCAGTCAAATTTCGACAACGGCAAAAGAGGGAAAGCATCTATCCAGGTAATATTGTTGCGGATATGAAAGGCAGAAGGGGAATAAATTCAATCAAAAAGCAATAACCCGACTCACTAATGGAGCCTGAGAGGGCGGCAAAATAAATACAGCCATGAGTGTGTTTCGACTGACAGCTAGACAAATTAATAACATATGATACACACAGCTGTGATTGACCCCCCCGCAGCTACCCACACACTGCAGATTCCTCCATAAACGCTCTAGTCCAAGTTTATAAGATATAAAAAGCTCCTGCTGGGAATGACGTGTGATTTGGAGTGAAACAGCAAAGCGGCAAGAAAAAGAAGACGGCAAGACCTTCCCTTGTGGAAGCGCCGCTGCCGCAGATGGAGAGACGCTGCAAAAGAATGAACCGGAGAGAATCCCGTTTCGGGGGCGGGGGGCATCCAAGCGTCGCCTCGTTCACTGGCCCTGCGTGTACCCGCTCCGGGGGAGGGCGGACGGTCTCCTCAGGCAAAGGATGGAAATGAGGTGGCCAGGCGAAGAAAGATGGGTCGCCAAGTGAAGGGATGAGGAGGGAACATAATTGAAGGGATTTTCGCCAAATTGCCAAGTGACACAAGCTAAGTTAGAGTCGCTGTAATGCATGATGGAAACGTGACTTTTTAAATGCTGGAGGCTACCCTGCCCATGCCATCATCATCCTGTGTGGTGTACAAAATGGAGGGATGGATATCCCCAAGAATCCCGCTTCTCCCAAAGAGGGTCGCAGGGAGATGTGGCCTCTGCCAGCTGACGTCAGGTGAAAGGTGGACCACACCGAGAATTGGTCGCCGGTCAATCACAGGGCACAATCGGAGACAGACAACCATCGTCAGCTGAGTAGGAACTGAACTCAGGCTGCCTGGACCAAAGTCAGTCAGTGTACCATGACCGCAGACAGCAAATTTATTTACGTCGCCCTTAGTCACAAAAAGCCTCAGAGTTTGACAAATATGAATGACATCCCATGAAAACACAAAAACAAAAAAAGAATGTGGGGAAAAATGAGGAATTTTGAGTATGTGTAATGATAGCAATTGATATGCAATGATCATGGACAATAAGGAACGATGTGGAATGATGTTGGTGAAACAATATATATTTTGGTCAAAAATGCGGAATTTGAGGTGTGTGAGAATATTTGAAATGCTCAAAAAAAACATTCTCTGAGTTGAATGAGCAGAACATTTTGAGTTATGACTAGGAAGGATGTGAATCTGTGGACTGTGTCATTGGGAATGGAAGGGGATATTTTTTGGGGGGGTGGGTGAAAATGTCTCATTGAAGGGAAAACAGAATTTTCGAAATGAGAAAATTAACAGCCCGCTCGGCATGAACTGTTGGGATATGTTGCAATCGCTGAGGAATGTTCAAGAAGGAGCAATTCAAACGTGAGGAGAAGAGAGTATAAAACTTGCACACAATTCAAATGAAAGAGATGATTGTGTTGTGTCCTCATCTCCCGCGGACGAATCTCCTGATTTGTGTACCAGAGTTGGTGGGGCGAGTTCGCCCGGAGTCATGTTTTCTCCGCCTTGACGACAGCCATGAGAAATGCGCTCTGACGTGGCCACGCTTTGTCAGTCAGAGAGTCAGCAAGGTGCGGCCTTGTTCTCAAAAGCGTGACTGATTCAATAGTCACGGTTAGCCCGTTTTTGCGTCGACGTCGGTTGGCAAAGGCGCGCCCACGTGCATCGAGCGGCGGGACGGGGGGGGGGGGGCAGCGTCCGTGACGGATGAAGTCGAAGGGGCGGAAAGGTAGCGAGCGGGTTTGCCTGGGGAGCCGCTGTTTCTCGGCCGGGTGGGACCGGGGTGGAGAGACGGGGGCGTAGGCAGCGGTGACAGATGATATGAATTCACGCAGGTGGTTGTGCACTGCGCCGCTGGCAAGTTTTGACGTTTTTCAAGCAAACACCGTCGAGTGAGTAGGCGTCACAGATTGAGCGGCTCGGCATCGCGTTTTCATGTCGCTTGCTAGATTGCCGTTTGTGACGATTCAATGGCAACCGCTCGGAAAGTTGTCAAATGACCAAAAAACGCTTGTCATGCCGGTAATCGGCCCGATTTTGAACCCGATTAGCCGATCCAAGTCAGGAGAGACCCGATTATGGAACGCGTCCCCCTCGAGCCGCCTGGAGAACGGCAAAAGTAAAAATGAAGCGGGAGACACACGTACCGAGATGTGGGCCTGATTTGAGCAGATCTCCTCACTTGCTACAACCCGACTGCTAGATGGTTCTTAATGATTATCGTAAATGATTATCGTGTGGTGTGGTGAACTTGAATCTCCAATCAGCAAAGGTGATATTTTTGTATGACGTGTGCTTTATCATTTTCCAGTACAACACATGGGCTACATTACGCGAAGTCTTCCGATACTTATTTATCACATCTTTATCGTAGCCGCTTGTTATTGCGATACCCGCGTAGCCAAGCCGCAGAGTTAGGATCGGAGCAGGTCCGAAATCGGGCCGAGGGGGCCTCCCTTCAAACTTTAAATCCTGTTCTAGAGCAGGAAGTGGACATTGATTACGATGAGGGGAACAAAACAAGCATGAGGTCGCTCACGTTTCATAAATTGTTGAACATGTTCAAAAGTGTTGCGTGCACCAGCTCAGCACTCGACTCCAAACTTCTTGAAAGGGGGAGCTCTGTCAAGTTTGCTGCATCCACAATATTAACAACTTGGCAAAACATCTCACTGTCAAATGCAGATTAATTGACGGGAAGTGACAAATCCTTAGCTTCAGAACTGATGTTCTGTCCTGCCTTCCCAGATGACAGCATGCGGGTAATTTGCGGGGGTTTTTTCTCCCCTAGTGCTCATTAGGAACAAGGTGAACATATTGAGTTGTGACAATGCGGATGTCAAAATAAATAAATAAATAAATAAATAAATCAATAAATAACTTTGCATTCACAAACACACGGACTTCATGATTAAAGGCTTTGGCTCCGACGAAAACAATGTATTTATAATTTAACACCTCACCTGGCTTTTCCCTCATCTTGCGTTTTCCACAACTCGCCGCGGCCATCGCCCGCGTCCATCTCAAGTCGCGCACCGGGGTCGACGCCCACCGCCTCTGTGGTGCTTCGATTTCGGTCACTAACAAGAGGCCTTTGGCGTGACGCCTTCATCTTGTAAGAAGCAGACGGTGGAAAAGGAGGTAAAAGAGTCATTTGGAATCTCCTCGTTTGAGCTCTGCAAGCGATTTCTATTGATGCAATGTTATCAACAAAAGAGCAACTCGAGAGGAACATTTCCCCACCTCCGTCTGCGGTTTTAATGCCTGGCAATATTGTAAGCAAGCACTGTTGAAATTGTCAGGATTCTGTCCTGCTTATTTTTTGAGGGTCTGCTGGGAGTGGAGGGCGTTCCCTCCAGAGCCGCACCTGTCGCGAATCTGCCTCGTCGCGAATCCGCCTCGTTATCCAGCTACCGATATCAACTCAGCCACGCCAACAGCCGGCTGTCGGATTATTCTCCTGGCTCACGACTCTCGTCTCAAGTGCCAATTCTCAAGACACTCACACTTTGTTCGTTCTGCTCTAGTTCTGTTTGTCTCGTTGTGTAAGTCATGTTTTTTTTTTTTGTTACTAGATTCCAGTTGCTCTTTTGTATCGTTCTCGTAATTAGATTTCCGCATGAACAAACTAACTCCAGTTTCGGTCATAAGTAGGTTCGCAAGGGTTGGAACATTTCCTGCCTTTTGTGAAGCTTCTGGTAAATTTCAAGGGGATCCCTTGTGAAGACATGGACAACGTCTTTCGTAGGATCCCAGAAGAATTCGGCAGGAAGGCATGGCAGAGAAGCCCCGAGAGAACGTGTAGTTTGGATTTGAAAAGTATATTTCCCGACACATCTCATTAGCATGTACCGGTACCTGCAGTAATACCCAGACAGTGAGCAAAGTTACTTGGGAAAGTTAGTGCAATGACCTTCACTAAGCACTGCGGCTCAGTTGAACGCGAGTCACCTCTAATAAAATCTTACATCCATAATGCAACAAAACTGTTTATGTCAACCGAATAGACTTTGCCATTGTCCAAGTTCGATGGGGGGCTAGTTTAGGAGAAGGGATCGTATTTTCCACAGTCCAGCCGCTCTATCTCCCAAGTGAAGGTGAAGCTGTTTGGAATTGTCAATAATACTTTGCAATGCCTTTTCGCTTGAATTTTGGCATGGATTATCTGAAATTTCATGGACAGAAAATGTCCTCCAATTCCAAAGGTTGTTTTGGAGGATTTGTCATGACAAAGGGCTCGCGAGGGCGCGTTTGTCGCTCCTCGCAGCTTAAATTATCATTGCTTTTCTTCTCCCTGTCCGTTCCCCTTGACCGGCAAAAACGAAACCTACAATCGTACTTGAAATTGCCCCATATTTCCTTGGTCGGTGAAGGGTGGAGGAGTGGGGAGGTAGGCGGGGGGTTGGTCTCTCCAGCAGAAGAAGAGGACAGAAGAAGCTACGGCAAAGTGAGGGGTGTCACGCGGATGCCCGCACAATGACGGTGACCGGGATTCATCTTGTGAGTGGCGGATAAAAGGAAGGCAGAGCGCGGGGATGAGATTGGAGTGTGACGGATAGCGTGAAGCACATCAGGCGCAATATCTGGAAATCATCATCTTCAAGGCTCTTTCGGCGCCTTCGCAGCGAAGCAGCTCGTTTATTTGTGCCGCATTGTGTTCAGCCGAGTAAATTCCTCCCGACAATGTTGCCCCGACTGTCAGATTTCAGCCACTTATTTCCATGTGCTGAAGAGCCGCGACAGAGACATCCTCCAGCTCTCCCATTCGATTTCTTGGTTCTTTGTAGGGTTTGTTTTGTTTTTTGCAATGGAGGCGAACTGATGAAGTACAAACATCTCATTACTGTACTGAAGTGGATTTTTCAGTTACCGGTCGATTTGCTCAATGGTGGTGGCGACAAGAATGAGGAGTTCTGTCTCTAATTTAATGACATTTTGTCTCTAATTTAATGAAATATATTCAGGAAAAGTGTATATTTTTTTAGTTGGTTTCGTTTTGAAAAGTCTGCATTCCTTTGCCACGACTGAAGCACAGCAGAAGTTCAAATACGACCTCTACTTCGACCAAAGTCTTTTCTTCGGCAAGTATGTGTACGTCGACTTGTGTCCGAGTCATTTTGCCACCTCTGCTGTATTTTTTGGGTGGGGGGGTGTTACTGAACCCACATGAACGTCAACTTTCCGGATCTCAGCAGACGAGATACTCGGCGATGCCAGTCGTGTCCTATACCGTCACCTCTGTCGCCGTCTCGAACAATCGGTCTTCTCGCCTTTTTATCCGGTCGTGGGCATTGTGGATGTGAGCAAAATGAACGAGACGCTGGTCTGCCCCCTCACTGGGCTGACCGCCTTTGAGAGCAGGAACGTCAAGTGAAAGACTGCTAATGGATATTGGATGAGGCGGAGCACAAGACTAACGGTTCAATTACAGGCCGTAATATGGCAGCAACAGATCATTGGATAACGATATCTTGAGCAAGAATGTGACAGGAATGATGTCACGGGAGCTTTATTCCTGCACTACTTGCAGTTGCATCGTTACTTTTGAGGAGACGTATTCTGCATTTTTTGGGGGGAGGGGGGCATCATTTCTCACCATGTGACCGGTAACAAGTCTCATCTGACTTTGGGCGAGAGGGTGACAACCTGGACGACAATGTGCGGAGTCATCGAACAGAGATCGAGTGATCAGTGGTGCGATCCAATACGATGACGGTCGTGCTGGTGGTGCATATAATCCTTGCACCATTTTTAAGTGACCTGTGGCAGTCAGTGTAGTACAAATTTAGGCGTGCAATTATACAGAAATTCTTTGAGCGCTTCAAAAAGTCGGGTGCTGTTGAATATTGAACGACAATTGTTCAAGTTTGTCGAGAGCTGGAGCAAAAGTTGATACCAAAATGCCAAGTTGATGATCGCCGTCAAGTGTGCGAGCGTGCGACCACCCAGAATGCCTTGCTCTGAGATGCGTGCAAGCCACCGACAGACGAGTAAGCACCCATCCATTTTCTACCCCGCTTGCTCTCATTAGGCGCATGAGTTAGCTTGAGCTAACCACTCGACGACCACACGGCCCGAATGAAAAACTCAACAAACAGTCCAAAGTTTGGAGAAAAAAGAAGGCACGGGACTCTGGCATCAGTATTCATTGTCTGCGCGGCGCTAGGGCGCAACTTTCAAAGTTTTCCGCCTTTCCTTCCTGTCCTATTCCTCTTTCAGCAGCTCGCCGCGGCTCTCTCATTTCCATTCGTCTTCCCCTTGCAAACTTGCGCCGACACTTCATTTGCAACACCATCGGCAGGCCGGAGGCCCGCGTGCAGCGCGGAATGCGAAGCGATCCCGTGCGCTTGATTCTATCAATCCTCTTTTTCACGCCGGGTTTTGAACACCTCAATCAAAACCCTCCGCTCAAGGTCGCCTTTGGAGCGTGCTCGGCAGATGAAGTCCACCCCGCCCGCCGCCCTCCCCGCCATCCGTGTGCTTTCAACCGGAGACATCACCCGGAGGAAGACGGGGAAGTGAGGCGGTCAAAATTTTTGCCGGCGTGTCACAATTGAAGTCCGGCACAAGGTCAAATGCTTGAACGGACAAGGTCGTTGTCATGAGCTTGCCCGTGCCTCTTAAGCATATGCTAGGCTAAAAGAAGGTGCAGGGTATGCAAATGAATGTCCCGTACATTTGCATATGATCTTTTGCAACCGTTTCTTTTTTTCCTTCAAACATTTGATATGGTTCACTTTTCATCCATTTTCCGATCCGCTTTATCCTGGTGGGGCCTACTTCTCCCTTTCATAATTTTGCTGCTGTAAATTGGGAATTTCTCCATTGTCAGACAAATACAGCTTATCTTATCTTATCTTATCTTATCTTATCTTATCTTATCTTATCTTATCTTATCTTATCTTATCTTATCTTATCTTATCCCAGCTGTCTTCGGGCTGAACCGGTTGCCAGCCAATCGCAGGGCACACACAAACAAACCACCTTCCGCACTCACACTCACACCAAGGCACAATTTAGAGTGTTCAAGCAACCTGCCATGCATGTTTTTGGAATGTGGGAGGAAACCGGAGTACCCGGTGAAAAGCCACGCAGGCATGGGGAGAACATGCAAACTCCACACAGGAAGGACCGGAGCCGGGATCGAAACCACGACCTCTGCACCGTGAGGTCGGCGCGCAAACCACTGGCTCACCGGGCCGCCCAGGCTGAAACATGTTCTAGAATAAACTGTGTGCTCACTATTGCTTTTTTGAGTCTCTGCTGGAATTTCTTGCTCCTGGCAACATCACCTCAGTTCGGGAAGTTGTATTAAAATGCTGTTTGCCAAACAATGAGATGTGCTTTGTCTCAGAGGTGCAGGCAAGTTGAGGTGGAGTGACTTGCTCCAATTGGAAAACCAATAAGGGACCAAACCAAATCCCTTCAGAGCAAAGGTAACAAGGATTGGAGCACATCTTGCCAAGGCGGAGAGTTTTGTTTTTCAAAGGTTGCCATGAGATGCGTTTTCACTGGATGCACTCGAGTCACTTCATGTCGGAAGAACGTCACACGGCTCGAAGTTCATTTTCTCAAATGCAAATAAATGGTTCATGTTTGCAGTCAGACCTCGATGTTTGGTGGTCATTTGTGACGGCCTTGCAACGGTGGCTTGCCACAACGTCACAAGTCGAACAGTCAAAATTCGAATGCAGGATCATGCAAATCATTTTGCTGAACGACACCCCAAGAAACAGCCCGCGCGCGGATCCAAGGACCCCAGTTTGAGAGCCGCTGCGGTCCGGCAAACTCTTCCATCACATCGCAGCCTGTCAGCATCAGATGTGGCGTTGGTGTGGGGTGGTGGGGGGGAGGGGTATATCATTTTTGAATGGTCAGCCTTGACGCGGCGTTCAATTTGCAGCCGTCTGAAAAGGGATAGGCGCTCCCTCGCCCCCGTTCTGCCTCACGGGCTGAATATCAAGTGGACCGCTGAATGGATACACGGCGCACGCCTGCGTTCTTATCCAAGACGTCTGGCACATCTTGCTTCCTTTCATCACAGCGGCGTAGTCCCCTATATGCCCCCCCCTCCCACCCCCTCCCTACCGCCGCTCATCAATAGAGCGCTCTCTCGCCTCATTTTCTTCCACTGCACAACACTGCTCGCCGGCTGTAGACACCGGGCATCGATGTTACGTCCAAGGCTCGGCGGCATCCTATCTAATATTGCCCGTACACCCCCCCCCCCCCCTGTGCTACTCACAATTCCTATTAAAATCTACGATCTTTAAAAGAAAAAAATAAATGAAAAAAACAGACCCTCCGCACGCGCTCTCTGTTCACCAAAGCATACATTTTGCAACGCGAGTACACACACACCCACACCCACACCCACACACACACACACACACGGCTTGCTTGTTAAGGATCCTTGGGCTCCTTGAATGGCCCTATAGAAATCTCTTTCCATACAAAGAAAAACGGCAGTAAATATGAAAGAAAGATATGTACATTGTATATTTTAATTTAAAGCCCCCCCCCCCACATACTCCTTGATACTGCAAAAGAAAATGGAAGGAGCGGTGTCCCATGGCAACTGCTGTATGCATCCTTTGAACTTAGCAGCATTCAGATGCTGTTCTGTTCCAAAGTAGCGCCTCCACATGAATCTCGGACGGCGATTTGCGATTGGATTAAATGGCAGCAGAATGTGCGCCATGGCGGCCCAGTCCAATTACATGCACCGAAGATCAGTTGCCAAGAAAAGGATGCCTTAAAGCCACAATCCCCAGGAGGTCCTTGCTCACCGCTCATCTCCTCCATGCAGGTTTTGGCGCAGTTGATTGATTGATTTATTTCTCTCAAAGCTCATCTCCGCGGGGCGGCTCTTCTCAAGTCTTCTGACACGACCGCCTCCCATTAATTAGTCTGAGGCTCGTCCTGAAATTTCGGCATCGTATTTCTGATATCAGTCCGATCCCGGCAGACCTCACAGGTAACCTCGTGTTTCTTGCCGAAGGGGGGAGGGGTGGGCGGGGGGTGTTATTAGAAAGCAGCCAGGTGTGTGAAGGCGGAATAAAGTGATCCGGAGTACGCGTCGGTCGGGCGGGATGGGGAGGGATGTAGGAATCAATGAAAGCAATCACAACGTACAATTGAATTTGTTGGCAAGTGCATAAAAGACGGGTGGCGGGGGTCACCGTGCGCTTGTTGGAAATGAAGAGAAGGGCTTCGCTAGACACGGATACGGGCGATGACGCACACGGGAGAACATGTCATTTTGCCTCCGGTTTGGAGGCGGCTGGGGAGGGCAATCTATGTGCAGTCTACCACTTCAAATCACCGGAGGAAATATTCTCGGCAGGACTCTTTGACTGTTGCCAGATCCTTGGAGTTAATGATCACGGTTGCCATGAACAGCAGCGGCATTTTCAGACTTGGGCCGCGGAGACGACTAGTCAGGGGAGGGGGGGGGGCCCGGACGTACCACATAGCCCTGACATGTCAGTCGCTCCATCAGTCAACAAGAAGGAGGGATCTGTCTCGAAAAACAAACAAACAAACAAGCAAACAAACAATAAAAAAACAGGCAACCTAATCAATACATCTCTCTTCATCATCTCAAAAGGGAACTCAAGGTTACATTTGCATGACTTATAGCGCAGTCGAAAATGATTGAAAGCAAAGTCTCGGGAGGACGGCCCTGATGTCATCGCTTTTCATGGAAGGAATGGTCGTGATCAATGGAACATCATGTGGCCAACTTCAGCCCTCCCCCCGTCCCCCACTCTCTGTTCCCCTTCCACCCTCTCTCTTGTTATGCAACAACTGTTTTGTGGCCACAAATGATCATTTCACGTGCATTGGTGAACACAAATGTGGTGGTTTTGCACGCAGGTTCTGTCCACGCACGTTGCGGCCACGATTCAAGAAAGACTTTTCCCACGTTGCGTCTGCGGCTTTGCGGCCAAGACCACAACAGAGTCCATTCCCGCAACGGAACAGGATGAATACAAGCAGGTATCACAAACACAATTATGCCACTTCACAAACAAGCAAACCATCGCAGGTTCGGCGACGCGTTCCGTCAACACGCGAGACGATTGCTTTTTCCCCGCTTTCATTTACACGCTCATCCTTCACGTGGCAAATTGTTGCAGAGAAAGGGAGGCGGAAAGGCGATGGCTTCGCGGGAGCTAATTTTCCACTCCAGGAACCTGTCTGCAGAATAATAAAACCGGCTTTTTTTTTTTTGTGTTGTTACATGAAAATGATGATCTCCCTCGCGGCACGATGTCGTTTGGAGGTCCCCGCGCACTCGCCGCTTGTTAGCTCGCAGGCGTGTCACCTGGCAAGGGACCGACAGGCAGGGAGAGGCCACGCCGTCAGCCCGCCGCCGGACCGGGGAGGTTATCAACCGCGTGTCATCATTAGTACTTCAGCTCCCTCCCTGGCTGCGGTCGACACATCTCTGGTCGTGTCCGGTTCTCGTCTTTTGGGTGGGAAACGATCCACTGCAATGAATGTCCAGACAGCTACAAGAAATGTCTGTGCAATCAATAAAAGGTCATCTCGGCAAGTCTGACTCAACTATGAAGGTGTCGTTTGTCGTGTCCTCACAAGGATGCTTCAAGACCCAATGCATAACTCCGCCTTGCAAGATTGTGCCACCGAAATGTGCGCTTTAAGACCTAAAAATGTATCCAGTCTATTCTATTATTTTTTATTGACAGTGCTGCCGACCCCCCACACACACACACTTTTCGTGGAAGATTGGGACGAGCCTAGCTCACAAATTTCCAAAATCTTCGCACAGTAGTCGCCTATCAAAATGCATTGGGAAAAACAAGCCCCCCCCGAAAAAAAATAAAAATAAATTAACGCTGAGAAAAAAATATTCTCCCAAAAACACCAATAAAGACTCAATCCACAGCGGGGTGGATTCGACATGAAGGCAGTCCGTCAGGCATGATTGAAGAGGCAACATTTCCATCTCCCATTTCCCCAGCGGTCGTGACGAAGCGAGGCACTTAGCGTCGCGCAAGGCCACGTGCCATCCGCCATATAGCTTTTTCCTCCTTGACGATTGCGTGTGCCGGTGGCTGTGTGATGGAAATTAATTAGCCTGCGCTGATTTAATGCACGGCTGTTGAAGGAGACAATAAGCAGAGGTTTCCCACTCACTCGCTTTTTGGACTCTTGATGAATCCGTAAGTGAAGAAAAGTGGAAAGAGAAAAACATCAACATTAGACGTGATTATCCCGCTTGGGATTTCAATGGCGCTCTCATTTTCCCTTCTCGTTATTGATGAGCTATTTAAAAACGCTATTGTTTGTTTGTTTTTTTCCCTTCTCTCTTTTGCAATTTAAAAGGCCGGTGGCTTCTCAAACTGGGGCTATTAACTTTGCCCCTTTAAACACATTTCCATCCCATTCGTCCCACTTACTCACACACACACACACACACACACACACACACACACACACACACACACACAAACCAAACAACGCGACTCCCGGCCCACTTCCCAATGTTATTATAGGTAATGAAAACAAACAAAATAACTCAACCTAAAATTGAAAAAAAATATTTATTTTGGTTGATGAAATAAAATAAAAACGAGTGCTACCGGCTTTTTTTTCCTTTTTTTTTTAAATCTTGCACTCAAAAAACACTCCATATGTTAAAAAAAAAAGCTAATACTGACACCAATATAAACAGAAAGCACTTTCAAATAAATAAATACATCTATAAAAGTAGCAAACTCATTCCAAAAAACGAATTCAATATCACTAAATTTGCACACAAAAAAAAGTAAAAAAGTGAAAAATTACGACAACCTCGCCCCCCACGCACCCACACATTGGCCCTTTATTTTATGGGAGCAACTTTCATCATGTCCATGTTCAATAATCCATCAAAATTGACATTGCATCAATCATGCTAGCTGTCTGAGGCAGAGCAGCCGTCCAGCGGGTGCCGGCCTCACACACACACACACAGTCACACACAGTCACACACACACAGTCACACACACACACATGATTTACAGTACAGGGAAATACTGAGCCTACCACTCTCCCAATGCGCTAAAGTGCATCAAATCGGGTGCATTTGTTTATTTGTCAGCAACTAGCGGGTGACTGTTGTCAATAGAGAGGCTTTGGGTTTTTTTATTTTTATTTTGCGTGGCCACAGAAAAACAAAAGGTGGAGCTGCAAAGCCTTCAACGAAATCTAATGTTAACTGAGGGGGAGGCATCCAAACACGGCTGGTGAGCCGACGCCGCCGACTTCCAACGCCCGTGGCTAATCTCTTCTGAATTCCACGCGGCTAATTCCCGGCGGCTCAATATGGAACTCGGAGCGCAAGTCTGCGTTCGCCGGAAGCGTACGTGACGGATCAGAAACGCGACGCCGCGTCGTCTCCCCGACGGAGAGTAGTTCACTTCGCGCTGAAATGTTCACAGCCTTGTTATCTTCACAAGAAGCCTGCTCATGCGGGCGCGCACAAGCACGCACGCACACACAAAAATACTGCCTATGGTTGCTGTTTTTTTTCCTTGAGCCATAATCTTTTCTTCCTCTCAAACTGAGTGTGGTGATGAGGGTGTGTGTGTGTGTGGGGGGGGGGGTGACACTGTTCTTTTCGGACTCCTGGAAATGATGCTTTCAATGTAGCATGCGGGAAAACCATTATTGGAAAATATCACATGGTGGAGATTAAATTAAACGTGCCCACAGTGTATATAGTCGACAAGTCAACAAACTACCCTCATCGAGCTGCTTGTGGAGGACGCGCAAGTTCTTAGTAGGGTTGAGGTGACGGGATGTTTGCGTGTAGTCCATTCTGCTCATTTCATCGCCATCGTCTTGGTTGCCCAATGTCCAGTCGTGTGGAAGTTTGATTTTTTTTTCTTCATCCAATCAGATTTCAGGATCTCTGTGTTGCCATGTCAGAGTAACCTGCCCAGGGCATTTCATGAAAATGTCACATCCTGGCTGAGAACACATATGCACATTTAGCAAAGGCTGTTTTTTTAAACGTTATTTATTTATTTATTTATTTATTTTTAACCATTCAGATTTCAGATTCGCCAAACAAGGCCTGCGAGCAACCCGAGAGTGACACATTTTTCCATATTCTGGCTAAAGAGTTTGGCAATGTGCACCAAAAATGGATTTCGGCAGGAGAACAAGTTCTTTTTCAGGAAAAAAAAAGCATTTTATTTTTTTTCCAGCTTCCAACCCACATTGTGTCATAATTGACTTGCTGTGTTTTTACAGTGTAATTCTCCATGCTGGTTTTGACCGCATACAACAAGAGGGGAACTTGCAACCACCATGTTGGCTCGTTTACAGTGAGACAATGTCATTGCAGCATGAAACACATGCACTTGCACACATGCGACCAGATGCTAATCATGGATGCCAGCGAGTTAGGGTCAGTGTTATTCGCGGATACAGAGGAAAAAAAAGTTGATTTTTGGGCGTGCGTATTCTCCAGTGCTGTGGATTATACATGGGATTTTACGATACAGTGGATCGTTATTGCTCTCAGCAGCCATTTTTAGATTGTTAATCCAAACTTTACACCAATCGAGGTAAGACAGTTGCAGCTCCCATTCGATGACAAGAATAGAACAGTGACACAAAAAAAACTTAACAGCGAAACGAGGAATTCAGCACTCACTCTCCGTTGTCATCAAGATGTTTCACACCACCCTCGCCCTCTGTAATTAAACACCACCTGCGTAAGTCTTGCCAAGATGTTAAAATAAATCTTACAGCTGCCAGCTCCTCGTGGCCCATGAAGAGAGATTGTGTTTTTCACATTGTGTCTCTGTAACACGTTTCGTTTTTTAGTTCCTCATGTGAGATCATGTCCTTGGCCGTGCTGACAGTGTCATGACAATCGAGTCCACAAAAAGAGTTCCGATTAAAAACAAAACAAAAACTCTCTACAGTACCTTAAGTTGGACACTTACTGTACTTAGCAATAACCCGTGCCGCTGATCACTTCCACTGCTGCCAATTGCAATCCGGAGCCTTCTCTGTCTCATCCTGAGAAGTTCAACATTCCCGTTTTATCAAGGAGCCTCGCTGGCCTGTCAGACCTCAAATCAAATCTTTCATTACGCCGCTCTTGGCTGTCAAGTCGACTGGTAACCAAGGCTGGCTACTCCTCCGCTAAGACAGCGCCTTAGAAGGAGCGGGACATTTAGGTGGTGCAAAGGCGGGAATACATTGCCTTTACCACCATCTGACCTAGTTGACGGCCATCGGCAGTCACGGGTGAATCCAAGGAAGGGATGCGTCTGTCATGTTTCGGTTTGTGACCAACAGGTGGCACTGTAGGGCTCTCCCTGCAGCTGCACACCTAGTGGTCATTATGTAATTAGTTAGTATAAAAGGACTCCCGCCCGACCACTCATTGTCAGGTCATTGTTGCTGTTTGTTTGTTGCTGTGTGCACGTGTCATGTTTTGTTTTCTGTCTTGGTTTTTTTTGCAACTTTGGTTTTGCTGGACTTAATTTGAGTGAGTTTTTGGAGTTTGTTTCTCCGACGTACTCCGGTTTGTGTTTTTGTAAAATACATTTTGGTCAATCCACCCTGCTCCTCCCTGCCTCCCTGCTTTTTGGGGTCCTCCTAACAACTACCGCCTTGCAAAACATGACAGCGTCTCGCCGAGGCTTTTAATTCTCCACACCTCTCATTTCGGGAAAGGCCTGAGTGCGCTGACTGAGTGTAATAATCTGCCACGTGAAATGAAAAGCCATAGCCCCGCCCCGCTTTCTGCTCGCAGGGCCCATTAGAAGACTCATTGATTGAAATGCTTTTGCGTGTTAATGCGGGAGGGCGATGCTCATGACCACCCACTCGATGCGAAATCAGAAGTAAGCTGGGTGTTTCGTAAACGATCATTCCCGAGCCTGAGAGCTTCCAGCTCTCAATGAACTTCCAGACACTTTAAGGAGGGGTGTCGGGGGTGTCTATTAGTAAGTTCTTTTGAAGAGCAAAACGTAGCCCCTCGTGCACCTTGAAATTGTATTGATAAAACCGGGATACTCAATCAGCAGAAGGAATGTTTTGTTTGAGGAAAGCTCAGGTATTCCACAGGTTCCACAAGTGAGGAGCATAGTAACCAAATGATCAGTTTGGTTCTGGCCCTGGGAACACACGGGAGACCTGTCCCAGACAACCTGCGGGCTCTGGATGCTCTGGAGGCTACCCGTACGTCTTGCGTGTACGTATTTTGGTCCAAGACCATTTTGAGATTGATAGACCAGCAGCAAGATATTGACATCTGTTCTTTCACTGGAAATCAATGTTGTGATTCTAGGACAGGGTGTGATGTGGTCCTGGAAAGAACAGTTGCAGATCCCTGATTGATTGATTGTTTTTCATTAAGACCATTCCAGTCATCTTGCCTCCTGAAAGTCAAGTTTTTCTCTGTCTGGTTGAGACAAAAAAGCCCTTCATTCAAGCAATGTTTTTTAGATGGCTTTCAAGTGGTTGCTAAAATTCAGGCCTGAGTCAACAATGACATCGCCATTTTTGGCTTGATTTGAAGCTTTCCATGATATCAAGTTATGTGGAGCGCAGTCATGTTCCGATCGCGGTAGATCTGCACTCACGGTGGACCACAGAGCCTTCATGTGACAGCGGGGTCCGACTGTCCACTTTAAAGGGGGAAGACACGCACACGAGTAAACGGCGAAGGTCTTGGCCTTCATGAAGGAGAATGGACTGGACATACTTGGGCCGTCCAATCCCATTAAAAATCCAACTCTCAAGTCCAAATCTCCCTTTGTTATGCATGCCCGCTTGGATCCACCACGATCCTCTCTGGATATGAATGCCAAGCAGACACTAAATGGCCTCCGCCCCGGACAAAGCGGCAAGATGTGACCTTTCCCGCCGCGGAAACACTTATTTTCTCCCCGAGTTTATCACAGCTCCTCAGGGGGCTTTGATCATACACCTCAAATTCAATTCAAGCCCAATCTGATCCCCCTCGAACGTTTTCGAGTGAGTTGGAGAGCTCCTTTCTCAGTGAGAAAAGCCAGGATCCAGCTTTGCCCTTGAGGGGACCTTTCTAGGAGGCCTTGAATTGACCTTGATAATTGTTGCAGACATCATGGTACTTTTACTGTTGTCGATACGAATGTTGTTGTGCTGATTGGTCTCCCGTCGATCGGCCACTCAACCCGTTAGCGTCTGTCCCTCTACTACTCAGTCTCAATCTAAAGCCAACGATCCAAGACAGGGTGTCGCCCCACGGAGACAAGATTCTGTTCACGGTGCAGGGGAATTGGCTCCCAAATGAGTCCCAATCAGAAGAAGGTAACCAGAAAGCTGGGCGACACAAAAGTTAACATTTTTTTTGTCTGCCCTCTCTCATCATGTCTTACGGTTGCTCCCTTTTTGTATGGCGATGTGACATGGCACATTAACACGTGCGTTTTGGTGCCTTGGGCGAGGGCTCAAAAATGTCTATTCCATGACTGTCTTCTTCGTTCGAGGCATTATTTTTTCCCTCAAGTCCGTTGCCAAGTGCTTCTTCATGTGCGGTAAAGTCATTTTTTTGTCAGTATACGAGGAGCGTCGTGCTTGACCTGCTCATTCCGTAAAGTGCCTTGAAATAAATTCTGGTGTGGATAAAACTGAACTGACTTGAATGTGCCTTGAAAGAAAGCAACAACAATTTTGACGTTTGTATTTCACAAGGCGGTAAAGTCGAAACCATAAGGCCCCCCCGCCCCTTCTTAGATGTCTGATTACATCAGAGTCAATTTCCTTGCATTATAGACTGAATAAAGTGCCCTAACTCTTAAGTGCTTTTACTCCTCCCGGATGTAGACGTTGTTGTTTTTGCTAAAACGGCTGCTAGCCTTAGTGTGAAACAATCAAATGTCCTTCCGATACTCTCATGAATGGACCTCTTTATGAGAGGAGGGACTGGAAATTTGGCCATGGAGAAACTGAACACCTTGACAGGTTTTGTGCACGGTCTACCCGACTGCACGCCTCAGTCATGAATCAGTCAGGGCGCAAAAAAAAAAAAAACAACAACTTGCAAATAGAACACGGTATCAATTTAGCAAAGGGAGGCAAAATATATTCATAGTTCTCATTTGCTTTTTGACCTTTTCACAGGCCCCGTTCTGACTCAGTCAACAGAGACCCATAAAAACATGACGGACAAAGCCCTGATCAAAACGTGGCGGTAGCGAGGCATCTGGGAAGGGAGAATGGAGGTAAAAGAGTCTCACTGTGGCATGCACTTGGCGAGTAAAAATAGCTTGTAATAGCCTCAGGTAAGTTGGCTCTCTGAAACTCCCCAAACTGATTTTTAGGGAAAGGCGCAGAGTGTGGGTGTGAAAATGGCCCTGAGAGATGCTAAGCTGCTTTTAGAGCGGCAGTGGAGAGGATGTGGCGGAAACAGACCGAGCGGCAAAAGTGGCGGACGAAGCGGTTTGTATGCCGTCACGAGTCCTCGTGAATGGAAAAACAAAGAAAGTTGAATTGATTGAATTCAATTCAAGAAAACCAGACGAGAGCGAGTCAATCCAATCCCCACAGCGCAGTGGCCGCTCCTTCATTTGGTTCCTGGGTCGGCAGATGTCTGAATTTGTCCTATTTGTCAGTCCAACTTGTACCGCCATCTGTCAGTCATTCTTACGATGGGTCATAACTCCCGCTACGATCGCAGCAGGAAGTGGCCATCTCGCCAACCCTGCCATAATCCTTTCACATTGTGCCGCTGCGAGTGAGCGACGACCTGAACTTAAACGGCAGCAAGTGCCCATGGCTTTACGCGCTTTAAGATTTGACTGACTCCGCTCCAAATTCCATTTCACACGTTGGCTGAAATCAGCACCGCACGCCCGTGGGGTCTTGGTGCCTATCACGAGGGTTCGCAAAACTGAAAAAAGGTGCGGTAAGGGCTGACTCTCTCCAAAATGCTGATTGGACTCTTCGGCTTTGGCAGTGCTGCGATCAACCTCCACCTGCTGTGATAAACGTCGGCCTTGCGCTGGGGTCATGTCTTGACGGGTTGATCCCGCTGTCTCACAACAGGCTGGAGATACTGTAAGCAGAATGATGTTTCTTTTTCTCCCGTCTCAGTAGGACGGACGGTGTGGGTCAGCCCAGTAGCTGCTTGATGCCCCTGAAAAAAAAGGCTTGAGTCTTGTAAAGGGGGGGAAAAAAGCGGAGAGAAGAAGAAAAACAAAACATCATGCCGTATTGCTCGAGCGGGCGTTTGACATTTGCATTTATCACCAACTGGGGTTAATTAAACTCAGCCATCCACCCTTTCGATTAAACAATGGCAAATATAGACCGGGTATTCATCTGTGGAAGAGCGTGCTACTGGGCACCCCGGAGGCTCAATTAGAACCCAAAAGTGGCAATGACTTATCTAAACAACGTGGGCAAAAGAAGAGACGCTCAAGCAATCGGGCATCTTGTCATGCTCCTCCCTCATCCACGACAAGTGGGTCAACATCTCCTAAATCTTCAATCTTCATTCAAAACCTCAGCAGCTGGGAAAGCAAAACAAACAAAAAAAAGACTTAAAGCTTACTTCAAGACTTGAAGCTTAAAATAGGGCCGTTCATACGGCGAGATTTATTTCGGTGCTGCACCGGAGTATTTTGTTGCGATATATTTTACACCGGAACAAATTTTGTGGAGCGTTCACACGTACAAAGCCGCTGAGCGTCACAGCCCCTGCACAGCGTCGAAGCAGCTCCACTTGCTTTCACACGGGCAGTTTCTGCTGCGGAGCAAAACGACAGAAAACAAATGAGCTGTCATGTTGGTTCCTTTTAAAACGTATACACAACTCAAGCAACTACTGTACAGGCACGTCCTTCTCCTTCTCGGTCTCCGTGCCTTCTGCTCGAGAGTGACCGCCCCCGAAAACGTAAATCAATGATAAGTTCAATGACACTCAGAAAAGCAAAAATGTAATGCGCCAAACAGAAGAATCAAGAGAGGAAATCACAAAATAAATTCTATGGAGGGCGGGGGGGTTGTGAACACACAACAAAGGAACAAACTACACAAACAACTCCGAGACAGTCCAGTCTCCTACAAAAGGAAAGATGGGGGACTATGCCCCCCGTTCTAGTTGAGATGGTATAACCCATGAGGTGCTTTGCTACTGTTAGCAGCCATGTCTTGTGTCGTTACACCTGACGGAAGTTCGACAGAGATAAGCAACGCATTGTCGCCGTACGTAATCAACTCTTCTTGTGTACAGCGAGGCTCCCCCCCACCCTCGCAAACGAGCATTTGTTGCGAAGCAAATTGTAGCGTTCACACTTGCACATTAGCATCGGTGCTGCTTCGCAAACGAGCATTTGTTCTGGAGCAAATTTTTAAACCACTTCCCTGAGGTGGATCAAATTTGATCCGAAACAAGCTGTTTTCTGGCGCTACGCCAGAACAAATTTGTACGTATGAACGCGGGAGCAGTTTCGGCGTAGAGCCGAAATAAATCTCGCCGTGTGAACGGCCCTAATGTAGCCATGGTGGTCAGGACAAACGTACACGTGGCTTATCAAGTCAAAGCGCATCCAAACGCGTTGTCGAGGCGCCGTGGCAGCTTTTGCGCGCAGCCATACAAGAGGCGGAGCCATGACGTATCTTGGCAGACCATCTCTCGAATTTCCTGCTCGGTGCTCTCCGGTCGACCACCGTGCCGCCGAATCCCGATTTGAATTTGCAAAAAAAAAAAAAAATGCCGCCCTTGCGTCCAATCAAGCTCTTACGTGCAGTATGCTGCAATTCCGTTTGGTTCATGAGAAAGAAAGATCCTGGAGAGACCTCCCATCGAGTCTTGTGAAAATCAACTCGACGTCGACTCGACAGCACTTTGTATGCAATGTTTGAAAGTGCTCTATAAATACAGTTGAGTTGAGTTGAGTTGATTGCGTCAACTGCCACGCGTCAACCTCACACCTGCCTCAAACGTCTCCTAAGTAACAAGTGCAAAGCGTCATCAGTGGACCGTCACCGACTCGGCTCAGATGACTTCTGGAATTGCTTTGTTTCTCCCACCTTGCGCACACGTCACAGATGTTGTTTCTTTTTTCCCCCGCCGGTGTGGCTGCATGCCAGGTTGCGGTGTGGCACACTGCCTGTGTCGACTTTGGGCTTTGTCGGTGTGCACAGAATACTGCAGACAAAGACTTTCTTTCCTTTTATGCGCCTTCGTTCTGACAGGATCTACTTTCGAGATAAGCCATCTTAGATTCTATCCCGGCAGGGTGGAAAAACAGTGTCTGTAAAATGGACATTTTTACAGAAATCCGTCAATCTTGCACTGATTCTGAAGCGAGGACTTGCCAGAGGGAAGATTCTTTTCCAAAATTAGTGGCAAATGCGGAGCTTTGTCGCAGTCTCTTGTCTCTGCTCTCCAAGTTGCCCTGCTCTGAGGTCAACTTGCGATGAACTAATGTGATGTATCCCCGCTGCCAAGATGCATTACCGCTTGCATTGTTCTCCCGCTCCACTTCGCGGGCAGGCTTTGCCTTCAATTACTCCCTCAACTTTTCTTTTTAATTGAACGTGCGGGCACATTAGCGGTGGGACAACTTAAAAGATGGGGAAAGAATTTTAAAACGAGGTGTCCTGAAACCTTGTGTCTGCTGTGACTCTGACCCCCTCCAACGTTAGCCTTCAACCTGTCACCCCCCAACCCCCAACCCTCGTTATCTGTTAAACAATGATGGGGGAGGGCAAAGGGGGGGAGTCTGTGTTACAAACGAGTTGAGTCACGTGGCACACTTTGTTTCCGTTTGCTGGACAGGTTCGATTGTCGGGAAGACATGGCCCACAAAACCAGCCACCTGGGGCTGGAGGCTGGATCAAAAACTAATTATAGCGGTGTTAAAAGGCGAGCTCGATGAGGCTCAAGAAAGACTGAGGAGGGTACCCTTTTGAATTAAAGGCCAAAAACAGAACCAAACAACACTGGGGACTGATCTCACTTAACAGACGCAGCATTTTATCAACAGGCCACAAAATGCAAAATGTGACTTTGCCCGGCCTATCTGCCATGTTGTCAGCTGCGTGGTTTTGGAACAGCGGGGCAGAAGTAACGGTCATTGTAATGGTTTTGACACGTCTGAACAGAAACTCAAGCCAACAGCTGCAAGGGGCAGTGATCATTTTACAGTTTGAGCCCTGCGAGTCCTGTTGGACTCGCTGATCAGAAAAGTAGGAGTCCCAAATTTTGAATTCTGAAATGGTCTACTTATTCAATTGCATATGATAACAACACAAACAACAGCATTGATAACAAGTGTATTAAAATTATAATTCAGGCATACAAGATTTGCTGAGAAATAGGTTCTTATTTCATCCCATGGTTCAGTCTTTGAGTTCATAAATTCTCCTCTCTTTACTCTGCTTCCAGTGATGCAAGGCTTTCTCAACTTGATGATATCTCCGCAAAAAACTTCCGCAACACTTGTTTTGACGTTACACAACTTGGCAATCATCTGCTTTCCACGAGGTGACGACCGATCTCGCCAATCTCGTCTCACCAGAACGGAAATCTCGTCACGCGAGATTACTTAACGCCAGATCAAAACAACAATGGCGGCGATTGTCAAACTGCGATCGTTGCTGGAAAAAAAGTTTATTGTTTTTTGTTTTTTTTTTGACTGAGAAATTTCCTATCATCCCAAAAACGCACATTATTTGGAACTGTGCATCTGGCAGGAAAATTATGCATCGAGGACGCGGGCCGCAGAGGTAACGAGATGGCCGCCGAGGTTTCGAGTACTGCTGCTCACTGGACCCCATCCCGCCGGTATTTCAAGAGAAAAATAAAGCCCTTCAGAGACTTTCAGATCCCACAGGTTGCCCGGTGAAGGCTTCTTGAGTGTTTCCAAAACCAGAATTAAGTAAGGCATGATTGTTAAGTAAGGCACTGTACGTTCCACGAATCAACACTTGAGATCCCGCTCAAATACATTTTGATCTGGCCTGAAAACTTTGTTCACGTCTTCTTTTGAACAACTCAATAAATAAATAATGATTTTTAAAAATACGTCCCATTTTCACATTTTTCCATTTTGTTTGATCTTTTCATTTATCCTGCTTTTATGTTCGGAATTTTCTCTTGACTTTAATCTTTTCACTTAACCACGTTAAAATCATGACTTTTTTGCCTCTGAAAAGCACAATGGATTTGGCCTTGTCTATGGATGGCGCAAACTGAAATTGCCGGACCTTGACGAATAGATCTCCTTTCAAGCCAGACCACAGAAGGGTTGTTTGAATGTAGTGCTGCAGAGAACTCTTCTGCCTCATGCCATTTTCAAACTTACCATGTGACACAAAATGGCGGTGTACGATAGCAACGGGATACAATTTGCCCGCGTTAGCCCGTAGCACAGCCGACGACTACTGTGGCTCATACAAAAGACTTTGATCAACAACCACCTTTTTGTGTGCACATCGCAGCCTGTGAGGAATTATTCATTGACCACCATCCAAAGCTGAAAACGTCATGCAGGGTTTCCCTTTCTTAGCCGACGGCGGTCGCTTGCTTCGTTTCAGCCTCACGGATGTCTGCATAGGTCCGCATTGGACAGATCTCCATCGCGGCATTCAGGTGATCATCGAGATTGATCCGATTTATATCTTGAGGACACGACGGGGCTTGAATAAAGGTCCAACAACGGATAAATGGCGATCAAACCAAGGCCTTACGCAAAGCCAGTGTGACACAAACATGTTTCGAGACACGGGCAACATCTGGCGCAACGGATCTCATCGTTGCTTGGACTTACAACACAAACTGCGCCACTCGCGCTTCTAATCTCAGCCCCAATTCCCACGTATCCTCTGGCCTAATGGACTCTTCGGAGTATTACATTTTTTTTTTTAACTTTCACCCACTTATTAATAGTGCACGTTAACGTTTCTCCTGTAAGGCAAGAGCATATGCTCTCTGGTCATTTGCTAAGTAGCTTTACGAGGGATTTTCAGGAACCACTTTTTCAATGCACACTTTCTGACCAAATTACTCCCAAAAAGGAGTTGCTGTTTGGCGCTATACAACCCCTACTATGACAATTTTAGGGCTTGCGTGGGTAAAACTTGCTTGCCATTTATGAGACGAGACTTAGACTTGACCTACATGACTACATGAAGTCTTTCCTGTGTACATACCAACATTTTCCAAGCCCTTTTGTTGTTGGAGAAAGATTTGTTAATGACGTGGTCACAAAAGCAAGGTGACCCACCAGCATGCGATGAAACGGAGCTCTGAAGACGACCACATTTGGATTCAAGGATTCTGATTTTGATAAAAAATGGAGAAAAAAAAGAGAATGAGAAGAAGCAACATTTGCCGTGAAAGACTCAAAATCTAAACAGGCATAAAAGCTACTGCACGTTAACTTCACAGTTTCGCTCAGATCATCAGCAAGCTCTGCGGAAGCCTCAGATTGAAGCTGTTCATTTAAATCGAGTGTGTTACAACAGGGAGGGATGGCGAAACATGCAGAGCATGCCAGGCCCTCTGCTTCAAATGACACGATGTCGGTTGAGTTCAACTGACAAGACGTGACATTTATGGACAATCGAGATTGACAGATTAGGAATGTGTTAAGAAACACAAAGTTCAAAGCCTGACTTGCTCCGTCTTTAGCACGGTAACTTGAGAGCGGCTTGAAATTTTAAGGTCAAACTTGAGACTTCATGGTGACTTTCACCAGACGGATGTGAAGTGTCTGGATACAACCATCAGAGATCCTCTTTTTAAGGGTGCACCGTAGGTTCTCATTAGGGTTGAGGTCAGGGGATAAGGATTATGATCTCGCCGCAGTGTGGGGTTTTCTCCCTCTACCCCCATAGTGTCATGATTCGATTTGGGACCAACAGGTGGCACTGCAGGGCTCTCCCTGAGCTGCACACCTGTTGGTCGTTTAGCAATTAGTAGTATAAGAGGACTCCCTCCCGAGCATTCAGTGTCGGGTCATTGTTGCTGTTGTTTGCTACTGTCATGTTTGTTTGTTTGCTGCCATCAGGTTTGTCATGTTTCAGTTACTGTTATGTTTTATCTTCAGTCATGATTTTTGTTTGATACTTTGGACTTAGTTTTGGACTTAGTTTTCTGTTTTATTAAATACAATTCGTCAAGTACACCTTGCTCCTCTCTCCTGCCTGCTCTTTGGGGTCCACCACCACCACGCAACGTGACACATAGAAGCTTTTGCTTCCACTTGATTTTTTTGCAGCATGGAACAACATAACAAATCCCATACGCATCATGATGTGCCACACCGTGCGTGCGTGCACTTTCTTTTCTTGATATTGCAAAGCGTGATCGTGTGGGAGAAGCAAAGCGAGCAGTCGGAGAAGGGCTCCAAACTCTCTCCGGCAAAAATTAGACCTGCCCCTGAACTAAATCGAGGGGATTGAAAGTGGATTGAATGCATTTTCTCGAATGTAGACGGCTTGGCAGAACCGATGAGAGAGGAGGCGAGGAGGGGGATTGGAGGGGGGCGGGGGGGCTGGTTTCAAGGAGAATGAAGAAAAGGAGCGTGGCGGAGACAGAAAGAGAGCAGTGGTGCGTTACTAGCTGACCACTGGATCTCTCCAAGCGCCACTGCTACTGACACCGACGGTCCCATTTTCACCTCGCCAATAAAAGTGTTCTGGTGCAGGGGCCAAGCTTCACTGAGCCCCCCCTCCCGTCGCCGCTGCCATCTTGCGACACCGTCAACACTTGCACACAGACACAATAGCACCAAAAAAAAATGGCAGGCTAATTCCCTAACGACGGGAGCAAAAGTGCAACGGGTTCCCAGGGGTTCGAATGCCTTCATCTCTTTATCCTGTGCTGCAGAGGACTATTCACAGATTTGACACACTCAGGCTAAATCCTTAAGTGGCATGCTTGGGCAGGACCACATGAGGATGCGGCAACATGCAGTTTGAGGATTACGATCTGTGTGGCAGCACTTTCCTTCCACTTCCTGGCAAAACGAGGCAGACAGGGAAAAGGAGCGAGGTGGCGACGGGTCACGCGGCGCGTCGCCGATAGAAAAAAATACATCCGCCTGCATATTTACACGGTAGACAGTCACGTCTTCTCCGCTCTTTCTCAGTCTCTCCAGCCTGATTTTTGCGCATCCTAAGCAGCCCCAGTTCCCTAATGAGGCGTGATCGCTGTGTTAAACCGCTAATTAAAATCGGATATTAAAGCCTACTCGCCATCATCCCTCCTGGCTCCAAACACGGGGCTGGCTGTCGCTCGGCGCGACGTGGCAACAAGTGGCTCCCCCGTAAAGCCAGATCACCCCATCAGTAATCATTTGAATGCACCAATACGATTGGCCGGGCGCAGGCGGACGCGCATTGCGGGCATATGGTGCGTGTCGGCGTCGCGTCAGTCCAAGAGTGAGCTTGTAATTTGGATGAAATGGGGATGGAGTGTCAGAGAATATGCCTGATCGCGCCATCAATTAGGGATCGGGCTTTGGCAGAACAGCTGGCGGGCCTTAATGAAGCGTGCGCTAACGATCGGCCATGCAAAATTGATGAGTCATTTCTTTCAAGACGTGCAATGAATTCAGGATTATTAAAATGGACCCTTCGCAGCCCAACGTATCGAACGTGGTGGACAATACTGTCCTGCCCCATGCTGAATCGGATCCCAACTTTTTTCCACACAATACGGGTGAAATAAATGATTTTTTTTGGGGGGGGGGGTGAAAGCCTGCTATTAAAACATGATTATTCGTACAATTCGTCATGATTAAATATCATATGCAGCTCCAACTTTTCAGAGGTTGGAAACAAATGCTATCGAAAGTGAGGCAGCGCCTCACTTTTATCACGCACAGTCTGGAAAGTTATTGCCGTTAAAAAGCTTGCTCACGTGCAAAGAAATGAGCGAAAGAATATCAGTGAATATCAAACGTATTTGAGCGGCGAAAACTCGAACTGCCTCTGCTTGGCTCGCGCCCATGTGGGCCACTGACCAATACTGTGCTGCACTCCCAAAAGCCCCATGCTCTGGAATGGCCTGCCCACGCAAATAAGAGCAGCTACCGCAGTTGAAAAGTTTTGAAAACTCAACTTTGATACAGGATACCTTATGTTCAATGGAATGCTGGCCTTATGGGGTGCCGCTTCCTCTGTTGGCCCTTCCCCCTCCTCCCTGATCTGGAGAGAAGGGGGCGAGGTGATGATGACCCAATTGGAAGTCACCGTACGGATTCTGCTCCCATCGCTGTGGACATGATGTGCACCGACCGAGCGGGGACAGGAGCTAGGTCGTCCATTCGGAGGCGCCGTGACGAAGATTTCTGTCCGTAGGCGTCTCCCTGCAGCGTTTTTATCTGGCTAAACGAACTTGAATAGCATTCGAACTCTACCAATGCTATGTCAAATGTTGCCCACTCGGCATGCACCTTCCGGTCATTCTGGAAGGGGGATTCTACCATCCGCGGCCCTTCTCAAGGTTTCTCTTTTTTTTTTTCCTCGTCCTCCTGGGGGTTAAGGTCAGGGGACATCATGAATATTTGTCAACTGTGGGCATGTGAAGCCCTCTGAGAGTGTTTGTGACGAAGGGCTTCCCTCCCAATCTGTATGGCGCCATGGGCAAGACTCAAAAATTGGTACAGCCAAACAAATTCAAGTTGTGAGGCAGTCAAGCTAAAATTGGACCCTGACGTGCAAAAAGGTTACGAACCTCTGCAGTAAAGTCAACCATTGGTAGGCCACAGAGGTGCACTTGATACCAAGACGTCCTCAGAAGTCTTCAAGTTGGCAAAGAATCAAGTCAGGTCCAATGGCCACTAAATTTGACTCGCTCTGGTTGTGCAAGTCAGAAGTCAACATTTTGATGCGACTGTTGTGATTCACTCTCACCTCACATTTGTTGTCTTTCAAATCAGAGGCGCCGTTAAATCCTTTGCAGGTCTTAAGAAGAGAAATGGTTTTGCCCACCAATTTCCAATTAATATTCTTTGCCTTGGAGCCGTCGAAATCCCGCCCGACCTTCCGTCTCTTCTACTTTGGGTGAGGTCACGCCTGCAAACAAGTCAGAGTCTCCATCGTGAAGAACCGGGGCGGGGGCGGGCAAACTTTGAACCTGCCGCTGCTACTTCATTAGCCTCCGTACATATCGGCATCTGTTCCATCGTGAACTCCTGCGCCGCAAACGCCAGAGTGGGAAATCAAGCGCTCTCATTAGACGGCGCCGGATTAGCCGCAGTTCACAGGCCACTCGCAATCGCTCCGCTCTCGTCGGGTCCGAAGAGAATGTACTCACAAACTACTCAAGTACAGATGCTAAAAATGGAGTCTGGCCAGTGTAGACGTCGGATTTGGGGGTTATTACTGTGCACAATGTTAATGTCAAACTCAGGGACGCCACAGCCACAAAGACTACGATTCACCTTTAGCGCGTTACGTCACAGCCTTGGTCGGAACGAGAGTATCTTCTAAAATGGTCGTATCGTGCTGTGCGGTGGCATGTACTAATAGACAAGGGCGCGCGTGACCCAAATTCGGCTTTTGACGATGATCAAAGGACGGCGATGGATAGCAGCAACCAACCGAAAGGACTGGCGGCCCTCAAGCTATTTGAGGATTAGCAGCCAAGGTTAGTAGATCATTGTTCATAGATTTTGTTCATAATCATTATACTACTGCATGTTGCTGGATGCAAACATAGGATGGAAAAAAAACCCCAAAACGTTAGTTAGCATCATAGAATAACTTCGGCTAACTCGCTCCATTTTCCGTCCACTTTGATTCGGCGATCCAAAACGTTTGTCGTCCGTCATGGTGCACCGACGTGATCATGTGGCGTAGTTGCAACGGATCAATATATAAATCCTGTCACGCTAAGACTTAATCGGACACATTCACTCACTCGCTCACATTGTCACATACTCACTCACTCACTCACTCACTCACTCACTCACTCACTCACTCACTCACTCACTCACTCACTCACTCACTCACTCACTCACTCACTCACTCACTCACTCACTCACTCACTCACTCACTCACTCACTATCTCCCACTCCAGACACAATCGCTGTTAGCATTAGCCACAGCAGCAGCAATAAGCACAAAAACAAAAGACATTCCTTTTGTATTTGTGGATATTGCTGCTGTGGCAATACAAATTCGCTCATAGGATGAAGAAAAGTATCAATCCAGTACGTGTTGCTGTTCCAAAAGTCAAGCCTGCAGGACGGACTCCAAAACATGATGTTGGTCTCGCCCACTGCAAACCAGCTGTCAGCAATTGTGTATCGCTTGTAGGTTCCGCCAAGCCTGTACACGCATTATGAAAGAAAAATGGGCTAATTAAGGGTCTCTCTCTTCTCCTCCGAGGAGCCCTTTGATCGCGTCCTCGCATGCACGTTTCTCTTGGCGGCAAAGGGAATGGCAAAAAATAAAAAGGATGTTCTTTATTATGATCGGGGGGTGAGGGGGTGTGGGGGGGGGGACAAAAGAGTTGAGATGAAGAGAGCAGACTGGCGCAGAAAGGCAGACTTGTCTGTGTTCCCTCAGGCCATCGGCGTGGGCACCGACTCTATTTGACACGGCGAAGGACGGCGGTGGATAGCAGAGACGTCAGAGCCCCGCCGCCATTAATGTGAGTCATGGCCGGGACAGGGAAGAGTCACGTCCGCCTGGAAACCTTCTTTTGCTTGACTGAGTTGGAGTCGTGGAGACTTTTTTTGCGCCCCGACCCCTTTGGGAGTAGCGGACAAAGTCAGGCCCAAATAGAAAAGGTGGCAAAGTCGGATTAGACACGAACGCCAGTGTTTCAGAACTTCAGGGACACGAACCCGTGAAGCCCCGAGAAGTTGTCGCTCAGTGCTACGAATCGAAACCATCAGCGCCGCATCCAATGGGAATTTGAAAAGCGGCATTTTCGTATTTGAGCATTTGCAAGTCAGCCTTTCACTTTTATTTTTATTTTTTTAAACCGCTGCACATATGCCAACATTCCATTACGTTTGTCTGGCTCGCTCTTGCACATTGACTCTCTCACATTCTGACTCAAATGTTCTCACACTTGAACTCTCACATATTGACTCTACCAGTCACACTTCCTCCCTCGCAAGAGTCTCACTGGCGTTTACTCTCACACGACATACTGGTCGTGATCAATACACAGTTCTCGTGGCCAACTTTAGCCTCCCACCCTCAATCTCCATCTCTCCGTGTTTTGCTCTCTCTCTCTCTCTCTCTCTCTCTCTCTCTCTCTCTCTCTCTCTCTCTCTCTCTCTCTCTCTCTCTCTCTCTCACACACACACACACACATTTATCCTCACATTTATTCTCTCAGTAACACACACTCACCGTCACACTTCCTGGCTATTACTGGCTGACCGCATTTCTTGCCGTCGGCGTATGCGCAACGGTGACCCCCCCGTTCCCCAATCAGCAACAAGGCCTTCTCGCCGTGGTAAATCCCATTTGAGTTCCTCGGCGAGCGGCTTGAGTGGCCGCCTTCTCAAAAAGCAGCGGGGAGGCTCTTTGATAGGTGCCTCAGGAACAAAAGGCGGCTGCGTTTGCCTATAAGGTGGCATTTTCCTATCAAAGAGAAAGGCCATAATCCAGATTTCTGCGCTAAATCCTGTGTACACTGACATAATGCCCTCTAAACTGCCTAATTCCTTCCAGAGCCTTCCACGGTTGCGCCACTCTCGCACCTAATCAGTACGTCTCCACTTCAAGCCTGTCACTTGATGTGTGTTGTTTTCCTTTTCCTCCGCTTCGGCGCCCTCTTTGCCTCCTGGCATTAACCCCCCCTCCCCCCCCCTCCCCATGAACCCCTCCATATCTGCGGCTCACATCACAACAATAACAACATCCTGTCCTATGCCCAAACAAGCATCCGTGAGCTGATGGTTGCTAGGATACCGGGCGGATATTGCCATTGGTTCTCATCATGCTCGGGATTTGCCATTTAATCCAGGCTATGTAATTGGCCTCTTTAACTCCTTCTGACAAGGATGCAATTTGCGGTATTGAAAAGTGAGCTGTCCATACAAATAAGAGAATATTGCCCATGCAGGGGAACGAGGCAACGCGACCCGTCTGTCCGCCACATGAATGCATATTTGATGTTGTAAGCATGTTGTGGGTTGCCACGTAACGTAGCAAGCCAGCATCGTTGTTGCAGTCAATATTTTCTCACTTACAATGGCCTTGGAAACACACACTGGCAGGTTTCCTCAACAATTGATTCATCATCCCCACATAGTCACCAATTTACCCTATTTGCATTTTTTTTTTCCTTTGGGGCTGATCACAAAAAAGTCCACAAGTCCCACTTCTTGCCTCAAGTCAAAAGATGCCACCAAATGGGAGTAGTAATTGGTGTCGGGGAAGTATATTGGAGTGATACATCCCAACAGTGAGCCTGTGTATGTTAGGATGACCTACGCTTAGCCTGTTTGGGCGAGAAAAAAAAATCCCCTGGTTGATTTAGTTACAAAAAGCGCAAGACCGACAAAGTACAGCGATACCTCGGCTCACGAACGCTTTAGCTCACGAACTTTTCGCCTCAAGAACATTAATTTGGCGAGCATATAGTCTCTGCTGACGAACTAGTTTTCGGCGGACGAACCAAACCAAGCGGTCGAACAGCGCCACGGTGGCGGCCGCAAGAAGCTGGCGCACGCTCACGGCGTCCCAGTTCATCACCCCCTTTCTTTGAATGCGGACGTGGTTTGAGTTTGATAGACACTTTTGCTATTATGGGACCGAAAAAGACCCCACCACAGGCTAGTGTTAAGCCTAAGAAAACAATAAAGAAAATTACGATTGAGCAGAAGAAGGAGATAATTGAAAAACACGAACGAGGTGTGCGTTTGTGTGACTTAGCGTCCCAGTACCAGTACGCTAACATGCAACAGGTGTCAATTAAGAGGTTTTTAGTCAGCAAAAAGGATAAAGAGTCTCCTTCTAAGAAGCAAAGAAGAGAAGCCACAGAGAAGCCGGAGGTTGAGTTACCTACAGTCCTTATGGAAGGTGACTCTCCTTCCAAACCGTAACTCCCTCCCTCCCTCCTTCCCCCTCCCACTCCATTCCATCAAGCCATCAACTACGATCACAAAAGTAAATAAAACGACTTTATTATACAGTACAGTTTATTTCTTTAATTTCAATGCAATAGCACATTTATTATACATAAAATAAGGCATATTTTTGTGTAGTTTTAAGGCTTATTTCGTAGAAAATTATGTTTATGGGGACCTGGGAACGGATTATTCTCATTTTAATGGTTTCTTATGGGAAATAAATGTTCGGAAGACGAACTTTTCAGCTTACACACACTTTCTGGCAACCAATTAAGTTCGTGAGCCGAGGTATCACTGTACAACAAATGACGACGGTGACAAAAAAACGAGACAAAATGAGACAAACCAAAAACGCTTGCAAAAGGCAAGGAAAAAGATCAACGTGAATGGCTTGTCACTCAAAGGACGAGGAAATGCAACAACACAAAAATACACATCCAGAAATACCAACAATAACGATTTACACAAAAAGACAAAAAATGAGGCAAGAAGCTATGTGGCAAAAAAGTCAAAATCGTCTCCAATAGACAGGCAATTGGAGACAAAGTCGTGAGCAAGGTTGAAATAATCCAACAGGCTGTTGTCGGCGTGGCTCATCTTGAAAAGTCAGCGGGATAACAATGAGGATCAGAGGCAGGTTTAGCTCTGGAGGCAACGCCTTCCAATCGCCATGACCATCTGTTTGGTTGGAAGAAAACACAAATAAGTGGGAGTGCATTTTGAACACAGCGTCGCGGTCAGCTAGCATAGCCACTTCTGTATGCTAATGACACCTGCGCGAGGCCCGCAACTCTTTGGTTTGATGCTCACGTGTGATTAATTAATGCGTCCCGTCATGCCCTGACGAAAAGAACCGAGAGAGTGCGGCAGCGACGGCAACCGTTCCGAAATTGGGATGAGCAAATTGCGTGTCACCGACGGGGGCCTGCGTTATCTCTCCAACAAAAGCCAAATGGCTCGGCATGTGAGCGTCACCCCACGTCATTAAATCTTGATGGACAGTTTGAGAGCGCGCTTAACGGCCTTAAGAGGCCTACATTTACATCAAATGTCATGATAGACCCTTTGACAAAAAAGGGGAAAACATTATTACCCATGTGCTGTTTTTTACTCTGCCCTGTGATTGGTTAGCGACTCCTCCAGGGTGTCTCTTGCCCAAAGTGGGTTTGTTTTTTTTTCCGGTTTTAAACATTACAACATCATGAAAGGCAATTTGTTTCTTGACCCATCAGGATTCTTTTTCTTTTTTTTTTTTTCAAATGAAACCTCCACGATGACGACAGTGATTTTGATTTGCCTGCTAAAGTTGGCCCTGGGCCCGCAGGCTTTCAACCGGGTTGAAGTCAGAGGGATGTTAGTGCAATTTTTCCCAGATATACACTTTGAATACATTTGGACACCTCAGTGAGCCTAAATCAGGGGTTCTTAACTGTTTTGGTGTCAAGTACCACCCCAAACAGACAATCAGCTAACGTATTGAGGTTAAATATACCTCAACTGTACTTGGGGAGTAAATCATTCATTCATGCGCCACTAGAGGTACGAAAGGATCAGAGCATCTTGGCCTCCTCCTTGCTCATGTCATCGATTTAAATGCGTGATCTTAATCAACAGGAGAAATGTGCTCAAAAACTTTCCGTTCTCGCCATTTTGACAAATCTGACTCCTGTTGTCGTTTTCTCCTGCGGGCCAAGGTTTTACACAGCCCATCAATCGCCTGAGCGTCACACATGAAAAGGACCAGCGGAGTGAGACGGCAAAAGCGATACCCCTGGCGAACAATTCCTTTCCCGGTAGCCACACCCGCAGGCTCTCTCTTCCATTGCACTGCCACCCCCTGGCCCCCCTCCTCCAAACTCATGGGGCCACTTTGGAGAGGCTGCACTACATCTGCTGGAGTGGTCATCCAAGTCTGGCCCGACATCCCCCAGCAGGCGTCGCAGCAAGCGTGCAACTAATGAACAAAAAACAGCAGAATGTTCTCACAAATGCACACCCGGTTTTATCTGATGAGTTTTGCGCTCTGTGGGGGGATCACGTTTGTTACAATCTATCCATCCGGAACAAGGCGGAACAGCAATGGTTTTCAAAACTCAGAGAACGAGTCACATCGCATGTTCAGAGAAGGTGTATGCACAAAAATCACTTTGCTGAGACGTTTACCAGAGACTGGGCAATACCTCGACAACGTAGCGGCACAAGTTCGTGCCATGCATCACGCCGCCAACGTTCAAAATAAAACTTATCCAATCAAATGATATATGGGCATCAACGCCTCACTCAGTACGCTTTGAACACAAAATGGACGCTGTATTCTACGGCGCCTGCCGCCAGCGTTCAGCGGCGTCCTCGCCAGCGGCGAGCAGCATTGGCAAGAGTTGTTTGTTGACTTTTCAAAGAGTGCACAATTGGATGCCGACAGCCCGGCACAGTTGCCGTTCCTCATGATCACTTTTGACCAAGCCACTCAAATGCGCCGTTTTAGCCGGCCACGTCGCTTCTGCGCTTGTAGCGTCACTTCACGAACGAGTGGTCCATTTATGAGCTGCTACGTTACAGTACTTAGCTTGGCAGGCTCTTTACAAGCCCTCGAGAGCAACACTCAACAAAAAAAAAATTCAAAACATCTCATGACATCATCACATCTTCTCTGTGTCTCCAGCCTTTTAAGTCAATAATCAAATAACATTTTAATTCGGTTTAATCATGTGCAACCGATGTACACGATCAAATTAAGTCAAGCCAAAGGATTTCTGTTGTTGGGTTTTTTTTTTTTTACACAAACAGTTAGAACGAGGGCAACCTGGATACTTTTGAAGGTTGATTTTGGCCGGCCCTATTATACACAGGATTTTGCGGTAAGAAACATCCGTATTGAGCAATTCTTTGGTGTAGCGGTGGAGGCAGGCGGCACGCCAGAAGCACACTTTGAGAATCATCAAGTCATCTCGTTTCTTTGACATGAAGGGGTGACTGCGGGTTGAGTGGGGTTCTTAAAGAAATGTAAGAGCAGAGTCCTTATGTGAATAACCAAACGCGAATATTCATCTGGCTTTTATGAAAGCCGTCCGGGCGAGCGAAAAGTCTGAAATTGCTTTCGTTGGTAACACAATGGTCGCCTTAACCGGAGGTATTAATCCTTGACCGGCAAGACCTAATTGGCTGACCTGTGAATAGGCCAATGGGTGAGTGGCTTTGAGGGCGCAATGTCAGAAGGCCTGACAAGTCATCCTTTCTCCTGCAAATGAGAAAAAAAGTTTCCCTGTTGATTGAAGCGCCGTATCGACTTCCCATCTCTCCTCGCGACCGTCCTTTTGTTCGGCGCGGTTTTGCGAGAGAACTACCAGTGAAATTTTGCACTGAATACTTTCGGATGAACCTTTCACTTGCACTTTATTCCCCGGTGCACACATTTTGACTTCATTTAACTCGCCCCCCCCATGTGACAAAGCCGATAGAAAAACACTCAGTCAAGTGAGAACACATTGTCGGATCTTTTCCCGCAGGGGCTGGATGGGTGGTCGGGGGTGTATCCAATCGCCGACTCCAATGAAGCGAAGTCGTCCCCAGCCAATTGCGGAGAAAGACGGTGGGATGGCGGAGCACAATCTGATCCAGCCAAGTGTGCTAATCAAAACCTTGTCTGCCTGATCAATACCTGCGGACAACAGATTGCACTCCTGGGGAGAGCGGGCGGAGGTTAGAGGTGCGCATCGTCCTCCGGGGTGGGGGGCGAGCGGGGACAGATAAGATAGAGCGAGCGTGGCAACGGGGGGGGGGCGGTTAAGTGATTTCAACGTCGAAGGTCAGATGCGTCTTGGGGGAGGGTGGAGGATCAAAACGCCGCCAACTGGGCTGCGATGAGTCAATCTCGGTGCCAACCGTTAGTCTTCCTAATCGGTCGGAATTGTCATCATCTAATGAGTGAATCTTAAAATTTTAAAGTATTCAATGAGACGTGACTTTCGGTAATCGATATGTTGATGGAATCCTTTTGTGGCGGAATTCAAAAGCGCCATCTTTACCGTTTCAATACGATCAGCCAAACGTGAGCTTCTTACGGCAGTATGGAAAGGAGATGACGAGGATGTGACGAGTCGCGCAACGCACGGGAGAGCATCTCGTGCCACCGCAACCGCGGCCTATGAAATTATCGTCTCATTAAATTTCAGATGAAATAGCGATCAATCCTGATCACGTCGTTCTGTCCAAAACACTGCGGTTGAACACAGACATGTGATGGATTACTTCCTGCGGAGTACCGGGGTACAGAACTCGGGGTGGGGGGAATGGTGGTGGGGTTCGGGGCAGTAGCTAATTACATAGGATGGATCGCATTCAGTGGGAGGTAAATGACTTGTCGACTGTGATTAAACCAACAGATATGTTTTGAAGTTGGGAGCCCTGGAGCAGCTTGATCGGAATAGTCTGAACCCCGTTAGTTTGCCTGATGACATTCACGCATTTGATGAGATCCACATTGCCCTCCGGAGAGGGCATAGACCTCTTCTTTTTCTTTTGCTTCATTTTTTTTTAACTTTCCCGACAATCTTGGTTTGAGGCGTACGCTGGTTTGGGGGTGTTATTCATTGAAAATCAATATTTTCCATTTCTGCGGCTACCGAATGAATTATTACCGAGATGAGCATTGTGAAGAGATTGAAGGCTTAGTCTGAGGCATCACTCATCTTTAGACTTTCACAAGGACATCGACTTCTCCCTCCCGTGTTGACGTAGCAAACATCGGCCCGCCGTTTCTTACTGCTGCCAAAGGACACATTGCACCTTCCTGTCCTAATCTCCGAGTGTGCGCTGAGTTTTAAATACTACTGGTGACGGTATTGTGAAATGGATTTTTAGAAGTTGTAACAGACAGTTGTCAAAAAAACAAAAACAAACTACAATTCTTTTTCGAAGCTGCCTATTTCTGAAAATGTGCAGCTGGATATGGTTAAATTAGCCAGTGTTGGGAAAGTTACTGTTAGCCGTCGCGTGCGTGAAAACGGAAAACAGCTCATTCAACTCCAGTGTGCTGAGCGAGATGACATGTACTTCCGAAAGCCACCTTCAAAATAAAAGCTCTGTCAGGACTTGATATTCACGTACAGTCCTACTTTTCCGTTCGCTTATTTTGAAATCGGCCTGAGCATAGCGTATGAACAGCCGCCGTGGTGCTGGCTTGCTCGACTGAACCGTTCCCAGGTGTGGCGCAAGTCTAGGTTCATCCATGAGGTCGGTGGGTCGGGAAAAAAAATGAGCACCAAACCACCGCCTCCGGCGCTCATTTGAGGACAACAGCAAAACGTTTATGTCTATTTATTAATTGTTATTATGCATTTCTTTTTTGCTTCTACAGCCCTACCCTAAGAACGCCAAGCGTGCAATTCCGCAGCGACCTCCCCTCCGACGCGAATATGATGAGCCAAGCAAAGGCGCGCTAATTAGGCCAGGGCGGCTTTTACATCAGAAATGAACAAATTAGGGAGGCGATTCGAAATGTCAAGATAAGCAATTATCAGACAAAAGTGGCCATTAGCTAACGTTCCCTCTGGCCACAGGTGATGAAGCCACCTGGAAGAAAGGGAAGAGCACCAGCGGAATGGGATTTGAGACGTTGCCATGGGAGAGGTAGGGTGTGAGCCTTAAATGCAAATGGCCTGTGGGAGATACTCCCGTGAGATAGATCTTCCAAGCGCCCCTCTCGAGAAACAAACAATCATTGGCTTCTTACGCCAACATGAAGCAGCTGCAGGGCCATAGGACAAATCTTTCGGATCGGTTTTGATGCTACGCTGACTTATAAAATGAGTTTCTTGTCTCTTGTAACCAAGTTATTTATTTTTTTTTCTTGGTGCCAGTTTGTCACCAGGAAGTAGAAGGGGGTACACGCATACAGTCAACGGCCACGGTGCTGCTTTGAGGCGCGTTCACACTTGGTTTGGTTCAGTATTTTCCGGAGTATAAGTCGCAGTTTTTTTCATAGTTTGGCCGGGGGTGCGACTTATACTCTGGAGTGACTCATGTGTGAAATGGTTAACACATTGTACACATCACATGTTATTTTCACATTAAACCACAAGAGGGTGGTCTCGGCCTGTGTTGATACTTTCCACGTTGGCGGTAACCGAGAAAAACACCTGACGATGACTCTGACGTAAGCGACGTAGAAGAGGAAGCGCTGCATCTTCTACCTCCGGAGTTGGCGGAGTTGTTAAAAGTGACATCGAGCATGAAGATTTCATTGGATTTCGTGATTTGGAGTGTGATTTGGAATTTGTTAGCATGTTTTTTGTGCTATAGTTGTCAAAATAACTCTCAATATGTTACGTGAACATACCAGGCACATTCACACACAGTTCGTTGTTTAAGCGTCATGTAACGTTAGCATATCGTACACTTATTCAGCCTGTTGTTCTCTAGTTTTATTTTTATTTTAAATTGCCTTTCAAGATGACATGAATGTTTTTGGTGTTGGATTTTATCAAATACATTCCCCACAAAATGCTATTTATACTCCAGTGCGACTTATATATGTTTTTCCCTTCTTATGTATGCATTTTTTGGCTGGTGCGATTTATAATCCGGAGCGACATATAATCCGAAAAATACGGTTAATAAACTCTGCAGCGACCGTGCCGATAGATTGGCGAAGGCTGGCGTGCAAGCCCAACGATTCGCTTTTCGGGCACATGACAACCGCTACCAAAAGCCGAAAAATATGATACAACACGACGGGTTGACTACTGGGGTTCCCACAGGGAACAAATTAGGTACGGGAGAAGACGCCTCATGATCTATCCAGGACAAATCACACTCAAGTTTTTAAAGCTTCATCCAAGCATCATAAAACTACATAAATCCCCACTGTTCAATGTTACCACTGCACTCCTGTGTCCTTTTTTTCCCCGAGACAGAAGACAAACTGTGGATATTATCTTGACCAAAACGAAAACAATTGATTTTGCGCCCTCCTGAAAAGAAGAGGTTGATGTCTCCGTCTTCCTAAGACGACGACAAACTACTGCTATTCAAAGGCAGGATGAAGAGGAAGCGCCGTGGATCTTTGGAGAACAACGAAGGTCCGAGTGACTGGCAGATAGATTGGTGAAGAGGGCGAGCTCAGGCGGTGGGCAGAGGGCGTATTTCTCAAAGCGGCATTCTGTGAGACGTCCGCTGCCCTTTGCGGCGCGTGATGAAGGATGGACAGCGAGAGGGAGGTTAGAAAAGCAGAGGCTAAGAGAGCAAGAGGAGAAGGGCGAGAGAGGAAGAACTTTCAGTCTGTATTTTCTATTCAAAGACATTTTGACAGGCCAGCGCCCGCTCTGTGGCAGGCAGTGGGGCCATTTTCGAGTCTCCTACCGGCAGCTTGAGGGAAGCGGGGAGCCAGAATAGATACATCTTCAGGCTGCCTGACTGCTTCCCCTCCACCCTGCCGCCACCCCCCACCTCCTGCCATCGCCTACCAACACTTTCTTTCCTGTTTTTGACAGCCCGCTCCGAATAGCCAAGCAGGTGTCTTCTTATTTTCTGCCGAAATGGTGGGACCATGCACACCGACGCTCCATAAACAGATAAACAGAGTAGCGAAGGAGGCGGAACCCGCATGCAGACTCTTGGATGGATGGATGGATCTTTATTGTCATTACACTTTCGTGCAACGAAACATCACTTAACAGGCACGCTCCGCACAAGAAACATGAAAAAAACAATGACGAACATGGGATACAGTGCAAAGGGCCTGTCGGTACTCGCTGTAAAGCGCCCCGAGATCTTAGTTAGAAAGGAAACCACAAGGGGAGGGAGGGGTAAAAACCACGCTCGAACTATACTCTTCTGAGGATAATTAGAGTACTAGGAGAAAAAAATACCCAAGCACATTTAACAAGCATAATACAGTTACAACAAGTCACAAGACATAACATATAATGAGGGGATGGATGGAAAGGCGGGGGACGCGATGCGGCCGTCCGACCAGCTGCTCAGTCCAAGACGAGCGCCCGCAGATCAAGGCCACGTCACGGGGAAAACAACAGGAACAACAAAGGCGTTGATGATAAGGGCAGGCCGCTGCATCGTCAAGGTCTGCTCATGGAGACAGTCCCGGCTTATCAGTCCTTGGCCGAGAAGGAGGGGTGATGGTGGGGACACTAGCTTCCATGCGTACTTTCAGGAAAAGGTCCAGATAGCGTTGTTTTGTTTTGGGACGGCCGCCAACAATTCCAGGTGGCCTTGAGTCCGTGGCTGTATCCCTTCACTGGCGCCGATCAGCCAAATCCTCAATTTCTTTCCGAAGCGCAAATTCCAACTTCTCCATGATGATAACGATCGGACGGAGACGCTCCAGAACCGCATCCATATTGCGGTTGAGCTCAGTCACCGCTTGAGTCTGAGTGTTGGACATTTGCGCTCGACCATCGAGAATGACCGGCAGCTTCTTCACTTCCAATAAAGCTGCTCCCGTCGGTTGAATTTTGCCATAGAGCAGGAAACTGCTAACACCAAACAGCAGCATACCTGCTATCAGAAGGCCGATAATGTAGATGTCTTCCTCCTCCTCGACGGACAGTATTGACAGGCACACCATTCTCCGCTTTCTCCAGGGATCTAGGGTGTACCCAGCAGCAATGTCCCGAGGGGCAGCGGAACCGACAGCACATGGAAAAGTAACCTGGACTTGGACACGCACAACTTTTCACGCACGTCACGTCGCTCAAGTTACAAGAGCACATCACAAGAACACAAGTGCTATTTTCAACGTCATGCGGATGCAAAAGAGCCGAGAGGGGCCGGTCGAAATGTTGAGAATCAGCCTCGGTCGCCCCACTGAAGATCTTCATAACGGGCCCCGGTGTTGCACGAGCTTTTCTTCTTCTGACCGGATGGTTGCGAATGAGCAGGGAGGGCATTGTGGGGAGCTTCTCTTTTCTCCGTGCCAAGTGGCCGGCTCGTGGACGATCGCGGGGCTGAGGGTGGAGCGTGTGGCGTTGTCACTGGAAATCAACACCATCGGAGTGGCCTCCGATCACGTTCGCCGTGTATCGAGCCATTGAGAGGAGCCCCCGCGGGCCTCGTCCCATTGAAAAGGGGCCGCTGAATCGCTTCTTTGAGTGCTCCCCTTTTGATGTTGGAAGGGCGTTGAAAAGGCCGTCCGGGGGTGCCCCCTCGTGTCACTGGAGTGATTAAAATGGGACGGCTGACTCAGTGTCGAGCAGGGGACGACAAAAACTGACAGTGTGTGTGCCCTTGTACCGATGGGAGCGAGACGGGGTGGGCGCTTGTCAGGAATTCCAACGCTGTCAACCAATATTAGCAAACAACGCAACGCATCCATTCTCTACGGTGTTGATCCTGAACAGGGTCGCTGGGGCCTATCCCAGCTGACTTTGGGCGGAGGGCAGACTACAGCCTGAACTGATCGCCCGTCAGTTGCAGGGCACATACGGAGACGAGCGACGACTAAGACCCACATCCACACAGTCACTGAGTGGGAAACCAACCCCACCCTGTCTGCACGCGGGTCAGGCGAGCGGACCACTGCACCATCGGCGAGTCCATACAATACATCTTGATTGATATTGCAAGATGGAAAGGCTGAATAAAAACCAAATGGGACAGGTCAATCAGAGACACCAATGAGTTTCAGGAACGGGGTAGGGTCATCCTCTCAAAAACATACTTTAGTTTTTTTGTTTTTTTTTACTTTTATATCTTTGGAATGCATCCCAGAAAGGTACCTTGGAGTCCAGCCATTCCATTTTTGGGGCCGGGATGGGAGGGATGTTTAGTCGATCTTATGTCGAGGGACAGATATGATGACACTCCTGCTGCATGCTGGGGTCGCCGTCAAGGACGAGTGATACCATTTGCGGTTGGGGTGTGCCTCCAATTTAGGTTGGTGAAGTCCTAATCAAGCCACGTGGCAGGAACTAATGACGGCAACTCAGATGAGAGGTCAAGACCCAATGCACTTAAGTCGCACTGTTCTCCTTTCTATTTAGATTCTCATCAAACAACCACGATTGATTTCCCCAAAGCGACCGATAAAACAAGCACCAAAGTCCCACCCAAATTCCGTTTTTACCAGCCAGAAACTTCTTGAGCTGCACAATGTCAGATGCAAGAAGAAACCGACGACAATCTGAACCAACATTGCGGCAAGACCTCCCAAATTGTGCTCCTCTATTAGCTATTAGCGATCAGCTATTTCCATCTTTTCCACGATGCAAGTGTGAAATCACATATCGCAACTTTCAGTTCAGAGTGGGAGCTTTCACACCTTTGTAGCCAGGGCCACCTTCGAGATCCAGAGTACATCCGAGAAATGTGGTGATTAATCCCTGAGCACCGCGTTCATGTCATCATGGAGAACAGAGCCTCCCCATTCAGTTACCGCGATCCGTTTTGCCCCCAATTGGCTGGAATGCCGATGTCAAAGCCGAAAGGGAGCCCGGGCTGCAACAGTCTTGGTGAATGCACACATCAGCATGAGGGGCTTCAATTTTGCTTCCCTTTTATGGCCTGATTGATCTGTGCAAAACAAAGTTCCTAAACCAGTTCTCCAGCTAATCCCCCCCCAAACGGCTCTTGCGTGGTCCAAAAGGATCCAGGCAGAGACACGGCTTTGAAAGTATCAAAATAGCCAAATCGCCAGAGGGAGTTAGGAATACAATCGGACATTGCTTCTCTGCGGCTGTTGAGTCACGCCGTGTTGTGATGTTTCCTCGCTGCCGTTCGGAAAAAAAAAAAAAAGAGGACGATGCCGTGACATATTACCTCCCGGCCAGCGCAACAAAGACTCGCTGAAGAGTGGCCTGGCCGTCTGCCCGTCGATCCCGCCTCCCGCATGCCGTCGGGCAACTTTTCACACTTTGTTGACAGACAGCTTTGCTCGTCTCTCAAGGCGACTCCGGATTTGTGCAGAGACTGTGACTGACATCGACACAGTCAATGAGAAAGCCGTACATGGAGCAGGTCAAAGTCTACCTTGGTCCTGGCGACATTGCAAACAGGTGACCGGGAATCTTTTTGCACTTGGGGATATAACCCGCACGCTTTGGAAAAAAAAAGACTTAAGTCAGGGGTGTCCAAACTTTTTCATTTGAGGGCCGCATACAGAAAAATGCAAGGATGGTCCACTTTTTGACACACAGCTTTAAAATTGGTCCACTTTTTGACACACGCTAAAGTCAGTCAAGTCATTGATTATTGTTTGTGGGGTCGAGTTCCTTTCATCAGTTCAAGGCATTGAGGCAAAGAGTTGAGGCTTTGTCCCAGATTTCGGGGTGGCCAACAGCCCTCTCTCTCACAGTCTGGTTCCAGCTCTGCACTTGACAGCAGCAGAATCTGCACATTCAGAACCAAAAAAAGAAAAAAAAACCCAACTGTTGTAAGGTGACTATTATTCAAACAGTTACTTGAGGATCATTCAAGTGATGTCTTCATCAATCAGCCCATCGAGCAGAAAGTGCCAGAAAACATTTTTGCCTCTAAAATGAAATTATCTTGATTTAATGCAATGTTTTGAAGGTAAATTATTTTTCGAATAATACATTGTTTATTTGCATCTTTCAATATAGAGAAAAGCTCTGCAGCGTCTAAACAAATTTGTGAGTAGTAATGGCACCCATTTTTCTGACACCCTTCACTTTTTTTCACTAATCCTGTGGCCCATGTCAAATGTCATGGTAGTGTTTATTTGGGTGGGGGGGGGCTCATGTTGCCGACCACAAAAATAAAATTAAAAAAAATTGACTTTCAAATAATAATTGCATTACGCTTCCTTAACTGAAATTACAGCCATTTTAAAACAAACAAACAACAACCCCCAAAAAACGATGACTCTGATGCTTCATTTGCACTTTGTTGAATCTCGGGGCTTTCGGTGATGGTGCTTGAGTACGACTCATCTGGCTTTTGAAAAACCAGCGGCGAGATGTCGGTCAGTCATTTTCGACTGGTCGAAAGCACTGGAAGCCTGAGAACAATTTTCCACAACGATTGGAAATCGTGCTCGTGGCGGTCTGGGTTGTAAACACAGTTTCTCTATCTGCTTATTCAAAAGGCCACAGGACAGTTTTCCGGTTTTATCCAGCCTCCGGTGATTGCATCGCTTGGTGAGGCTGTCTCGAATTCAACATGAGTCAAATCTCTTTTTTTTTTCCTTCTATTTTTTCTGGATTGATTAGACTGATTGATTTCCTGGGAGGAGATGACTGCCGGCGCTGCAGCGCTTCATTTTTTTTTCTTCACTTTTGCTCGTGGATGAATCAAACGCGATGGCATCGATCACCGCCCAACGGACGCATCATTAGGGCCAGGAAAAAGGAAAACAGGAAATGCCGCGTGGCTACCTTTGCAAAGGGGCTGCAAGATAGTCAATGTCATACACCATGTTTACCATAGAAGCAACATTTGTTTTCTTTTTTTTCAGGTTAAGACCATTTTCAAGACATGGCCAGGCTAAATGTCAAGTGCTGCCTCATCAAGGGAAAGTACATTGCAGTCGAAAAACGCAACAACGCTTAAAGTAACCAGTGGCATGTACAGATGGCTGTTCTCAAATGTTGGCCGCAACAGAAAAATTGCCTAAAATACAAAGTACAATTCGGTCGGTTCTGTCCGCCTGGATGCAAGTATGTCCCCTTTAAGAGAGCCGTGCTGAATATTTTGCGTCTTTCATGAAGCTGAGAAACATAAAACATAACATAAATAGTACCCCCCACCCTAAAAAAAACCCCAAACAACAATGGAGTGGACAGATGCAGATACCGGAGCTGCAAAAATCACACGCCGGCGTCTCAATCCCTGATGATGCCGTTCAAGGCCATCGTGTCTGTTTGCAATCCGACGATAGAGGGCGCTCATAAGCAAGGAACAAGCACTGCCGGAATGCAGACGCAATGCCCTTTTTCTCTGCACTTCCTCTCCTCTCTCGCTCACAGCTTCTCGTCAGTCTCGTGAATTTGAACTCAGGCGCTACAGTGGCGCGAGTCAACCAAGACCAAGTGTTTCCTTTTGGGGTTTTTTTTTTTTGGGGGGGGGGGGGGGGTGAACGCATGCAGCCTGCCCCGGTACTTTACTGCGTTCTAATTACGATCGAATATGTGACACTGTCCAGTCTGACGGCATCACACTCTCCAGGCCGGGACGCCTGGCGCAAGCGCGTGCCTGTTTACGCACGCTATTGGGGAGGTGGGGGTGAGTGAAGTAGATAGAGCGAGAGAGAGGAGAGAGAGAGGGGGGGGGGGGATATCATTTGCGCGTCCCTCTCCGGTTGCTGCAGAGAGAGGCTGCCGACACACGTCTGCAGGCAAGTGGTCAGGTCGCTGCATTCGCTAAGGAATCCAATCACCGCCCCCCCCCAAAAAAAAAAGTCACAAGGGATTTACATCTATTTTGCTGCTTTTCCTACCACTCCTGTCATTTTTTTTGTATGTGGATCTGCGTCGCACCGGGAAACAACTAAGTGACTTGCAGGATGAGAGCAGCCTGAGCAAGGTGGCTTTTTTTTTTTGTGTGTGTATTTTTTCCCCTCCCGCCACACTTTTCAGTGACTCGAGTGGACATTTCGCAGCGCAGAGGAATACCGCCCACAAAAGAGAAGAGACCCCGCGCAGAAAAACGTGAGTGACAATGAGAACAGCACGCGCTTCGTGTTGCCCCGACTGGCGCCTTTTACGCGCGTGAAAATTAACTGGTGCACCGAGCCTTTTTTTATTTTATGTTTTTAAGCACCGCTGAGGCGTCATTGAAATTCATAGAGAAGGAGAGAGGGGAAAAACTTGCTGCCTTCTACTGCAGTAGGGGTGATGTAGAAGAAGTATCGTTCTTTTCGAACATCTAGACGATCACAGTGGGTTTTTTTGGGTTTTTTTTTGTGGTGGACACTTTGACAAGGGAGCAATGAGGACTACTGGTGCAGTGGACTATTTATACTACTGCATGCTTATCCTGCAGTTTTTGCATCAGCCTGCCGCCAAGCAGGTGCTCCGGTACCGCCTTGCCGAGGAGGGACCGCCGGACGTGCGGGTGGGCAACGTGGCCGCCGACCTGGGCATCGTGGCGGGCTCCGGCGAGGTGACGTTCACGCTGGAGTCCGGCTCGGATTTTTTCAAGATCGACAACATCACGGGCGAGCTCACCACCAATGAGAGACGGATCGACCGCGAGAAATTACAACAGTGCCAGATGATATTCGACGAGAACGAGTGCTTCATCGATTTCGAGGTGTCTGTCATCGGACCGGCCCAGAGTTGGGTTGACCTCTTTGAGGGAAAGGTCATCATCTCCGATATCAATGACAACACTCCTTCTTTCCCCTCGCCTGTACTGACGCTGTCTGTGGAGGAAAACAGACCCATCGGAACCCTCTATCTGCTGCCCACCGCCACGGACCGAGATTTTGGCCGGAACGGCATCGAGAGGTACGAGCTCATCCAGGACGGGGGCGAGAACTCCCGGCGCTCGGGAGACGCGTACTCGGGCAAGAGGAGATTTGAGGAGGGCGCGAGCAGGAGCAGCGTTTTTGAGCTGCAAGTGGCCGACACCACCGATGGCGAGAAGCAGCCCCAGCTTATCATTAAAGGGGCGCTGGATAGGGAGCAGAGAGACTCCTACGAGCTCACGCTGCGCGTGAGGGACGGCGGCGATCCCCCGCGTTCCTCCCAGGCCATCCTGAGGGTGATGATCACTGATGTGAACGACAACAGCCCTCGCTTCGAGAAGAGCGTGTATGAGGCTGACTTGCTGGAGAACAGCTCCCCCGGCGCCCCCATCCTGCAGCTCAAAGCAGCCGATGCGGACGTGGGGGTCAACGGTCAGATCGAGTACGTGTTCGGGGCGGCCACGGAGTCCGTGCGGAGGCTGCTGCGGCTGGACGAGAGCACGGGGTGGCTGAGCGTGTTGCACCGCATCGACCGCGAAGAAGTCAGCCAGCTGAGGTTCACGGTGATGGCCCGCGATCGAGGTCAGCCGCCCAAAGTGGACAAGGCCACTGTGGTGTTGAACATTAAGGACGAGAACGACAACGTCCCCGCCATCGAGATACGGAAAATCGGACGCATTTTCCTCAAGGACGGCGTCGCCAACGTGGCTGAGGACGTGGTGGTGGACACGCCCATCGCCCTGGTGCAGGTGTCAGATCGCGACCAGGGCGAGAACGGCATCGTGACCTGCACAGTGGTCGGCGACGTGCCCTTCCAGCTCAAGCCGGCCAGTGAGATGGAGGGCGAGCAGAATAAAAAGAAATACTTCCTCCACACGTCCGCGCCGCTGGACTACGAAGCCACGCAGGAGTACAACGTGGTCATCGTGGCGGTGGACTCCGGCAGCCCCAGCCTGGCGAGTAACAACTCCCTTCTCGTCAAAGTGGGCGACACCAATGACAACGCTCCCGTCTTCAACCTCAACGTGGTGGAGGTGTCGTTCTCGGAAAACAACGCCCCTGGCGAGAGGGTGATGACGGTGGCCGCCAGCGATGCAGACAGCGGGAAGAATGCCGAAATCAGCTACTCCCTCGACTCGTCCGTCAACGGGATCTTCTCCGTCGACGCAGACAGCGGCGACGTCCGAGTGAACGCCATCCTGGACCGGGAACAAACGGAGCGCTATGAATTTAAAGTGATGGCAAAAGACAAAGGCATCAACACCTTGCAGGGCTCCGCCACAGTTGTCGTCCTGGTGGCGGACAAAAACGACAACGAGCCAAAGTTCATGCAAGATGTCTTCACCTTCTACGTCAAAGAGAACCTGGAGCCAAACAGCCCCGTTGGCATGGTGACAGTCATCGATGCCGACAAAGGGCAAAATGCCGAAATGAGTCTCTTTATCGAGGAGGAGGAAGAGATCTTTTCAATTGAGAACGACACGGGCACCATTTTCTCCACGCTCTCGTTTGACAGAGAGCAGAAAACCACGTACACCTTCCGCGTGAAGGCCGTGGACGGGGGCGACCCGCCTCGGTCGGCCACCGCCACCGTCTCGCTGTTCATCATGGATGACAATGACAACGCGCCCGGCGTCACTTTCCCCATCAACAGCTCCTACACCCTCCTGCCGCCCTCCAGCAACATCAGAACCGTCGTGAGGACCGTCATCGCCACCGACGCCGACACGGGCATCAACGCCGACCTCAACTACAGTCTGGTTGGAGGGAACCCCTTCAGGCTTTTCGAGATCGACGGGGCCACCGGTGTGATTTCGCTGGTGGCAAAGCTGGAGCAGAAGCACTACGGGCTGCACCGGCTGGTGGTCCGGGTCAACGACAGCGGGCAGCCCTCCCAGAGCACCACCACGCTGGTCCACGTCTACGTCAACGAGACCATCTCCAATTCCACCGTGGTGGAGGCGCAGGTGGCCAAGAGCCTGAGCACGTCCCTCAACACCAACATCGCCGGCGACCCCAACTACGACTTGAGCAAGCAGCGGCTGAGCATCGTCATCGGCGTGGTCTCGGGAATCATGACGGTCATCCTCATCATCCTAGTGGTGGTCATGGCCCGCTACTGCCGCCCCAAGAACAAGAACGGCTACGAGGCGGGCAAGAAGGACCGCGAAGACTTCTTCACGCCGCAGCAACACGACAAGTCCAAGAAGCCCAAGAAAGACAAGCGCAAGCAGAAATCCAAGCAGCCCCTCTACAGCAGCATCGTCACCGTGGAGGCCTCCAAACCCAATGGCCAGCGCTACGACGGCGTCAACGAGAAGCTGTCCGACAGCCCCGGCATGGGCCGCTACCGATCGGTCAACGGAGGCCCCGGCAGCCCGGATCTGGCCCGCCACTACAAGTCCAGCTCGCCGCTGCCCACCGTCCAGCTCCACCCGCAGTCGCCCACGGCCGGCAAAAAGCACCAGGCGGTCCAGGACCTGCCCCCGGCCAACACCTTTGTCGGCACCGGAGATAACATTTCGCTGGGATCGGACCACTGCTCCGATTACAGCAGTCAGACCATCAACAAGTACAACAAGCAGGTAAGAGGACGCGTCTCCATTTTGTTTGGCTTTTCCCTCTGCCGCTCGGAAATGCGGTCCGACTCTCTGTGTTTTGTCTGGCGTAATGCGTTCTGACAGGGCTGGTCTCAGTAGTCGTGTTGCCTTTATGCTGCTAATGTGTGTCAAGTTAGCAGTATTGATCTGTTTTGGTTTGGAGTGCCATTCACATGCAATATTGAAAGGGACCGTAATGGTTTAGATGAGCTCATCGGAGGGGTAGCGCGACCGGTCGGGCCGAGGCCCAACGCTTTTTTCTACCTTTTTTTTTCATTTGCCGCTAATGTGTCTTGAGGGCTGCAGACAGCTCGCATAAGGGTTTGGTTTGCGGTTAATTTATCCCAGAGGCAGAGGGCAGTGGGGGGAGTCTGTCTGCACGTGTGTGTGTGTGTGTGTGTGTGGGAGGGTTGGCGGGGGCCGGGGGTCGGCGGGCTGCTGTGACAAAGCGGCCTCTTCTTCTCGTCGAAAGGCGAGGCAGGTAGATGAGAGTTCATCGCGGAGCAAAGCGCGCTTTGTTACTGTCCAACCAGAGGCGCCATCTGGTCATCGGGTCACGCTAACGTTGCGGCGCGTCGTTCATCGCGCTGACATTCCATTTCTACATTTGCCTTTCCATCGCCATCCAAACACTTTGGCTCGTCCCGTCCGCCCTCTGGCGAGTCTTCGCTCCCTTCTGTTTGCTTCCTCATGAGTCATAAATAAATAAATAAATAAATAGATAAATAGACAAATAAATAAATAAATAAATAAAAATAGCTTTTGGCCCGGCATGAAAAGAAGGAGGCACGACAAGAGGGAAAAAGGAAAAACAGTCAGGTGATTTGCAGGGGTGCTTCGTCGCGCTTGATTAGGTGATGAAATGAATTATTGATCCGTTTCTGCTTTTATTTGACATTCAGCGTATCTTTTCTCCCCCCCCCATCTCCAATGCCGCAAACCCACCCCGTGCTGTACAACATTCTCCGCCTGCCTCCACATCACAACGCTTCACTCCTTCTTCTTTGTGGGTGGGGAGGTTGGAAGGGTGCTTCCTTTATTCTTGTGCTCGGGTCTCTAATATACAGACATACAGTATGTGACTATATACATACATATACAAGTATATGCACACATACACACACACACACACACACACACACACACACACACACACACACACACACACACACGCACGTCTCTGGAACCAACTCACTCTAAGTCTCATCCCAAAAGTCACAGCTTCCAGTATTGTCCCCAGAGGGCGTCGAACGCCGTTGCTTCCGGACGTCCCCTGCATAATTACAAGGGCCCTCTTTTCTCTTCGTTGTATTGTGTGTCAGTGTGCTCCAATTGAATCATTATTTTTCCCGCCACACGTTTGCCATGTTTTCGGCCTATGTTATGACACCGCTGCCCTTCTTATGGTCTTCTGGTTATCTTTGAAACGCCATTTACATTTCAACGGTCATCATGTTTGGAGCGTGGACATCTACTGGGTCCAGCTGCATATTGCATTTCCTGGCCTTTCGAATGACCTCTCTCCTTGGCCTGTCCATGGGAAAAGATTGAATCAGGCACAAGAATGAAGGCCCTGTTATAAGGTACAGAGAAAAGGCCCCTGCTCTCCCGACAAGGGCCCCCGGGGAGGGAGAGGGGGCGGATGGGGGGTGTAAGGATAATAGCAAGCATTCACTGTAACCTCTCGGTATCAGGTTCCTTTTCTCTGTCCCCTCATCCACCCGATCTGGCAACCCGGCCAAGTGGGTAACCAGGCAACTGGGCCGGTTTTATCAGCCTTTCTCTAGCGGTCTTGTTAAAAAAGCAACTGATCTGGACATTTCCTGCCACTCCAGCTGATCAAATATTAACACACTGTCTTTAGAGCGGAGCTGCCTCCTCATCTTCATCTCATGTACCTCGCCGGACATTCCACTTCGTTATTCTTGGCTGCGGTTTGCATTGTGAAAATCATGCGGGATTTCAATCACTTAGCCACCCGATGCACAAAGGTCATCGGATTCACTTCATATCATTTCACCTCCCAAGGACCACTTTGAAGCTGTGGTGCAGTTTGTCGTTTCTGCTCGCGTAGCCAAAATATAACAGCACTGTGTTTTCTTCAATTTCCTGTCTTCTGCCACTAAAAGGGCATCAAGACAAATAAGAGAACAGGGAATGTCTAAAAGCACCATTTCTGGCAGCAAAATGCCACGCCAAAGTGATTTAATCCAAGAACTTGTGAGATCGTTTGGATGACGATCAAGAAAAACCTTCGGAAAATGTCTGGCTCGGCTTTTGAGCTCAACTTGATTGAGTTTTTGTTGTCATGAATAAACTGGTCCAAATAAATGGACTGAACGTTGGACTGGGCAGGAAATTGAAGACACAAGGGTGGTCTCGATTTTTTTTTCGTGGGTAGCCAATCAAATTCATTGCAGCTCTGCTTACCTTTTGACTTTGGTATGATAGCAAGGGATTCGTACCGCTACTTTTGCAGGATCGTGGCTCACGCGGCCTAGTCTGGCTCTGAATCTTTGTCCACCCAAGCCGGTAATGCCACGTCATGTAACAGTGGACTGCACGCTCGCAGAAACGGCGAGATAAAGTGGTTGCTTGGCTGTATAACTTCACATTTGATGGGTGGACAGACAACCCGAAGATCCACTCACCCGCGTTTCTTAAAAATAAATAAATAAATAATAAGAATAGGAATAATTAGTCCCTCTTAGGTTTCCCAGGATGGGCTTCCGATAGTTTTATCTGTGAGGCCGCTGAGGCAGTCGCTCACTCATCAAGTCCAAGAAGACACCAAACAAGAGACTACACGGGAGCTCTCGAGTTTTATTCACCCCACCAGCGTTGAGGTCGGCTGAGTTGGTCCAACCATTTCCCCAGCAAGCGGTCGTGCCGTGCTGGGAAACTCAGATGCCAGCTACTGAGAAAGGGATTAAAAAAAAAAAAGTTGGTTTTGGACTGATCCATTATCGTCATCCAGCATACCACCACCTGAGGCTGCGTTTGGATCTATTATAGATCAATTCAATCAATGTTTTCCCAGCCCTTTGTTTACATGCTGGGTGGTGGAGAATGGACGCGGCATTAGCGAAGTGGCGCTCGTGAACTACGACAGAAAGCCGTTTTCGACAATCATTTGCTTTGGTGATTTGAATGGATTTGCTCAAAGGTAATTACGAAACTCAGACACTCGCCTAATAAACGAGCAGAAATGTTAAGGGACCCAAATGGAGGGGTTTCTATGGATGAGCCAATCGGTTAGTGAGCAACACAATTACTTGGCACCATGCCGGGGTTGTTTCCTTTACGCCACATCGTAGTTATTATGGTTGCACGGCTACAATGGCGAAATCACAAATGTGTGTTTGAATAATAAGCATGGTCCTGGAACAAATGAAATGCCAACGTCAAAACAGTCAAAGACGAAATGGCACCATCATATGATCACATTGCCTTTTCGTTTGGTTGAGAAAAATGGTGGCTCTTCGTTGCGGAGCACAAGTCGGCTTAACGGATGATTTTTTTTTTTTTTTTTGAGGGTGGGGGGTGACGGAAAACAAAGCTTTGTCTTTCCCTTCAGCCTTTCTCTGCCTGTGATAAATGCACAAGTAAGCTTGAGATTCCTCTCGGAAAAAAATAAATAAGAAAAAAACTCCACTCGTGATTGAAGGAGCCGCTGCGGCTCTTGACATATGTCACGATTAGAAAGATACGCCGAGAGAAGCACGGCGAGAGAGGAGGTCGGAAACAGAGAATGACTTTGGAGGGCGGCCGCCTTGATTGCCCGCTACGCCGCTGATTGTGAACGTCGCCGTCGAGGAAGCCGCCTCTCCGCCGCTGCAGCGTCTTTCACTTTGCCTTCATCAAACGTGCAATTTGATTTCACGCGGCGGATTCGTCGGCGCCGACGCGCTGCCGGTTTTTGCCAGAACCGTCATATCGCACACGTTTTTGTCCGCGGAGAGTGTTAGCGGGAGTTTGTACAGCAAATTGACTTTTACAAGGCACCCCGGGTCTATGGTGTGCTACGCTAGCACCGCCGTTTCCTTTGTGCCGTATCGACTGCGGGAGTTCAGGGCGGCTGGATGGGAACATCACTTAAGCTGCGCCGCGGTCAGACTCAGAGGAATACTTGCCTGTCGACCCGTCGCGTCGCAACACAGATCAGACGCGAGGCTTGTTTGTGTGACTAATGGGCACGGCGGCGGTTTCGTGTGTACCTCATCAAAATTGCAAACGTGTCTGGCAAAGTCAGGCGTTATTGTAGTGTGGCTAGTTGTGTCTTTTTGTTCATTGAAAAAGGTTGGCTCTCGTGGGTCTTGTCGGATTCTGTTTACCAAAGGCTGGCGCAAAGTCATATGTGCAAGTCATGAGTGACTTTCAAGTCTTAACTTTCAGGTTTCAAGGGAGTCCCGAGTTACCGTGGCAGAAATAAAAATAAATGAAAAAATCACCCAAGTCGAGCTTCCACGAAACTTCGAGCATTGCGCTTCAGGTCACGAGTACAGAACCATCCAGCTGCGATCGATTCAGTGACCCGAGAATGTCTTTTCAGCTCAACGCAATGACATGAAGCTTCGTTCCTGTCCGACCAGCTATCTGGAAGATAAACTCATCCGAGTTGAGCTGCCTTTTGTCGATTTTCAAGTCACTAATGAAGTTAAAAGACGTTCGAAACTCCAGTTCCAAATTTGGGTGACTCAAGTTTGAATCAAGTCAAGTCATGTGACTCGGGTCCCCACGCTTCATTCTTGTTTGTTTGCTTCTGTGGCCCTTTGATCAATCACATGACTCACGCCCAAGATGTCAAGGCGACAAACAGAAGAGTCCGAGGCGCCTCTTGTCGATGAACGCGGGTGTGAAGCCCATCCCGCTGGCCGTGTTGTCTCACTCGGCCTTCAAGAAACATGAAAATAAGAGCTGTGAAAGCTCGCCGCGCTGATCCATAATTTAGTCTAAGTGCCACCTTTTGCTCAGGCAGCCAACTGCAGAGCCTGTCAGCACAAAGTGGACTTGTTTAGAAAGAGCAGTGGTGACAGGTGACGACGAGCCTCTTAGTCACTCCGCCGAGCGAGGCCTCAAAAGTGAGACCATTACCGTTGAAAATGCTCCCGTTTTTTTTCCCATTGTGTGCCGCTGCAACTTTCATCTGAGACGGCACGTTTGAATGCTCCTCGCCGTGCATACGGCGAAGGCGCTCCGACTCTGCGTCTGTCAGACGGCGCAGACGCGAGGAGGCAACTCGCGTCAGTATCAAACCTGCGGCCCGGCGGTCACCTTGCACCAAAACGTACTTATTGACGGGTCAAACTTGTACCCTCATGTGCTCAGCAAATACACCAAACAATACAATACATCCTGATTTATATTGACGGATACAAGCTGCATTAAATCAGGTAAACGGGCGTGAATGATATGATGGGCCAGGTCAGTTTAGCGCCAGCTCAGGCCAACGTTTACGTACGTCCATCGCTTAGCGGCAGGAGGACTTCAACAATGAGCAGTCGGCGCCCGACTCTTTCATTGCGTGCTCGTCGCTTGACCGCAATGCCAAGGGAGCCCCAACCGTCCCTTGACAATCTTTCAACGGATCTCGAGGATTTGTTCCGCAAAGGTCGGAAATCCGCCAATCGGCGGAATATTCTCATTGCTGTTTTGAAAGTAACTAACCTGTTTTCTTAGCCGCTGCTTGTTGCGAACAAAGTGGTGATGACAGGATTTTATTTTATTTTTTTTGGCAATACATCTTCAGTCGCTGTCAATATTGAAACAACGGTACTTAAAATGAAACAACTACTGTCGTCGTCATATATGGTCTGGCTGTACCACCCCCCAAAAAAACAAGTGCGACCAAATCTGTGCTGCTGCGACCCACTCCCAAAGGTTAGTGTGGAGCCCTGCAAGGCTCCCTCTTTTGGCCCAAACTTGGGAAAGGGAGAGAGAGAGAGAGAGAGAGAGGCCAGATTTTGGTAGACCCTGGTGTGTGATCAGACTGCAGGTCAAAACTCTCGGGATCAAATTAAAAGCGCAAAGCACGACTGTATGTCGGGAAAGAAACTTGGAGATAAAAGGTGCACCACGCGGGTATTTAAAAAGTTCACCAGGGCTTCAGGTTCACATTGATTTTCTTGTGGCTGTGACAGCACCTGTTCCTGCGCTACACAACCCACCTCTGCTGATTGACTTTGACCTTGCTCCTTTTGTAAAGCAACGGATCTGAAATATTCACAAGTGCAGAAATCCACCGACTTTGTGAGACACATTAACGTCTGTCTGAGGATAAATAATGCATTTAAAAGCTTTACATTTCCAGGGTGGCCTTTCATGAACGGTCTGCAGGCGCACCGTGCATATTACTGTAGCTCAGCGGCAGAAAAGAATGGCAATGACAAGAGGACCACTTGACTGCTTGTATTAGCCCCTCTTTCGGTTGTATGACCCCGCCCCCTGCCACCCTAAATGAGATTATGTGTGTATGAAACAGGAGGTGCCACACTCGGCGACCATCTATCAAAGCCTGGGGAGGCAGGAGGTGGGCCGTGCAGGAAAATCAGTGCCTGCGCGCTCAGTGGGTGCGCGTTGTACAGTATCGGAGTGTATTCTGGGAGGGAGCGCCACGCCGCCGCCTCTCCATCATCCTGCATGCCAGGCAGCGACATGCCTGAGAGGGTTTCAATATCCTGCATGAATATAAGCGTGTGTGCGCGTATGTGTGTGTGTGTGTGTGTGTGTGTGTGTGTGTGTGTGTGTGTGTGTGTGTGAGGTGTTTACCCAAGACTCGCTGTTCGTCACATTAGAAAGTGCGTCTGGTCATTATGGCATGAGGCAGGAGGCGTGACCACTACTTCAACTGTGACAGGTGAGGGTGGGCGGGTTGAAGTTTTTTGGGGGGGTTTTTTTGCTTAAAATATGCGTCACAAGCGCCAATGTGTGACACCTCATCTCAACATTTCTTGAGCCGTTCAGCCGTTTATTTTTTGAACCATTTTAGCTGTATGAATGCAAATGCAAATGAACTTCCAAAGGATGGGAATTTGGTCTGTTTTGGTAATTTCCAACTCCAAAATATGATTTTTTTCCCTTCATGGCCACTTTTGTGCAATTGAACCCATTAAAAAAAAAACATTTTTGAAATTATTTGACAAGATTTTATTTTCCTTTCCGAATACGTTGAACTTATATCTTAAAGGGGAAGTCAACCCAGAAATATGTTCTCTGCAGCCGCACTCGTGTAAACATGGAATTCTGAGTTCGGGGGGTGCGGGCGGCCATTTTGCCACCTGCTAGCATCTGAAATTGAAAATGTGTGTGTTTAAAAACTTGATGCAGTAAAACATGCAAGAATGGGGAGTCTTTCAGCTTGTTTCCGTCCAAACATCCGATCCAAGCTTTTAATCAGAAATGGGCACTTTGCAATGGAAATCAAGTCCTGAAAGAAGTCTTGACAGAAGAAGTTGTCAAAATGAACAAAGGTCGGAGCAATCACACGCATTCTCTGTAGCCCGCTGTTGCAAAGTGGACTGTAAAAACAGAGCTTCTCCAAATCTGCTTCTCGTCAGTCAAATGGATTGAAGAAATTCCAGACATTTAATTTCGCTCCAGGCGGTGGATTTGCAGCTTCGTGCCCACTAGTTTTGGGATTGGGCTTTGATATCACCTTTTACTCTTTGCACCATCTCAAGAGAGGAGTTCTCTTCTCTCGCTCTCTCCCCAGCAACAAAGTCCTTAGCAACGAGCAGCAAATCAACCCGACCACCGGGATGGAGCGCAACAGCCATTTTGGATTGAAAACGAGCGGGTCGACCCTGGCGCTGGAATGATCGCGCTTTGCTCTGTTTGCCGCAATCACGAAGGGAGAGAAAAGCCAATTGTTGGCGGGCGGGTGGCCCGCGATAATCAAGACCCAAACGCTGCTCTTTGACACGCTACATTTAGCCGCAGTTGCTCCCGCGCAACACTCGGGAACCACTTGTAAATTAGTCGGGATTCGGGGGTTGGGAGAGATTCGGGGCCGGAAGCGCTTTGAAAGGACGAGGACGGACGGGGACGGGGGGCGATTATTGTACGAATGAGGTCGGAGGGACGATGACGTACCCAGGTCGTGGATGGCAAAATCGGGTCGAGTGCCGCCAGCTATACATTGAGCAGATTTGGTGAAAGAATCACTGCTCTCGAATCACGATCTGTGAGAATCTTACGGAATCTGAATAACGCAAGCCTCTTACTTCCGCTTTTAGATAAGCGGCTAAGTGCCAACACAGGTGACATTAAAATGTGTGTCGTGGAGCTCCCCAGTCGGACGTGCGGCGTTTAGCCGCCATCGGAATTCCGCGGACGCTGCGGCAAATGTTTGAGCGGCCCCGATTACTTTGTCCCCACGAAACTGATCGGGGGGTTAATTGTTTGATGTCTGCACAAATGTGCTTAGCACACAAACCTCGCCACCTCCCTCGGCTTCCTCCGTGGCTTTTTTGGGGGGCTTGGATTTATGTCAGAGCGTGCGCGCGTGCATGCGTGCGCCGACTCCTTTGAATCTCTTTGAATAAGCTTTTCTTTAGGCAGGCAAGCCTCCTCTCGTCGAGAATCGGGGACATGACATGACAATCGCAGACCTTGTAATTTATGTTGAAAGCGTTATCTTTGCCAACATGGTTTTGTTTGAACACGCGGGCGAGGGCGGGGGGCGGGAGTATTCTGGCGAGGGGCCTGAGTCGCCGTTGAAAGCGTATGCCTGTGTTTGCCCAGGAATCCTTGGTGGGCAATCCATTGTTACTATGGCAATATACCGCTACAGCTCCCCCACCCACACTTAACTTCTCCCATGGCAGTATGCCTGGATATTGGGGGGGTCGGGTAGTGATGGTGGGGTGAAGCAATTTCACAGCTCCCATCAATGCCCAAAGCATCGCTCAGAGACGGCATCCTCCTCAAAACTGTCACCGCGCTCTAACAAGTTGGCCCTCGGTTGGATGAGGCACAGGAACGCCGCGTTCCACTAAAATCTTGTGATAAAGCCACCTGGGGAAGCGGGGAGCATTTCAAATGCCCAGGTCCCTCAACACTAAATTGGCGGCGCTTGCTTCGCCACAACGGGCTCATTTCGTCGCAATGTCAAAGCCCCGCCGGCAACCGTAATTCACTGATCTCACCTCTTTTCGAGTTCCGGATCCCTGAGATCAAATTAGACGGTGAGCGCACCGGTGATGATGCAACACTCTAGCGTGAGGCCTCGGAATCCAGTCTGGATCAGTCACTTACATCCTACCGAGTTCGGTCGTGATAGCAGAGGCAGGTTCTTACCCCTCCAAAGGAGAGGATGTTTTCATCAGAGCCTCTTGAAATCTGTTTTTATTTTGATGATTTTTGCATCTGGCTTCAACATTTCTAAAACTGACAAGAATGAGCACCCTGGTGAAAAATTATGGCAGCGGCCCCTTGATGACAAGTGAGAGCGACGGTGGCCGAAGCAGCAAACGATATAAGCAGCCAAATGCACCTATGCAAAATGAATCCACTCGCAAAGAGCATGGAAGATGGACAACCGATATCACCGATTGGGAAAAAAAAAAACATACAAATAACCTACCAGATTACAGTGTGTGTGTGTGTGTGTATGTCAATCTTTTGGCTCGTGGCTAGGGACCATAACACATACCAATTCATTCGACATAAAATGTATCAGATCGTGTCAAGGACGTTGAACAGGAAGTAAGGCTTTATTTTCTTTGCTTGAAGCAGCCATTTTGGAGGTCAAAAACGGGCCTGGAAAGTTAGAAAACAAGAATGCTCGTCACCAACTTCCCAATCGATACGGAACTTGATGGACATGTCTTATATTCCACTCAAGGACCCACGTCCGAAAGTCAACAGGAAGCCAGCCGTTTTGGTTTGAAGACTGTGAGCTCGCTTAAAAAAAATAATGAAAAAAAATCAGCTTTCCAAATCCAAGGCCAACAATCCGGTGTCGCTCAGTCACGAGTAGCCTCCTGAAACTTTGCGAGCAGCACCGCCTTGCAATGGGATATAATGAGTTTGATGTGATGAAACGCAAGACTTGAGTCGCGTGTTAAGACGCCAGGTCAAGGCTTACCGCTGATGTGACGTGCCGCAAGCGATCATTGCGCTTCAAATCACCATTCATCTGGAAAAAACAAACAAAAACAACAAACACCAACAGACAGACGAGAGCGGTCGCTGATTTGATGAATGTGAAGTTGAAGTGATTAAAAGGAGATGGCGTCAAAGATAGAAAAGAAAGAGAGTCACAGCGGTGGCGGAAGAGAGAGATGCAGGCGACCTCGTGCTTGGAATCTCAAGCTTATTTTGGTGGTCGACTCGACATATTTACACAGCCCACAATGCACGTCTTGGGCAATGAGCTTGGAGAAATATCCAGCAAGGCGGGACCTTCCTGGGAACGTTTGTGCAAAAGCTTGACCAGTTCTCGATCCGAGGCCGCCCGCGGGAAGGAACTCGAGCCGCAGTCCTTTTGTCGCAGCTCGAATACCTTGGCCCATTCAAGGACAGAAAGCGAGCGATAGCGAGGAGAGAGCCAGATGATGAGGATGTGAGTCAGCTCGCGGGGGGGGGTGAAGAACACACATCTTTGACACGGGAGAATCACACGGCCGTTTTTCATTGCTCTTCCCCGCATGATTTGAAAGGTTGCCGAGCCCCGAGGAGCGCCCGCTTGGCCATTTTTCAAAGTTGTCACTCCCTTTCCGTGTTGTGTCGGCGTCGCGCCGCTGCACAAAGGCCCTCCTCCCGCCGCCGTCGCCATTGTCGTCGTCGCTGTGCCGATGCAAGGTAAACACCGTGTCGCCCGCCCCCCTACCCTTTTCTGTCGCCACAATGCATCACTTAGACCTTTATGGAGCAGTCACGCCGAGGCGGAGACGGCGCATATTCTTTCCGGCGGGAAACGACAGCGCCTCTGAAGGATCGCGCCGACGCCCGGAAATATGACTCGTGTGAATAAGCCTTGATGGCTTTCAAAATCCAAACAGGCGTACCTTTGACAGTTCATCAGATTCGGTACCAAGTGTCGCTGCCCTGCCCTGCTACGTAATCACATTTTGCCGCACCGCTCTCACTTCTCGACATCCTTGCACCTTCCGGGCGCACAATTAAAAAAAAAAAGAAGAAAAGAGGGCCTCACACATGCTGCCGCGCTCACGCCAAGACATTGAGAAAGGATCCCTTTTTTGCTCCCATTATCGGCAATGACTAAATCGCGCAAATATTCCCCCACCCTTGGGAAATTTCATTACGTATGCATTCACACAGCTGAAATGCTTCCAAAAAAAAAAAAGTGGCTAACATGGAGCCCACCTGACTCGGATGTGTTTGCTTTGGATTTATTTCCCCAACGGCGGTGACGAGTGACTGAAAGCCGAGGTCGAGCTCGGGGCCCTCAACCAGCAGCTTTGAAGCGAAGTGTGGATGCCAATTAGCTTCAGAAGCAAGCACACATTCCCCGAATGCCTTCCCCCCAATGAAAACTGTCAAGGACACACCTCGCAGGGGGATTGACTGCACTACTGCAAGGGCTCCAATGCAGACTTAGACAAATAGTTTCGCAGCGTTTAGAGTGAACTGACACCTCGGCAAACACCCTTGACTATAATTTCCCAGACAATGAACGCTAAGTAGGTTTTGTAACCACAGACAGGCTTGTGACCTCCGCCAGGGGCATATTTTCATCAGGGGCCTTAAGGAATCACACATTCGATGATTGAAATATTGAAATATAGAAACGCTGCCAAAAAGGTGTGGGGGAGGGGGGGGGATAGCTCCTGGCATGAGTTTCACCAATTGTCAAATTTGGTGGACAGATCAATCAGAAGAAAATTCCCCCAAAAAAAAGTCTTAAGAACCCATGGCGGCCATTTTGGTATGAAGCAGTCATTTTTGGTCAAATTCAATGAGAAGGGGGCCTGGAAAGTTGGAAAAAAACAAAAGCCACCTCGTTTGCTGATGGCCATCAAATTTGCTGGACGGACATCTCAATCACACCGAGATGCACAAAATAGGTCTCTACAACCCACTTCTGAAAATGAACAAGAGGTCGGCCATTTTGGTTTGAAAGCACCCATGACAAACTACAGCTCTATATATATATATATATATATATATATATATATATATATATATATATATATATATATATATATATATATATATATATATATATATATATATATATATATATATATATATATATATATTGGAAAGCATGTATCTGAGACAGATTGGGCAATGGCAAAGTGCTTTTTATTTATTTATTTATCTTTGCCAATGCAAGATGGGTGCTCGTTCCGAGGATTCACAATGAAAAAGCTGGGACGAAGGCTCTTTCAACATGCCTCACCCTATTATATTTGTCACAATTATGAATCAAAGTTATTGGAAGCAAGGAAGATTATTTTTTTCATTCTTGGAGATATTTTCATCCCTTTTTTTTTTTTTTAAGTCGGTGAGCTTGAATTAGACTAGATGCCTGTCTAAAAGGTGTTTGTTTGACCACGGTGGAGGTCAGCCTTCGACCGATTGCCTGTGCTGTCTATCCGCCGCGCGGTCACCGTGTGATTTTGAGCAAACAGCATGTCACACGCAATCCTGCCCTTGCTAATTAAGCTCTCTTTACCTCAACGCACTTAAAGCAGACTCTGGACTAATTATAAGGCCGCGGCGCCGCGCAGGCCCGTTTCGACTTTCCCACGCAGATGACAGAGCGCTGAGGCCAGACAGGAGAGCGCAACCCGAGTGGCTGCCCCAAAGCATCCCTCTCGGCGTGCCCGCATCTGGCCTATGTCGATTGGGCGGAATGCTCCATCACACTGCAGCGGCTCTAATTAACAGGTTGAAAATATTGTGTTTTTGCTGTGAGAAAAAAGGGGAAAACTTCTAGAATGGAAGAAGAAGAAAGAAAAAAAAACAACAGAGCAAACTAGTTCATGTGTTGGTGTGCGGGAGACATTGAAGGCAGGGTTGGCGTTTCAGATACTTAAAAAATGAGGGACATTTTGTTCCACTCATCATTTCCCATTTGTATGTTTTCCACATGAAAAGACGAGTAATGTTTTGTCGCATCTGGTGACATGATTATTATAATTTTTTTTTTAGATAATCAACGACAAAGGTCACTTCTGGAAAAGACCACAATGGCACAGTGATAGCATGCTCTGGACTGAGTAGAAAGCAGAAAGTGCACCAAATTCCCATAAGAAAAATGTGCAACACTTTGGTTGTGGAACGCTCCTTTTATCTTATATGTCTTGTGGCTGGTTGGCACACTCACGTTCTCTCTCATCCGCTTCCACAATATCCCGTGCTGCAGCCCGATTTAATTAGCTCGAGGTGAGGAGCGCAGAGATGAGGGTCACGTTTGCCACTCCGGCCCAAATGGAGATGCGTCCTAGGAGACGGCGCCGGTTGCTAATTTAGGCCCGCTCCTGGGTCGTTGCACCTTGTTAAGCGCTAGCTAGCCTTGGCTCTCATGCTGAATTAGCTCGCTACCCATTAGCCTTTTCTGTAGATTGGATGGGGAATTTTTAGAAGCTGGTGGCTTTTGAACGAGCTCAACTCAACTCAAATGTATTTCTCAAACATTTTGTGCACAAAGTGCTGTCCCAGGAACAAAAAAAAAAAACCCTTCATACAACAACAAACAACAAATTCGTATTGAGGACGGTCGAAGGAGTCAGCCGATACTTTGCTGCAGAGTAAAATAACACTTTAGCCTTTTTTGAGGCTAAAATGACCACCCATTCTGCTCCTATATTGAGGTTGTGAAATGAGCATTCATACACAGAAGGTATCAAGTATAGATTTCCAGTAATGGCGGTTACGGGCAACGCTCGGTTCTTCCATCAGGCCGTAATGGATGTGGGGCTGGGGAATCAATGTTAGATAAACAGCAGGCCTTCATGCTGGAATGTTATTCAAACAAGCGCCAGGTCCAATCTCTGATGGGAGCGTTTATAGAGAGCACCTGGCTCTCCGGCGCAGCCTCACTCCCCAGCCCGTCTAGACGGCCGTTCCCAGCATTGCCGGCGTTTTATCAGAAATACAGAAGGACCTCCTGCAGACTGTCAACAAAGTGCTTTCGATATACGAGCCGCTGAGCTCAAGAGCGTGAGACTTAATTCACAAAAAGCGGGGCGCGCATTTGCCTGCGGATGTAATCGCCGTTGTAAAACGACATTTTATCGGACTTTGAATCTGCGACAATGCGTTCTGTCGTATTGTTTTGTTTACTTGTACAGGAGGATTGACAATAACTCGCAGGAGTAGCCCCTCAGGGTTCACCGTCCATCTGAGCCGGAGCAAACCAACTTTTTTTATTTATTTTATTTTTTATTTTTTTACATGACAGGCAGGAAGATGGCAAGGGGCAAAGTTGCGTTGAGTGATAGAAAGTGTGCACAATGTCGCCGGCAATGACCTTTGAGCCCTTTTTGAAGTCACCCAGGTGTGTTTAGGATGGAAGAGGTGGTGCTTAAACGGCAACGGCACCCGCTGGAGACAATCTCGTTCTTCCCGCCGTCACTTTTATTGCCAGCAAGTTCCGTGCAGGTCTGAGTGAATTTGACGCTTTGAATCAAATTGCAAGTGGCGCAAGGCGACATCCCCGAAGGCGGCGACGTGCCGAGGCTCAACAATGGGAAAAATAAAAACACGTTCTTCTCGCTTTTTGAGGCTAATTACGAGGCTTGGTGTTAAAAGAAGCACAAAAGGGAACACATCGCGGCGGTGGGGGGTGGGGGGGGAGCCTGTTAGTAATTACACATCTTTAGTGATTCACTGAAACCAGCACATAAGCAGTCTTTTCACGCCAAAGAATTTGATCTAAAAGATTTAGAAATTCCCATCCAAGGAACTAAACAAAGACGCCCTGGTGTACTTGCATGAAATTGACACTATGCAGTTTTTTTGTTTTTTGTTCATTGATTTCGGTAATATATCAAATGCATACACACCTCACGAACCTCGTGGGGACAGGCGGCTTGGATAAATCAAAACAAACAACAACAAAAAAGCAATAAGATGTATTCTCCAATCTTTGAGCCGAACTAAAATGTGCCTCCCTTCCACAGAGTGACCGGTGCCCGTGAAGCGGGCAGCCGTGCACTCTCCACCTACAATCCCGATCCCAGCTTGTCATGAGTATGAAGCATACCTGGTCTCAGAATCAATCCCTATTTTTTTTTTTTTTATCTGTTAGAAAAGGCTGCAAGTCGTGTAGAATTTGAGCGTCCACAGATTGGCTGGTGCAAACCAGGGCCAATAAGCATTATTTCTGATGTCATCTCCATTTCTGAGTCCTCCAATCGCTCTCCCATCATGGGCAAGGAGGCCCATGTGCTGACAAGGACAAAGATGTAGGTCTGCACTAGGCTTGAATTATTATTATTATTGTTTAATCATCATCATCATCATCATCATCATCATCATCATCATCATCATCATCAATCAGGAAAGCATTGGGAGGGAAGGTGCCTTTATTCCAAATTGGAAGCGACAGAAAATGACCATCAACTGCACTTGGTTCTGAACTCTCCATGCCTGATCTTGCCTTGTGGCTTAAGGATGGTCATGAGGAAGGTAAAGGAGCAGCTTCCAAGTACACACTGGGAATTTGTGAGTGACCTGAAAGCAATTAGACCTCCGTCTTCAAGAAGAATGGGCGGAAATCTCGCTGCGCTCGAAGGGTCAAAACCTCAAGATTTGAAATTTGCCGGTGAACAAATTGAATCTGAATGCCTGACATATTTTGACAGATATTCTTTCTAATGCTACGTGCAGACCAAATCCGTTGCGAGCATCCCGCCTTGCTTTATTCGCTAGCGTTTGACTGCCGCAGCGATTTCATTCGCGCACGCCCGAGAAGAAGGGGAGGGGCTTTGCTCGATAGCAGTTGTACCAGCCATAATGCTGGTACAACTTCTATCTGGAATATAATCTAGAATAGAATAGAATAATGGTCCTAAAGAATTGAACAGAATTGCCCAGCTCTGCTTATTAGCTCGCTAACTAGCATGGCGAACATCAGTTCTTTTGCTTTCTGACGTTATTTCAGAAAGCATTGAAGAGCAGTGAGCGAGTTTTTTCTGAAAAAAAAGAAAGAAAAGTAGTTCACGTATGGAGCTTGTTCAGTCATTTCAAAAGCATACATTTTGGAGCTACAAAACTGTGACTGTGAAACCGCAAAGACTAAACCGTTAGCCTAAGAGTTCAAATGGTCCCATTCCAATTCCAGAGCTCACTGAAATAATAAAATAGCATGAAAGCATTTTATAGCGGCGTATGGCCTTTTCTTGTTGCAGAATGTGTTCTTTTGGAACAAACAAAAGTGCACATTTGCAACCCAGTCATAATGCTATGTTTGCTTTGAATTTTAGTTCAATGCCGCCTTGAAGAAGAAGCTATTGCAGCTAGCTTCCCTACACAGCAGCATGTCATATGTTTGTTTTGGTTTAGGTTTTTTTGTTTGTTTTTTTTTAAACCCAGACATCAATTAAAAAAAAAACACTTCTGGCAAAGCTCATGTAAGCCATTTCTTGTCTTCCGTGTAGGCTCCCCGCCCCCGCCATCTTTTCAGCAACGCGATGTTGCATCACCTCACAAAAGTCTACATAAGGTTCCGCTCATCCAATGCGTGTACTCGTCTTCTTGTTTCCTCACCTGTTTAAAAAGCGAGCGTTTGAAAACGTCGGCGAACAAAGCTGTGAGCGGGGCGAAAAAATTCATTTGATTTCATAAATTAAACATACATTTCGCTCCCTATCTCATACCTTTTTTTTTTTGGTTGCGCTTTCATTAGCTCAGGATAATGAGAAAACTCGTGTCCACGCCAGAATGAGGAGGGCTCATTTGAAAGCACACCGCAGGGTTTGCAGGCGGCAGAAGAAAAGAAAGGCCATGTTAGCATGGATTCCCTCATTTGACCATGTTTCAGCTTCTGTCACTTTTTTAATGAGCCGGCCACTTTGTTTCCTTGACTCATTTTCTCATTCAACCAAGTAGGTTCTGTAAAACCGGCTAAATATTGACTTTGTTTTTGTGACACATTGAAAATCGGTCAATTTTAAAATCCCCAACCTTTTGTGACCAAAGATCTACTTTTCAAGCAACCGACCTCCCGCGATCGACCCGTGACCGCACGTCCATGCATACAGACGCACGTGCACACGCAAGCCACGATGAGCCACCGTCATAACAGCCCCTAACATGAACAAAACAGAAAAATGAAGTCTATACAAGAGGTTTGAAAATGCTTCTCCTGGCTCTCCAGACCGCCATTTTTTGCCATTGCCATCGGTGAATTGTACATGAAACAGACTTCCTTGAGAGTAATAATAATAATGGTAATAATAACATTAATAATAATAATAGATAAATCACAACAGCTCCGATCGCAAACTGCAATTGACTGCTGAACTTCCAGTGATGCAGATCGTGCACCACTGTAGGTCCAAGGTGACCTGCTTTTTTTTTTGTGAAAGTGAAACTGATAGGACGCTTAGGGTGCAGTTTGTTTGTTTGTTTGTTTGTTTGTTTATTTATTGAACATAAAACATATACAGTAATAATTTGACAGAAAATAAGTAAAATGGTAAAAATGAAAGATAAATCAGTCATCATTCAACACAGTTATTATGTTCAAGGGAGTAGGAAGAAGTAAAGAACTTATCTAGTCCTACCCTGTGTTATGTGTTTATATCTAATAAATCATTTTTATATCAGTGAGTAAGGAGAAAGAAGTCTCCATTAAGGCTCATGCTTTACCCTTAACCATGATATTTTTGGTTTGTATCGGGATTTTATACATACACACCCTGGCACTCTTGTGTCAATTTTCTCTTGTATTCATAATGGATATTTCCATACCTTTCTCTATTTATCAACTTAGTTCTGATTTATCATTATATTTAATGTTTAGAATTTATCATTTTAACTCTGATTGATGTAGGTTGTTTGTAGAATTTTTTTGAATTTGTTTTTGAACTCAGCAAGCGATTTACTCATTTTCAGGTCCGTTTCGAAATTATTCCACAGATTAACACCTTTGATAGTTACACTTCTTTGCTTGATGTTTGTTCTTGTTTTTAGTTTTTTGAATAAGTTGGTACCTCTTAAATCATAGCTGCTTTCTCGAATTTCGAAGAACTTCAGAATGTTTTGGCAGAGCAGGTTATTGTGTGCTTTGTACATTAATTGGGCAAATTTAAAGTCAACCAGGTCATAAAATTTCATCGTATTTAATTTGATAAATAATGGATTTGTGGATTCCGTATATTTTGATCTATTAATAATTCGAATTGCTTTTTTTGTAGTTTTAGAATCGCGAGTGTGTTTGTTTTGCAGGCATTTCCCCATATTTCCACACAATAGGTCATATATGGTAAGAATAATGAAGAGTATAATGTGTACAAAGATCTCTTATTTAGCAGTGAGCACCAACACAAAAAATATATCATAAGAATAACCTACACACAGACACACAAATCTATTTGGACCAGTTGGTGGGCTAGCGGTCGATCGCGTATCAGGCACCCCTGCCCGATACGCATTTAAGGGTGCACACGTTCAGTTATTTTGGATCCTGAGGTGGTCCTTGGGCCGTTAACGGCGTTACGGTGTCAGTATAGTTCCACGTGTACGTCACTAATGGTTGCCCTAAAAACCTGCTCATGTCCCCGTTATATAAGAGCTGGCAAAGACATGAATTAGAGCCCATTGACTAAATCACACTTTCAACTTCATTACCGAGGAGGTAGACAGATACATTAAGTCCCGCCTGCATGTGGAAAATGTGTCCACATCAGCATTTTCATCCAGAGCGGGCCCTTTTAATGAGGGGGGATTTTTATATGACGCTGCATTATTCAATTAGGCGGCAGAGGAAAAGTCAAGTCTGCTCCCGTGGCGCTTGCAGGAAAACACCAGGATGGAAAAGTCACCCACAACGTGCGGGATTGACACACACGGTGAGGATGAGAAGTTGGTAAGTGGCGGGGGGGCTATTATGGAAAAAGGACAATGCAACGGAACGGCGCGTACATTCAGCCGCGGGCGGCTTAATAATGCGGAGCCGCCTCCGCACGGAGGCATCAACCTGCATATGAAAGCCGAATGATAATAAAGCATTTCTGCTGGACTGGCACCGCACGCATTAGCGCTGATGACAGTTGTTGAATTGCAAATGTCCTCGACGGCATGTTCTTGCTTCAGTGCGTTATTAGAGCGACTATTTAGCATTTGCTCCGTTTGCCGGAGTCGGAAAGGCTCGCACTCAAAAGGCAAAGGCCACTACTGTTTGAGTCAACTCAACAACGAGGGCGTTTACCATAAAATCGGCGAGGGAGCAATAACGCCGAGCTATGCTACAGCAGCCACGTGCACACGTACACGCGTCACTGCGAGGTACACGCTCAACATTGAAAATGGTTGGGGGTTGGAAAAGCTGCCGCACAAAGGAAAAGGAAGGACAAGGAGACACTACTCAAGACAACCGCTATACAAAAGTAGTACAGGGAAACTCCTCTACAACGAAACCTACATGGGCGTAAATACCCCCTAGTGTGAAAAAATCGTCATGCATTAACAGCATTCACACTTTCCTGCCCCCTATACAACGAAAAAAAAACCCTGTTGCGTTGTACGAAATATTTTTCTCTGCTTTTGCCTCGTGATGAGATTCGCTACAATGAAGTCTAATCTAACAGTGACCTCTACTGCTTCGTTCGGAAACGGCAACAGCAACCACCACACTGGTTTACATATGCGCAGTAGTCCAGTATTTGTTATTGTCAGTTTCAGACGCAGCATGAACATTGTATTGCTAAAATGGCTACAAAACGGACCTTTGGATGTCAAGCAGTTAAGACAAGAAGAGCTCTGATGCTGGAAGAGAGGGTATAAGTGATCAAAATGCACTATTGGAATAAAAATAAAGAGTACACATGTTTGTGTGTGTGCATACACATACATTTGTGTGTGTGTGTGTGTGTGTGTGTGTGTGTGTGTGTGTGTGTGTTTACATCAAAGATCAAATTTGCTAGAGTGAAAAAAACCCTTTTGTGAAAAATGTCTTGCTGCAAACATGATTACGTTGTAGAGGAGTTTCACTGTATTAGTTTTTCTGAATTGAATCAAAAATATACCGTATACTGAGAAACGTAACAAGCAACAGTAGCTCAAAAGTTCTAGTGCTTGTTCATGCAAGCATCCGGATCGCTCGGAGATTGCCCAAATTGACCCTCAGCTCACAAAGTTGGCCGAAAGAGCAGTCGCCAGTTGGTGTTTGTTCCTCACGCTTCAAGGCAATCCAAACCCAAACAACAACCGGGAATCAAAAAGGCAAAATGACGGGTCGTTTTGTGAGGTTCCCGGAGCGGGATGAGCATACAAATAGCCCCGTTTTGTACGTGGGGGAGGGAAATGGAGAGAGAGAGAGAGAGAGAGAGAGAGAGAGAGAGAGAGAGAGGGGCAAGCAGGCTGGCTGGGATTGCGCTCAAAGTCTTTCAAATCCTCCGAGGCGCTGGCGGCCGTCATGTGCCAAGTGGCAAATTGATCATGACATCGCGGCGTTGAGAAAGAAGAAGCCGGAGCGTACGAGCATGTCAGAGGCACAAAAGCAGCAACGAGGGTCCGGGGAGAGGCGGGAACACACACGCACACACATGCAAACGTACGGAAAGGTGCTGGTGGAGCCGTGACTGACAGGTTTTTGCCCTACATTTCTTTAAAAACCCTCACATGGGCCCAGACCCCCCCAAAATATTTGATGATATATAAGTTTACTGTCAAACTATATACAAAACAAAGACGACACGTTCGGTATTTCAAAGAAGCATGCAAAGTGGCGTTCTCCTAATGCCTGCGAGTTTCACGCTGACACACGCTGCAAAACGACACCGAGGAGCTTTGGAAATGAGCATTTATGTTGGCGTAAGCCTTTGCGTCATGGATATCTGAACACACACGGCAAAAACATGTTTTTGAAAATATTGAGGAAAAAAATTGCAAGTATGCGGGGGCCCAACAACAACAAAACATGCACGTGAAAATGCCCATTTAAAAATGTGATGCTCCAAATAATTCTTCTTATGTGAATACTAAAAATCATTCATCAGTCCAATTTCAAGCCTCACCTTCTCCATTTCAACAGTTTCACAGCATTTCAGTGATTAAAAAAAAAAAATTAATATCATGTAAACACATACCTGAAGTTATCGTATCGTGTCAACCAAATTATTTCAAGGCAAGGAGAAGGTGAAATGAATTCAAGAAAATGTGTTTTTCTGTTTGTTTTTTTTTTTAATCCTGTGAATGTTTGGTGGTTCATCTGCCCACGAAACTCAGCCATCGGCATCAACGTGATTTTGCAGTTCACTGCGGGTCCACAGACGCTGCGCTCTTAATCACACTTTGCAAGCCGCCATTTGACAGAATTGCCACTTTCTAGGTTCAACATCCCCTCCTTTAGAAGTGTGCTTCTGAACCAAAGTATTATGCTTGAAAACCTTGGAATATTAAAGGCTGCAGCCATATCTGGGTGAATCCTCGCTTTGCCTTTTATTGCATTTTTTTTTCTGGTGGCGAGTGACCATCTGGATAAAGCCTGCAGGATTTAGTCATCCATCCAAAATGGCAAAAAAGAAAGTAAATCTGCCACTGAAGTATTAGGTGGGAGGTCAGACGAGTGGAGGGCTTAAGCCAAACAATCTGCCGCTCCGAAGACACGCGGCAAAACGGGGCTTTCAACCTGCTGGCGTTGAGCATGATAAAATATTCATCATAAAATGTTTTATATGACAGGCTGTTTTGTTTTGGTTGAGTGAGAGCTAAAGCCTTGGCGAGATGACAGTGTGTTTTATGTCAACTGTTTTAATAGTTAATCAGAGGGCCTGTTGCGGAGAGAGGCTTTGCTTTTGTTGGGACTGAGCGGAGGGCGAGAGCGAGCGGAAGGGAACGGGTTGCCCCACCCGCTCTCCGGGGCAGTGGAGCGGCCCCATTGGGCCAATGTGAATGCACAGCAACCGGACTTGCAAGCGGTGCCCCTCGCAACGCTCTCAAACCCCCAAAAACCCCAAATGGTTGCTATGTGGAGAGTTGGGTGTCTGCAGCTTTTGGGAAAATTCAGAAGTCATCGAATCCATATAATGTACGTGAGGAAAAACGTTCCACTCTGTCAAAGCTGTCATTGGGCAGAAGCAAATCTATCTTCACAAGAGGACAAACAGAATTCTAAAATAACGGCATCGACCACAACCGTCATTTTGACTGTTGAGCTGTGGCAGTGACTTTGCTTTGGAGTCAGCCAATCCTCCATGAAGCGTCTCCAGTCGGTCCAAAATGCTGCCGCTCGCCTCTTGACTGCTACTCATATAAAGAGGGAGCACATCACTCCTACTCTGGCATCCATTTCTGTGGCTCATTTTAGAGTTATTTTGAAGATTGTAGTATTTGTTTTCCAATCTTGAAATGGCCTGGCCCCACCTGACCTCTCGGAGCTCCTACGCACATGCCTCAGACCGGGCATTCAGAGGGCGGAGGCTCAGAGGGCATCGAGTCTTTTCCGTTGCCTGTCCCTCCCTTTGGAACGACCTTTCACTTCAAGTTTGGCAAGTCCCCGGGCTGCCCATCTTCAAACCTTGCCTTAAAACTCATTTTTATTCTTTGGCTCAACATAAGACTCTGTGCTTTCTATTGTCTTCATTTTTAATTCATTGTATTCTTGTTTGTTGAATTATTTTTGCTCCATATACAGCACTTTGTATCCAGCGGTGGTTGTTTGAAAGTGCTCGAGAAACACACTCGAGTTGAGTCGAGTAAATGATGTCATCCAAATGAATGAGAAACAGGTGGCGGAGCGCCGATTGCGAGTTAGCTGTTGTAAAATATACGAGTGCCATGCCGAGAAAAGGAGAAACGGGAGGTGTGTCGCAAAAAGACTTGACTGCACTTCACTCCGAAGGAACGGGGAGGAAACGGGAATTCGAACACACCCCGAAACCCTTCATTCCATGGACGAATTATGTCCACAAGCACCACATTAGCTGATTAGTATATTGATTTCGACTTTCCGACCTGTCCTGTCCAAAATGGCACGGCTCTCATAGCTAACAGCCGAGATTTTACGGCAGCTTTTCAATGCCAAAAATCAATGCCACCGATGGTTGCTTCGAAAACCCGGAGGCGCCGTCCCGGCAGCGCAGAAGAGTTACTGTAAAATGAACTGGCGGTCACAGTCGTTGAAGCAATAATGACTCGTAAACATTGTGACTGTTTTTCATGCAGTAAAATTGCAACATGCGGCATATGTGTTGAGAGACGTGAAAAGCCAAAAAGCCAGCAACATTGTTCATCTGTAACACATCAAATTTGAGAGCTGTCAACACGACTGCTCTGGTACTTGTCGCGTTCTAGTCGAGGGTGCTCCCGGACAGTGAGGTTTTCTGGTCTCTGAGGTTCAGGGTGAGACTGGCAAACCCAAAATGGACATAGAAAACTGGTTCGAACGTCCATCTCACAGCGCAGAGGCGCAGGGTTCAATTGCAGGCCTTGGCTTTCGTGTGTGGGGTTTGCATGGTCTGTGCGTGCCTGCGTGGGTTTTCTCTGTGTACTTCTATTTCCTCCCACATTCCAAAGACCAGCACCATTTTTGTAGGGGTTTTTTTCTGGAAAATGGGTATATACGTGTCACCTGTGATCGGCCATCCATCAGTTCAGGGTATGCCCCGCCTACTGCCTGAAGACGGCTGGGATAGGCTCCAACAAACCCGCGAACCTCATCAGGATAAGCGTATCAGATGATGGATGGATGGATGGATGGATAACTAATTACCAGGGCAAACTTCAGATTCCAAGCTTTTGTCATCCACTGTTGGGCCAAACCTCACATGGCTTCTTCGGTTCCTTATAAACCCAAAACTGTTGTGATTGTTTGTCTGCTTCGCCAACGGCTGATGTCGGGTCTAGAGTGTACCCTGTCTCTCCACCACGAGTCAAGAGTCGTAGAAATCAAACAAAACCCGAGAGTTAAAGATTTCTGAGGGGTTCTATAGCTAGGTCGATAATCCTATGATAGCCAAATTGCTAATCTGGAAAATTCCCCAAAATACAGCGGGCTGTCGATGGATTGAATCCCTCGCGGTAGGTAGCTGGTGGTTGACTGTTGAGCAATAGATAGGCAGTTGCAGTTCGAGAGACGACGCTCCCCAACCTCTTCTCTTCTTCCGTGACCAATTAGCAATTCCCTTTCGAGTCACCGCCGCGTCGTGTTTTGACAGCTCACATTTTTTTTTTAATTGACATTGAATCCTCCTCTCTCTTTCGATGGCCTTTAATCTCGCTCGTCAAACGGAGGTTCGAGCAGAGCATTAGATAAAAGGCCTTTGCGGAATCGTCGCCGTCTCTTTGACCTTGATTCTCCTTCCTCGCGAGCGGGGCCTCGTTACCAGCGGAGCGGTGTCACCAGTCAGATCAAACGGCACACGCAGAGGACCAACAAATCCCATTAGAACACCTGATAACGTCAAAAAGGGATGGAGGGGAAAGCGATAATGAGGACACATTTCACTCTTCAGGATTGAAACTTCCCGCTGAAAACTAAAGTTTGGCCCTCAGCTGTCACTCTTATGTCCAATCCCAAGAACCGTTTAAAGCCCCAAATTCAACAAAAGATAATCCGTCCCCTGAGGGGAGCTGGGTTCTTTTTTTTTCTTTTTTTGATGTGTCGTGTCTCAAGAACAAGGCAACAGCCCAAGTTTTGAACTCAAAGAATACTTTCTTGTTTGGATTCACCCACGTAAGGCAACTGCGAAAAGATTTTCGCTCGCAATGCAGCAGACAGTAGAGAAGAGGTGGGCAAACTACGGCCCGCGGGCCGGATCCGGCCCGTTGGGCTTTTTAATCCGGCCCGCCGTAGGTTGGTACACAACACAATTAAGGTTCTATATAATTCATTTCATTTGGACTTGTAATGACAGGCATTTCAACGCCAGGTGGCGCAGTTACTTGAAGTTGCAGAGCACAGGGAGGGAGGGGGAGACGATAGTAGCCAGCAGTAGCGCCAACTCAAGCAACTCCCGCTCGATACGATGGAATAAGTGTGTCTGCGCCGCTATTTTCTATCATTGGATCCAAAACAGCGACATGCAAGTGACTCTTTGTTGCAGTGAGTTTTACTGCAATTTCGAACATTTTCACGTCCTGTCGATCATGGCATGATCAATGAAAAGGAACAGAAATGGCCACGGAAGAGAAAGTGAAGTGTATCTGATTAAACGAAGCGGGTTACAAAATACGAAACATTCAGGAGACGCTTGGATTCTGCAAGACTCAAATCTACAAGACTTTGAAAAACGAGAAAGTGATTTGTGCTCAGTCCGATTCTGGCTATTTCCATGCCCAGAGTGAATTGCTTGCGGCTCAACGGACAGTCGAGTAAATAAAAGTTTCCTGGAATGGTTTGACTGCTATCGTGCTAAAAACTTTCCGCAAACTGGACATCTAAAAAGAGAGGAAGCGAGTCCCAGAGCGCTAACTATGAGCATAGAAGACTTCGAAGCGTCCCGTGTCTGGTTTCAAAAGTTTGCTACGCAACATCAGCTGAGAAACGCTGTCATGTGTGGTGATCGAGGGGAGGTCAAGTCAGAGACAATGAGTGAGTCGAAAGAAAAGCCACCAGGTCTCTTACACGTCTCATTTTGTAGCAAATAGTCTTAACTTTGGTATATTTTATCATATACCTGTACTGCTTGCTGCAGTTTTTGGCCAATATATGGCTGCACTTTGTTGCTTGTGTTGTCACATGTATGTTGCTCACATACTTGAACCTTCATACAGGACATATACCATAGTTGTTTCATTGTTCTCATAAAAAAAAAAAGGTATGGGAATACTTTCATGCTTTCGTTCTGTTGATGTTTGGTATGGACTGTCAACATATACATTTTTTTTTATATGTACCGTATCTTGTCCTGACACGGCCCACCTGTCAAATTTAGAAATCAATGTGGCCCCCGAGCCAAAAAGTTTGCCCACCCCTGCAGTAGAGCAAAACCAAGCAAAATAAAACTAAGTACACAGACAACTGGAAATGTTTATAACGGCCCATATTCAGTGTTGGAACCCCCAACACCCAATAAACGATACTCCCAAAACATTTGAGAATCGACCTCACGTGGTTATATTACCCATAAAAAGAAATGGCTTACATTGATGGCATCTTGAGACATGAAAGAAGGAGGACCAAAAAAAAGCCAAAAATTTCACTCAAGTTCTGCTGAAACTGAGCAAATCGCAAATGGGTAACGGTTGACTGCCGTTTCCTGGTTCGTATTTTGCATTTATTTCATCTTTCATCTCTCAAGCCGCGATGCCCTTAGCGGCGGGTCAAGAGCAAAGAAAATATTGTCTGAGTCGGCTAAGACGTTGGATTCCAGAGCTCCCCAGCAAAAGCGCGGCACTTTTTGTTCTTTTGAGCGTCGTCATCCGACGCTCAGCCCGCCAGCTCAGCCTTGGAAGCACCCTCTTCTGTCGACACATTTCTCCATGAAGCCACGTCGATTCCACCTCTGGCAACAACAACAACAAAAAACGACTTTGCTGTTTCAATGTCAACAACAAGAAAGACGGAGCGAGCTTCTCAACACACCGCCTCCAGTCAATCGAGCAGGTAGATACCAAGTTCAAGGGCAACGCGCAAATGCCTCTGATTGTCGGCGCATTTAACGCATGCCGGCGTGTGAAAGTCACGTGGCTTTGTGCGCATCGCTGTTCTTTTCCCGCCACCTTGCGAGGGTGCAAGTGGCTTTCATTGACACAGCCATCAACTTCAATGACTGGAGGGTGAGGGTGCGGTAACGTATCATCCGACGGCTTTGGGGTGACATTTGGCAACGAACCTAAAATGCCTTCTCACCTTTGACGGAGGAACGCAATTCGACCTGCGAAATGTGCAACGTCCACACGTTGCAGGCTTCGCTCTTTTTTTTTCTTTTTTTGCACCGTTCTGGATCCAAACGGCACGATTCCCAACAGGTCTTTTCAAATATCAAGCAGATCAAAGGTGCGCTTGTTTTTTTTCATTCTGGCAAAGCCAACAGTTTGCACTCGAGCGATTGGGAAAAAAAAAACGTTTTCCATAATGCACAATGAATGTCCCCTTGAAATCGTCAGTGAATGATGCATGAATCTTCAGAAAGAAACAGGCAAGATGTCTTCGTTTGTCTGCTGATTCGGATCGACTGAAGTTGTCGTCTTGTCGTAGATTAATTAAAAGATTGAGACCAAGGAGGAAATAAAAGCTCTGCCCGTTTTTTAAATATATATATATTTTTTATTATACAGCAGATCAAAGTGGTTCGAAAGCCCGAGCAGCCCACATGGCGAAAATGTGAAATGTAAGTTCACTCACAGTGGACACACGCAGTCCCTCGCACGCACTTTCCGTAAGCTCCTTTGTGATCCTCTTCCATGCCTTTTTCATTCATCTTCCCCCTCATCTTTTCGATCTCATTCTTTTCATCGACTTTCATCTACTTTGCTGTACCATTTTTAAGCCACCCCGTCCCTCCGCCCCCCTCGCTTTCCACCCCACCGCCTCCTCGCTCTGCCTGCCGTCTTGGTCTACGGATGGATTTTTTTTTTTTTTTTTTTATTCTCCGCCAAAGAAGAGAAGACGCCTGCTTTGTCCCCGTGCCGGATGCTCAAGTCTGACCTATTTTGGCTCCAAGACTGGGAGGCATCTCTTCTTCCTGCCTCCATTTTACAAAGTTGGTCAAGCAAAACAAATCAAGAGAACCTCCTCACTCCTCATCTCCAAACAAGTTGGAGCGCAAGTTTCATGGCCAACCAATGAAGCTGGTTGTGATTCGAGACCGGGGGTGTCAAAGTTCAGGCAAGATTATAGGTATGGAAGCACTCGAGGGGCCACTTTGAGTGAAAGCACATCCAGCTGCATTTCGAACCACTGTTTGGTGCACATCTTGGTTTGAAGCTCGCGGTTCGGTTCACAATCGGTGCATCCATCCATCCAACAGCACATATCCTGAACAGGGTGACGGGGGGTGCTGGAGCCTATCCCAGCTAACTTTGGGTGAAAGGTGGACTAGGACCTGAACTGGTCCCCAGTCAGTTCCAAGGCGCATAAGGAGACAAAAAAAAACATTCATACCCACATCCAGATCGTCCCCGAGTGGGAACCACTCTGTCACAAGTCAGGCGGGTGGGCCACCACAGTATCGGCGACTACAATCGGGACGGTGACTTGATCAACTGGTTATAGCGAGTGTAAACGGAAACAGATTCAGTGACTTCTGTGCTCTTTTTCGAAAATGGCAACATCTGTAGTTTGTTCAGGAAAACCGTGGCAAGCTGATAAATGGAGCTGGATGTCTGGATCAGGCCCCCAGACCTCGAGTTTGACACCTGTCGATTTGACTTTTTGTCCTTTGCACCTTGGACAGTCAACTCCCTAATCTCTTTCATCCCCGGCCACACGGGATCTAAAAGGTCTGCCACTCGTCCACCGGTCGGCATCCGAATGATTTGGTCTGCATCTGTGGCCATCGAGATGAGACCAGACAAAAATTGCTTGGCTTCTCCTCCAATGGACACAAAGTCTCGCGAGCCGAGGGCCGCCGTGATTTGGGTCTTCTCCTCCTGACCCCGCACCCCCGACGCCATCTCCGTTTATTGCTTATCTAGCCCGGAGGATAATGAGAAGCAGATCAAAGAATCAGCGTATTTGGGAAACGAAGCAAAGGGATGCCGGCAGCTTGTCCACGATGGGACCTGCATGCAAAATGTGTCAAAATATCACAATATCTTTGCAGTGAAATGTATTTAAAATGAAATGTAATCGGGACTGCGTCCTGGTGGAAATCGTACATGATAAGTCAAGACCGATCATCCGGTCTTTAAATTGACTTTTGCATATTGTGGGTGTGTGTGTGACCCCGATGATAATGACGCTATTAAATCCTTCACTTAAGCTGACTTTGCTCCCTCCTCCTTCACTGTCTTCCATCTCTTTCACTCCGGTTCCCCTCCCTCACACGGCCAAACGCTCACTTCCTTCCCAGGCTGCATTATTAGCGCACATTGCGCTCTCTTGCCTCTGCAGAAGCCATTAGCCAAGATTAGCAAAAAGGAAGAGCCCCGGCTTCTCTCTCTCTCTCTTTCTGTCTCGCTTTATTTCTTCTTTCTCTGAGCTCGCTGTAGCCGCCATGCGGGATGAATGATTACCATCCATTATAGGGGCCGTATTGTGCTGACAGAGGCAGCTTCGGATCCTGGTCCTGGCCATTAAGGAAAAAAAAAAATCAGAAATAGACTCACTCTGCCTCAGAGCAGTGGGCGCATGTGCGTTTCAAGGGAGATGACATGAAGGCTTTGGAAGCAAAGAACTCTGAACATTGATTGGTTATGCTCGGGCGGAAATATAAGCTTGTCTTATTCCTGACGTTAGCGTCGAGGATCAACTCGTTGGCAAGCTCCGAAGAAGCGAGATCACCAACTGTCCTAATCATTTGAATCAGGTGTGTTGCAGCAGGGAGAAATTGAAAACAGGTAGGACGTCGGGACTCGAGGACCGAGTCTGGACAGAACTGGTCTGGGCCGTAGGTTGTGCAAGAGTCGTGTCATGCGAGGACACAAAAGATGCGGTGTCAGCCTCACGAAGTCGACAAGTATCTCGCTCCGGGAAGAGCTAAAAAGTACGGAAAAAATGGCTTTTACAGCGATTGTGTTGGTAACTTTGTTTATGTCGGGATGCAAATCTAGCCACTAGAGAGTCACAGCAGGGTAGAAGTCAATGTGTTGACACTCCAACAGCCCCCTCCCAGCCCCCCTCTACTGCTAATGGATTCAAGCGCGGCGGGTAAGGAATTGCATCACTTGACTTGGACTTTCTATTGTTACTTCTTTTTAACTTCTATTCTCTGTTTTGGGGTGGGAGGGGCATCATCAACACCCCCCCCCCAACACAAAAAGGTTGCAGGCAGTTGATAAGAGCTTAAACGGCACACACTGCTGTGATTTCCTTCGTAACTGTGTGGAGGGATTTCTTTCGCCACCCCCCCCCCCTCTTCTTCCTCAACGCTTTGCTGAGCCGCATTGCAATTAGTTTGTCCCTAAATGCACCGTCAATATTCCTGACAAATCTCCAAGGCGTGATATTGTAAGCCGGCAACGTGACGGGCGGCGGTGACATTCCGTTGTTTTTCAGTCTCTGGGCATTTTGTCCCGTCGTCCAGCAAGACGCCATCTTGAGTAGCCCCTCTTCCCACTGGAGAAGCAACCCCTCTCCGTCACTTCCATGTGCTCTAACTGGCCAGGGTTGAATAGAAATAGAAAAAAAAACTGGACACAACTTCTGCCTTCCAGTTCTTTTGACTTTATTCTCCCACGACAAACACGTCCACTGAATTTCCTGTCAATCTGTGAAATTGGTGACAAGCGGGAGCAGATTCTATTGTAGCTGTCCTGGATTTGTGGATTTTGGATTCACGTTATGTTTCTGGCATGGATGGTCCTTGACACTTTTGGGTACGTCTTGTGATCCTCGACGCACCCGACAAATTTTGTGCTCGCTTTGCACTTTTTGTCCATCATCCACCACCGAAACATCGTGCGTAACGAGAACCTCCTGCGATTGAAGGTCCGGATCCTGTTGCGGCTTCCCGGCCTTTTCCACTCCAGACGCATCCTCCTCTCCATCGCCTCTGTCATTCTGGCTCCGCCCCCTCCCCTCTTGATTTACAATCCATTTTTCTCTCCTCTACTCAACCTTCCCTCTTGCCGACAGCTCCCGTCGCTATCTCTTCCACTTCTGTCCTCGTCACTCTTTTCAGTCTCTCTCCGCTCAGCCGTCCTCGTCTCTTTTTGTTTTCCCATCCCTGCGCCCGCCACTGCTTGTGTTTCTCACCAGTCAATTATGAAAATTGCTCGCTACCTTGAATGGATTATGGAGGCCCGGGGTACTTTGTTTGAAGGCGCCGCGGCGTCAAATGAAAAGGCCCTGGCCGTTTTCTACCTGCCGCGGGCTCTCGGCCTTCCTTCGCGATCACACTCGGACAAAGCAACGGCCCGTGTGGTGGGAACACACCGGCTCGCGCTCGCGATCGACGACGGCGCGTCAAGTTTTTACCACCCAACCTCCTTTGCTTTCCCTTTCCCTCACCCTGCCTCTTCCCTGCGGTCATGTATTATGAATGTTGCCTAATTACTCGGCCCGGATTGCTTCTCGCGGGTTGGCACGCGCTTTTGTTTGCTTTGTATCTCTTTGCCGTCGCGCTTGTATGCAAAATCCTTGCGCGATATTGTTGTTTGTTCTTTTGGCGCAGCCGTGCTGAGATCAAACAGCGAGCAGATTGAAGCGCCATCCGCGGTCAACCCTCGAGTTGATACACACCAGGAAGCAGGAGGGAGAACGGAGTAGCGCAGTGGGCGGGGTTGCGAGGGGATTCTAATCCGAAAAGCCTCTTGGAATGTAAAACAAAAAAATCCTTGACTAACGAGTTCCTCAACGTCCAAGTTATGCGCTGAAGTTGACTGTGGAACACCCACGATCGTTCACTAGCTAAATGCTAACACAGTATGAAATGCTATGCTCGCACAACTATCATTGATATCGGGGCAGTGAAATCATTATGTTGTTGGGGACGTGGAACAGATGAAGGATTGATTTTTTTTTTTGTTCCCCCTTCATTTCAACGGCGACATCACATTTGAGATGTAAGCACTCGAGGTTATAAGTATGTCACAGAAGGAATGAAGCGCACAAGTCAAGGTTGCGCCGGATGTCATTTGGCAACAAAAAACATGAATAAGAGCTGGCATTCGTAGTCCAATCTGTTCCTCTTGGATCACTCGCTCGGAGCTGGCGACTCACAAAAGCCATCGAGCGGACCACGAGTGGGAGGACGTTTTGAAAATGCGGTCAAGCTCTGACTGACGGCTGCGTCGCCCGAGTGGAATACAAAGAAGGCCGATAAGAAATTGTGATGGACGGGCCCTTCACGCTGCCTTTTTCATGGCCGAGGCCCAAAATGATCAGCCAAAGATGTGCTCCATCCGCATCAGATGGCAGAGTCCGAAAAGCTGGTGTCAAGGGCTGAAAGCCAGAAGCTCTATGTCGTTTTCTTTCCAGACCACTTATTCAGGAATTTAGGCTCCCAAATGGCTGTTTCAAACCAAAATGGCTGCCTTCCTATCCAATTGATTCTTTGTCGCCAGGATCCTTGAGATGACCTTGTGAGTTCGCTCATGTTACTCACATCCTTGGAATTTGGTGATGATGGGCAAAACTGGTGACCGGCCAATATTTTCAAATTGTCCAGGCCCAGCCTTCAAGCAAGTGGGCCACAAAATGGCCGCCCAAAGACAGAAATTTGTGTTCATGAGAGAAAGTACCGTATTTTCAGTGGCACGGAATGTTTGCAACTTCCTCATCAGTTTTAGGAGGTCATGATTGGGAACTGGACACAGACCCTTGCAAATATTGATTCCTTTCCAAGTATGACGACACCCCCGAATATGTGATTCCGAATCAGGGTAGATGGAATGATTCCAAGCACGGACCTCAAAATCTGCATTTCAAATCATCCGCTTGACAAATGCGTTACGACGTGCTCATTTCGGACGGATTCGGAAACCAGCTGCAATCCAAAAGCGCGGCCGCCCGCTTTTCCGTGTCACATCCGTTTAGGCGCCACGTCAATCGACCGCAGAACGCGCCGAAGTAGGCTTGCGTCATGATTTTTTTTTCTCTTTTTTTGGGGTTGCGGGGGGGTCCTCACTGCGTGGGCGCCGTGCGGTTGTGTGCCAAAATGAATGTGTGTGCGCGTGTGTGTGTGTGTGTTTTTGTAAGATTACCTTCTTCAAATGAACAACAACAAAAAAAAACTGATAAAATGAAAGGCATTTGCATATTTTGGAGGCAGTTTAACTATTGTACTGCAATGTAGCATTGCTTGCAAGAGCAAACATTCCTTTTATTTAATTTTTTTGGGAAAACAGAGCGGCTGCCAAATGAAAAACATCGCTGACTGAAAGCCCGTGAGAGGAGCTTTGGGGGATCTGATTTCACAGACGCTAATGAGCATTCAGCATCGGTCTCCGCCTCCTTCGCCTCGGCGACTAATGCGTGACTGACAGGCCGTGTTTTTTTTTTGGGTGGGGAGGGGGACATTGGGCTCGAGTGCCCCCGATCATCAAGCATTCCTCTTTTGGACACCTGTACCAGTACTTCACAAAAAAACACTGTGGATCTTTAGGTTTTAATCCCAAGGGATGATTTTGGCCAAGACGTCGGAGGGTGGGTGGCAGCATTGGGGAACATTGTGTTTTCATGTTATTTTGCCAGATTACTGAGCTGCCCGCGTTGGTTGCCTGCTTAAATTAGCCCAGCAGGGAAATGCCTGTGCCAAAGAGAATTGTTTTTCATCGTGAAATTTGAGCATGATTTTGAGCCACTCCACAATTACCCTTCGCATCTCGTTTGTCCTCCGACCGATAGAAGAACATACTACGACTCCACTCAGGGGGGCGGGTGGTCGGTGCAAAGGATCAACCAGCAACTCTGACTTGATGAGCGACGACGGTAGCAGTTGAAAGCCTTTAGCATGCCTCTCAGATGGCAGCACCATGCATTGTTCGCCGAGCTGGCCAAATTTCTGTTTGTGTATTAGCTCGCCTAAGCCGATAAAGGGACGGAGATCCCTTGAAACCGTTCCAAAGCAATCCCAAAGCTGCCGTGTGTACATCTGGCAATAAGTCGCACTGGGATTCGCAACCGAGGTTTGCCCAAAAAGAAGGCCAATCCAACCCGTAGCGTTGTCGTCAACGATTTCAAGTCATGATTCAAATCAATGATTCATGACCTCTTGAATAAAAAGGATCTGAGGCCAATTCGGACGGGCGCCAGAGGAGCTCGTGCGCAAAACACAATCAGTGTTCTTACCAACAGGGCAAATCTCTTTGAGAAAGGTGTCTCCCGACAAATTCCCACCAAGAAACTTCCCATGACAAAAAAACGAAGCCCAGTGGCAGGAAATCCTGAGCAACTCGGCTAATCTGTTGGCTGCGTTTGTTTGATAGCCCCGCCATCAACGTCGCATTGTTTTCACTTTGCAGGTATGGCAATAGCAAAGCCGCCGCTAAGCCAGGAGCAACCGGCAGGGTCACTCGCAAAGATCTTGCATTGTTAATCCAGTTCAGATTCCGTATCTAGGGTAAACCCTCAGAATCCGCGCACGGACTTAAGACCCACGCAGGGCACGTCACGTGACGAGCCTTGCCCAGATGTCCCTTGGAGAGGGCAAACAAGAGGAGGTACACGATTTACAGAGCAAATACACATTTAGCGGCAGTCGCGCTCATTTTTATTTGAACTCGGCAGCGGTGTCAGTTTCCTAAATGAGGAATTTGTCCAAGACCAAAGAGAACCTCCAGCCAGCATATCTTCATTTTGCAGCGCAATACGTTCAAACGGAAATCCCATTTTATTCATGTGGATTCTGGCGGTCCCTCGCTATCTCCATCACCCTCCCCAACCCCTCGCCCTCTCCTCCCCCACCCTTCCTTATGGACGTCCTCCGCCTGCTGCTCTCTGCAGCGAGCGTGCAAATTAATTTTCAACTTGCTAATTCTCTTTGAAAAAAAAATGGGGTGTAAAAATGGTGAAGGAGAATTCAAGAAGCGAGCACGGGTCTCCTATTTGATTTGCAGCCTGCCGGAGCGCAGCGTGTGACCCGCCGATGTGCGAATACGCCAACCTGATCAAATTCTAACAAGACTGTGACACTCTAGTCGAGATGGGCCGTAATGGAACGAAGCACCGGCCGCAACCCGACACGCCTCGGGTTGAAGAGGGTCATGTAAAGGAATGCAGGAATTAAATAGACCTCGTTAGCAGCGGCAGGGAAGAGCGACGGGGGCATTTACTCCCCGAGTGAGCGCGCCAGATACCAGCTCCTCCAAGGTCTTATGTGGCATCAAACCGTAATGCGAAACGTAGCGCTAACCTTATCGCGCGGATTTACGAGCCGACAAGCCATTCATCTCGTTCGCTCCCTTGTTAGTATTACGCCTCAGCTCCAAAGTATTGAGATAAGCAGAGCGAGAGACGGCAGAATTAGGCAGTGGAAGTGAGTGTGATGGATGACTCGCGTGGAGTCATATTCCTGACAGATGGACACAAAATGGGAAAAAAAACCCCAAACCCTAAGTTGCTAATAGTGACGACGACATCTGGACGGGTTTGGGAGGAAGGGCTCGGTTACAATGTCATGTTCCAGTGGAGCCACTGTAACGCGAGGCACCATTTCAATATTAATGCTCCGCTTGAAGACTTCTATTAACACGCAGTCAAATACAGCTGTGCGCAAAAAAAATTAAATGAACGTACCGTGACGGATTCAGAGCAGAATCGAAACGGCCTGACCAGTGAATTTCTGATGGCGTGAAGTGCTGAACACCCGATCAACCATTCCACACCACGCCGCCACGAGAGTTGCACTCAGTGACACAACCGAGAACCGAATCATGCCGATAAATGACAGGTTTGATTCACTGCCTCGAGGCTTTCGGCGATATTCCCGTACATGATTTTCTTCCGCTACAGGAGATCAAACCCCTCCGTCCTTGCTGCAGCATTCAACACGGCACCGCCGACCTTTTGCTGGACAGGACCAAAAAGACTTTCCGGACGCAGTAAATGATTCACTCCCGTGCCTTCAACTTCATGTCCAGGGATGATCCTACAGTTTCTTCCTGCACTTATATGACCAGCAAGTCTCCAACTTAACCAACACGGGCGGCGCAGTACCAAGACTTACCCGTGTGAGGCAGCATGGCACCACGTGACCTCCAGACCTCTGGAAAATACAAAGCCGAAAGTTTGGCTAATCGTTAGCTAGTGAACAGGTATAACATTGACGTTTGTTTAATAAGTATAATAATACATTTCGTTTGGGGAGCGCTTGTCGAAAGAACTCAAAGATGCCAGACAGTTTTAGAAAAAGGAACCAAAAAAATAAATCAAGAAACAATCCATAAATCTCTCCTTCCCTTTTCAACAGCGCTTTTCCTGAACGGGGTCGCAGGGAGTTGCCGAAGCCTTCCCCTTTGGGCGGAAGGCAGACGACACCACGTACCGGTCGCAGGGCACATACAGAGACAAACGACCATTGGCAGCCACATGCGCACCGTCACGAAGCGGGAACCGATCCCACGCTGCCCGCAAACAACTTAGGCGAGTGGACCACTACCCCATCAGCGACGACATAAATCGACCAAAACAAAACAAGTACATCTGGAAAAGCAAGTTTCAATCAAGGGTAAAGCAAAATGTGAAGTGTGAAAGAATTTTAGTTGTGATTAATTGGCGGTGCCGCCGAACAGTTTTCCAAGCAGATCGGGAAGGAATTATCACTCATCACAGCCCTCGCCACGGGATAATGGCTCGGGATAATCTTTTGGAGAGACCCAGTGATCTGGCTTTTGTGGACTTCAGTCAGAGAGAGGGGAAAAAATACTTCAATCTGACCCGATTATGGACGGGGGTACCCACCTTCAAAGTTCCAATGGACTGTTTGCCAAGCAGATCGGGGGAGGAGCTACGGTGACAAACACATCCCACACCACAGGACTATCGCTCTTGGGAATCTTTGAAAGACAGGCCAAAAACCTGCCCTCTGGTAACTTTGTTTGCAAGCCAGGGAAAAGCTTCCTCGTGTGGCCCGACTGTGGCTATGTGAACACTTTGAGCAAACAGGCCCTTTTGGAAATGCGTGCCGGCGTGGAGAACGCCACCTCTCTTGATTACCTGCAGCCATTCACGCGGGACCCGCTTTTCTCTCTGATGAAAGGTGCATCCGCTCCCTAGCAAAGCGGACGCGATGCTTTGAAGACGAGCGTGGGCGGAATCTGCAGCCTTCGCTTAATGCCCCAAATTCTTAATAATGTGGTCAAGAGAGCACAATGAGGTTTCCTTTTTAGCCTTGAAAAGCCAGCCAGATCGAATCAGTGCTTTCGGCCCAGTGTCAGATCAACCGCGGTGAGCATCCTCGGCGTGACCCCCGACAACCCCTCAATTTACACCGAGGGGGAGCGGCCATTAGCGTGGAAGCACGCTGCGAAATTTCCTTGGGTTTCATCCAAGTCCAAGAGGGGGCAAGAATGCTCACAGTCTGCGCTGAAGCAGAAATCACCGCTACTTGGTGTCGTCATCGGGACGCCGAAAAGAGTCAAGATTCCCCGTTGACGAGGTACAAACATCATCTGAAAAAGAAATACTCAAGTAGAGCACATGAAGAATCGGCCGAGGCGTTGGAACAAGTTCGGACGAAATGGATGTGCGTTCAGCTGTGTGGCTCGAAATTGCCGTTTTTGATTCTGTTTTCACTGAAGATTTCACCGAAGGACGCGGCACACCGGCAAACCTGATGCCACGCCGCTGTATTGATTCCACATCAAAGATACTTCAGTTCTCCGTCCTCGTCACTATTATATGACGTGTCAGCCCCGTGTCACCTGAAATCAATAACCATCTTGCAGTCACTCGCACTGCGTTCCATGTCACCATCAACACTCCATCGCTTCGTATCAAGGAGAGAGTGCGCCGGATGTTCTGCTTTGCCAAAGAAGTCGGCTGCAAACGTTGCTATTTACCGTATTTTTCGGATTATACGTCACTCCAGATTATAAATCGCACCAGCCAAAAAATACATAATGAAGAAGGATAAAGCATATATAAGTCGCACTGGAATATAAATTGCATTTTGGGGGGAAATTTATTTGATAAAATCCAACACCAAGAACATACATGTCATCTTGAAAGGCAATTTAAAATAAAAATAAAACACGCTGAATAAGTGTACGATATGTTAAAGTTACATGACGCAAAAACAACGAACTGAGAACGTGCCTGGTATGACCAAGTAACATATTAAGAGTCATTCAGATAACTATAGCATAAAGAACATGCTAACAAATTTACCAAACCATCAGCGTCACTCCAAATCACGAAATCCAATGGAATCTTCATCCTCTGTGTCACTTTAAAGCAACTCCACCAACTCAGGAGGTAGAAGATGCAACACTTCCTCTTCTATGTCGCTTACGTTAGACTCATCGTGGTTTTATCAATACAGGTCTAGAGCGGCCCGTTGTGGTTTAATGTGAAAATAACGTGTAATGATATAGTAATTTGTTAATAATTTCACCCATAAATCGCTCCTGAGTATAAGTTGCACCCCCAGCCAAACTATGAAAAAAACAGCCACTTATAGTCCGGAAAATATGGTATACATTTGGAACGCCGCTTCCCCCTTTCTATCAAAGTCGGCGAATGCCGAGTTGTCGGATTGGTTTTGAACGGTGATTATTGAGTTTGGGTCAATGAACGTGTGAACCGCAAATAGGTCGGGATTCCCCGGACCAGTGAAGGGCGCGTTGGGCTGACGGTGAGGTGCAGCCACCTGTACAGGCTAACAGGAGGGGGTCTGTTCGACAGAGTGGAGGGCCGGGGGGTTGTGGAACCGGAGCTGTTCCATCTGGTGGCCCGCTCACCTTCACTGATGAATGGAGCGTTCCTCGGATAGCAGCTGTTGCTAAGGCGATGGGCGCGCATGCACATGGGGGAAAATTGCTGGGCGGTGCGCAGACACAGGTGTCCACTCATTATGAGGGCTTAACTTCTTGCAACCTCACATCGGGGAAATCCATTCTTTATTCCGGACCGAGCGATGGATTGCGCGTCTCTCGCCGAAGTTGGCCGGCGACTGGTTCGCGGTTGACCCCGCTCCGACTCACCCTCTTGAGAACAAACACGACAGAAGTGGGGATGTTTTAGCAGGAAGTTGGGGAGAGTGAGAATCCGTTCTATTTGGTGACAACTTGCAACAAAACAGCATTGTTTTGGCAATCCCACCGTGTTATTCCACATTATTTGGACTTATCGTGCGGGATGACAGGCGGGAATAAACGCGTCAGCGCTAATTGCGTTGAGTGGCCCGAGCAAAGTGGTGCCGCGCCTCGGAAGCACAACAACTCCAAGCCCCCCTTCTCCAATCTGCCATTAAGCAGCCCCCGAAATGGCCGGCCAGTCAACAAGTGAGTTAACGAGAGCTAATAAGGCCGACGGCGAAAAAAATGAAGGCCTAAGAGCGTCGTTTTCCTTTCACAATTCGGTGGCGATGAATCGGGCGGGGCTGTTAGCAAAGTGCCTCCGAGGACCTTTTTACATGCGGATTAGCGCCTATATCGCCATGATCGCCAGCTGATGTGACGGCTTGATAGAGTCTGTGTCTTTGATGCCTCGTCGGGGGGTGGGGGGGCCCTTATCCCTTTTTCAGCCGTCTTTTGGAACACGCTGATCCGGCTTCTCGGAGCCGGTGGAGATGGTGAAGATTGGATTGTAAGACGTCTGCGTATCGCTCCCTGCCATTTATATCATACACCTTGTAAATGATAGCCTTGTCATGCCGACAAATCGGGTAAAACAATATTTTCCCAGCCAAATACGCCGACGCATTTTTGCCTTCACTCGGTCGGCATGTCAGCAGCTCCCCACCGTGCTTCTTCATCTCCCGCCGCGTATCTTCATGATCTAAAAGTGTGCTTTTAGCTTTGTTCCGTTTTCATCCATCAAGCAAGCGTTGGGGAGCTTTGACCTCGCCCGATCCCGCCGACAATAGCGGGGCCGCAGCAGAGGCGAACGGGCGAGAGTGACAGAGACGGCAAGTTGCGAGATAAGAGGCCCCGAGTTGCCGTGATGAATGCGGACGAAGGGATGGCGAGACATGACGGGGGAGGAATGCGGCAGGGGAAAAAATAAAAAATCGCGCCGACGCAAGTTCTGGCGGCCCATCAAATGTCTAAGTAGGAGTTATTGTGTTTTGCATAAGCCGACAAAGGAACCATCATTCCTCCTCTGCCCCATTTGCCTTTGGCTTTTTCAGCCCCCCATTCTCACCCACAACCACCAAATTATTATTTAATAGAACGACTTCGATTCCCATCCGCACTATACAGGTTCCCCTAATTGGTGGGAAAACTATTTATTCACGACTGCTCATGTATCTTTTTTCCTACCGGAGACAAATTCCTTGTGTGTTCTACATACTTGGCCAATAAAGATGATTCTGATTCTGATTCTGATTCTGATTCTGATTCTATCTATGCCGGCGACTTTTAGTCACAGGTAGACAGGTAGAAGAATGCTATTCTGTACAACGAATACAAGTACAACGAAGCCACGTTTCCGCACGGCGCCATTCAGTCCAACGGAATAATAGGCCCCGAGTGAGTCCTTTAGTGAGTAAATTGAGATGACAACGTCATTATTTTAGTCACGATACTTTTTTGTGGCATTTTTGTTTGGCGGGATGCTGGGAGATGTTTCTTATGTAAGACACGCACCTCGGCTTAATCAAGGTTGGGCAAACCGCGATTTGAATCATCTGTTTTCCTCATTGTAATGCATCATAATCACAAATGTGGCAGCTGGACGAGAGTGTGTGCGTGCTCCGATAAGGACGCTTGGCAAAGGAAATGATGGCGTGAGGGAATAATGGGTGGTGTTTTTTTTTCTTTTTAAGATGATGAGTTAAATGCACGCTACATCCTCCGCCAATCCATCTTGGTTTGCTCCTGGATGGCAGCCGCGCTCTCCTGATGACTGAGGACGGCAAATAAAGTTGTTTATCATCTGCCACCAGGGGTGGACAAAGTATGGACCACTTGAGTTCTTTAATCCGGACCAAAAAGGCATTTACATTCTCAATATGTTGCATTCATTTGGGCTGTTACTTTACTCACTGAAATTCAATTTTTTTCAAATTTTTGTTTTTTAGACATTTATCATACGAAATAATTGGCTACATCATTAAATAAATACTGTTGTACAGCTAAAAATGTTTGATCACTGTACTTAGTGTACTTTTCTCAAGTGTGTACTTTTTTTCTGAAATAGCACACACACACACACACATATATATATATATATATATATATATATATATATATATATATATATATATATATATATATATATATATATATATATATATATATATATATATATATATATATATTATGGTTAGCGGCAAGGTAGGTTCATTGGTCACTCTAAAAAAGTGTCCATCGGCGTGATTGTGAATGCAAATGGTTTATCTAGATGTGCCATGTAATTGACTGGCGACCGGTTCATGATGTAGTCCGTTTTTCGCCCTAAGTTAAGGGCTGTATCAATAAATTTGGCTTGATAGTACAATATGATTGTATTATCAAAATAACATTCAGACGAGCATTCCTGAATTGTTTTCTGGTTTTCTTTAATTGCCATTTAAAAATTGGTTTAATGATTTATTGAAACAAAACGTTTTGTTTTGGGATCTAGAGCAGATTTTGGGGAAAAAAAAAACATACATGAGAATTAATTTGAGTAAATTAGCCCCCTCGCCCCCCAAAAAATCATCACCTTTTTGACCCATTTGTTTTTTCAACACCAAATTTTGCCCATCTCGGCCTTGCCCCACCTCCCTCTCTCCTCTGCCTCTGACTGTTCATTCAGCATCAAAATGCTCAACGTAGCAAGACAAGTTAGCGTCCCCTTCTCGCATCTGTGACAGCAAATGCGGAACGTCGCATCGGCCCACTTTGCATCAAGTCCAGGCCAGCGGCCTTGCTCCCTGCCGACACCCAGCGCCGTGTCACAACAAGTCGACGCCAGTGGCGGGCGCATGCCCGCCGCGACCTGACAGTAGCGGGCCACTGGTCAGACATGCTGACGGATCCCTGAACACGACACCCGCATAGCTCCCCTCGTGCCCAAGAGACTGGCAGGATGGAGAGCGGGGGGTGGGGGGGTGGTCCTGAGCTGATGGCTCTCTGACATGTTAAGATGGCAAAAAGCATGACAGACCAACGCAGCAACTCCAGGCCCGACTTCTGTGTCACGTGTGCACTGGCGGTCAGCTCAGGTTGACAGAACGTAGCAAACAAAATGGCGGAATGCGGCTTCGACGGGACGAAGTCACATGCCATCGGCGTGAGGCGGAATCCTCGCATCGTAAAATTGTCGATTGAAATCTGACTCGCGTCGAGTCAAGCGTACCTCTGGAATGCACTCTGAGAATCTGCCGGGCGAGAAGGCCGGTGCTTGATGACTGCCGTCTATCTCAAGGTGACAGGATGGCACCAAGGGTCAGTTTGAGGACTCGGATCCAGCAACCAATCCAACCAACCCCCGTCAACGATGTTCTAACGCACCCCCTCCCTCCCCGAAGAACGGTATCTCTGTTCCACCAGTGACCTAATCCGTCTCTTGAAGAGCAATTAAAAGTTGAGCGCAGAATTTGAGAAAGTAACCGTGTGATCTTTTCTTTTTTCCGTCACCATCCCGCCCTCACCCGACTCGTGTCTGCGGCTTGGAGCGTCCGACGCATGCTAATATGAACGTGTAACTGTGGCACGCTTCCGCAGACGTTTCAAAGACAGTGCAAAAAGAAAAGACGTGGATGGAGTCTTCTCAACTTTGGAATCCGGCTTTGCCTTGGATGCCAACTTCCCCGTTGCCATACGAAGAGGGTCTGGGGGAGGGTCCCAACACAGACACGATGTGCAGAAATCTAAAGACGTTAGAGGAAATAGTTCGGTAAAGATTTAATCCAGCCAAGCGTTCCGCTTGAAAAGCAGAGGAGAAAAAAAACAAAACAAAAAAAACTAAATGATCATTCTCGGTCAGAGCCTTTCAACAGTTGCTACTTGAATCGAATCTTATTCCGTCTGTTTTGGTCTGTGCACATTTTGGGGCAAAAAAAAAAGAAGAAAACCAGAAGCTGTGGTTGTTGGTTGTCCTTTTGTGCCTGGCTGCGTAAAAACTTTGAACGATGCATTGTTTGAGACCAAGTAGAGCAGGACACCATTTTCTTTTTTTTTTGCTGGCAAAATCAAACGCTGAACTCGCAAAAGTCGTTTCTCCGGGAGTCTCGGGTGCTTTTCTGGGAAGTCGCTAGCCCGGTTTCATCTCTCCTCGTCTTTCCTTACGGGGAGGAAAGTGCACGCGGAGGCGGAGGAGTCGGCGTGCCGAGTAGACCTTGATGGAATTGAAGAAGAGAGCCGCAGCTCGACGGTGGGCGGGGAATTTGGGGAACGGCCTTGTTGGACAAAACGATCAGCCGGGCCAGAACGTGATACCTTTGACTCGGCGGGAGTCTGTGCTGTGGAAGCCGCGGCGTTTATTGCCAACATTCCAGAGACTCGCCCTGATTCAAATTCTCTCCGGTCACTCGCTTAAGAGACCGTCCACAATCGAGCATTTGTGTTTTTCGGGACAATACCACAAGTGTGTTTTGAAGCGGAGCTCTGATGAAATGAGCTGCAACCGGATAGAAGCTCAAACCCCACCCTGATCAGGTTGCAATTGATGACCCCCCCCCCACGCCCCCTCTTGGACATTTGCCTTGTGGGCTATCGTCTCATCTGTCGGCGTATCTGATGACTGTTTGAATTGACATTCCAGTCGGGTTGATCGGTCACCAGCGGGATCCACTTGGCACCCTCCGCGTGTCTCGGGTGGCGTGACGCAGGCCGCCGTCTGCTTTCCCCGTTTCAAGTGAAACGCCACTTCCACATCCACAAACTTGATTGCCATTTTTCGCTTACGCACTCGCTCGACTCCAATTTTGAGTCACTCCTTCCATCTCCCCGTCCTCATTCATCTTGACTGCCATCTGCTCAAGGTATTTACAGCTGGAGTTACTCGCCGCCGCCGAATGCTCAACTCCCAATAAGCTGTAAGTGTAGCACAAATTCCAAACAAACGAGCTAACGTGTCTGTGTGAGTGGTGTGTGTTAGGGGGAACCTTGCTGAAAGTTCAGGGATGAAGGAAATGAAAATCAAATCCAAGAGGTCGCACATTATTGCGGGGAAAGCTGCGCTTGTGTTTTCACTGGCTCTCCGCAGACTTGCGTCAGAAAAGCTCGCGTGTTTTCTTTCCCCTCCCAGACAGGAAACGGGGCCCGGCTAAGCCTCCAAATCTACCTGCGACTTTGTTTGCATTGTTCATCTCGGAGGATGGAAGCTTCGCTCAATCAGCCGTGGCTGTCGCAGCCGGCTCTCAATCACGGGCGCGCCCCCACCCGTGCACGCACACCCCCTCCCTCGGAGGAGGCCGACGTGGCCCCCCTTTGAGAAGTCCCGGCATCTGGTAACCATCAAGCCAACGAGCGCTAACTTGTAATGAAAGTGGTTCGTTCAAAGCCGTGCTAACTCCGGGCGCAGCGTGGGGTTAAGCCATGCACTTGCGTGCGCGTGGCCGTGTACGCGTTTGCGCACGTGAGCGCAGCGCAGAGCCATTTGATGAGGTTTTGATCTTTTTCTCATCCCTGAATTCAAGGTTGACAAATCCCCCAATCCCAGATCCTAGTCAGGGGCTGAAAACATCCACAAAACAACACTGGACCACTTCCTGAATTACCATTAGTATAAACAAACTCGTCCCTCAAAGCGATTCGGCGCGGGGTACTTTTATGAGCTTTCCCTCTCGGTCAGCCCAGTAAAACAGCAGCTCAAGTAACGCAGGCAAATAAAAGGTTTTCCTTTTACAAGCTGGATCCAGGCCGTGTGTTTGCGCATTTGTGTGTAAGTGCTTCACTCGCTGGACTCGATTGGCAGATGGGTGAACTTTCGGGCCAGGAGGCGGGAGGAGGGCACGTTGTCGGTCAGCCTGAACAAATGCACGGGGGCCCGAAAGGGTGCCGAGTGGGGGTGGAGTCTGCGCCGCTGCCATTTCCACCGTAACGCTGACAGACAGCTTCTTTTTCGCTACTTTGCCGCGAAAACAAGTCAAATAGCCAAGAAAGCCAAAAAAGGTGCAGAGCTGCTTACTTGAGTTGTTGTCCAGTCATGCCCCGCTGCAAACAAACTGTTACCCCACCCCCGACGTTATTAGAAGCCACGATGGCGTGGTACCTTGACTTCGGAGCGCCACGCTTTTGCATTTGTCAACTTATAAGCTGTCGGGTGGGCAAACATTTTGCTCTGCCTTGTGAGCGAAACACCCGAACCGATTCCAGCCACTCCGCCCCTCGATGGCGGCAGCCAACTTCACGGTGTTCGCCCACCAGCCGTCCTGAGAGCCAACCGTTGGGTTCGGTGCTGAAATCTTCCACTTTTTGTGAAATTTTTGACCAACCCTAAAACTGCCCATAAATCCATCAAAACTGAAATTGATCCGTTCTTTGATCATTAATACGCGGGGGAATCGCATGCTGGACATTGGCAACATTTCATTCAAAACACTCGCTTTCCACTCTCGCTGACGTGAACCTGGGAAATGGAGAAGCAAACGCTTCACAGATCGACAAAAGTTTGAGAAGTGAAAGGAGCAAAAGGTCACAGTGCAGATGGTGCTTACAGCAAATTCCGATCCAAAGCCCGCGGCAATCCTGGCGTGAACTCCGTCGCCGCTCTGCAAATAAATGAGCTTTCTGCCGACCGTCTCACTGCGCAGCCAATAAAGGAGGAAATCCAGGTGAATCAAATATTTTCCCCGAGCTTCATTTCCGCAAGCTAATTTTCCCTTTTCCTTGCCCGAGTGTTTCCAATTCGTTAGGCGGCGTTCATTGCATTTGTGTCGGTGAGAAAACAGTTTTCCCAGGGACAGAGCATCACGGCGCCAGACAAATCCACAAGCAACATCTCGCTCACACACCCCAAAAAAAACGTTTGGGTGCGTAAACAAAGAAACAAAAGCAACATTTAGCATCTTAACATGGACTCAAGTGTTGTTACACTCGCTGAGCCGTTTTTCTTCTGGGTCGTCGGTTTTTAATTGTGCAGCAAATGTTTGGCTATCCGAGTGAGATCTGCATGAATATTTATACCGATTCATTTGTTGAGTGTTGATTGTAATTACACATAAACATGAGTTATTGCCAGGATTGCCGTGCGCGTCAGTCAGCCAGAGAAAGTGAACTGGGTGCAAGTAAGTCAATAAATGCAGCGCTTGGTGTGGAAACGCGGGCAAAGATTCGGAACCGTGAAGTTGCTTCAAATGCGGATTTGGGGCTCTCAGACACATTTGGGATGCGTCGTGGCAGGCTGGAGATGACGAAAAAAACCCAAAACAAACAAACACGGAATTGAACAGCCACAGAACAGGAAGACAATTTGGGTTGATGATGGAATCACGTCTTGGCAATGTCGGGAAGCAACGAGGTCCTGGCGACGGAGGCGAGCCGGGGCTACGTCGGCATCTCATTACAAAGTCCAAACGGCATCGACCATTTGCAGAGTCATTTATAACGATAACGGCAAAGCCGGTGTCGAATCCACGTCTTTCATCACCTTCCCGCTGCCGCTACCTCTGCGTGGCACGCCGATAGGGAACGAGAGCTAGACAGGCGGTGACCGAGACAGCGGGGGAGGGCAAGAAAGAGACTTCTACTTTAATGAAATGCTCTTAACTGCTTAACTCACTGACGCTGCTCAATAACGCCTTCGATCAAGCAACGCGTATCGACAGCGGCTCCTCTGGCAAAGACTCCGCCGAATGGGAATGCTCTTATCTTCACCTGCGCGCGGACTGCCGCTCAGACGGGCGGGGCCCTCGTTCGCCCTTCTTCGATAAATCAGGGGGAAAACATTATTTTCCCCTGCGGGCCAGCACCGAGGCTGAGGGGCGGCCATGTTTACCGCTCTGATCCGCAGAGTCCCATCGATGCGTTTGCGGGTGTTAAAAAGTCATGAAAGTTGTTGGGAACTACTGTAGGAGAACATGTGGTTGCCATTACTGTATCGTGCATCCATGCTATACTTGGGGGCTCGGGACAGAGCCCTGCTTCTACTCACGCTTTCAAGGGGTTTGTATTAGCCTCAAGATTCCGCTAACTATGGTCTGTCACATCATGGGAAACGGATCATCAGCTTCCTGCACGTACACAATCATGAAAGCATGTTACATAAACACCTGTACTCTGGACTTCAATTATTTAGCACAAACGAAATACCGAGCTCGTTCGCTAGTATTAGCCAGCATACTAAACTGAATAGCACGCTAACGCTAACTGACAAGACGAGCAAACAAGTATGCACGCTTGCACTTTAGGTATTTGGATTTCATACGCAAGGTAGCTCAATGTGCTTCACAAATTTAAAACTTCCAAACCAAAGAATTCAAGACATTTGAAAGCAAAGTCAAGAAATAAAAGTGACTGAAAAGTACTAATAGAACGCATAGATTTTGGAAAAATTGATTGCAGAAATGCTTTTTTTTAAAAGATTTTCCACTTGGGGCTAACTTCAGCGCTGTTGGCAGCATATTCCATTTGCATGCAGCATAACCAAAAATTGCTTATTCACCGTTTTTGCTCTGAAGTCTGGGCTTGACTCGAGTCTACTGACCTCAGTACTCTACTGGCTTTATATGCCATTAGCATTTCTTGAATGTATTCAGGACCTAAACGATTCAGTGGTTTATAGACCGGTAACGTAATTTGACGATGTATTTTACAGCTGACTGGGAACCAGTGTCGTGCTTTTAGGACCGGAGTAATGTGTTCTTTGTTCTGGTAGGAACCTAAGCTGTGACTTAAGCTGATTTAAAAAATCATGAAACTCACTTTTTGGTTTTCCAGTGATAAATAATAAATCAATGAATAAATCAAAAATTTGTAAATGTAAAAAAGCAGACCACACAGGCTATTGAGAGCTACGTCAGGAGAAGCAAAAACCAACGTTCACTTTGCCAACCAAGCAGGACATTTCACAGGGAAAAGACCAAAGAATTCAACCTCGCAATGACATCAACATTCCACAAGATCGTCCCATTGTAATTGGGACAAAAACAGTCAATTTGTGAGTTACTCAATGAATAACAGAGGACACGTTCCTAAAACGATCAGCAAATATGTGACGCCGCGAATGCTGAACTGCTATTTGGGGCATGCGTGCGTACTCGCCAGCTTGAGCCTTTGACTCCCTTTGGGACCTTGCGGAAAAGCCTTCTGACACCTGTCTGCTTTGTTTCTTCCCTCGACTCCTATCCGAGGACAGAACGCTCCGCCTAAGCGTCCCTTTTGTAGTGATCCGGCCATTTGGTTTCTCTTGTAGCCGTTTCGCCGAGTGACCTTCTCGGTGGTGAGCCAGCCCCAGGACCCTCACCAGCAGGGATCGCTGCAGAGTTGCTACGACAGCGGCCTGGACGAGTCCGAGACGCCCAGCAGCAAGAGTTCGTCGGGGCCCCGACTGGGCGCCCTGCCCCTGCCCGAGGACAGCTACGAGAGGACCACGCCGGATGGCAGTGTCGGTGAGGCAGAGCACATGGAAAATGGTAGGGGCAAACACTGAAAGGAGATTGAGATCAGAGAGAGGGAACACATACACGCACATACAGCGCAGAGTGTTCGAGTAGGGTGGCGGGGAGACACTCGCGGACGTGAGAGGTCGTCTGGTGTATTTAGAAGCAAACTTCTTGCGACAGGATAGAGCACTGCACCCATGTGCTGACTTGCATACGACACAGCACGTTGGCTTTGACTTGAACCATCCGTCCATCCATCCACCCAAATTTCACATTCGAAGTTTGTCCTCGTGAGTGTCGCGGGTGATCTGGAGCCTACGGGGGCGAGAGGCAGGGGTACGCCCTGGCCTAGTTGCCGGTCAATCGCAGGGCAGGTGCTAACCGCTGGGTCACCGTGCTGCCGCCCGACAGAACTCTAGGACATCCAAAACTTGCAGACCAACGCTCCCCTCTTTCTGGAGGCTGTTTTGGATCATTCCCAAAGAACTGCATCTGTGCACTGTATCTCACCGTTTCTTCGAAATAAAGTGAAGTGGGGGTCAGGGGGCAACCACGGGGGTTTAACACCCTACTTGAATTGGTAAGCAGCTGTGTTGGCACTTGCTGTGTGTTTGCCCGGAGGCCCGCGTGAAAGAGGTGCTTCTCCAAACGCCGGACAAACCTGCTGCGTGAAGCCGACAGCTTTTGAGTGAGATTGTGAGCGAGTCGAGTAGCTTGAATTTGAGTGAAAGCGTACATTTGAGTGAATGCGAGACTCCCGCCTGTTAACAACACGTAGCATTTCCATAAATGTCCGCATCTTTAACCAAGTCCTGAATCAAGTTTCAGACAAGAGTTTAAGTTGGAGGCAAATTTCTTCACCCTGAGGTCAATGCCTGTGTCGTGACGTCAGTATCGCCTTCCACTGGCAGCATTTTCAGACAAATCTGAGTGCTCAAGTCTTAGCGAAGGCGCCTTTTGACGCTCGGGTACTCGGCCAACGCAAACAGACGCCCGACGTTGGCTTTAATGCGGACTGATTGGGGATTGTGGCGAGGACAGAGCGGTTTACCTTGTAGAAATCTTCAGACAATAGGCACTTTTTTGCAGTCTACTTCCAAGTAACCATAAATCAGGCAGGAAATAAGCTGTTCCTGGCGCCGCGATCCAAGCCCTTGAAAACAAGCCAAAGCGTCCTTGAGGAAGACCTTTGCCCACTCACTTATGCTTAAGAGGACATCAGTTGCACACCTAAGCGCAAAATAAATGCAATTATCAAAGGGGAGGGCAAATATCGGCTAACCGCTCAAGCCTGCGACGGGAGGGGAAAGCTAACTGAACTCATTAGCTTCTCCAAGACTTGTTTCTCTGTCACGGACAACCCACTCGGACTTGCATTGTTTCATGTCTTTCGGCTTTAACTTGGTCATTGTCCAGTGACCAACTCGGCTTTTGTTGTATCGCAGTGCGTACGTTCTGCCTCCTTTTTGCTTCAGTCATCACACGTCATCAGATAGTCATAAACGGCGAGCCTTGTGAGTCAAACATCAACTCGTGACCTCCTATTGATCAGCACGTCGCTGGAAAGGGCGGCTGGTGGTTTTTCCCAACCTCTCGGGCGGTCTTCATCTTCAAATAAACAACAAGCATCATCCCAAGCAAGCGTTGCAATGTCAAACATCCGAATCAGAACAGCCGCAGGCGCTCGATGTCAGAGGCGGCGGACTCCAGTCACGTGACTTGACGGCAGTCAGAATTCATTGTGGAACTTGGGACTCAAATCTGACGAAAGACTTGACTTGACTTGGACTTGATATGCACGAGACTCGACGACTTGACAAATTTTGCTCGTACGATTGAAAATCTGCATTTCAATCATGATTTGTGTTGTTTTTGAAAGAAAACGTTGTTCCTTCTGTTGTGTTCACCAATCTGCCAACCCATCGGTATGCTAAGAAGCGGAGCGCAGAGGCCACTCGATGAAACCCGTACCATAGCAGGCGCTCCAAAGAATCTTGAACTTGTATTCAAACATTACGTTTTTGATTTCATCAGAAAGAAGAGAAGGCGACAGTCCATGTTTGCAACTCAAAGGCAAGGCACACAACCACGACGTCACCTCACTCCATCCGTTACTATAAAATCACACAAAGACGGGTAAGCGGAATTAACTAGGCAGTTTGACGCACTGTTGATGCATTTTGGCCTCGGAACCTCTGGATCCAGCTTCTTTGAGATGTCGCTACCTTTCGATACACTTGATTCAAATGATCAGCTCATCGGCAAGCACTGAGAAGCCTGATAACGATCCTGAGCATTTGAATTACGTGCGAGACATCCAAAACTGGCTAGATGGATGCTCTTGAGGACCGGACTTGGCCAACCCAGTATTAGGGAATGCATTGGTCAAGTGAACTAACACACACACACACACACACACACACACACACACACACACACACAGTCTATATGGCTAGGAAAGACTGTATGGCTTGAGTTGATAGCGGTGATGACTTGCTTGATATTGTTGCCACAGTAACTTGGGACTGGCTTGAAATAGTGGAGGTTAACGCTTGAGACTGAACTTGTGACTTCCTGCTACCTTTGCCACGTGACAAAGTCTCTGCAGTCTGACTCACACAGTTGTGTCGATGCGATCCACGTTCCCCTTTAGCTTGCCTTGTTTGGACAGAATTTACCGATCCAGAGGAAGGCCCATCACGTTGTTTTCTGACAACTTTGCAGGCGAAGCGAGTCGCCGGTAGCGGGAAAATCGTTAAAACGTTCCGGCAAGCCGCGGCGGCACCTTAAGGATGATCACTTGCAGATAGAAGAACCTTTTACTGGCCTGGACATCACCGGGAGTTCATTCACGCCGACCGTCGAGACGGATGCAGAGTGCAAATGTATTGCAGCCTCGAAAAAGAGTAATGGCTCATCCGAGCATTCCTCCCACACTCTTTAGCGCTGGCTGCCAGACAGGGGAGCCGACGCTTACCTTAGTGGGAGATTACAAATGTTGGAGGTGTTCATATGGCAACAAACAGAAAAAACGATGTGGGCACTTTATTTGAGAACCCTTTGCTATGACGGGTTATTTTTTGTACTTTGAGGTACAATATTTAATCTTGGTTGGATTTTATTTTGTATTTTTTTTGCCCTTTGGCAATCTGAATTTCTTCACTACATCGTTGTTGTTGTCTGGCATTTTCCAAAGCCCAGGTGATAATGAGCGCGCGTGTGTGTTAAGGAGGCAGCCCGACGGTGGGGCCAGATGGCAAAGAAAGTGTGTTGAATTCAAAGCATTCATATTTCAAGAGCCACTGCGGCGGTGGTGCCCCGGTCTTAGGGTTGATTTCCCCAAACCTGGTGGAGGCAGAAGGCGTGCGCCTTCGCCATCCCCCTCCCAAAGGTCACGGCCCATGTGTGCGCACAAATTAAATCGCCCGCAATGCAGAAACGGCAATCGGGACAGAAGCGGGCATGACAACAACACCTGTCGTGTACGACTCTCAGCCGGGGTTGCGCATTTTGGTTTTAAATTGCGAGATCAATGCGAGACTTTGGCTTGTGCGTAAAATGGCATTTCAAATGACGTGTTAGCATTCGGCTCGTAGTTTTATTTATTTATTTATTTAGCACCTGCAAATTAAAAGCACGTGCCTCCTATCCGTCACCTGCTCCTTGCCGCCCTTATTTCTCTTTGTGATATCGCCGTGGGCGAGGCGACAGTGAGCCAGATAGGCAGAACAAGCGGACCCGGTGAGATAACGCGGGGCGAGGGACGCGACGGCGACGAGATGGCCGTCCGGCAAATGACTAAAATGGCACAACAGAAGCTCGGAAAGCAGATGGAACAGTGGGGAGGCAGGAGGGGCCCAGGCGAGATGGAGGGAGAAAATTAATTAATGAATGTTAAAAAAAAAAAAAAAAAAACAAGACAAAAACGTCGAGGAGGCATCGTGGAATAAGAGCCAGTGGGGAGTGGCGGCTGACAAAGAAGTGATTGATCACTGCTCGGCTGGAGCAGGCAGGTATTCAAATCGTACCCTTGTGTCGCATCCAAAAGGTCCGGCTTCCTCCTCACTGCCTCTGCGCCCACGCACAGGCGCGCCACAAAGCCCCTGTTGTGCACCCCCAAAATCCCTGAACGTGGAAATGCTCATTCCGGAGAAAGAAATCTGCCTCGTGGGAAGAGAGCATTTGGACAGGGAAGTAACAGAAAATCCATATTTACTCATCTTGAAGAAACTGCAGACAAGAAGACATCATTGATTATTTTATAGCTCTCTCTCAAAAAAAAGTATATATATATGTATATATATATATATATATATATATATATATATATATATATATATATATATATATATATATATATATATATATATATATATATATATATATATATATATATATATATATATATATATATATATATATATATATATATATATATATATATATATATATATATATATATATATATATATATATATATATATATATATCTCACCATATAATTTAATATATGCATCGTTCATATGTCTTTATTTATTATATATTTTTGATTTTTATTACATATTTTACATATCTCAGTTTTAATATTCGCACCACATAAGATGGCATTTTTGGGAGGTGAGGGTAACAATGTACCTGGTCATAGTGATCATTACAAGCAAGGGCGTATGAGCAAAATAAAAAAAATAAAAAATTGCAACAAAAATGAAAACAACCCCCCCCAAAAAAATAGCTTTCGATATATTTTTACATATGTAGCTTGTCATTATGTAACAATTGCAACAGAAATGAAAGGACGTGTTTGTGCCATTTAAACAAGATTTTTTAATAAAAAATCAATGCTCCATGTTGGAGCCCCAAAAAATCAAAATGCAACAGCAAGCAAGAGAATCCTTTGTTATGAATATGAATACAGTACATGTGAAAATGTGTTCAATGGCGATTTTGGAGTTGCCACACAACTCTCTCTCACACACACACACACACACACACACACACACACACACACACAGAAACAGTTTGTCGAGGCGGTGCAGACACATGATTGTGTTTTTCATGAGGGCCTGCAGTCATGTTTATGTGCAGCCAAGCACAAGTCTGGCTCCCATTCAGACAACGGCCGGCCCCCTTTTTTTTTCTCCGGTTAGCATGGAGCATCTCATTAACATCTCATATGTGTGCGGTGGTGGTGGGGGGCAGTTGGGGGGGTAATGTTTTGTTGTGAGGGAATGTGAATGAGCTGTAAGACTGGGAATGTCGTAGTTGTAGTTTCTTTGAATGCCTTCTTGTGCCAGGACTGTGCATATGTTGCCAACTTCATGCCAAGAAAAAAAAAGGGGGGGGAGCTTTGTATTTCTTTTCTCACTTGGGCAAGATGTGCTGAAATAAACACACACACAAACACACACACGTATATATTCAGGCGTTCACACATTCTGTAGGTTTGACACCACGACTGCGGCGTCCTCATGCATTCATGCATTCAGCCGCCGAGCATCTCTCACAGTTTGTGGGAGTGGAGGGAGCTCAACACACAGACGCTGGCTGCATAATAACTCAAGTTTCGCCGGCGACGCCGTCGGCTTCAGGCGTCGCCACGACAACCGGGCCGCAGCGCTTTAATTCGTGTCTGGTGTCGCGGCGGTCTGATTGGAGCGCGTGTTTGCCGCTCGGAGCAGATGTAGCACGGCCGCAACAAACACGAATTCCTCATTTTAGGGACTCACGAGCACACGTTGGACAGCGATGACCCGCGCGCTTCCATTTCATCGCATTGATTCTATTCCCTATTGGACGGAGATGTCTGTGCTTGCACACCTTCGTGCCATTTTGACCTTTAAAGATAGCAATCATCAAAATGTGTACACGCATTTTCTCCAACCTCCCCCTCCCCTCGCCGATGTTTGTACATGTTCTCGTCCGAGCCCTCGGTTTGTATTATGCATGCAGCGACCAGGCCTGCCAGCTGCTTAACCTCTGACATTTGCGCTATTTGTCAAAGTAAATAAGAACTTCTGGGCTGCGAGAACAGCTTGCTGCCCTCACTTCTCCAAGATGGCATTTCCTACTCTAGCGGTGAACCGATCGTTTGTTGGGGTTATTAAATTGGGGTTTTGCAGTTTTGGGGATGGTGGTCGTCACACCCTGAGTTTTTCCTGATGCTGTCTGCTGGTACAACGGCGCCTTGAGAAACGACTGACTGGGCTGATGAGTTTTTCCAAGATGAGAGACGTGTGACAGGTCGCACTTTACACAGAGCAACAGTTTTCCGTCAAAGCAAACCTAAGACAGCCGAACAACTGCTTAAAGAAAGGCCCTGCTAGCTTCATGCTAATGCTAAATTAGCATCTACGCGGCGCTTCCTTCACACTTTTGGCAGCACAAAAATTGTTCACCATGTTGACAGATGACATTTCAATAGTCTTAATCTCTTTATCCTCTGCATAGAGCGACTGATATTGGTGATGAACAATCAGGCGGGACACGCCCCACTGCAGTATGATTGGCTGCTGCAAGGAGACGGGGGCAGCCTCGAACTCAGGTGTGAATGAGAACTTCTCCGTCAACAGGATATCCATCTGACTTTTATTGCCCCCAGGTGGCCAAAGTGCAGCACACGGGCATCATTTTGTGGCTGAAATGTCAACACTCTGTTGAATGTTGTTATGTTTTTATAAAGTATAATATTCTGGAGTGCTTTATTGGGGCAGGCTGGAACGGATCGATGCCATTTGCATTACAATCGGGAAAGACAAATAGAAAAATATGCCGCTATCCACATTTTGAGATCTTTTTAAAAAGGCTCTCCACTGGGTCAAGGGACGCCAACGGCCACACTTGGAGTTGCTCTCTCGCCCCGCCCAAAACAGCAAAACCTCGCTCAAGGAGACAATTACTGCGGTGAAGAAATCCTCTGCAAGTGGACGGCTGATTAGAGAAGTATCTAAATATTGCAGGATGCTCATTATCTCCTAACTCAGAGCCCCCCACTCCCCCCCGAGAGGCAAAGCGGATGGCTTTAAGTCGGAGACGACTTTTGCGACCGCCAGACTTTGACACAAAAGGCTGCGGCGTCCGCGGCACGCATTAGCGCCATGCATGTTTTATGAAGGCCTCGCGCTACTTAAGACGGCCGTTCGTTCGTCCTGGGCCGCGCACGCGAGCGCACGTCCATTAGGGGAAAAGAAACTGCGCACATGCGCGCCAAAATTGGCCGCTCGCATTGTTGACCCATTTAAAAGGCGACGGCGCTGAGCTTTTTCGCTTCACCGGTGCGGTATACAAGGCGCGTTTGCCAGTCGCCATTGTTCCCACCACATTGCCCTCCTTTCGCAGATCGGAAGCCGCAGTGAGACGTCGTCAGCAGTATGCAAAGACGTTCGCATAACACAACCCGCTGACGGCTTGAAAATTATCACGGTGGCGGCTGGGGGTGGTGGTGGGGCGCTGCACGGGTGCCATTTTGATCTCGGCATGAATATGCAACCAAAAGCTGAAAGTGGAGCAGCCCCGCCTTTTTCTCGATTTTGTTTTAGGGCTAAACAATTAATCAAGCTTAAATTGACATTGCGATGGAGTCGAAGGCAGTTCACAAGTCGAAAAGCAACCATTTGTGGCGAACAACGCCGACCCAAGTCCATCATTCAGATTCATTCATGGTACATTCGCCTTTATTTGCATTTATGTCAGGACCAAAACGTTTATGTATCATGAGTCTATTTGTGTTTTAGTGTGTGTGTGTGTATGTGTATGTGTGTGTGTGTGCGTGTGTGTGTGTGTGTGTGTGTGTGTGTGTGTGTGTGTGTGTGTGTGTGTATATATATAAAATTCAGATTCATTTATTGCATGTGTTTAAAAAAAACTCACTTTGAGGACTTTGAAAATGAAATACAATTGCAATATTTTGGGGGGAAAACTGCAATGACTTCATTTTTCCCCAAAATATTTTGTCACGTGTACTTTAATGAATACAAAAATAGCAGTACATAATAATACTTCATAAAAACATGAAAAGTTCATGAAAAATATTTTTTTGGGTCACACTTCAGCTCTGAAATGTCGCTGCTTCAGGTGTGCCAGTACAAAACCATCAATTCTGCTGTTCATTGGAGAGTCACAACTCCTCTCGGCTCATCAGAACCACACTGATATTAGCCGTTCTTCACAGAGGATAAAGAAAACACCCACGAGAACCGTTGTCTGGCCTTTAAACACACTGCTGCCTTGCTTGTGTTCAATCTTAAAAGGTTTGTAGCACCACGACCCGGATGCTATTGACCATCAAGCTAGCAAAGGCAAAGCTTTCGTTCCACAACGTGCCGTTCTTGCTCATTTCTGTTTTGTTTGAGAAGTCATTTGACTTGGCAGAGGCAAGAAACAAAAAAGTGCTGCTTTTTGTCAAGTTGAGCTCAGGGTTGCCATCCAGAGCCGAGTCACGCGACTCTGGCTGCGCAGCGGCTGACTTGGGGCTCGGCTTGACACAAAGATGAAGCCTTGGAACAAACGCGCCGGCAGCACACCTGGCCAAATGTTTTGACTGGCTCCTTCCTCTTCTTTTGTTTGCGGCGCGGCCCGCAGACGAAAGGGTGGAACCAACAGCGGCTTAATCTGACCCTCGGGCTGTCGCTTTGTCGGACGGGGCGCAAAAAAAGCCTCTCGGGGGAAACGGGGGGGGGGGATTGCATTTAGGCAGGTGAGGAACGAAGCGACGCCTCGCCACATTTCAACGCGTGCCCAGTTTGTTGTTTTGCTGCGGCCGGGAGAACCGCGTTGGGAGTGGCGCTTCCCACCTACGCCAAGTTTCCAGCTCGGGCTTTTGGGGGAAAATGTTGGCCGAGTGACAGATTGGGTTCATGCTCGCACAATGTGCTGAAAGTTTCACTTCTTATCCACACTCTCAAACGTAGGCCTGTCCGTCACCTCACATTTCAATCGGAGGTAAATCGTCTTAATCCATGACTGATTCCTCAGATGCGCGCACACACACACACACACACACACACACACAGATTCATAAATACAAAGTTGGGGAGGGGTGGGGGGCGAGGCAGATTTAACTGACTTGAGCTCACAGGGGGTTCGGCTTTATCTCCGTCGAAAGCAAGCAGCGATTAGGACGAGCAGATGGTTTTGTGAGTCGAAATGGCATTTCTTGATTGTTTCTGATGGCCGCCTCCCCTTCTTTTATTTATTTATGATTATTTTGATGACTGCCCCTGCTTTGGGGCGACTTTACGACAGTCTTTGGGGCATTATCCAGGCTTAGACCCTGCTGACCAATTCCCCGAAATGCTCTTGTCCTGACCTTTTAACGGCATCCGAGGCCTAATCCATGTCAATACCTCCATGCAGACGCTAATCCTGCTCCGCCTCTCTTTCGGCACGACCCGGGGGAGGACAAAGTATCAAAAGGCGGAGGCCTCCGGGCGCCTACGGGAAGCGGCGGCCGCAAAGGAGCCGACGTGCATTGATGCCGGCGGCTCCTCGCGGTGGTTTTTGGCTCGCAAAGATGCAGGATCGCATCCGCAGGGGGGGGCAAAGAAAGCTATTTTGCAAACTGGCCTTTTTCTTCCTGAGATGAAGTGCGCACCGCGGTTTAATCTGAGCAGCGGCTGATGCAAATATAAGAGGGAGAAAATAATGAGAAACAAATAAGGCGAGAGCACTTCGACTAATGAAATGGAACGTCCGGCGTTGTTGTTTTTTTTGTTGCACATTTTCCTAATGAAATTCCTTGGAGGTGCTGATAGTGAAGAAATCTGCTGTAAGCCATCCAGGAGGGGCCCGCGCACAACCATTTTAATTTTTACTGAGAAATGTTTGTGGTCCAAGTTGAAATCGGGCCACTGACTGGCTATCCATCGAACAACGAGAAAGAGCGGATCATCACGCGGAATGTCACCCGGGTCACATTTCAGCATTTTCTCTTCCTTTGCATCGTCAAAGATCAAAGTCAGAGTGTCTGATGACCCAAAGATTTTCCCGAGCGATTATCATGTGGTGTGGGCTGTGTTGCGAAAAATCGTTCCCCCTCCGATCGGCTTTGAAAACAGTCGGGAGGCCAACAACGGAAACAATTGGAAGCGGACACATCGGGATCATTTGATCATTTCTCCTCTTCAAGTCAGCAAAGGCCCAATCAATGGATATCGCTGAAAGATTATCCTGAGCGATTATCATGTGGTGTGGTCTGTGCTAAGCATGTTTTATTTCTTTGAAATCGCCTCGGGAAATGGTTGGTGTCCAGTCATCATAAATGTTAAAATTTAAACTAATGATATTGGAAAAATCCCAAAGTATTCTAACCCGAGTATACATCTACCGATAATTGGCTATGGTGGGTCACCTCAGGTACACCAGTCATCAAATTTTCCTCATCGCGTGGGGTCCCTCAGGTTTTAAAAATCAGTTCAGATATTTCTGTGTGTGTGTGTGTGTGTGTGTGTGTGTGTGTGTGTGTGTGTGTGTGTGTGTGTGTGTGTTTCGCTTGAGGCACCAGTCGAATGTCCACAGATTTTGGATTAGAGAGCGTGACTTGTGTTTTGATAAGGCCGATAAACAAATGTCATTGTCTCTTCTGATATTAAGAGGCAATGTTTCTCCGGCTGCCTCTCTTTTTCTCCACTCCCTGTGTGAGGGCGTGCAGTTGCACATTTTTCCCCCCCTCTCCTCTGCGAGCAGAAACAGGGGGAGGACGGAAAAAAAAAACAACAGCAAAAAAACAAAACAAACCAAAGGCAATGCCAAGTATTTGAAGTGCAGAGAGACGGCCAAACAAGGGCTCCTCTTTGTTCTCCAAACTTCTCTTTCTGGTTGTTTCAGCGCTGTCCAACATCGACGCGCCCCGCCCGCCCGCCCACCCGCCACGTAATCAGTCCCCACGCGATGGTCAAGGCGTGGGGACTGATGTCATCGCGCCGGGCGAGGAACATGCATGCGGCCAATTAGAAGGTCATCATCTGCGCTGACCGCGGCGACATAAAGAGAAAGGCAAGGCGCAGCCACTCGCGTGGCTAAGAATAGACCGAGAACACCGAAGACGTCGGCAAAGGGGCTCGTATTGCCGTGAGGAGGCACAAGCATCGTTGCAAGGTTGGGGGCCCTTTCGACACATATTGACGCACCCAAAAATGAACTGCAGGCACAAACTTTCGAAGACATGCATCAGAAATAGTCAGCGATATTTGTCTTGGCGTAGTGGATGCGAGCTGAGGCTGACAGCAGCTGCTGCGTGAGAGCGCTGGATGAAAAATGGTTGCCTTGACTCCGAACGTCGCTTTCCTGTGAAAAACACGTGTGTGCATTTTTGATTTTATTTTTATGACTGCATTTACGATGCACCAACACGCCATCAGATAAATGAAGAAAAATAAAACGTTGGAATTCGCAAATTTTGGGAGAAACACGCAAAGCTAACACTACAAAATAATTCATGCTCATTTTAGGATAAGAATAATCATCATCATCATCATAAATCAATCTTGCGTTGGAACATCTCTCTCTACAACTTCTATATTCAGCTGAAGCTCTCGAGTGGGCGCGGCAATCGATGTCTCCTGCACCCGCCCCCCTTTGTTTACAGTCCTAAACGGATTAGGGTCCAGGGGCAGCATCGCATTCACCTGCACATGTCTGTTCCCAACCTGCCTTGCAACTCTTATGATGAGAAAGCGGGCCTCTAACCAGCAGCCGCCTCAACGTGTCGCTAATCACGTTAGCATCGATCACCACCACTGTCCTGGCTTTGACCTTGCCGCACGGCATTTCGTTTTCGAGGTAGGCCACCTTTCTCTCAGCAGCCTGTTCAAGTCGATCGGTTCAAGCTCAGCCGACCGCCATTCACATTTGATCCCCACCGGCATATCATAAAGACACGGGAGGGGAAGCTTGTCATAGCCTAACTATGCATTATCGTCGAGCTGCCGCGTTTGCAAACGTCAGCATTACGCCGTCAAATTGAGCCACTCTGGAGAGAAAGAGTTGTCAGTATTATGAACATGTTTCTTTTCATCACATCAAGGACGGGGTCGCCCACTGAATGATTCCCCTCGACGTAAGCCCGGGAAATGAGCCTTGCACTTTTCAACAGGCATAATTAGTCCGCCTGACAGTCCATCTCCATTTGTGACACCCTTTTTTTTTTTTTTTTTTTGCTGCCAGTCTCCAGTTTGGAACTGTAATCCCCTTTGAGGATATGTGAGCATTAACTTTTTTTTTTTTTTGTTCTTGTAGAATATTCCCGCAATTAGATTTGACACAATAACAGCCATAAGCTTCTTGGAATTTTGCATTTAGATGCCCAACCCATCTCCATTTCTGTGTATTTTGTGTGTTTTTGGGTGACAAGTTACATTTCCGGTTAGTGAAAAACCCACTGGGTGCTTTGTTTGAAAAGAAAAAAAAAAGTGATGGTGCTGCTAAACCAGGATCAAGGTCGCCGCTTTCTGCTGTCACGTTGTCAGTATGCACGTCCCACCAATCCTTTCATATTTAGTGTCTCGATACCGTTCATTTTAAGCCTTGAAGAAAATATTTGGTCGTAAAAGTCTAAATATTTGTGGTCAAAATACAAATATGTGTTATGTGGTGGCCAGCATATTGGCAGACTGGCCCAGTGCCATCGGGCCAAAGCCCATGTTGGACCCTGACAAGTTAGGGACTTTAGTTTATGACATACTGTATTAATAGAAAAAAAAACAACAAGACAAATGAAAAGGAGCAGAGGAAAAATGTGTTTTGTGCCGTTTAACAGTGTGAAAAAAAATTTGCAATCAAAATTTTTTTTGTTATTACCTTTACCGCACATCACTGTGTTAAGTAACAATTTCATAATTATTTAATACCCTTGACTTAATAATCTTTTTAAGTATGTTCACTAAGCTTCTGACATTGAAGAATACACACACACATATATATATATATATATATATATATATATATATATATATATATATATATATATATATTTTTTTATTTTTATTTTTATTTATTTATTTTTTTCTCGAGAGATTTGAGTGTCATTCTGTTATTACCCAGACAAGTTAGCTTAGACGCACTTACCAAATCATTCATGGATAACATACCATAAACGGTTTGGGTCCAAGAATTGACCCTTGTGGTACTTCATAAGTGATGCCAGACATTTTTCTTTTTCCCTTTCCGTCCGTTTTTTGAATGCCGTTCTGCACCTTTTTAGAGAACAGCAAATGCTTGGTTGAGCAGAAGTTTCGAGGTCAAATGAAGTCCGAACGTAACGGTTGTGATGCTGATTCGGTTCATCTCAAGAGTTTTACCTGTGAGCTGAAAACTTTTTGTGAGCAGTGCATCATCCGCCAGTCAAAGTGAAGCGAGAGGAAAAACGAGCGACAGAGGGCAGATTTGGCTGAGTGCCTTTGAGGTGTTTATTTGTCTTTGCTGATGACAGCCCCACCTGCTCTCCTGATGCGTTTCGTAACCGAGACGCGTTGCGCATGAAAAAAGAACTCGACCTTATAGAGCGTATTGAGCTCTCAGACATTCAGGGCATCCTCATCCGCCAAATGGACATCTTTCGGGATGATTTGGCTTCCTCGGGTCCTCCCTGATTCAAGCGCTCAAGGTTTCAATGAGAAAGTTGTGCAGGCTTTGGCGGCAGACACTCGTTGGGAAAGGTCAGTGCTGTCGGTCGGCTTCATCGGAGCTCGTCTGAAGACTAATTTAAGGCCAACTTCAACTTTGAATCGCTGACCTGGACGGCGCACGGTGATTTCCCCCTGCACTCTGCAGCCGTCCTTTTGCATTAGTCGCTCTTGCTGCTTCATTCGGTCAGACGACTCCCAGGGCAGCCCGTTCAAAGACTTTAGCAGGCTAAATAGTGTGTGTAACATCCAAATATTTCGTAAATTGTGGCTGTGTATTTTGACAAACGATGGGATGTCTTAATTGCCTGTAAACAAATAGTTGGGTCTCCGGAGCAGTTTTCCTCAACTCAACCAAGGGGCTGTAAAACACCAATATGATTATTTTTCTTTTGTTATTTGTTTGTTTTGGGGGGGTTTTTCAATAGAGGATAAAGGATGTATGCCTGAGTATTTGCTGTGTACAGTTGTTGCCTCACAAAATGGTTATTAGCATTTGCTTCTTAAATGGCTGTAATCCAGCGACGATCAATGCTTACTATTAGCATGTGAGTGGCATTTTCCCTGTTATGCTAGCCATAAACTAGTGGAAGGAGGGGGGGGCGCTTAGGGTTAGTGGCAATGTGGCAAATGTCCCATTTGACTGATGTAATTTTTAAAACACAATGAAACAGAATGGCATTTTACGCACTTTTTGAAAATAAGAACATGTTTTTTTTCCCTTTCTTTATTTGCCTTTTATTTAACTTACAAATGTGTCAGATCATTTTACCTGACCCTGGATATATATCAACTTGTAAGTTAGATCACTTGTATGTCAAGGCATACAACGGTGTTAATATCTGGCTTCCAATACTATGAAATATATTCTTGGGAATAAAGCGTAGTTTTTTTTTGTCTCGATTAGGTGGTACCTGCAGAGCCAATTTTTTTTTGGAAGCAATACTTGACGTAAAAAGATCGACAGCCACTGCTTCAAAGGTTAAGGTGTATATTGTACAGCATGTACATTTTACAGTTGGATTCTCAGAAACTGACTTTTTGTTTTTGTCTGAAACCCAAGTGGACGGAGAAGTTGACTATGTTTTCAGGTAGACGCTATTATGCCAGAATGAAAGGGACACCTCTCCCATGTTTGAAGCTCATAGCAAGGTATGACGCTAATCGCTTCAGACTGGCGTGGCAGCACCGAGGGATGAGAAAGAGACGCGAGGGCGGCTGCGGCGTAATGGAAGGAAGCGAGTCGACGCGAGCGAGTCGTAAAACGGCCAGAGGGGATGCTGTTGGCAAAAGCGGGCCATTTGTTTGCGTGGCTTCGGTAAATATGTGTCAAGCCCTATCGTCTTTGCCGAGCTAATGAGCCGTTGCTTTCTCACTAGGTGAGGCCATGAGGGCGCACAGGTTAGGAACGCTGACAAACCCGCTTAGGCTACATTCCGAGATGCTCTTAATATCTCGACGGAAAATCAGAGCGCGACGGCGCCAAGTTTGATGGTTGCTACTTCGTTAAATGGGCCACCGTCACCCCCACAAATCAAGCCCGTTTAATCGGGATGCACCAGGGGCTGCTATCGGTGCTTCCAAGGTTGTTATCACCCATTTGGGGCTTCTGAAACATACCAGCAGATGACAGGAATAAAATGCTCGGGAAAACATTGAAGCGTTGATTTTTGTACATATGTCACCGTAATCCAAAATCATCAATAAATTGTGACAAAGTCTAGTACAGGAGGCTCTGTGGTTATGACGGACCCGACAAACGCGTTTGATTTACGAATCTTGTGCAGTCAACTAGCTTGCGCCGCAGTGTAGGTGTACATCACAATTACTGCCATAGTTCTGTTTTTTTGTTTAATCATCACAACAGTTCCAGCTGCACTAACTGTTTTGTTTTGTATTTATGGCCTAGAAACAAATTTAATACAAATATTTACTGCGACTAGGACTGGGCTAATGTGTTGGGGTGTTAGCATTAGACAGCAGTTGCTTTAAGAATATATTGTCACAGAGCAAGAGAAGGAACACTCAGTGACGACGGCACTTTGTGTTTTGTGTTATATGTATGTACTCCATGCTTATCTCATACAAATATTTACTGTAATCATGACTGGGCGAATCTGTTGGCATGAATTAGCGATAGCAGGTGGCATGAGACTACGTTGTCACGTGGCACGCAAGAGACACACTGAGTTACCACTGAACATATTTTGTTTTCTATTTATGTACCATTTTTTGGGGCCTTTCATGAAAAAATAAATACTGCATTTCCAATGTGTTAGCGTAAGTTAACGATAGCAGCCCGGTGCCAGAATACCTCAACTTGCGGCAAGCTCAGTTACCACGCACTTCCTGTTTTTCATCTGATTGGTTCAAATTTCCGGCAACATACAGTCAAACCTTGGTTTTCGACCAGAATCTGTTCCAGAAGGCTGTTTGAAAACCGATTTGTTCAAAAAACGAAACCACGCTCTAAAAAACTTGATTGAACACGTCTGCTCACGATGGAACGCGACACGAGGAAGCGTCACTTCCTCGTGTAAGGAAGGCGAGAGGAGTCAAGTGGCGCGTTCAAGTGTGCTCAGTTTGGTCGAGAACCGATTTTCGGTCGTAATCCGAGGCTTAAAAAACGTGACATTTTTGGTCGAAAACCGATTTGTTCGTGAACAGTTGACTGTATTTCTTTCTCATACAAAAAAAAAAGGAAGGCTCCACCTGTTTAAGCATAGACAACTCGAACTTGAGTACAGATTGGGTTTATGCTACCGTAAGAGCGGAACTGAGTCCGAAACCGAGAACCCCATCGGCATTGTGGGAAGATGATGCAATGGAAAACGTGGCACTCCCAGTTTGCACGGAGGACACTGCAAACGTCCTGCCCCACTTCTCGCAGCTCAAGTCTTGATGAGGAGAGTCATGATGTCCGTCCCTCCCTTTAAATAGACTCCCTCCCAGAGGGTTGGGGGTGGGGGGGAGCACGGCTGGACATATAAAGTCAACGGCGCTAACCCGCCCACGTTCACCTTGAGACACTGGATCGTCATTGAAGGCTTTCCAAAAACTGTCCCTTTTTTTCCTCTCTTTTCCACTCCCTCCACTGAATCGTTGAGCGTTTCCCAGCCTTTACCGACCCAAGGCACATATACGGCATGAGAAAAGGCACACGGCACATCTGCAAAGTAAAATGTCGCGCCAAGTATCAACACTAAAATTAGTCAATTTAAAAATAGTCAATTCGGCTTTCTGGTCGGAGCGGCATCTCATTTTCAGACAGCGGTTTGGGAGAGGATATGAATCTCATCTCGCCGCTACTTTAATTATTCCATCTTTGAGGTGTGTTCTTTTTTGGAGGGGAGGGGGAAAGGGGGGGGGTTATTAAAAAGAGTGACCATTTTAATCAAGGAGCGCTACGGCCACAAAATGAGTGAGTAATTAAAGTTGGATTCACGGAATAATATTGGGAGAACTGAAGAGGCAAATTCCAATTCATTTTATGGTCACAATCGCTTCTCCCTGACAGCCGCGAGTTCACGGGGGGACTGAGCGGATCGCCTGTGCTTGGAGACAAAACGGCAAAGTCACGACACACCTTCCACCGGCTACGACCGCATCCTCCATTTTTGCGGGACATTGTATGGAATGTGGTGTGACTTTCTCCGTCTCCCCGGCGAGACGCTGATCATTACCAGCTCAAGTGCAGAAGGCTGCAGTGCAGCGGCCGCATAGAGCACAAAGAGACATTTTATGGGATTAGAGCGGCCCTTTTATCGCACGCCCGTCGTGCGGAACAAGTGGGCGTTTATATTTGTTTCGTGAGCACAAAGAAAAAGTCTGTCTCAAGCGAGCGGACGTCTCGAGAGGTAGTGGCTAGGGCACGTTCTTCGGAAGTCTTTTTCATGGCCAGCAGAGGGCAGCCCACCTGTCTTGGTGCCCAAAAGGTCACATCCCGCAGTATCTTCCGGATACCTGGCTTCCCACCACTGCTCTCTCTTTCTCTCGCCACCGTTTCGAGGCAACCCCGCACCCCAACTCTCCCGAGTTCACCCGCTCGACGGGGAGAAAATAAGGACATGGCGACGAGAAGGGAGGCAAAGCAAAATGTCGAATTTGCAGCGTTGGGAGGAGAGCGGAAAAGAGAGTGGGGGGGAGGGGAGGATAGGGGAGGCGTGCGTGTGCACGCTACGCTAGAGGGATTGGGCTGCCGAGACAATGAGCTCATTAGTGCTTCGGCTACCAAATACGAACGCGCCTCATGAAGAGGATTGCGTAAGCACGACTGCTGAGTTGCTCTTTCATTTGCATATTCAAATTTCACGGCCACGTGCATATAAAGGTGATTATTGGCAGTGCAGTTCATGTCCCGTGTGCGCGCGCGCGCGTGTGTGTGTGTGTGTGTGTGTGTGTGTGTGCGTGCGTGCGTGCGTGCGTGTGTGTGTGTGTGTGTTTGCGTGGCACTACAACATGAGCCCAAACGCAGTATGAGTGTCGTTCGGCCCTTGCCCCGAGCTGCAAAAAGCAGGTCATGATTTGGGGGAGGAAAAGGCGACTTTGAGGAGAGCAACCCCCCCCCCCACCCTGCCCTCCTCCGAAAAAATAAAAGCGAGGTGTAGCCCCGACTTGATGCCGCGCATGCGAAATCAAAATGGCTGCCGTGGAAAAGGCATTTATCCTCGCTGAATGCGCCATTCGCTGAGTCACAGGCTTAGCTCTTTATCAACGCTTTATTACTCATTTCACACGTTTGAGTTTTCCATCCGTCGAAGGCGACAAAGAAAAGAATCTGGTCCTCGGGCTGGTGAGGGGGATTGATTGACGGGGGGGGCACCAGCAGTGAGCAATATTTGACTGAGCCGACATGGCGTTTTTTTTATTTTTTATTTTTCTCCTAACGATGCAACGGGCAAACGCAAACCTGCATCGATTCCAACTTGGAAGCTCGGCCGCTCACTTGTGTCCATGCGCTGGCATCATTAGCCGGCTTGGGTCCACTCCCCGAGTCAAGGGTCGCGGCGACAATTCGCCACTGCCGTGTTTCGGAAGATTACCGCCATCACTCACCGCGGTAATGAGGGCGCAGCAGATGGATGCCATTCGAGAAACCGCTTTTAATGACCAAACAGGGGAATGGGCTCCTGAACGGAGCCTGCCGACTCTCACTTCACTTGTAAAGGGCAACAGCCAGATAGCCAAAGTGAAGGCGTGGGGGCGTGGGGGGGCTCCTACGCCCATGGTTGCGAGAAGACTTCTCCGAGATTTATTTTCATCCCGAGCATTTCTGAGTCACGCCTCATTGTCTGGACTAAACATGGCCGCCATTGTTTTCTCTCATGCCAAGTATACGGTTTTGCTTCATGATACCAACCTCTGATTTCATCAAACAAGAACTAAAAACTCCAAACACACTTAACAGTCTAATTCGTCAGGATGAAGAAAATCACGTATGGTCCTGTCAGGCTTCCTCTCGTACAGACAGACTGGAAGGAAAGACTCCGCCTACCGTCTGTCCGAAATGCAGCTTTGCTTCAAGCGGCGTTTTTGTTGTGGTACGAAAGCGCTTCCAACAACCAGAGACAAATTGGGACTTGAAATTCATTGACCAACCATGATTCTTGTCCTTTGACCTCAAATCCCAGATTGCGCCGTTTCGTAACCCGATTTTGTGAGTGCCAATCAATACTGGCAGATTAGTAATGGGATTTCACAAGACAAAAGGTATAATCCCTTCCCTCCCTCACAGTGTTTGTCGAGAGACACCAAACACAGCGCATAAATAGCCCTTCTCAACAGAGAAGGGCTTAAGCGATCTTTTCGGTCCGCTTACGCTGACGCTTTGCAGAGCAAAATTCGGACATCATGACTCGCCGCTTGACGGTCGGGGGTGCGGCCAAGATGTTTTTCCATGACCCCTCTTGTCACCAGGAGAGGAACAGTCAGGATGCTTCGCCGTTGCCCCTTGAGGCACTTTTGGAGTCACCTCAATCCCCCTGCCTTTAATTAGCGATGCGTATTAGCAGTCCTGCGGCGAAGATGAGAGGCCGCGACATTCGGGGGGACCACCTGGGGATGGCAAACGACAGGATATCAGGGCCTCTTATCTGCGGTCCCGGAGGGCGAGCCAGAAAAACAGCTTAAGCAAACAGCCTCCCAGGTAGTCTCCTCATTAGCGCTATCCGAACTATTAGCAGCATTAGCGCCCGTGTTTTGATTGCCGTCATTAGCGTTAGCAGCTTAAGCAGCGCTGTTACCCATGAGCAAGAGGTCAAGTTGTGTGTCTGGTGGGTGTTTTAAAGAAATCAACAGTGTTTTTTTTCTTTTTGAGAGGCAGCGGGAGAGAGACACAGAGAAACAGAGAGCGAGAGAGAGCATCACACGTGTGCTTGTACACATAACCACTACTTTTGGGGATGCATGGAAAGTAAATGAAACCTGACCTGAATATCTTTGTAATAATACAAGTACCGCAGGTTCAGTGGCGATTGCTCTGGGACTGCAAAGGAAGCTCGGCTTCCCCTAAAATGTCAAAGAATAAGTGATCAAATATATGAATGTAAATTTAATTGTGTGTACATGTCATTGACTAAATATGCGCTACGTGCTCAACTTTTGTTCCGAATCAGCTTCTTCTTACTGGTTACGACGCGACTCCCTTCTCATTCATTCCCGCAGCTTTGCTGTGCTTTAAACGGTGGACGCTGAGCGTCTGCAGAGAGTCTATTGCCCGGACGCCGAGCGTCTCGAGAGTTCAGGATAGGTTGTCCCAATGCGTTGAACGGAGAGAGTCATTGGATACAAGCTGGTTTTTGTCCCGCCCACGGACGCTCTGCGTCTCTGGGAGTCTATGGACAGTGGGCGTGTATCGGCCCGCCCAGACGCTGGGCTTTTCTGCATGATGATTGGATGATCTGTCTCAGGCGGAATCTTGTTATGATTGACAGCAAAATGAGCCAATCACCGATCTTTTGGTGTGGGCATCCGTGGGAGCATTTTTCAATTCTCATTCTGTTCTGAGTTGAACTGGAGACTTCTGATGATCTCGAATGGCAACACTCTCTTTGTTGAAAACGACTAGCGACAGATTAATCTTTTATTTCTGGTGTGTTTTATTGTAGTTGCTTGTGTTCGCAGACTGACTTATATCACTACAGTTAAGAACCTGGAAAAGACATCTTGTTGGTATGCCAGGGTCACAGATAATTTTCTTGAAAAGGAACGGAGAGTAGAATTCACGTAGAAATAGACAGACACCTTTTATGATGTAGCCCGAAATGGAGCTTCCCCTTCTTGACAGATCAGCATACCGCCAAAAGGGGGCGGTAGAGGAGGTAAGTAAAAGAGCAAGTGCTAAGTCTCGGGACTTGAGTTTCAAGCAAGTTACTCTGGAAAAGTATCAGGTCGGGTCTCGCCAGTCGTCAGTCAAGTCATAAAATCTTAATCAGCAAATATCACTATCAAGCATGCAAGCACACGACCGTTGCACAAATTAGCCAAAACCACTCCGCGCGTTGTCTCGTTCTGTAGTGCCTTCTCACTTCAACGCATCAACGACATCAAACATACCGTATTTTCACGACCATAAGGCGCCATTAAAAGTCTTAAATTTTCTCCAAAATGGACAGGACGCCTTATAATACGGAGCGTCTAGTGTATGAGCCGAGTTCCAAAGCCTGACTGAGCGCGCTTCTGGCCGACACGCTGTTTATATAGAGAAAAGGCGGGCGTGAGTGACGACAGGCATGCGGAAGTCCGCCAATAAGTGAAGGGTGGGCGTGTAAGAGGACACTAAAGGCACGCCCTTGCAGGTACCAGTCGCCAATGAGTGAAGGGTGGGCGTATAAGAGAACGCTAAAGGCACGCCCCTTGCAGGTACCAGTTGCCAATGAGTGAAGGGTGGGCGTGTAAGAGGACGCTAAATGCACGTCCCTAGCTTGTACCAGTCGGCGAGCGTGTAAGAGGTGAAGAGAAAAACGTGAGTACATTGTAAAATGGCTAAATAAAGTACAACCGAACTCAGTTTTGCTTCCGTTGCCATTTTAAAAACGTGTTTTTAGCGTGCGTGCATGCATGCCGTATGTTTATGTAGGCGTATGTTTTACCATGCCTGTCTGCGCCCAATAATACAGTGCGTTTTGTGTATGTGTCAAACACAGAAATAGCACCCGTTACTGAGACTGCGCCCAACAATACAGTGCGCCGAATGGTCGTGAAAATACGGTAGTTCCTGTTTGTCGAGCAATTGTTGAGCGAAGCTGCGACGTTATTGTAGCTCAGCTGTCTTTGTGGGATTTTGAATGATGGATGAAGTCTGACGTGGTCCTTGTTTTGGTTCTGACTCATTTGCAAACTGGTCACAATTTTCTTGTCCCCTTTTTAATGGAAGGCGAAATCATGGAATCAAATTTGACCCATCTTTGGCTCTTCCTAATACGTTTTTTTCATGATGGGACCGCAGCGCCGTATGCTCGTGCGTTGGCGGGTTTGTGTACACGACACAAACAAATCTTCTGCAAACAGGCAAGACTCATCGGGTTGACCCTTTTGGATGTTTTTGCTAAGCCAGTTCCTCGTCCTAAAATCGACGTCTTCAGTCTGACTTGAGTCCTCTCCCTCTGGGGACGAACGGACGGAGGCCAAAAGAGGACAAATAAAGGGAGCGTAGTGTACCGAGTGGTGCGATCGCCTTGAAATCCGTTGCCTTTGCGCTTTAAGAACGGCGGGGGGCTTTGGATACCGGCGTCCACCGTGATGCGCTGCATTCAAATGCATGAGCGAAAAGCGAGCGAGGAAGAGAGATTACGGTGGAGACAAAGTCAACAGAAAATAAAGAAATAAATCGCCGCTAACTCAGTGCGCCGATTTGCTCCTCGCGCCATCTGATAGCAACGGAGCAACGCCGACACCGAAGCAGAATGAGAGATTTGACATCAGCGCATTCTGAATAATCTTTTTTTTGGGGGGGGGGTGGAAAAATGCAAAAATGCAGGCAGCAAGCGAGATAACAGAAGTCGGCAAAGATAGGCGCTTCTCTTCTGCTCGTCGCCGTCTTCATTTCAAATGGTCCTTTTGTGCACGAGGTGGCATCTCCCACTCTCCGGGCCTGTGATCAGCCAGGCGGCAACGACAAGGCGACTGTCAGACGCCGCACGCGGTGCATTCAATTACAGCTGTTTTGATGTGACACAAAAGCAACCTGTCGGTTTGGGACAGGAAAGCAGCAGAGAAAGGGAGGGAGCGAGCGCGAGCAATTGCGGTTATTGTCCTCGACCGACGCTGACAACATCGGCAAAGCCACGAGGCGCCGATATTGATCGCGATCGCAAAAAAAAAAAAAAAAGGAGGTGGGTGAATAAGAAATCTCTTGTTTCCCCAAAAGCCAGCGCTTCCCGGATGAAAGCCCCACCCCAACCCACCCCCACCCCCCTTAAGGTCCATTAATCAGACATTATTGGCAAGCGCTCGCGTTTACTTAATTGGACGACTTGTGCGAAACTGCCAACCCCCTGGGCTGGCCAACACCAAGCCTAAGCCAATCCACATAATCAATCCGAGCGAACGGTATTAGTCACTGCTCGGGACTGGTGACGAAACTGCTCAAAGTGTATTCAGCCGGGGGTACACAAACACCGATCCCACCGCACCCATCGGGGCTCGATTGACAGGTGTCTCTAAACGACGCTCCCGGTATGTTGTCTGTCAGTGCGCAAGTCAGCAATCAGGAACGTGAAGCTGAGTTCACGTTGAGGGCTTTCCTGCAGAAATTGAGCATTGGACCCCAAATTGAGGTCAACGTCAGCCAACGCCCAATTCTCAGATGACTTTGGAAGGTTATCGGAAACGAGTCACCGGACATTGTGAAATACCGATGTGGAGACATAAAAAAAAAAGCAGCGATGTTCATTTCTGTTTGATTGATGGTCAGTCTGATCTGCAGCAAGCAGCCCATCACGGTGTGACTGACAATCAGGCTCGGCAGGCAGGCGTATATGCGATGAATACATCCATGCTCAAATGCGAGAGTCCTGCGCATTTTTTTTTCAAGTTTGCCAGAGAGGTCGTGTGTTTTATGGACGACGCGTTTCTCCTGTGAAGTGACGCAAGCTTGGTCGCGAGCGCCACGATGAAGAGGAAAAGAGCCTCAAATCGCCAATACTTGGGCGATCGTTCTCATCGTTTCAGAGGTTGATTTGAGTGTGGAGTAAAGACGTCCACATGAACTGCGGCGACCGTCAACCGCAGTTTTGGCACACCAGGCGACGTTTGGATTCCTCCATTACGGGTTTGGACGCTGAGGAGGCTGATAAACACAAATGACTCTTTGTCTCGTCCATCTCTGGAATGAATGGATAAGAACAGATGGGCAAGATAGTGAGGGGGTGCGCGAGTACATTTTCATCTGAAAAGGCAACACAGGGCCACCCAAAAAGAGCCGAAAGAGTGAAAGCAAAAGAAAAACTTCTCCGTGGGAGACTCGGTGGGATTGATCGTCTTTCCGCATCAGTAGCGTCCAAAGCTAACATGCCTCAGTTGTTTGGAGATTCACATCGCTCCATTCCTGCCAGAGAGCGTGCTGTTATTTCCAACTTGTTTAAAGATGAGTTTGGGTTCACTTTGGAGAAGGTCGGACCAAGTAAGGAGAAAATGCTCTCAAACTTTTCTTTTTTTTTTTTTTTTTCTTTTCTCCTCCTTGTTAAAATGTGCGCAGAGAATGATGTAGTACGCAAGGGTCCCCAGGGCCAGGAGAGACTTCTTCCCAAATAAGGACAAATCCAAGTACAGGAGGAGCAGAGCGTGATGGATAAAAAAAAAAAAAAAGTCAGACCACAGTGCTAATATGTCAAAAGATGAACAGGGGTTCTGCACTGATTCCCGTCACAGCGTTCCAACTCCGGTGCAGCGTTCTAGTCTCTCTTTCCAGCTCGCCACACCGCTCTCAATTTGCGACACACTCGAATTTGCTCCCGTCTTGGGGATGTACGAGTGCAGAGGAAAGAGAGCGAGATATTAATAAATAAAAACGGGAACGAGGAAGCCGAGCTCGTGTGTGAATGCCTGCTGTCAGGTCCTTCTGTCACTGTGAAATATTGCTGATCCGGCCACACTTGTTAATGATTCAGTCCTTGCGGGCGGTGGGGGGGGGCTTCAAAATGACATCCGTGTCACCAGCCTCCAGTGTCCTCCAGGAAGACGCCGACCGCATCAGGAGATCATATTTGGAGGGTGAAAGCAAGCTGTCGGCAAAGGTTAGCCCCTAAACGTTGGCCACTTCAAGTCAACTTGTGTCCGATTCCGTCAAGTGGCAGCAGCTGTGTCAGGTGCAGCTGATTGACGATGTCATGAAAATGGAGGCATCAAACCAAGCCCAACTGAAGCTGAGCTCCGGCAGTTCCAATTGTTTGCACAGTGCAGAGAGACGAGACGAGGCAACGCCACCCTGCGCGCAATTGACAAGTTCTTCAAGTGACAAGCCGTCAATTTTATGGCCTGCTGTTGCTCACAGCTAAATGCTAAATGCTAACAAATAACGTGAAGCTAACGGAACTAGCAGGGATAGTGTGCTTGTTTCAAACGAAGCCAATGATTTCATTCCAGGTCACCAAAGGAATCAAATTCACAAGTCAATGTTCCACCGTATCACAGAGAGTCGTGTTGCATGTTCGACTTGCTCGTTTTACTGCCGTGTTGGCACCGAAGTACCAGCTGCGGAAAAAAGTTGCGGCCTACACTTCCAACTTCCAAGTGATTTTACACCATTGGGACAAAGTGTTCATTACGCAAGCGCCTTGTTACCTTTAAGGAGAAAGGGGCCGCATCGCTGACATTAACGAGAGGTGTCAGAAATCAGGGCTCATGGGCCCCATTCCAACTCTTTTCACCGACATGCTCGACCCTCTTATGCACCCACGCTACTCCCACACTAGACAAATCAATAACCCGGTTGCATGAGGGGAGAGTCGCTGTCACAAGCTCCTCAGCTAGTGAGAAAATCATTGGGAGGGGTGGGGGGGGGGGGGACAAACAGCCGGATGCGTCCAGGAACTTCTGTTTACCAGCCGAGCGCCATATTCAAAGAACGAGAGAAACTGTGAGTAGGAAAAATGCAAACGCATGTCTGCCTCAAACAAAATGGCAGTCCGTCACAGATAAGAAAAACATACATTTGAAGTCTTTCAAGTCACCTATTCATTATCCTCTGCAAAGAATGGCTGCTAATAGTGCCGTACTGATGAGCTGAGAGGAACAAACTAAACTTGTAAGTTGTCAATGGGATATCGACTCCGATCTTTCAGCCAATTTGCGGCCTAACGCAGATCTTCTATTGTATGTAAACAGTGTGGATAGTAACTGTGTACTATTGCAATGCGTCATTCCTTTCATTGTTTCTCTATGTTTTCAAAACAACCCCCCCCCCCGCCACTCCCACACCCTCAAGTATACCAGGCCATTTGTATTCATGCAAGGCGGCGCTCTCAAAATATAGGACAAACACGCTCCAAGAATAGATGCTTCCGATCCAAAGCTTATCCCTCTCATTCTGCACACAACTTGAAACCCAATGAGTGATTTTTTTTGGTTGCAATGTGTTACACCAACCAGCAGAATTTGGACTTGGCAAATGACAACACTTTCTGGGACCAATTCAGTCGAGTTTTCCCTTTGTCCAGCCACGCCGGGTTTTACGTCATGTCGCCGCCTGAACCAGGGGCTCATCTCAAAGTCGGGGCAGAGCAACAATAAAATGGTGTTGAAAAAAACAAAACCAAACAAAAAAAAAAACATGTTTTCCAATGTCTCATCATGAAGCTAAACAACAAATTCAAATGCAGCTGACTGTATACGGTTAGCTTAACGGATCACAATATTGCTACAGATCTCGTCTAGACCTCAAAAGGTATTCAAGATTGAGCCGGGATATACGTGGTAGCTTCCATCATTCAAATATAGCTTTCAATGTTTGCCCCAAGGCCCAACTGAAGAGAACTCCTCCACCCCCATCACGTTTTGCCTGCTGTCTATGAGAAGCGACACACTGCCACAGCAAGACAAATTAAAAGCTTCAAAGCAGTCTTGACACATTACGCGACGGTTGCGCTTTTCGCCACTCAAGCGCATCCCGGGAGGCGAGCGCTTTGTCCGATCTCGAGCACCTGCCACACACAAGCGGGGCAAAAGATGTCAAAAATATGTCTGCTAAAGTACAGCGCAATCATTTTTTCCCCCCGCCTCCAATATTAATGAACGCTAGCAAAAATAGAAGCGCCTTCTTTCTGCGATGTAACATCCCAAAAAGGCAGACTTTTTCTTTTTTTTTCCTGTTCCTCTTATACTCACATCAGGTGCAAAAATGGACCATTACTGATCCACTGGTGACAGAAACCCAAAAATGCCTGATAGGGAAAGGTTGCAGTTGTCAGACTGTTGGCTATTCTGCAGCCAAGCCCCCGCCCCACCCTAAACCATTGTGGGGCTTGTTCATTTTTAATGGCTACTAGTCAGGAGAAAAAACACAACAAGCAAAAGAGAAAATCATCCGTCGAGAGAGCGATTTGCCTCTCAGAGGTAAATTGTCGACGAGCAATCATCTTGATACGCATGGCCTATATAATGTTGGGAACAACATTGCAATCATCCTTACAATCACGCAGGCCCTTTTTCCTCCTGCCGGCACAAGCGCAACAAACCAAAGCACTGAACGCTTCCAAAGGAACGTGAACATGACAAGTGGATTCATTCACATGTTCCAATTATAATTTTAATCTGAAATCCCAAATGTCTTCAGGAAATAGAAGAAATATGAAGAAAAAAAAGAGATTGTGCCGTTTCAATACTTTTGGAGGGGACTGGAACTGGAACCCGTCACACCACTGAAAGGCTCTCGACTGGAATATTGTCATGCATAGCAGTCAAAAGCCACCACTGCCGTTATTTTGAAACTCTCTCATGCCAACGACTGACAAGCACTTGCACACGACTGACTTTTTGGATCATAGTCACCGATGAAATGCTCTGGTCTCACTAACGCGATCACATTTTACCCAGAGAATATGCAATTGAGTAGAGTGAGAGCATTTGACTTGATACTACATGGACCCTCCCCCCAACCCCCACCCCCGCACACACACACTGCTGCAGCCATATCAGCATGGAATGGCGTGCAGTACAAACATAAAAGGAAGCCGAGATGCTCGAGTAGTGAGCTGAATTAAGATGTAATTCTCAAGATGTTTTTTTTTCCTCGAGTGCCACCCTTGATCAGTGTGCTGCCTCCGATTCCGCTTTCGTTTCCTTTCACCCAAAGTCCTTGGGGGGGAGTGGGAGGGGGTGGTTAACCCGGCGCATGTTAAGCCGCGGCCTGTCAGGAGTCTCGCCGCCTGGGGGGTGGAGGGGGGGGGGTTCCGCAGCCGAAGAAGCGCGCCGGTAGCTGGGATGTTAGGATACCCGCCGACCCGTGAAAAAAAAAAAAGTATATACTGTATATATATATATATATATATATATATAGACAGAGAGAGAGAGAGAGAGAGAGAGAGAGAGAGAGAGATAAATATATATATATATAAAGATATATAGATATATATGTATATAGATAGATAGATTGATGATCAATCTCACAAATGTGCCAAAAGGGAGTTGTTGGCCGATGAGCGGCGACACGAGCAGATAATGAGAGAAACGGGGGAGGGAGGACGGCGGAGTGAGGAGTGCGTTTTCAAAAGGGATTGAAGAGAGATTGAGCGAGCATGAGAGAACGGATTAGGGAAGACAAAAGAGCAGGTGAGCTTTGATAGATAGAACGAGGGAACACAACCATCAATGTCACTTTAGATAAGAAATAGCTGAGCGCACGAGTGGAGAGAAGAGAAATGGACAATGTTTTTCTCCTTTTTACCTTTCATGCTGCGCATCCCGCATCAGAAAGCCGACGGCGCATTCTGGCTGCAGTGGAGCCAGGTACATATTTGGGTTTTTTTTGTTTTGTTTTTTTCCTCCCGTCAAGGGTTAGCGAGTCTTGGTAAGATAGCGACGAGGGAGATTGATTTGGGAGTCTGTCCTAAATTTGAGGTCTGGTACAGCCCGAGGGTGATTTCTACACTAGCAGGCAGTGTGGTATGTAAATGTCATAGAAGTCAACGGAGCGAGAGACTGTCTGTCTCTGGTGGTTTGACAGAGCATTGCGGGTCAGGTGCATTTTCTCAGCTGTGTCGCTGTCACTGTGAACACACGTCCTTAAGATGGATGTCGGTAGAAGGAGACTCGGCTGCACCACAGCCAAACTCACTCAGGTTAAGGCTTTATCTTAAAAAAAAGAAAAACAAGCCGCAGTACTGCGTCGGAACAAAGTGAGTTCGAGGATATCGCTCCATCCATTTTGGACGGTCATTATCCTGCCTCAGCCCTTTTCCACCAAAAACAATCTTGGTGCTGGTTGGGTGCCAGGGCCAGTGCTGTGCTGTGCTGTGCTTCGTTCGTCTTAGGAAGAACGTGTTTGGCTTTGGACCCAAGAGCGACGTCATGATGTCATCATAAAGCGTCCAAACTTTAGCACCATATCTCGAGACGCTTTCAGTGGTGGGAAAAGAAAGAACCGCTGCTAACTTGGGCACTGGCCCGCAACTAGCACAAGGGCGGTGGAAAAAGTGCCATGGGTAAACTGAATCTGAGCCTTGCTGACTTTGGGCAAAATAATTTGGAGGGGTCACAACGGACAATTTAGAGAGCTCAATGAACCGAACATGCTTGGGCGGAAACACGGTACCAGAAGAACAAAATGAATCCAAGCAGAAGAACATGCAAACTGCACCAGATCACAACCCTGAACCTCAGAGATGTGAAGCTAACTGGGGCCCACCACCCAAAAAGAAATAGCAGGTTGTTCTTGACACATTTACTATTTAGTCAAGTTAATCGTAAGGAGAACAAGGTCATCACATAGACAGCACAAGACTCGAGTGCGACGAATATGAACCCAAAAAGCTTTGTCGATGTTTCGATGAACTTCAACGGCAACGTCTTTGCCACCACGCGTAGGTTCTTGAGACGCTCCATCGACGTCGCTCGCCGTTTCATCTGGCGAGCACGTCATCTTGCACGGAGCGTCTGAATAAGTTTTGGCCTGAAAGTAGTGAAGAATGTGTGGCGCATGAGCGTCACCGCTTGCTATGGCAAAAGTGCTTTCAGCAAAGCCAGTTAGTCAGAGGACAGCCTCGTTCCTTATCGGCACATTTCATGTTCCCCAAAGGACTCTGTGAAGCCGCCGATATTATTGAGGAGCGCCGAGCCTTATTAAATTCCCAAGCATATTACCAACTCAGTTGCGTCGTTCAAACGCTTACTGATTGTGTTTCTCCCTCTCTTAATTTGGTTGCACGTTCGACTGGAGCTCAACGCGCCTTTCTCATATCCCGCTTTTTTGGAGAAGTCAAAAGATTTCTCCGATGTTGCTCCCCAATCTTATATGCCACATGCGCTCGTCATTTCCAACTCGCATTACTTTGGTTTCATTTTGAAAATGGGGATGATGTTTTCGCAACTCAACCCAACTGGATTTATAGGGCACCTGAAAACAACCGCCGCTGCTTACAAAGTGCTGCACACTGAACAAAAATCTTTCCTCCAACAACAAACAATAAAGCACTAAATTTGTGTCGAAGACAGCAGAAAGCACAAAAACAGTCAAACTAAAAATCGAATCTCATGTTGAGGCAAAAGCCAAAGAGTCTAATAGTGTCTGGTCCACAGAAATGAGACATCGGCCAGGTGGTGGAGCTCAGAGAAGTCAGGTGGGGCCAGGCCATTTCAAGGTTTGAAAACAAATCACAGCAGCAAAAGAAATATAAAATGAGCCGGTGAAGGGATGCCAGAGTCGGAGCTCTCTGCTCCCTCTTTATACCATTTCCAGTCAAGAGGCGAGCAGCAGCATTCTGGAACAACTGGAGTCGCTTCATGGAGGATTGGCTCACTCAAAAGTCAAGTGCATTACAGTAATCCAACCGGGAATTGACAAGGGCATGAAGGACTGTATCTCAAGGTGCTCTTAAAAATAGGAGATGCTTTCCTTTTGCCAGCTGCCTCAGATGAAAGAAGCTGGATATGACAACAGCACCTATTTGCTGGTCCAATTTCAAATCACTGCCCAGTTTCAGACCCAAGTTGGAGACTTTTGTCTTAAGAATCAGGAGCCAGGGGCCCCCCAAGTCCACCAGGTGGGACCAAACACCATCACTTCAGTCTTCTTTTCAATGAAATTCAAGGATTTCAGTTCCATCCAGGTCATGATTTCCTCACGGCAGGATAAAAGCGGGACATCGATCTGACAGTCATCCACATGGCGGTGGAAGCGAAAACCGCGTTTCCTTAAAATGGAACCCAAAGGGAACAGATACAGTGAGAACAAGTGGGAAAATGCAGAAGGAATAGTTTAGTCAGTGATCTTCATGAGCATTCGCCCTTTCCTAGTTTGGGGCGCAGACACTTGGTCAACTTGTGTCTGCCTTTTGAACGTACGTTTGTGTCTCGAAAGAGGTGTTTGGACATCTTCATCCAGTTTTTGAATATGACAAATATCGGCATGCGTGCTTACTGTTCTTATCTGGCTGCCAAAAAAAATCATGACACTTAACACACTCCAAAGTACAGGAAAAGAGTTCACGGCAAGACACCTGGCAACCGTGACACGATGACTAACCCGGACTTACCTGCCAGGCAGCACTGCGCCACAGGACATCCGCACTGATGGAAAATTCAAAGAAGACCAAGTGGCAGTCGACAAAAGAAATCAAGAAACACACTTGCGATACGTTAAAGAGAACCAAGAGAGGAAAACAAGAGTTCCAAAGAGTGCCGAGCCATTGGGCCCAAGATAGAGCGGAAGGACAGGAGGGAGGGCCGAGAGAACAATGGGCAAAACAACAGCCCTAACTGCGCTAACTACATGGCAATTGCAAACTCTTGTCCTTATGCTTCTGAGTGTGACTGAAGGACACTCTCGACACAAGCAGCTGTACCCACCAAGCGCGCAAGCTTCCTGATTTGCTATTGTTACGCTTAGTGGCATAATGATGGAGTCCCTGGCCCAGCGCACATCAAGACAGGTTTGCGGATCGTTTGATCAACATACCCCTCACCGGGGGCATTTCACTGTGGGTAATCTTTTCGAGACATCCAACAGTCTTGAAGGAAAAATTCTCACATTTGGCCCGGTGGGGCACTACGTTGAGGAGTTAGCGCCATGGAGGAGCCGTGACACCGGCACTCTGCGTGCTAAGGCAGCTTGATGAAAATTTGATGCTCCCCGTTTTAAACGCGCAGTGCCACGCAATCTCTTGAGGATTGCAAAGAACTAGCCCAGGTGACAAGCACAATTTCCACCCAAGCTCTAAAACGCGGGGGGCTTTACCAGGTTCATCTGCAGTCCGGGACGGAACTCTGGAAGCCAGTTAGACTCCTCGCGCTCATCAAAGACCCGCCGGCTCGGCCGTCGGATTATTGGGAATAGCCATTTCCCACAACCCAGAAGCATTTGATTCAAGAACGGGGTGGGGGCTGAGGTAGAGTTGGGAAAAGGGGAAGAAAATCCATTGGTCGAGAGCTTGGCTAAAAAAGGACGATGGTGGGCTGCGGCGAATAAAATAACGGAGCAGGCTTTCCGTGCTTACTCGGAAGAAGAGAAAAGACGGAGGAGCTACGTGACATGATTCGCGTCCTGTCATTTCACATTAAAATAAGGCGTGAAAGGGAGCGTCCCCTTGGACGCTTTTGGACAGTCACGCTCTCAACAATGCCACTTTCAAGAATATTCTTGAGGTACGACGCATCCACCTGTGCGGAGCTTATCCACCCATGTCTTTGAATCTCTTTCTTACAATCTATTTCCAAAGCTTCTCATTTTGTTGTTGTTGTTGTTTGCAAAAAGGATCCACTGATATGAATTGACTGGCTTTGTCAGTGGGAATCAGCTCGGGGGAAAGAGACGAAGGGGGGCTGGTGTGGGGGGGGCGGAATTGCCAGGCGGCTGCCGCTTTGATCTCACCGACAGACGGTGTGAAAAATACATTTCAGAAAGGATATTCGCCCGCGATGGGCCCACCAGAGTGACAAATTGGGCCTCCAGTGCTTGAAATAATACACTGTGAATGGCTCTGGCGTCAGTTTGCTATCGCCTGGATAACCCACCCGGTGAGCCGGGCTCTGCGGATTGAATCAAGCGTCGATTTGGAAGAATAGGCCAAAGTATGCACGTGCTGCACTCCAGCACAAGTTCGATGGACTGTAAAGTGCATTGTTACAGCTGCGGCTCTTGTGAAAGCGCAAAATAAACATGTGGTCTATTGTATGGTAAATAAAAGATAAGCACGCGGGAAAAGTAAAGGTACTGATCAATTCCATCCATCCATCTTCTAATCCGCTTATCCATACGACGGCCGTGGGTGTGCCGGGGCCCATCCCGGCCATCTTCGGGCAGTAGGCGGGGAACACCCTGAACCGGTTGCCGGCCGATCACAGGGCACAAGTCGACAACCAACCAATCCGAGCTCACAATCACACCTCGGGACAATCTTATCGATTGTTCCATTAGCTTGCCATGCATGTTTTTTTTTAATGTGGGAGGAAACCGGAGTACCCGGAGAAAACCCACACAGGCGCGGGGAGAACATGCAAACTCCACAAAGGGAAAAAAAGGCCGGAGCTGGAATCGAACCTTGCGCCTCTGCACTGTGAGGCCGACGTGCTAACCAGTCGAGCACCAGGCCGCCCCTCGTCAACGACTTCAAGTTAAAAACTGATATTTACTTGTCATCAAGTTAGCATTGGCTCAGGATTCCTTTTCCCCTCAAGGGGGTCTTATTCAATGAAGATCCCTCCCACCGTCGACGTTCTCTCTTGATTCATGTCATCATCATAATAAGCAGATTGCTGGAAAACTAGTCATCAATTTGACAAAGTAAAGGCGCGTTCCCACGTTGCAATTTGTCTTATACAACGTGTTGCATAAGACAAATTGCAAATATGATGTTGCAAACCGAATGTGTTCCCACGTTGCAATGTGTTGCAAACAATTTCAAATCTCGCGGGAATAGTTTTCCGAATGCGCGTTTAACGTTATTTCGTTCTGCGACTATGGCGGCTAATTGTCAATACGACAGCGACGATGATCTCCTCGAACTGGCAGCTATCGGTCTACTAGCCGAGCTAGAGGAGCCAAAACCCAAACGGTCGTTTTGGGTACGACCGTGGATCGAGACGGAAAGAACTCGGCGCCATAACGCTCTAATGCAGGAGTTGGCGGCCGAGGACCCCGATAATTTCAGAAATTTCCTTCGAATGGATCGCACTAATTTTGAACTTTTGTTGTGCTCATTATTTTGGCAAAATAGTCGCCGAATAAATTAAATTCGGTAATCTTTCTCACTCCAACCACCATACAATATTCGACAATAAGTAATCATGATATTATTGTCGACATAATAATCGAAGACGCTGCCTCGATCGCCATCCATACCTGTCATGCAGTCGCCCATCAACTCCGATATGCTCGTGTAGGCAGCTTGTCGGTGTTCCCTCCTTGAGTAGAACTGGCTCTCGACGTTCCACAAGCAATCATGCGAATGGTAATAATTAATAAACCTTTCGTGTCGCCCGGAGAGCTCGATTTTTTTATTTCTGTTTCGACACCATTATACTTCCCGCGTTCCGTGTTACGACGCAATGTTTTTGTCACGTGATAGCCCAACGCGTTCTGATTGGTCGGGTTCATGCCACACGTTGCAAGAAAATAGAGCAAGTCCTATTTCTTGCAACACGCATACAACACGTATGCCACAAAAGTCTGTCCAACTTTGGGGTTCACACGTTGCAATGTGTTGCATGCCACAAAACTTATGCCACATATTGCAACGTGGGAACGCGCCTTAAGGTGCGGAAAGTATCGAGAACCAAATGTCCGCAGTCACGCTAAGCTAGTCACGGCACCGCATGAAAAGAACTGAAAAATAAACTTTCCAGTCCAGACAAAAGGCAGAATCGAGTCGAGGACCCTCTCCCCCTCTTTCGTCTCCAGTGGATTGAAAAAAAATGGAGTTGATTCCAAGTTACACAGCGAGCGTCAAAGACGGCGAGCGAGCAGGGAAGGTGACAGCTCCGCAGGAAATGGAATGCAGCATTCCTGGAGGGGACAGAGTGTGGCCTATCTGGCCGTAATCCGGGACACCTTGGCGCTATCAGGCTGCATCGCTCCGTCGGCTACAAAGCCCGGATCGTGTTTTCAGGCTCTTGAGAAATCAAAGATCCCCATTTCCACTGAGTGCAATTTTTAGAATCGGCCCGCTGCACGCCGATATTTGACATGTTTTCAAATGAAACTGATGACCAGATGACTTTGGAACGTGCCACAGGAAGCTTTCACGCGCTTTCCCGGAAGCCGTCGTTGGGCGGACGGAGGGATGGAAACAACAAGCGCGCGCGACCCGGTCCGACTCAGGGAGACATGAAAGATTTGCTCTTTACTTGACTGACACATCCTTTGAGCACTTTTCATCAGCGCAGAGTCGACTGATGCAGTTTATTTTCAACTTCCTCCGTTTAGCGTCATTCCTTGAGGGAGCCCGTGTGATCACTTTTTAGGTTACCCGGGGGCAAGTGTCATCTCATGACAAGATCTGATCAGGCCAGCATTCCAAGCTCGCGGAAAACAGAAAAGAACTGAGCAAAGACACATTTCCCAGCTCGTCGTTAACCTCAAAAACAATGTTGCAGGTGGGGGGCCCGGAGGGGGTTGGGGGGGTGGGGGGATGCGGCATTGACCGGGCCCGCGGTTTACGGCCTCCTCGTAAAGAATGAACGCCTTTATGAACGGAACTCAGCACGCAGCACTCACCGTGGCTCCTTCGGTCTCGCCGCATATTTCAGACATGGGCGGGATCAGTCAATGTCAAGATGTCACACATGGCGGATCACATTTTTTGACTCATCATCGACTTAGATGACTTCTACGGCAAGACTTGCTAAAAAAAGGACAATCGTTTTTTTTTTGTTTTTTTTTTTCATTTTCAAAGGAGCGCTTTAATAGAAATGATCGTTTTGACAAATCACCATTTGGCACCACCAAAGTGACTATTGTGCAAGAGAGAACCTGGGCAAGGGTGATAAGCCCAATGGGGGAAGAGGCGCGGCGACATTGTCTTTTCTGAAGAGAGCACCTTTGGAGGAGAGTCATTTGCACAAACGCGCACACGCAAGCTGAAGAGTAGCGCAGGAAAAAAAAAAGCCCTACCATTTTCTCAACACCCACTGCCCTTTCACGCATGTTGTGTTTGTCTTCGCAAATGAAAGTGCGTCTTATTGTCGGTGGCTGGCGGCAACAAGATGCTCTCGTATTGCAAAGTTCAAGGATGTCGGTTAACCAATGCGACTCTCAGATGAGCAATGAAAACGTCTCAGGATAAACACGAGTGGTGTTCTAGGAGGCGTCTCACCTTCTCGTTTTCATTTTTCTTTGGCCCCGTGCGGCGCATTTTGCGGTCGGACTTGAGATCCAAGTGATTCTTCCAACGCCGTAGAAGCTACGCTTCCCCACAAATTTTCCATCTAGTGGGATCAAAGTCCCGACGCTCTCTGAAACGCTCGCTGAACTGCTCAGGATGCGAGTTTGCCATTTCCTTCCACTTCCTCTTTGCCTTTTGCTCTTCTTCAGTGCGAGCGTCTGGGGGCCGCGTAGCAACGTGCTGCCCCACGCGGGTCAATCTTGGTACTACGCCAGCCAGCGTGCCACACGGGCAAGTTTGAAAGTCACGACAATTGGCAATTTATTCCGCAATTCCGCACCTCAGTTCAGATGTTCATTTGACATGCGCGTAGCCGGCTCCCGCCGGGGAGGAGGGCGCCATTCCGGCAGCAATTGGGGCAATGGACAATAGACCACAACAGACGCAGAAAGACACGAAATTCCGACACCGGCGTGAGCGTTGTCAATTAACTCGGTTGCTCGGGGTGCGCTTTCCAAAAGGTCATCACTCCCCTAGAGTGGCTTTTTGTTCACATCTCCCCGCAGCGCCGTGGCGTTCCCGACGCCTGTCTGCCGTCACCCCTTGAAGTCTCTGACAAATCTCTCGTGTGGGGGGCGGGGTTGGGAGAGACTCAATTTTGCTCTTTTAATGTAAACGGTCTGAAGCCGCTGACGAGCTCTTATTAATTTCGTCCCCAATTTGCTCTCTGCTCCCTTTCTCTCAGGAAATTCTCTCGACTTATTGCCAGTCCCGTTTCCCGGGCTTTCTTGGCAACAGGGGGTGGGGCCATCCCCTGCTTTGCCCGCCTGTTTCCACTCTCTTCAATTCGCGGCAGTTGCAGGATAAATATGACATTTTACTCTCTTGGCGACTTGAAGTCATCCGCACGACGCGCGGCAACGTACGCCGTCATCTCGCCGCCGATGGCTCCGCGGCCTCAAATCGATCCATCTGAGCACGACGACCTTTGACGAGCGCTTGGAGCCAATCGTTTCCCAAGCTTTGTTCTCGACAAGGCCGCTTCTCGTGCCGTGTCCACGCCACTCGCCCTGCGACTAGTCCTTGCCCTCAAATCCCAAACATGCGGAGGCGTGTGAATTACATTTGGAAGTGAAAGTGTTTGGAAGCTTTCATGGGAATTGGGTGGAGTTGTCGTAAATCGAATGATCTGGCCCAAAAGACCGCACTTGTTTGTGCAGCGCCGTTCTTGACAAACACACCGATTCAGGTGTTTTTTTTTTCTTTTTTTTAATTTTTATTGTTCAATCAAATCAGAAAAGCTCACTGCTTCTTTCGACTCTCGAAACGTGGAACGTGGTCTTGTTATTCGTGTCAGGGAAGGACACGGCTTGTAAAAAGTGACACTCCGCTTTCCAAAGTAGCTTTTTACATGGTTTGTGTCTGCGATGAATAAAACAAAGCAACACTTCGTGTTGGGCGAGTGAAAGCGATAAAATGACGTAGCCCCAAAACAGGACTTGGTTGTATTCGTCAGGCGAAATCTCCAACTGTCTACGATGAGTCGATGGATTTGATAAGCTGACGTACGAGAACGCGTTTGGGAACGCGGCAGGACACGGCGGCCGCGGAGCGCGATGTCTCGTCGAAGCCGGAGCGCCTCCATTGGCGCTCCTTCCTCCTCCAACGCCGTCTCGGCGACTCTCTTTTGGACAGCGCATTTGGCCGATGACGGCCCAGAGGCAGCCGCGCTGTCTTGTCGGCTCAATCTGCCGCTTCGCCTCTCGCAGGCTCTGACCTCGCTGCACTGGCGGCATTGTCACTCTCCTTTAATTCTTCTTCCCTCTGTCCTCGCGGTGTCGCCCTCCATTTCTCGTGTCCCCCTTTCACCGACGGCCGGACCGACCGCTGCGATAAAAGACGCTCGCCACGAGCAAAGGCTTCTACTGTCATATTTGTTCGATGGCCTCCGCGTTTTTGCTTCCGGCGCAGCCGAAAACCAGGCAAAAGAAAAATAAAACGGCGCTCTTGTGACAATGATGGTCTTGTCCACCATCGCAGCCCCTCCCGGTTTCGGTTTGTGAACTGAAGCAGGGCAAATGGGCCGTGTTGTCGGCCATTATGAATTTAGCGCCTCCCCTCGGCTGAGAGCCCCCCCCCACCCCACCCCCGGACGATCTCCGGCGAGCAAATAAGGCCCCCCGGGGCTCAAACCTGTACGAGAAAGACCCCACCCTTTGCGTGTCGTTTTAGTGGTGCAGTGATGCTCGTGTCTCTCAGAGAGCTTGATTGTGCCTGTGACAAAAGAGCACTTTCTGCAACGCGAGTCCTCTCAGGGCTTTTTCCCCGATATTGTTTGCCGTGTCCCGATTACTGAATGCGGTCCTGATGGAAGCGGCCTTGAAGATCCATCCACTTGAAAATTCGAAGCCTCCACGATTTGCCCAGTTCCCCGTATTTGATTTGAGGTCACAAATGGCCCGAGAGGAGAGCACGGAGGCACCATTAGCGCAGTTGCCGCCGTACGGGCAGCGTTTTTACAGTAAATGAAAAATCCATCCAAGGCACGACATTTAATAACTCCCCGTAAAATGACTGCACGACTGTCGGTGATCAACTTTGGCTTGATGTCAGAATATGTCATCGTGGCCTAGAACGCGCTTTTCCCATCAACATTTTCTGGAATTGGAATGAGCATCCAACTTGGTGAGCGTCAGTTACGGATGATCACCAATGGCGGAACGCGTCTCCGCTGTCAGCGCTCGTCTATACGTGCATCTACATGTGGGTATTTGCGCTTCTAGTCGAGCACGAGAGCCAGTCCAGACATCCCATAATGCTGCCACAATACTCCAGAGGCTTGCCATATACAGTTAACCGCCGCTTATTCATGGCTCTGAATTTTCTTTGATTTACTTGCAGAAAAGTCTTGCTTTAGTCTCAAGGAAGTAGGTGGAAATGAATTGAGCTGCTGAGTTAAGACAATCGTTGTGGTTTGCCTCCATCTTATGGTTGTTATGTGTTGAGGATCTCCATTTAGACCACTGGTGTCAAAGTCAAGGCCCGGGCCAGATCTGGCCCGCCATATCATTTTTTGTGGCCCGCGAAAGCAAATCAAACATGTCAACTTCCATGACGCATGCTAAAATCTCTCACAAAATTTACAATTGTAATATATAATAAATAAGAGACATATTGTAAGCATTTTATTGTAATCAAACCCCTCATGACAGTAACTTAAACAATAGTTGAATAAACTGTTATTATTGACTTTTCTTCTTTGGTTTCAGTCAGAACGGCCCTCCAAGGGAAACGGGAACTAAAATGTGACCCATGACAAAAATAAGTTTGATTTTGATTTAGACTGTCTGTGGCATCTATTAAACAACCACTTACTGGTGGATTTTAATGCGTATACATACATATATATATATATATATATATATATATATACACACACACACACACAGATTTTTTTTGGGTGGGGGGGTGTAGTCAATTGGATGAGCAGTCACTCACAATGTGGTCTTGAGAGTACCACCTTGAATTGCGGGTTGGCCAGCGGCTCGACTGTTGTCTTAAATGAGCGGGACAATCAGTGTCCGCTTGTCTCCGTGATGGATGTCTTTTTGAAGCTGGCAGAAGTGCGCGCATGTGTGTGTGTGTGTGTGGGGGGGGGTCACGCCACGATCCATGACATCATAGCATTCCATCTCCCGCCTTCTCTCGCCTTGACTTTGGCTCACTCAGCTACTTTGAATCGATGAAGACGTGCATCGGATCCGCTGATGATAAAAGCGATTCCCCCGAGGTTTTGGCTGCATGTCGACGAGCGATGCTTGGTCAACAAGACTTTAGTCGGTTCTAGCGGAGCGACAGAATGGCACTCGAAAAAGAGAAAGGCGAGACCGTTGCTTCCTTTTTTTTTCTCTCTTTTTTGGACCTTCCCCTTGCGCAATCTCAGTCATTGTGTCTCGTGCATCGCTTGGGTAGCCACGCCTGCTTTCATCAATGCGGCGCGTTCGATGTGACAAACAGAACAAGTGATTTCTGTTGTGTCTTCTTTCTTTTACAGGAGACAAAGAGCATTAAAAGTAAGCCACGCCACCAACTGTTTTGTTTTGGGCAGAGGCATGCTTGGCTTGCTTTGCACTCCCCGCCGCTGCTTGAGTTTGAGTTCCCATGCATCCTTTAATGACCAAGTGACATCAACATCACGTACGAAAAACCCCCCAAAAACATCCATCGATATGACGTGTCCGCTCGGGCGGCGATGCATCACATCCGACTCCCTTCGGCGTATGTACGGCACAAGAGCTAATCTTGAGGCCGTCGCTAAGGCGGGTAATTGGTTCAAACCTTAATCAGCGGATTAAAGAGAATACCGGGCCGCTTGAGCCGCACAAATCTGTCCAGTGACTTCGATCAAGCGGCGATCGCCAGCTGTCAATCACCAGATAAGGAGGAGGGCTCAACTCTCTCCAAAAACACCCTCGCGCGCTCAAGCGCGACTGAGCAGATGTCAGCAAAACTCCAACGCAAGTCTTCAGTCGTTCATTTTTACAACCTCAATCACCCCCATCCCCCCCAACCCCACCCCCCTCCCGCCGCCGCCTCAGAACACGTTTTGGAAGCATGACATGATTTCAAAAGCCAAATTCACGCCACCGTTCTTTAGTTGGGAGGCTGCTGTCCGAGTTGTCTCCGTTGCTGTGTCGTAACACTGGCTGTGGTGGCATGCATGAAAAGAAAACATTGCCTTCAGCGACAGGCTTCGTGGTGGAAGGCAAGTCGACTAGTCACTGATGATGTCATTGATTCATTTTTTTTTGTAAGTGGAGGGAAATGCTTTGATGTAACTCAATTGTTACAATATAAATATATATACAGAAATTAAATGAGTGCAGGTTGCGCAATTTAGCCAAAAGGGGGAAAACCACAGCGGTGGGTTCCGCATGCAATTTTGCAAATAATCACGGACCTCTTCATGTGTGGCGGAATAATTTGCTGCACTCCTTTGATTTTGATAATGAAAGCTGAAAAGGGGGTTCATAATACTGCTTCATTTTTTTTTTTCCTTTCGCTTTACTGGTTGAAAGTTGCCCATTCGGGAATAGAAAACAATTGAAATCGAATCATGTGATGGGCTCGGCGCACTTCCCTCCTACTGCAAGCTCTTCATGTTGTTAACGCCAAAAGGAAGGCACTTGCGACGAGATGAAGAGCTACCGAGCGCAAAACGTCAACGTGAAAAAGTCGACAAATAGACGAGTCCAGTGGTCCTCAAATGTGATTCAGCAAGCGCCACGTCACGAGGGAGCAGTTTTATTCCTGCAAATGTCACGTTAACTCGGTGTTTAAATCAAGAAAAACGAGAAAATGAACTTGAGTGATTCAATGAAAACGGAAAACACACTTTGCGTAAATTCAATACAAAAAAAAAGTTCTGAAGATGAAACGACAATAAATTATAAACCAGATTACAATTTCAAGTCAAACACGACACAACTTTTCTGTCACATTCGGCCAAGTTTGGACTTTTAACGTGATGACACAAATCACACTTGCGAATCAGCGAGCGCGCCCCTACCACAGCGAGCGTAAACGTCAAGGCGGATTCCCGCCTCTGTCAACACTTAAAAGAGTCAAGTGTAGGCACAGCAGCCATTCCTCACTGAATAGTCCAACGCTGGGCAAAAGACTGAAAACACCCTGACGCCGCTCTGTTCTCTGTCCTCCCACAGACTCGCGGCCTTTGCCTGACGTAGCCATGACCGGCAAGTGCACCCGGGAATGCGACGAGTACGGCCACTCGGACTCCTGCTGGATGCCTGTGCGCACGTCGCCCGAGCGCCGGCCATCCAAATCCACCACCACCAACCCACAACAACCAAAGCTTTCTACTTTCACGAGCGGCAACGGCGGCAACGGCAGCGGCAGCAGCCAAGAGCAGCCCGGCAGCCAAGAGACCCTGGCCATGGCCGCCATGGCCAACGGAGACCCCTCCGCTGGCCACATGCTGGGCGACCGCAATCGCAACCTACTTAGTAAGAAGATGGCCTCCTCTTCCTCCTCCTACGATGCCTTCGGCTCGCCGTCTTACGGTTCACCTCCGTACGGCTCGCCCGGCGGCGGAGAGGAGACGCTGGGCCGCCCCGCCGAGGAGATCCCAATGGCGCCCGCCGGGGAGTACAAGCCCGGCTCCTGTGGTACTCTGACGCGGCGGGAGGTGTACCTGTAAGCCGACGCCGCCCCCGGGCCGGAAATTGACGGCAAGGAGAACGCTACTACGGTTTACGGCCCTCGTTATTTTCACCGCCCCCTTTTGCACCGGATGAAGTCGGACTCCAAAGACTTTCACAAAGAAGGTGGCCTTTTTTTTTTTTTTTTTTTTTAAGCGCTACGACTGGCATGTCAATCTGGCGAGTTGGGCTCTTGCAACACGCTAGTCCAGCTGTCGATGAAGCGATTTATTTGACAGGCGAGCGCAACAGTCCGTGCATGCATCCACATCCATCACACACACATTGAGACTAAAAACAAAAAAGGAAGTAAAAAAAAAAAGGGGTGGGGGGAGAGAGACTTTCTTTTTCGAAGAGACTGGCCAACTTTGCTTCGGAGCGTATCTGGGTTCGGACCGTTATATTCTTTTGGAGCTTGCTGCAACGATATCCTGGATATGCGTCCCGATCATTGGAGCGTTTGCGGACTCGAAGACCTTACGAAAGGAGACGTTGGCAAAGACTGAGCTTTAAAACAAAGCGCGCCGCCTCTTTTCCGCCAAACTCTTTTGGCACGAGTCACGTCACCGTATGGACGGCGACATGAAAAACTGTACAGAACCACTCGGCGCTATACTTTTGTGGGGCGGGCCGAGCCCCGTCGTGAAGTGTGCACCGTTAGCCGTTGTCGTGCGGCGAGCCCAAGTCATGATTTTAACAATATACAAGCAACTGAGTGGAGATGAAAATGAAAAAAAACGCGGGCATGACATGCGCGTGTATAGGCTACGCTGTACGTAGTACAACAATTGCTTCACGATGGCGTCCTGTTTTCGAAAAGATCTTTTACTTCATCGTGGGATAGATTGAGCAATAAATATCATCATGTAAACAAACATTTACCATCAATCCATCATGATATATACATATATATACATATATACATATGTATATGTATATACATATACGTATATATATATATATATATATATATACATATATATACATATATACATATACGTATATGTATATACACACATATATATATACACACGTTTTCTGGGGCGGGGAGGGTAAGGGGGGCATGAATGTAAGAATCAGCTCAAGCAAACGGGAAACAATCAACTTTACATTTTGATCCTTTGTGTTGGACGCCAGAAGCTGAACTTCAAACATTCCACAAGGTGTTTGTCCATTGAACGAGTGGAGTTGCAATTTCTGCATTTTTCTTGTGGGGCCTCTTTATAGTCTGTAAGTACTACCCGTCGTCGGAAACACAGCGCTCCTTATATTTAGCAATTGTACACATGAATATCTACTTTTTTACTGCACGCTTTATGGAACTTACTTCGCTTAACGAGAAGGAAGAAGAAGAAGAAAAAAAAAAACGACAAAACAAAATGTATAAAAAGTACCCCTGTAACATTGGCTTCCACCTTGTTGCTTGCTGACTTTCGAACTAATGAAGCATTAGCCACGTAGTCCAACTTAGTACATCGGTCCATCTTATCACGCAAGGGCACTAAATTCTCCCCATGTTTGAACAACCGATTTTCATTTTCACCATTTTGTTTACGACAGCTGAAATTGTAGAGATGATCATGAAATTGTACTCTGTATTATGACGTTTCTTTTTTTGGTTTAGTTTTTTCTGGTGCCACTTTGTATACTTGTATTGTCCTTGAAAAAAAAAAAAAAGAGGATCGAGTGAATGCAAAATTGCAATTGTGCCTTTTTATACCAGTCGGTTTGATTCAACGTTGGCTTGGGACGGACCCGGGGGACACGTTTCCGCACCTCCCTGGAAGTCTTCGCCAGTCGGGTGTTGGTGAGCCAAACTTGAACTGGGCTTCGGTCCCGTGTTGAACTTTCCCTTCCTGGTGTCGCGCATTGCTGAGCGATTTGCGGGTTCCGTTGCAAAACTTGCTTGTGGGTAGCTATCATAAAACGAATCTGTCGCAGGTTATTCGTGGCGCTCCGCTAATATCGACGCGCTGGCTGTGCAATTTATCGCCCGCATCTGAAATCGGAGCTGCTCTGACAGATTTGTCGTCGGGCCCGTTGATTTGGGAACGAACTCGGTAAAATTTGAGATAAATTGATAAGCGAGCGTGAGACATTGGAAGTATTTTGCATGAAACAAGCACTAGGATTGAATATAGAGGCATAGAATGATCAGTAGTTGGAAAAAAAAACTTGCTTGGAGACATTGAACCGCTCTTATTTGAGGGGGAGCGACAGATCCGAACGGCCAACGTGCGATTCCACTCCAACGCCGCCCGAGGCGCGAAGCCTCGAGAATCCGCCGCCAGATCAGATGTAACCAGATTTGTAATATTAAGTAAGCATCGCTATTTGTCCTGCGACGTGGATGTTTGACATAGAAATCGAGGAAATCTGACTTCTCGTCGTGAACTTTGAGTCACTATGCACGCAGCTTAGCTGAACATGGCAACGTGTGTTGAAAGCAAGTCCACTTCTATTTATGAGATATTTTATGTAAGTTAATTTGCTTTTGTACAGATTTGTGTAAATAAATCGCTTGTCATTTTTGTCCCTGGGAAAATTAAAATATAACATGGTAAACCTTCATTTGTGCATTTTGGCTTCAGGTGCATCCGCCGCCGGTCAGTCGCAACGCCATAGGGCAGGTTTTTCTCATCGGAAATGCGCAATGATGGGAAAGCTCTTTGAGACAACGCTAAAAAGCACGCACCCATTCATCTATGTATCCGCTTTCTAATCCGCTTAAACCTGACGACAGTCGCGGGCCTTGCTGTCTTCGGGGAGGAGGTGGAGGACACCCGGAACCGTTCGGCAGCCCATCGCAGGGCACACAGAGACATACAACCGGTCACGCCCACATTCACACCGAGGGACAATTTTGAGCGCTCCGTTAACCTGCAATGCATGTTTTTGGAATGTGGGAGGAAACCAGAGTACCCGGAGAAAACCCGCACAGGCAGGGGGAGAACACGCAAATGCTGGATCCGGATAATGGTGAGAGTTGGGAAGATTTGGGTCTAGAAGAAACCATGTCCAAATCAGAAAAAGAAGTCAGCCTTTCTGGTTCAAAGCTCCCATTTATTGCAGGGCTCCGCAAAACCTTTTTGGAGACATGGACCAGTTAAAACAAGTACATGCTGTTCACCCACCGGCAACCAAAACTAAACCGGAAGTCATCCATTTTGAGTGAACCCCAAGCCTAGCACGTTGACAAACGGCCTCAAAATGTGATGGTCAGATTTAGCCATGAGAGGGTCCCGTCATCGCTGCATGGACATTTCAGTAGCAAATTGGCGAATTACCAATTGCAACCAGGCGCCTTGTAAAGACACCGCCTTGAAAATATCTGCTGTTGTCCTGATGCAAATACCGCTCATTTTCCCGTCTTGTGAAGCATTGTGAATTGCAGGAAGAAGCAGCGGGTAGCGGAGTGGGGAATTAAGACAAATTAGAATTCATTTGAATGTTATGAATGTTGGGGCAATGAATACAAAGGATGTTTTGTTTCTTGAATGAATAAAACAGTGACTGAATCCGATAAATACAATTACAGCACAGAAACAGCTGGCGGCAGGCATCAGGAAGATCACAAGAATGGCGGCATAAACGATACTGCCACCAACGGGGACCGCTGCCCAAGTGTCATTACCCCTTTCACCCGTAGGGGGAGCTTAAGACAAGCAAAAGCCCGAAGTAGAAACGTCTTCCGATCTTCAGCCTTTCAGCATCTTGGCTCAGAGGGCATTTGCACACCTGAGCTACTTCAACCCTGACACTTGCATTCCCTTCCTGTGGGCTGTCCATGATTATTGGTGACCGCCTTGGTCTATGTTCCAGGCCGGAGGCGAAGCCAAGCGCACGCATCATTACTATTTTGCGATTTCATTCTGCTAATAGAACGACACGGCTTTCTATCTGCGCCGATTCCCTTGATGAGGACAGAACATCCGACGTGAACATGTGCTCATCCATAAACAAACGTACGATTGATCCCCCTGTGATCTTTGAAACCAACCGCATGCGGACACCGAATTTTCAAAGCAACCTTACAGCGCAGGTGACACTTTGCTCATGAATAATTCATCGAGGGGTATTTGCATGAGGCACATGAAGGCGAGACTCAACCCGAAACCACGGCGGCCTTTGCGCCGTGGCTCAAAACCTTCACCGAGTGCAATCTGTGGGCTGAAAAGGGGAGACACGACACTCGCAAATATTTGACTGGAGTCTAGTTGCAAGCCAGAGGAACATTATGTACAGTTTGAAGATTAAAATTGTAACTAGACTGAAAGAAGGGAAACAAAAAAAAACTTTCGCTTGTCCACTCGGAACGGTGCTTGCCAGCCAATCGCAGGGCGCACATCGACAACCCACCATTGGTGCTCACAATTACACCTCGGGACAATCTTTTCGAGTGTTCCGTTAGCTTGCCATGGACTTTTTTTTGGAATGTGGGAGGAAACCGGAGAAAAGCCACGCAGGCACGGGAAGAACATGCAAACTCCACGCAGAAAGGCCGGAGCCCGGAATCGAACCCTACACTTCTGCACTGTGAGGCTGATGTGCAAACCAACCGATCACCGTGCCGCCTGAGGCTGTAGAATAGTGCAAAGTTCAGGTTTTTTTTTAATGTGTATTTTTGGAAGGAGGCATCCATATTCCCAAAAAGGTATGTATGATTCCAGATTATATTTTAGTTCTGCTTCGTTGTGTCACAGGTTTGGAATTCCAATACATAGCGTATGTGACAGATATATGGAAATGTGTCTTCATCTTTCATTTAACGGTGCACTGGAGGGGTGAGGCGTACGATCCCCGTGGCCGAGTTGTTGACATGTTGTTTCGGCGCGGATCCGGTGCGCGCCGGCGCTTCCTGACCCTCCGCGAAAATCTCTGCTGGCTGCCTTCCTCCCTAAGCGAGGAAGTGTGTTGCACTAATGAGCCCCCTCACACACAAACACGGGGTGCACCGGCGGTAATGCACCAACGTACCAGTCATGAGCCCACGGGGATTTGATGACGCTGAACAGTCGAAATCCCAGCGGGCGGCCTGTCTTGGCAACGACAAAACACATGTTTGTGCGCCGAATGCTGCCGGTGGTGGGAAAGTAACTCATTTCAAAGACTTGGTTACTGCACTCAAACAGATTTTTTTATCAGGTACTCGTATTGTACTTGAGTATCAAGGCCGGTGCATTATACGACTAAGTACTTTTGCCAGAGCTTAGTTTTTGTTCGAATTTTTGTGACTGAACATTGGCGACGGCGATCCTGACGGCAAACGCTAGCTTGCGTCACTCGCAGAGAAAGAAACGCGTTCATCTGCGGAAGCGACGGCAGCCCGCGCGAGGCCTCCAACCTGGCACTCCAGATTAGCGTCTGCTCCCGCTGCTGCCGCGCCAATCGGCTCGACGCAGGCGGAGGCCGTGGCAGCCCACCCGCAAATTTGCGTGCGAACGCCGGCCATTCTTGCAACTGTTGCCACCCACCCCGTCGCCGAGGACCAACACTGAGAGCCTGAAAGCCGAGCGCGGGTGACAGCTCCTCGCGAGTCAACGTGGTGGAGTTGGGGGGGGGGTGAAAACAGACAGACGGGGCCTCAAGGGGCAGAAAGTTGGGGATGCGGCAGACACCGAGTACATGCGAGAAAGGTCTCCTCCAGTCATCTGCTGATGGAAGCAGAAACATCACACACTTGACTACGTAGGCCGTAAAGGTGCCGCTTTTCAGTGACATCTCCTCTTCCGCGGCATCGGGCTCAGGGCTCCTCAAGAGCTCGTTCTCTGAGACTTTGCAAAGAAGCGCTCATTTCCTCAACAGTCCAGCAAGACTCAACAAACCAAAGCTCCGGAAAGAAGAGACAGAGATGGAGTCGTGTGTTTCTTAAGAGACAGTTGCGTGTGTTTGGAATTTATCATCCACGACGAACCATTGAAAGTCACACACCAAAGACTGCCTGTTGGTCTTTGAAAGGGCATCCGTCATCATCGCCCAAATTGTTCCCAACAAAACCTTGAAGCGTAAGCTTCCTGTTGCTTTCCCCGTTGGTTGAGTCGGTGTTCTTTTTGGCAGATGTGACGTTATGTGCGGGGTGCAAGTGTTTGTCTTGAAGCACAGCGATGGCCAATGGGAAAAAATGTCCTCAGGAGCTACTTCATCTACTCCCGAGCGGCGCCGGGGATGAGGCGGACTTCCTTAACGCCACGTTAGATCGCTCATCTGGCCAATCCGTGCGCTTCCCCCCAGGCCCCCCTCCCAACATTACACGTGGACAGCGATGAGGTCGAGAAGAAAATCGAAGGCGGACAGGAGCCCGGACCGACCGTTTGGCTTTGCGGTCGTGTCTTCCTGAGCCAGCAGTTAAGATTCTGCTCAGCCGGCTCGCTCCTCAATCGGGTGGGAATGAGCAAGCCCGCTGGTGATAAATGGCCCAGGCTGCCGTCAACGTCCTTCCCGTCGAACCTGGGCATTAATTACACCCAACTGGTATTGCGCCGTCATCAATATCCGTCTGCTCATCTTGTGGCTGGTGTGACTTGGAGTGGGACTTTGGTGTGCGGAAAAGATGTGTCCACGCATCCCGATTTGAACATCTTCACGGAGCTTGAAACACTCCGCTTACTGCTCTGAGCATTTGTGGCGGACTCAAAATGACCAGCACACACAAAAGGGAGATGGTGAAGGAGTACCGAGATGGAGCGACTCTTGCTGACTGGCGGTTTTATTTACGTCATAATCCAGAGTCCAACATAATGTCTTGTCTTGGTTTGTCTTGTCTTGTCTTATCTTATCTCATCTTATCTTATCTTATCTTAAATATCAAAGAGTTTGAACGATTGGCTCTTTATAGGTTTCTGTTTAGAGGGACTGCTTTGGAGGGTTATGTTTGCGATTAGATTGGGGAAGAACAAATCCCTCTTAACACACCCGCACACCATGGGATAATTACTCGCAATCTTTTCCCGATATCAGAAAATTAGACCTCCCTGACTTTGATCGCAAGGGAGGGAAAATGCCGATATTTCGCTTAATTGCTGATTACGTGCGCACCCCACTTTTGCCGATAAAACAACAACAGTCCACCCGCAATAAAAGAGCACCGGTGTGCTGTTTCGCAAGTTTCCAAGTCATTATCTCCCGACAAACTTCCAGAAATATTATCAAATTGAGCCGAGACAGTCTGTCTCCGTCAACCTTAAAAAAAACCCCTCCAAAAGCAGACTCCCAATCTGTCAGTCAAAACATACCGGAGAGAAATGTCAGGCTGGAGAAAATCTGCAAGAGTATATTTCTGGAAAGATGAGCTGATACCACGCTGGAAGCTCATACGAGTGGCTCAGCCTACGGGGGGCTTTTTACTTTAATGCTTCTGACTCAAAGCCAACAAATCAAAAACACGAAGGGGAATACTTGCGTGCAAATACGGCCGTTGATTCTTCCTGATTACTGGCGTTTCAATCGCTCCGCCTTAAAACACTCCCAGCCCAAGCAATAAATCCTCAACCCACCAAAGTCGGTGCAAGGTGACCTTCGGACAGGAGCGCCTACTCAGCGCTTGGACGGACAGTCTCGGCAAGAAGGTGACGAGAGCCGCACTCAGGAAAGCGACTTTGTCTTCAGACCATCTGGCCGGCCACCTCGCCGACACCTTTACGTCCATCCCAACTTGCCCCGTGCAACTTTCGCTTCCCGCCATTGATTAGCTGACGTACGCCGCAAGATGGACTTATTGTCAATGTCATCGCGTCGACGGGTTCCAATGACCAGAAGCATATGGCGAGCGCGGTGTCCGACAGTGACGCTTGAATTTGAAGCCGCACTTATTAAATGAGGAGAATTATTTTCGAACCTTTGGCGGAGTTTGCCCATCCCGACCGGGGGTTCCTGTGTGATTCTTTTCCAATTTCCCATCAAATTCACGTGCTAGGATGAAATTCAACATTAAAAATATAGTGATATGTGTACTGCCCGAAATCTGACACTTTTAGATCCCGTTTAAATGTTACACTGAAGCTGAATGCTTATTGTTTCTGATTTTATCAGAGTCTGACAACGTTTGTCTCCTTGCACTTGACTCAAAACGGACACGGACAGCCTCTCCGATTTCCTAGACACGCCCCTCTAATTTTGCATGAATGTCGGATGCTGCGCATTATGAATACGTCTTCAAACTGAATCAGTGAGTCAGCCTATTTAAGGGGTGACAAGAAGTCACTGTCCCATTTTAGTGAGATTGTCATGTTTCGGTTTGTGACCAACAGGTGCCACTGTTAGGCTCTCCCTGCAGCTGCACACCTGTTGGTCGTTATGTCGTTTTGTAATTGTTTAAAATGACTCCTGGCACTGCCACTCAGTGTCGGTTCATTTTTTGCTTGTTTGCTTGCAACTGTCATGTTTGTTTCTGTCGTGGTTCTGTTCCTGTTTTTGCCACAGTCATGGTTTTGATTTGGTACTTTGGATTCCTTGTGTTCTTGGAACTTTGTTTAGGATTTAGTTTTCTGTGTTTTAACACAATGCTTCAATTACACCCTGCTCCTCTCTCTTGCCTGCTTTTTGGGGTCCGCCACCACCTTGGAATGTGACAGAGATGGCGTGTACCACACTAAGCGTGGACCAGAGGAAACAAAGGCAGGAGTTGTCTAGGGAGATGAGAAAGAAAATGATAGACAAACACATGAAAAGCAAAGGAAAGAAGACAAATCTTCCAGCAGCCTGTGACTGTGACTACAATTGCACTTATTCGGCGATCTAACATCCACACACCCGCACACACACACACACACACACTGAAGGCACTGCAGAGAATACACTGTTGGGAATAACTTCATCCAATTCCACGCAACCAATCGAAGAATTATCTTGTGAATGTAGGTCAGCAGAGGAGGCCTTTGCCACCAGCGGATAGAAATGACTTGGCCATCCTCGTCCTTGCAATGTGAAAATGAAATTCTCAAGCACTGTCTTCCGCCGCCGCACCGCGTCGACATGCGGCAAAGTAATTCGTGCTCATTGGTGCCGTTGAAAAATTTCACTGATTCCAGATGCCAGAATGCACCACGGTATTATTCATTAAGACAAGTGAAACGCGGGGAGGCTACGAGTATATCTCCAAAGGGGGCCGACCATATGTTTAGTGTCAATATGACTTCACGGTTGCCCATGTGGAAAATAGCTGCGGGCCACAGAGCGCGCACACTCACGCAGCGCCGCAGTTAGATAAATCGTCTTGAACTGTGAAATGCAAAAGCGGGAACAAAGAGCCACCTCTAAAAATAATTCCAATCTCGATTCTTTTTAATTGTGAACGGGAGAAATGTCGGATTGTTGACCGCGACCTTGGGGATTCTCCAAGCGCGGCGGCCCTGGCATAAAATCGGCAGCAGAACCGATACCGTCGCGTGGAAAATGTCTGGGAAAACCGAAATCATCACAAAGGGAGATCAAGTTTTTTTCAAGGCGAAAAGCTCATCTTGAGCGCTTGGGTTTTGCGCCATACAATTCGGCAGCAACCTCCAGTCAACTCGACACCTTGAATGGCAGAAGCGTCACTCTCAGCTCATCTTAAAGCGCCCCGGGGATATTTGGATTGACTGACGATGGAAGTTTTCCCGAATGCAAAATTGGCGCGGTCACTCCACTTTTGCGCTCGGGTTGAATGGTTGTCTTTCAGCAGCCAGCCACCTCGGCGGAACGGGCCCGCGGGAGGGCTGAACCCGCTCGCAAAAGTGCCTTTTCGTGTGCGTCATCCGTTGCAAAAGATGCCCGAGCCTCGATTTGGGAAGAGGGGCTCACAATTAGAATGTGCTAATTGGCTTGGCATTTCACAAAAGGCAGATTTGACTTTGTGCTAATGTGATCGCACTCTTCTTCTCGCTGCGCTCGCTCGCCACAGAAAGAGGTGGGCGAGCTTTGAAAGCAAGCACACAGGTGGTTTGTTCCGTATAGAGTTAAAAGCTATTGTTGTGGGGAGGTTTTTTTTTTCAAATTTCTCTCCTCCCCCTGGTATGGTTCGACTTACCTCCCGAGGCTTGCCTGCATCACACAGTCGACGGCGGTAGAGCTGTTTTCAAAGACATTCCCAACATTCCCTCTCGGGGTTGAATGGGTGCTGTTGATCAAACTTGGTTTGCGGATTTTTGCGAGAAGATTAGAGTGCTTGTTTGTCTTGAACATTATTTTGGCACCTGTTACAACTGAACTGTGTTGAACAAATGCTCCGTGCTGGATTAAAAACAAACAAAAAAAAAAGAGAGAAGAAAAGAGGAAGAAGCAACATTATACACAACAAGCCTTCCAGGGACTAATCAAGCGCCTATGGCTTTGTTTGCTCGGCTGAAGCGCTCGCCAATTACGAGCTGGGCGGATATGAAGATGAGCTGACGAGCGCGAGGGCACGACTGGCCAATGAAAAAGCCGCGCCACCGAGACGAGTTATTCGGAGGTGCCGATGGACTTGATTCCGAGCGCCATGAGCTCAAGTCAGGGGCCTCTCAAACTTCAGTCTTTGAAATATAAAATACATCCCCCCCCCACAGACACACCTGTTGCCAATCATAATCAATCAGTAGCCATTTAGGGGCAGCTGCAGCAGTTGGCTCGTTTCAGACCATTCCGTTACGTTTCCTCACCTGCCCGGTATCCTTTAGCTCATCTTTGTAGCATCCGCGTGTTTCCTGACTAGCGATTCTTTGTCCAATGTGCTTCCTGGACATCACCTGCTAACGGGAGGTATATTTGAGATGGGGGTGGGGGGGTTCGATATCATCATGTACAGTCAAACCTTGTTTTTCGAACGTCTCTGTTCTTGACCAAATCGGTTTTCGACCAAACTGAGCGCATTTGAATGCGCCACTTGACTCCTCTCGCCTTCCTTACACGAGGAAGTGATGCTTCCTTGTAGCGTTCCATTGTGAGCAGACGTGTTCAATAAAGATTTTTTTTTTAAAGCGCGTTGTTTCGGTTTTCAAACAGCCTTCTGGAACGGATTATGGTCGAAAACCGAGGCATGACTGTATTTTTCTTAAGGGCACCAAAATGTCGTCACAGTTTCTTTTTGGGAGGGGGAAGCTGGAGGTGGGGTGGGAGGGTTGTACATTTGATATCCCCGTGTTATGACGTGTGTCCTTCGTCTGAATGTGATATCGACTGTGAATAGCCTGGATCATCTTAAATCAAAAGTTTTGAATCTACTGTCATTTTTCCGTGTGGAGTTAAGGCTTAGATTAATCCAGCGGCCTTCACCTTCCCCTCTGGCGGCAGAGAGAGCAATTTGCCTAATTGTGTCAGCGCCGTGGGTGGCTCGTGCCACAATGACGCCTCCCCGCTGCGTGCCCGGCATCGGGGAGGCCCGGCCGGCGCGGTCCCCCTTGAGGGCTTTCGATGAAAGACGGTGGGGAAAAGAGCGAGCAAAGCGACGATTTCTGAAGTCTTGTTGAGGGATCAGAAGCAACCATCACGTTACGTTGATCGGCACAGGTGGCAAAAGGACTCGCATTCTGGACTTCAGGAGAAGGACTACAAGTACCGACTCAACTGGTGTACTTTAGTATCAAGAAAATCAAGCATTGCAGCATTCTTGCTGCGTTCCCAAGACACCTCCCCTTTTAAGCTAGCGGGTGATGATTTGGAGGATTTGGAGGGCTCCTACCTCCGCTGCTCTTCTTCGCACTCAGCAAATTGGCCCATAATCCCGCTGAGCACGCGCGTCGGCTGCTTGTACATGCAGACGGCGTCTTTCCTCTGCTTTTAAGGGAATCTCCTCCAGATGAAATTCCCTAACGACCCTCGGAGGAAGTTATTATTAGAAGCCCGTGGGGAAATCGGCCAAATGGGCAGTTTCCCTACTCGGGGGTCAAAAACGTTGTCTTTGGAACGTGAGACGATCCAAAGCAGGGGTGGTCCACGGGCCCTGGAGCACAAAAGTTGGCCCGCCCCTGCTTGCAATTGAATCCGTCTACCGAAGAGAGAATTCGAGTGGCGCGTATCCTTTGATCATCCGTCCAAGAGCATTGTCAAAGGAAGACTTGAAATGAATCTGAAAGGTCAAACGGGCCGCTAACAAGTAACCTGCAGCGCTTCCATCCGACAGCACCTTTTCTCTCTCCAGTCGGGCAAATACGCACCGACCACTATCAGTGTCTGTTGCAGGGTTGGCGCAGGCTCCAAATCACTGTGTTCTGCTTTGCGCGAGGGCGGCGGGGCGCCCACGCTGAGATTCATTAGGGAACGCCCACCGCCGTAAACCTCGAAAATAAAACAGGCCTTCGGATGCTTCCGGGAGTTTTCGAGGGAAAGATCTGTTGATTGCGAGTGAGGGTCTGCTGACCTTTTGCTCACCTTGGGTAGAAACAAAACACAAATACTTGATTATCGTACCGCAGGGATCTGTACTTGGGTATTTCATTTTTATTTTACATATTGGCAGGATTATTACTATTATTACTGAAACATTGCTATGTATGGGTGTTAAATTAGTACTTGTACTCATTTTGTCTTGTCTCACACCCGAATCCGTACTTCTACTCAACTCATTCAACCCCAAAGACCCCATAGTTTCATGTCTTTTAAGAGTCCAGGCTTTCAATCCCAGGTATTTTTTTTAAAGGAGGGTCTGGAAATGGCTGACACGGAGATCAGTACATTGTGAGAGTACTGTACTTTCCCACATCTGTTTGAAACAAATGTTTTGCTCGCTCGGATGAAAACAATAAACCAAATGAGGTTCGCGGTGCAAAGATTCGGAATGAAAAGGTCTCTGTTGAGCAATGCAATTTATTTTTGACTATTACAGTCATAATAAGGAGGAAGAGATTTGCACTCAAGCAAATGGCCTGTGCCTAAAGCAAAACAAAGCATTCAAACAGACCTTGTGATTATACCGAATAGCGGAAGGCGTTCTATAGGGTCGGCGTGTACATTCGACGGATTTGGGCAACACAATCATGCCTGAGAAAGCCTTTGCGCTTTCCCGCAAAGAGAGCCTTTTGTCACTTTCGTCATTTACCGTCACGGCGAAATATTCAGGCGTGACTCGGCGGTAATTGTGGAGAGAGAATAATGACGGGGGACGCGTAACACTCGCACAAAAGTATGTCGGCAATGACGGGTCCTCGTGCACGGCCCCCCCGCCGCGCTCGGATGGAATTGGCAACAACGCCTCCGCTCGTTCTCTTGCAATTGGCCGTGAGGCGAACCGTCGAGCGTGTGCAAATCATTCGAACTTCAACACCTCGCGCCTTGAGTCGTCATCTCTCAGTGTGGGTTGGTCCAAGCGAGGGCCACGAAGGGACCATTTCCATCCATCTTGAACCTTTGGACATTGACACCTGCAGAGGTGACATTCAAGCTAAACAGCTCCCGGTGCTAATCATTCATTTAATCCGCCGTGCGTGATTGCGAGTGGCAAAGGTAATATTAGAAGAATGCGATTTCCATCTCTATTACCCGTAATATCCAAATTTCCAAGATTAGTGCAAGTTAACAGCTCCTTATGGAATAAACCTTCCATCTGGATGAAATAAAAGGGTGCTTTGCATCCATGAACACACACACACACGCACACACACACACACACACACACACACACACACACACACACACACACACACACACACACACACACACACACACACACACACACACACACACACACACACAGTAATTCATGGGATAACAACTTGACTATGTCCTTTGGGAGACCCGTCAATGTGACTTTGTAAACCCACCGGACCATGTTTCTGACCCCGGAACATGCTTGAAATATTGAAGAGAGCAAGTTACAGTTTACAGAAAAGTCAGATCGAAAAACGATCAGCTCATCAGCAAGCTTTGCAGAAGCCTGAAAACAATCCTGATCATTTGAAAAAGGTGTGTTGGCGGAAGGAGACATCTCAAACAGGCTGGATGGGGGCTCTTCCGGACAGACTTATCGAGAGTACATTTTTTCGCATGAACTATTGTATCTTATACTACCGGAGATAAATTCCTTAATCCCAAATAAGGATGCATTGAAGTAGCTGAAAAATTATGTATAGAATAGCTAATGCATTAGAATTGTTTTGTTTTTTTTATCTTTTTTTTTCTTGCAAGGTTAGAAAAATGTTTGTTTATGTGTGTATTTTGCAAATAAACCACACGATATGACGCAGCGGATGAGAGCACAACCACATGTTGTGTTTTAATGGTTGAAATAACAGTTATTGAGCGCGCCATATGGCGACCTTATTCGCCCAGCAACAAGAACACTGCCACTTTCTTGGACTTTGTCAAGACCTTGATAATATAGAATAGCATTTGGCAGGCGAGTTAATTATAATCTGGCCCCTGACACTTTGCGTCAGAGGAGCCTCACCATCTGAAGACGAGGCGAACAGGTTATGACTGTAATCCAAACTGCCACAGTCACTTTGAGATAAAAGAGTTGGCGAAGCACGACCAGTACACGTGCAAACGCGCACGCTTGCTTTCACGCAATGCTGCAAACGTGACCGAAACAAAGCAGCGCAAATAAGGTCCAAAATTCAAAGCTGTGCTTTTCAGACCGGGAAAAATAATTGGGATGCACGCGCGTATCGACTGTACATCACACTGTACATTTCCAGAATATCCATTCCAGAGCTCACCGAACTGCTCAGACCTTTTTACATGAGCAGTGTGCAAATTGTTGACAAGAAGCCATCGGTGGGAGCCAATATTATCCCAAAATGTCGCGTTCCAGGTCTGCTGCTGAAAGAAAAGCGGAAAGTGAAAACAGCAATTCAAAGTATGGAACTGGGCATTCATCGTCCCTCCAACCGGACCAATGAAGACGCTCTCCAATCGGAAATCTGTTTTATTTAGTTCTTTCAACTGATATCAAAATGAAAGTGACATTTTAATAGATGCAATATTGTTGTTTTCATTGAAAAGCACATTTCAGGATCACTCGTATGATGCCTGGCCCACTTCAATGAATGGACCTTTGTCATTGAAAAAAAAAATATTTATGGCCCTTTGGGAAGTCTATTTGAGTTAAGTTCTTTTAAAAACAGAAAGGGAGCAATTTTAACGGAAATTGTTCAAATCGGACTCAAATATGACTCAAGATTTCTGACTGTTTTTTTTTTTTTAAATGAAAAGCTAATCAACTGAAAAGGAATTTAACTGAGGCAGTAGATTGCTCATCGGGACTGCATTACGATTTGAGTTTGGTCAACCCCCCCACAAAAAAAAAACGTTTGGATTGACCGACGGATGGTTTTCGCTTGTCAACCATTTCAACTGAAACATTCCCTGGCTGAGAGAATCCGGTTTGACTTTGCTGCAAATCTGTTCGTCAACAGCGCTTTGTAAAAGCTGGCCTTGCCAAGGCTCGTTCTTGCAGATTTAATTCAAACAGCTGTTCATCCGCACGCAATATGCCTACAGCATTTTTTTTTTTTTTGCCCGGGAAAAAGGGAGGAGACGTGAGGGTCTCCGGATCCTCTTCAGCAGATGGGTTCCAAGAGATGTGGACCGAAGTCAGGGACTAGTTTTGCCGGCGAGTTTGCCAAGCGTTGCCAAGTGTTTCCAAAGGACCAAACTGTGATGGTTTTGCTCCAACTATGTTGGGCGATGGGCGACCATGTTTCACTGCGGGTGGCGGGGCAGTTGTGCGCGCCCTCAGCGGTCCCGCCAGAAAGGCCGAAATCACACCGAGCAGATTGCTTGGCTGCTAAAGAGGCGCCGAGGCTCATGGTTCTCGCCCCCCCCGCCCCCGCCCGGCCGTGCCCCGCAGATGCTCAGGTGCGGGAAGCGGTTGGAAGCCCCCGCCGGTGGAAAGGACGCTTGGAAGGGAGAGTAACAAGCATGGCCCCATGCTGCTCCCCAAGATGTGGTGTCGATCTGCTCCTGCTATCACTCTTTCCCTTCCTCCTCCCTCTCGTTTTTACGACTAACTTAACTTGCCTTCAAAATGGCTTTGACGGGACCACACAAAGGAGGAAGGCCAAAGTCATCACTGCTCTGCAGTTCCAAATACAGAAATTTGCATGAAAAAAAACACGTTAGAATGACAAATTCTAAATGATACATGTTTCCGCAAGGTGGGAGGAAACCGGAGTACACGGAGAAAAGCCGCGCTGGGAGCGGGACAACATGCAAACTCCACACAGGGAGGCCGCAGCCTGGAATCGAACCCACGAATGCTGCACTGCGAGGCGGACTTGCAACCATCGATCACTGTGCCGCCCTTTGGAGAAAAAAAAGAAAAAAGAAATATTATTTCTGTAACTGACAAGTTTCAGTTAAAATGTCCAGGAGTCAGGTGTAAAAGGAGTAGTGTCAGTTACGTGAGCTATTTCTCGGCGCATACACAAGGCGGCCGGCGTTGTCAGGAGCCCCCATCCAGAAAACTTTGAAGTGCGCCTTTTGGTTGTGAAAATACGCCATATGCAGTAATAATGTTCATAACATCCAAAATACAGTCCATACATACTGACTAGAGGGGAGGGAGAAAAATGATCATCGCTAATGATAGCTTAAAAAGAAAATGTACTCAAGAAGAGAGTAACAAAGTAATTGTATCAAGTCGAAGGCAGCGGGAAGAGAGAATGCACTTGAGTGCAACCTGGCAAAAGTCTTGCCCATTTTCTCAGTATCTTTTTTCCATTTTCATTCCTCTTGTTAAAACATTTTGCGCTTAAGTTTCGCGCATTTATCATCCTGGCGAGGAATCACAACATATTTCCACGCGTCGGCTGATGTAGATTGCCGCAGAGTGCCTTCCGCCTGATGCAATTGCGAATTGAGCAGAAGAACACCGCCTTGAGTTCATCATCCAAATCGGCAGCGCATCCTTCGCCGAAGAGTCTTTCGCAGCGGAGAAAGCGGGGGGGAAATGAAAGCGAGGGAGCCGTGCTAAATGGGAATTAATTCAGCGCGAGACTGGCAGAAGGACAAACAGAAGGAGCAGAAGATGGAAGGTGAAAGTGGCGCAAAGCACATGCGATGGCGACTCTTTCAAAACAGCTCACTGGTCTGCTTGCAATATGATTCGCATTTGGAAAGAAATACCAAAGGCTGCGCGGAAACGATGGGAGGCCCGCGGTGAAGTGTGTGAGCAGACTGGCCTTGGGAGACCACGTCTGAAATGTTCCTGTTGAACACGCTTCATCTCTGGAGTCGGGCAATAGCAAATTGAAGCCTCTGGGCTCAGTGCTTTGCCATCTTGCTTCCTTTCTTCCTTCCTGCCTTCCATCCCGTTGACTTTTGTCAAAGTGAATGCAATAAAACACAGGTGTCAAAGTCAAGGCCCAGGGGCCAGATCTGGCCCCCCACATCATTGTATGTGGCCGGTGAAAGCAAATCGGCCATGATGCTTGCTAAAGTCTGAACCAAAATTTCAAACTGTCATATATAAGCCACAATAACAATCATTATTCTTGACTTCTGAATTTAAAATGAGTTATCCATCAATTTGTTGTGCGCTGTGTATGTCATATGTGGAGGTGATTAAAAATTTATATGGTTTCCAAAAATACATAATGGCCCTCCAAGGGAAACGGGAACTACAATGTGGCCCACGACAAAAATGAGTTTGACACCCCTGCAATCAAATAAGGAGGAAAATTTTGCTTGAGTCTACGAGTACATTTATTGGCCGAAGATAAAGAATACATGCCTGTGGCTATTGAGGTAGTTGTGTTCAAATATCAACTGCTGAAAGGGTTAAAATACAGCCACATTGATGGCATTTGTCGGCAACGAAGTGCTCCTGTTGGCATGAAGCTAGTGGGCTCAAATGCTAAGCTTTGTGGTTGTTTTAGACGCGGAATCATATTTGTCTTATGTTCAGTTTGATGGTAAACTGCTCCGCGGATGAAAAAGTGGGGGCACACTACATACCTGCCCCAACACCACCACTCTGCACCACTCACCGATTGGCTTGGCTGGGGGAAGACCCAGAGTGAAAGAGTCACTTTCAAGCCGCTGATGAAGGCGTTAGCTAACAGCGCTGGCTTCTGATAAGTAACACTGGTTGAAAAGGTGTTGGTGTTTTGGTGCTCAGGTTGAGCATGAAAAAAGAAAGAATTTTTCCTGAGTTGTTTTGCTCCGGTACTTTTGCTAACCCAGCGGCTGTTTACGTGCCGCTTTTCGGAAAAATAGACGGTCATTGAAGGTCATGCGATGACTGGCCACTCTGCATCCATTTGGCCAGGTGAAGTGTGCGAGCAGAGCAGCCAGAGAAAATAGTAATGGTGCTCTTCATATTCTCAATGGCATAATTGAGACGCCACCTGAAGGGTGTTATCCAGACCGACCTTTTGGCGGGTCAAGAGTGAGGCCAGAACTCAACGCGGTGAGTGCTCCACGTACTTAAAGGTACACGCGGCCTCCCTGTCCAATGACGAGGACAAAATGGACAGATCATTGCGGCCGGGCAGATATTCACACCTGAGAACCCCCACCGACTTTGCATAGTTTCCTGTCCTCCTTTGGACTCGATCCAGACAACCAATTGCACGCTTGCTCTTTTGTCAAGCCTCTCACACCAACAGGGCTAACTTGCAAAAATCTTGAGCTGATGAGCTCAAAGAGAGGCTTTGGTCCAGGGCCAACTGGACCAAGGCCGACCTCACGCTGGCCGAGTTGGGTTAGAAAGAGTGCTTTGCTCGTTCTGACACAAGAAGGATCACAACAAGTAATATATTTACAAGCCATCAAAATGTACATTTTTCCATTAAAATTAGAAGAACGTAGCTTAAGAACGCAATCCTCTTCACAAATTGGAACGGCTGCGAACATGTGAGCGCCCCCCCTCCTCCCACTGACCCTGATTTCTTTCCCCGGTAGCGCCACAAAATGCATCTTGGAATATTTTCCCAGCCAAGTCTTCGCAAGCATCCGGGCCGATGGGTCTTTGGTGGAAGCTAGCTTAGAAGAACAGCATGCAGGTATTCCGTGTGCTTTCAGTTTGTGCGTATGTGCAGTTTGGTAGTATAGGCTTCCTAATATTGTAATAACAAGCAACTATGATAAACAAAGACGTGACGTAAAAGTATCGAAAGACTTTCCAAAACGTAAAGGTACCATTGTGCAGTCGTAGCACGCAATGACAGTTGGGCGATAATGTGCGGAGTCATCCAGCAGAGATCAAGTGATCAGTGGTGGGATGCAAGGAATTCAAGGAGTTAGGGAGTTCATGGCGAGAGGGAAGAAGCTGTTTGATTGTCTGCTGGTTTTTGCACGGTTCGGTAGCGCATACCTGATGGGAGTAGTTGGAAGAGGTGGTGGGCAAGGTGTGGAGGGTCCGGTAAGATTTTCCGTGCTCTTGTCCTGGTTCTTGCGGTTTGCAAGTCCTCGAGAGTGGGTAGTGTGGCGTCAATGATTTTTTCTGATTTTTCCCTTTTATTTTTTTGTGGTGGCTCCAAACAAGCCTGTGATCAAGGAGCACAGGACTGATTTGATGACTGCAGACCATGCTTACTCAGCAACCTCAGAAAGTGCTGTATGTCCTCTGTTGGGCCTTTGATGAATGACTGTTGAAAGCTATCGTACGATGCGGAATGATATTCAATGGTATCGAATAAGGTTGAACAATATAAAAAGGTGAGGAATAACCTGATATTCGACCAGCTGGCAATCAGCTAAGTGTGCTCCAGCTCTTCCGTGAACCTCGTGAGGATCAAGCAATTCAGATCAGTGATGGATGGATCTGAATCGATTCAAGCTGGATGAGCTAAATTTGAGCTTGAAGCAAGTTCAATTGTGAGTAAACCGGAGCCTCCAATCTTACAAGAAGGATCCTCAAACGTGGCGTTTGCTAAACAGCAGCCGCCGTTTGGCCCAGCTTTACAATCACTTGCAATTTGCTTTCATTGTGAGGAACGGGCAAATGCGCACATCCTTTCCGTGGCTGAACGAGGATGCATTTTTGTTTGGCATTTTGAAGTCTCGCTTTACGGAGGCGCGATGCAAATGGGCCACTAATGAACTCAAAGTATTCTCTTTGTGGAGAACTGATTAACCAAGGGGCTGCTTTGCCGCCCATTTGCATTTTTCTCAAGTCCGAGTTCTCCAGTCACAAATTACAGTGCTATTCCAGGCCAATTACGTGGAACAAGTGTGCCATTAACCAGTTCTGAACATCACAGGCGTTTGCCGCCTTCATTTTCCGGAGAATGCTTCAGGCCAAGGGCTTCTTCAGACACAAGAGGGCAAGGAGTACGCCAGATCAACGTTCAAAGGAGAACCGGGAGAAAAAAGAGCTCTTTGGCGCAATATAAGCAGAAGAGAAGACGACTTGGGGTTTTGAGAGAGGACTGGAAAGACTTGCCATTCACGGCCGTGTGGGGCCAACACCCGACAAAGACTTGAACAACACAGAAAGGTACGTTATCAACAAATATTTGGTTGTTTTGCAAAACAAACAAGCAAAATAAATCACAAGTAGGTGAGGGTCTATTGTATTCAAAAGACACTTTCATACAGTATACGGGCGCCCGCTGACTCTAGTCCGTGGGCCGAGGCACATTATCATTCGACTCCAACAGGAGGTGAAAAGAGTGTTACTTTTCACATCACAAAGCACCGCACAGCCACTTACTAGAGAAGCTCCGCAGGTGCTCGGCAACACAGCGACGTTCCTCACCCGAACCCCACTTTTTTTTTGTTCTCCTTTTGCGGAACAACAATACAATAGAAAGAAGCGGCAAAATCCAATCTCACAACAGAGACGACGCCTGTTGAGGTGACAAATGTTTGGGGGCCGTCTCCAGCCAGCTTCCAACTGTTCTATTCATTAACTTTCCGCCTTGCTCAGCCGCCGCCGTCGCCTTCCCTCGCTTTGTCGCCGTGGAGCAGAATCTCCGGGAGATGCATTTTCTGCACAGTCTCCTGCCGCAGCTACACCTGATTTCACAATGATAGGGAAAAAACGAGCCGGCCAGGGCGAGAAAGGCAAACAGAAACGATGGCTGCCGCACGCGGGCGACGTATTACCCCCCCGCCCCACCCAGATAATGGAGCATGATTAGTAAAAAGCGATCGGCAGCGGGGTGCACCGGTAACAGTGACTGGAAGCTGCGTAATTTCACGTTGCAGACCGCCTGGCATTTATTCACAAATAGAAGTCACGCCAAGCGATATCGCAGATATACGGCAGACGCGTGCGCCGGGGCAATAAAGTGACTTGAGCTTGTGGATTGTGTATTTGTGGCAGGACATTAGTCATGCGCTGATAAAAATCGGGGCTCCGGGGCATTTATGCGAGCCGGCGACAATAAAGCCTACTTGTAAAAAGTTTAGAAGATCGAGCCAATGACTTTATTGATGTTAACACGTTATTTATTCGCCGTTAAATCAGGGAGACATCCATGCTAAATGCCACCAAGGCCGCCGGCAATAAACGGCAACACGGTAATCATTGACTGAGCACACATAGCGGTGTGAGGCACGGTCCTCCGAAGGAAAGGGTGGGGGTTAGGTGGGGGGGGGGCGATAAAGAAGAATACGACAAGACAGAATCGCAACCAAACAGCCCTCGGTTGCCATAAACGGCAATTACAGGACGGCGGTGCATGATGCGAGTAATAAGCGCAGCCCAACATTTGAGGGCCGTGGAGTTCGTGAAAGCAAAATATGTGCTCTTCATACTGATTTGGGACTCCGAGTCAGGCGGAAGACAAAGATGGGCCTGTGTTTCCCGACGAACTGACAAGTGCTGCCCCCCCATTGCCAGAGAAAAGTGCGATTCAATTCAATCCATTCACACCTCCTTCGTCTTCACGTGCCGGGAGTACTTGTACGTGATCACATCCTATCCTTACAAAAAGATCAAATCTTGCACATGGCTCCCAAATTGACACCAAAAGAGATTCGGCTGAAACAATATTTCCTCATTCATTCAATGCCGACGTTGCATCGCTGCGGGGTCGGAAACGGCAAATGCAAGACGACGGCCGATGAGTATCACGCTGCAGTTGTCAAAATAGTTTGCCATTGCCAGGACGGCAAAGAACTCATGGTGCGGAGGTGGCAGGGTTTGATTTCCACTCCGGCCTTCCTTGTCTGTGTGGATTTGCATGTTCTCCCCGTGCCTGCGTGGCTTTTCTTCGGGTACTCCGGTTTCATCCCACATTCCAAAAACATGCGTGGCAGTTTCAAGGAGCACTCAAAACTGTCCCGAGGTGTCATCGTGAGCGCAAATGGCTGTTTGTCTACGTGTGCCCTGCGATTGGCTGGCGACCGGTTCAGGGTGTAGCCCGCCTACTGCCCGAGGACTCCAGCCCACCCCCCACAACTCTCGTGGGGATAAAGTGGCTCAGATCATGGATGGATGGATGTTTGGCATTGACAGGCTCCCTCTAGTGGTACGTGAAAGAATAACTTCATTGGTTGCAGAAGCTTAAACGTGTTTTTTTTTTTGGTTTGTTTTCCCTTTAATATTTTTCAATTACACTCCAGGTACATCTCATTGAACATGAAATGCACTTTTTTAGGAAAAGTATTCACTCTTTAGTTTTGTCTTCAGCAAGTGACATTCAGACTCAGGTCAGGTGATTGCCATAACATGCCGCTTGTTTGCCTGGAATTTCTCTTACTCGCTCACTAATGAAACATTGATCATTACGGTGGTGCGTTGAGAGCCAACATTTTTGGGGAGGTGCTCCCCGAGTCTAAACAGCTTGATCAACACCGAAAAAGGCACAAGGAAGATTTTTAGGGGGAGCTGCTATTCCGCACCATCCTGACACCAAGGCAACAGATTGTCTCAATTGTTTTGTTTGGTTCCACTTTGCACCTGCAGCTGTACAAAGGCAACTCGCAATCATCTCATTTTTGCCATTTGCATACGACAGTAGGAAATTATTCGTCAGAGTGAATGTCATCTCATTTAGCGCAGCCGTAATCCTGCACGCTGATATGATCTTCCACGACCGGTCACCGCGCGGGTTCCGAGATATATTGTTTTGCGGCGGCTCCCTTTTTAAGATCTCTATCTGCAGAAGGCGCCTTTTTTTTTTTTTTTTTTTTTTAATTCCTCCACCCACGATTCCCTTCCGTGTGCTGACACCGAGGGCATTAAACTATTGCGATATACTGTTAGCCTGCCGCCACGTGCCAATCGACGAGGTGATCGCTCCGGCCACACGACGCATCCCAAAGCAGTCTGATTTGTTGTATTGGCCATACTGCATTTCAGCATTTAGCCCCCACCTCCCTCCTCCACCCCAAAAGGCACCACTTGGAATGATGAAGTAGATGATTGCAAGGAAACGCTGTAAACAGGGGGCTGCAAGTAGCACTCGAGAAAGATGGTGAGTGCCAACAGAGCGAATGAAGCTCCAGAAAAGTCCAACGTAAGCATGCGGCACAGCACACGGCCTCTGGCGTGCTGCGCAACAGGCAATATCTGAGACTCCAAGGGTTTGTTGAGGGCTTTCCTTGCCAAGGCGGCACAACCTTTGCAACTCTTTCACTCCTGGTGTCTGTGATGCTGCTTCCCTGGACAGTTAAAAAAACTCAAACATCATCTGTTCACCAAAGCGGACGTTGAGGAACATGAAAACAGAAAGGCGCGGGCACATTTTCATTCCATTTGTCTGGAAAGTAGGGATTGGTAATTACTGATAGCAGGTATCGGTATTAGACCGATACCAGCCTTATTTGAAGGTGTCAGGTGCTCGTGGGGACAGAAGATACCAGACATTGATATTTCAAGCAAAAAAGAAATTGTTGTATATTCTCCTAGGCAGTAGTTGGCGCTATATACCGCAAAAGTTGACACAGCGGTGAATGAGCTTCCGCTCCCAACTTTTCAACATTGTCGTCACTGAAATGTTGTGTTGGTACTCGGTATCAGTGAGGACTGAAAGATTGAATACTCATACTGGGATCATCTGAAAAAGTTGGTATGGATCATCACAACTGAAAATGAATGACTGACTGAACGACATACGCATCTTTGCTCCTCTATCTCAGGCCTGTTATCTCACCGAGCCGCAAATGCTTTTTGAACGTTTTGTCGGGGTTCCCAAAAGGGTGCAAAAAGTTGCAAAAGCTGGCGCATTTGGCTGCCGCTGCTCAACCCGTATTGTTTTGTGTTTTTTGTTATTGTAAAGTGTCCTTGGGTGTCTTGAAAGGCGCTTATAAATAAAATGTATTATTATTATAAAAGCCTGTCCATGTCTCAAAACTGTTTGGGAACATCTTTGCAATCTTTTGCAACTTTTAACAAGCCCTTTTGAAAAAGGAACATTCACGACGTGCGCGAGTACTGGCAAACCTTCGCCGCTCGGTGCCATGCAGGCTTAAGACGGCGACGTCGAGCGACAGGTGAAACAAAGGTAGCCACTCATTGACATTTGGACAACAGAAGACAAATAATGAAACGGGCCCAGATTCCAGGAAGGAATTTGTGAGTCACACCGGATCATGACAGAGTGTTCCAAAAACATTTTGACATTGACTAACTCGGAAAGTATTAACTCATTCAGTACCAGCCAAGTCTGGAACAAGTTTGAAAAGACGTTTAAAAACGTCTTTGGGAGTGAATGAGTTAAGTATATATAAACGCATCTGGTAAATTCAGAAAGCTTGTCATCTCACTTTTTACATGGAATGTTCAAAGATGTTCAATGTGAGCACCATTGGTCACATGGCACATATCAAGCCGATCAAATTCTTGCCAAACGTAACCCAGCATTGCATTTTCAATGGTTGCAACAGCTTCTGTTATTCGTCCCGTTCTTTTAGCTGTGCATAAGCACCCATCCGTTATGAATTTACCATGCCATCTCACTGTGGACTTCCTCTCTGGTGGCTCCTTTCCGAATTTTCTGCGAAGTGCACGTTGAACAACAGTCCGTGATTCGGTTTTTGCTAATTCAAGCACACAAAACGCCTTTTCTGGTTGAGTTGACGCCATTAATGGGTCTGAAAAGAAATGTTTAAAAAAATCAATAGCCTTACGAAAAACGTAATGTAATTAGCTTTAAAATGGCACGACTTTTATCTGACAGTCAAACCTCGGTTTTCGAACGTCTCGGTTCTCAACCAAAAATTTTGAGGTTTTTGTGCCTCGGATGACGAACAAATTTCGGTTCTCGAACAAACTGAGCGCACTTGAATGCACCATTTGACCCCTCTCGCCTACCTTACACCTCGTGTTGCTTTCCATTGTGAGCAGACATGTTCAGTAAACATTTTTATTTTAAAAAGAGCTTGGTTTCGGTTTTCGAACAATTTCGGTTTTCGAACAGCCTTCTGGAACGGATTATGGACGAAAACCGAGCTTTGACTGTACTACCATTCATAAGGAGATATGGGTACTTCAAATGTGCCCAAGACTTTTGGAATACCCTGTATTTATTTCAATAAATGCAAAATGGGTGCCTTGATTGAATAAAGGTTTGGAAACACTCGCTTACACACACACACACACACACACACACACACACACACACACACACACACACACACACACACACACTGATGGATTGATTATTTTAGTTATCATACATTCGCTTATTATTAGTGTTATTATTAATGCTACATTATGATTGATTGATTGATTGATTATGCTCGCAATGAAGAACGCTTATGCCTGCAATGATAAATTGATTATGCTTGCAAAGAAGAACGCTTATGCCTGCAATCATTAATTGAAGAACGCTTATGCTTTTAATAAAGATATAATGCTTGATTATAAATGTGTATGATTAACATTCACATTTATAATCCTTTTATTCATTATATGCTCACCTTTATACTCAAGAATGCTGAGTGCACTGTGTGGAAGTTTAGGGACGCAACCACCTTTTCGAGGACGTGGTTGGGATGAGATAAGTTTTAAGACTAAACAGGAGCAAGGTTCGACAGTGGATGGAGCCATCAACACCAGCTGCAACGTGATGTTTTTGTAACAATGGCACACATGTACGTAATTTACACTCACATACACACACATAGTCAAACAAGTTCAGTGTGTCTCCAACAGCCCCCACCCTTTAGGTTGGACACACCTATGTAGTAGATTTCCCAATAAATAAGGGGGTGAAGGAGGAGATCGTTAGGGGTGACGTGCGGAGAACTGAAACCTAACGCTTCTCCTCGTTCCCTCCTGGTACCAGAATTGAGTCTCCTGTCTCCTCCTTGTGTTTTATTCCTGAGTGTCAAATTGGACAAACCTGACACACACACACACACACACACACACACACACACACACACACACACACACACACACACACACACACACACACACACACACACACACACACACACACATCCCATTTTAGAAATGGGAGAACTGCAGATTGTCAGAACACAAGTCTCTCTCGCTGGATGGTGTCATGAGACAAAGTTAGCGGCGGAAGATGGCTCCGGAGCCACAGAGGGCATTCTTGCAAAATAGGAACCCAAAAGTGGAGCCGCGCGGTCGCTCGTGCGCTACAAGATGGGCACGAAAACGTTCGGCTTCCAAATGTCACTCGCTCGCAATTTGCATCCTGCGAGTGCAAAGAGCGTCAAACGCCTTTTTTTTCTCTTTGGCTATCGCCGCCTTTCCCGTCCTGTGAAAATGTCAGCGGCTCTCAATGAGGCCGTTCGAAAACAACTGCTGCCCACCCCGCCCCCGCCAACAGCTGCATTGAGATACAATTGCCTATTAGGTACATGGATCATCTGCAAACGCAGCTGTCGGCAAGAGAAAAGGCAGCTGGTTCGTTGCCCAATCTGGACGCAAACTGCTGCATCACCAGGATTTCACAGGCCGGATGGCAAAACAACCAAAAAGGCAACGTCAAGGATTCCACCGCTTCACTGAAAAGCACTTTGGGGCGCTTTTTAGCTCACTCCGGGGCCTTTGAATGGCATTCCAGATCACGCTAATTCACCATGCCAGCACAAAAACGATGTTTGTCAACGGCATCTTCGCAGATGCGGTTGGGCACTATAAGGTGAAAATCCGAAGCGGAAGGGATGTGTAATCTTGAGGCCGCTCGGCAGCAGAGCCTGCGAGGGAGGCAGCGCTTTGGATCGGGGCCCGGTAACAAAAGGTTAGCCGGCTATAAATAGCCGGCCGGATGACGATGGCATCAGGGAACGGGGGACCGCTTCGACTGGCGCTTGCGTGCCCCACATTGCTTTCAAAAACGCCCATGTCAGCATCTTACCTTGCGACGCTGCCATCTTTGCTTTCGCCAGACAGCTCCAGTGAGCAAATGAAGAGCAAATCGTCATATCTTGCAGAGACGTTACCCAAAGCCTGAAAATAAATAAATAAATAAATAAAAAAAGACAGCGTTACTTGTTGTCAAGTGTCTTTAGCCGTGTTCACACGGGCAGATTTATTTCGGCGCTGCACCGGAGTATTTTGTTGCAATATATTTTTACACCGGAACAAATTTTGTGGAGCGTTCACACGTACAAAGCCGCTGAGCGTCACAGCTCCGGCACAGCGTCGAAGCAGCTCCACTTGCGTTCACACGGGCAGTTTCTGCTGCGGAGCAAAACGACAGAAAACAAATGAGCTGTCGTGTTGGTTCTTTTTAAAACGTATACACAACTCAAGCAACTACTGTACAGGCACGTCCTTCTCCTTCTCGGTCTCCGTGCCTTCTGCTAGAGAGTGACCGCCCCGAAAACGTAAATCAACGATGAGTTCAATGACACTCAGAAAAGCAAACATTTAATGCGCCAAACACAAAAATCAAGAGATGAAATCACAAAATAAATTCTATGGAGGGCGGGGGGTTGTGAACACACAACAAAGGAACAAACTACACAAACAACTCCGAGACAGTCCAGTCTCCTACAAAAGGAAAGATGACGTTTGGGGACTAACCCCCCCCCCACCCCCCATTCTAGTTGAGATGGTATAACCCAAGAGGTAGGTGCTTTGCTACTGTTAGCAGCCATGTCTTGTGTCGTTATTAAACAAGCACCTGACGGAAGTCCGACAGAGCACGAAAGCAACGCATTCTCGCCGTACTTAATCAACTCTTCTCGTGCGCAGGTGGTTTAAAAATTTGATCCGAAACAAGCTGTTTTTGGGCGCTACGCTGGAACAAAGTTGCACGTATGAACGCTCGAGGGGAGCAGTTTCGGAGTAGGTCCGAAATAAATCTGGCCGTGTGAACGGCCCTTTTTTGAAGCGGTACAGAATGATGACAACAAAACGACGTCGCAGTTGAGCCCGCTTCATACATAGCAATGAATTCAAGAGAAGCCTGGAAACGAAACATAGCCGTGGGTTCTGTTTGTGAGACCAATTTCAGAAAATGGGCCTCTGCAACACTGGATTTTAGATCACTGTGACTTGAGGCCTTCAAACGACCCCTACTGTTGCCGCTCGGGAGAGTTCACCACATCGGTTTGCAAAAACTGCCACACAAGCAAGCAACCCCCCCCCCCCCCCCCATACAATTCATCAGGAGAGCCTGGCTATACTGACTGTTCTGAGGCTCCAACTGTCTGAGAGACTTTTTTTCCAAATGAATTCCGTGTGGCATCACAAACCCCCCAAAAAAAACCCCAAGAATAATGTCTCCTCTTTACTTTGGTAACTGTTCCAGCTCCACAGCACCACTCGGCTTTCATTTCAAGTGATTCCGAGCCGCTGTGCTCAGTGGCATGAATATTCCACCTCAGTGTTCTCAGCGAACCGTCTCCAGAGAGCCGCTGCTCATCAGGCCTGATGTGCTCAAAAAGCTGTGGCTGATGCCAATCATGCTGCGACGTGCCCATGCCAGGCTTCAAGGTGATGGGTGACGGGGGATGGGTGGTCGGGGTCCTCCCTTGGCGACATGAGTCCCATCTGATGGAATCTGAATTTGTGTCTCACACTGACCTACTCTAATGCTGAAGGAAATTCAAAATCAGTACGGAGTGTACTTGCATCACAAGCCGTCTTCACCCCCCTTTTTTTTTTTAAATTGTGAACATTAACAAGCCCGTGAAATTGTGGGTGATACTGCAGGGTATCGGAAACGGGATGGTGAGGGAGGAAGTGAGTGGGGCGGAATGGACGAGAGCTCCATGCAAGGGGGAAAAGAGATCAATGAGTCTTTGAATCATAAGTGTGGCTAAAGCTGGCCGGTGGCGTCCATATCAGCCGCCACAGGCGCGCCATCGACTACGCTGACTTCACTACCTTGATATTATTACGACATACATTAAACTGTAAAAGCCCAGCGAGCCATTCAAATATCGTCAACACAGCATTTGGCCGGCATGCGTTGAATCCTTTTCCGGTGTTGCCGAAGACCTTCGCAGCCGCAGGCTCCCGACCGGAGTCGGTCAGAACTCATGATTTCGGTGAAGGGAAAACGGGGGCATTCACCTTGTCCCTCACTTCAGTCTTCGCGAATCAGACAGAAATTGATCTGGAATCCAGTCATTGGGTTGTCAAACCATTGACTCTCGTGAAAAAGTTTGACATGTGCAGTCGCTTGTCTTCAAAGCGACAGATAGGGCCAAGGTGGGGTGCTCCATCCATCCCAGCTGAATCTCTTGTAGCAACGTCACTTGAGTGAAGCGCGACTCAGCAGTCGATAGGTCGCTGCTGACACCAGTTAAGCTATCCTAGCCGAGACATCGGCTAAGTTAGTTCAGATGACACGGCGCTCGAGGTCGGAAGGACACACACTGATAATCTGTGTTTTCCCTTATTTTCCTTTTTCTGTCCAAATATATATTTTTCTACGACAATAGTAGTCTCGTCCACGGCGTTTTCTTTTGTTCCACAGGGGTTTAGCTAAAGTGTTTATAAAGAGACCAAAATCTCTTTCGTCGAGTGGCGTCGCTACACTCTGGACAGTAAACCAAGCACTTGAGCATTAGCGCGCTGGCCTACCCAGCGGCACGGCAACCTCGAATGAAGTCAAGCTTGTCAGAATCCACTGTTGGAATAGCTGCTCGTGATCCCAAGTTTGAGGGTTTGGTCGGACCGCCGCTAACATTAGCTGCGAGCTTGCTCTTAATATGACTTAGTGTGTTTCGTGTTGGCTCAGTCATATGACAGACATCCAGACAACTGTTTGTAAGATGCCATCATTTCATCGTCATCGTGAGTAGGCAGGGAGGTTGACGGGACCCCCCGAGCTCGTTGCCTTCATCAAATGCAAACGAATCCAACCTGGGTCAGGTTGAAAACCGCCCATTGAAGAAGACCGGATTTTACGATTCGATGTTCGGCTTTCTGCGATTCTATGAGATGACTGATTAGAGAGGGTGTGAGCAATTTCACACCCGATGAGCATGTTTGATGTTGGCTTGCATTTTTGGCCCACAGGTGTTGCAACGGACGCAGAACTCGAAGTGTTTCGAGCAAAACGTTTCCAAAAGCAACAATGGAAGTTCAGGAGCAGACGGCGGTGGCTCTTGCAAACCTTCCTTTGTCCTTTGCTCGACAAGTAACAAGTACTTTAGATGCCAGGGTGGTCTGATGGCTCATCAAACCGCCCCCCCCACCCCCCGGCACTTTTTGTCAGGTGACGGAGCACAAGGGGACGGGTCATTGGGCAGCACGGGGGAAGAGTGGTAGCTCACCGAGGGGAGGACAGAACGCCATCAGCTCTCTCGACTGTGCTCTGATGCCATTAAGCACGGCTGGGCACGTCTCGCCGTGCCAAACGCGCACGGGGGACCCCACTTTTCACCTGCACGAGTGTTTGCGAGCGCACAAGTGGGTGGGTGCAGCGTATACGCAGCTGGGGATGAGTGCTTTCCACTGGAGTCTCTCCTGGGTGTCGCATCAGTCCTCGATATTGCTGCAACCCAGTTTCTCCACACTGAAATGTAAAGTGCTTGGGATAAAAGCTGCAATCGGCGTTGCCGTCATTGTTAGAGTCGGGGCATACGAAAAAACGGTTTCAGCTTGAAGATTTCGATTGCGGTCCAACAGGCAGAGGGTGATGCCGGACGAAAGAAGGTGCTCAACTTGTCAAGAGGTTACAGCGAAAGGTCAGGATTGCAATGGAGGCAGTTAATTGCTGAGCGGCTGAAAACAGGGATGGAAAAGCAAAGTATCTGTGTAGCACTTGGGCCAAACGCATGATCAAGTGGCTCATGGCAAGTCGAGATAAGGAATTTGTCAGCGTCCTCGCTGTGTTGGTGCATGCTTTTTTTTTGAAAGAAATAATTGGGGAACCACTGACTAAGAAACCCTTCAAACCAAAGATAATTGAAACAACCAGCTTCCGCTAGCTTAAGGCCCACAGACAACAGGAAACCCTTTAAGTGCACGGGCTAACACTTAGCATTGATGTGGTGATGGTGGTGGTGGGGGTCCCCTTCCGACAACAGATGTCTGACCTCAAACGGTGCAGCGAGACACAGACAGACAGTATAACAATAATCACAGCCATATATTATTTATCCTCTGCGAAGAATGGCTAATAATGTCTGCTGCACTGAAGAGCCGCTGGTTCTCCAGTCCAGCATCTCTCGCTGTCTTTCTTTCACTATTTGGGGTCAGTTTGGTGTGTATTTCAGGTTTCGAATCATAATCGAGGCAACTCTACTCTTATGATTATTTGCGTTGCTATTTCAGGCATGTCTTGGTCCCTCACGCTAGTAGCGAGGATTCACTAAATCCAATTAGTTTGGTACAGAAATGGCTGGCTGCTCACAATGGAATGTAAAATGAACACACTCAAGCAAACTGAGACGTCGCAACGGATGCATTTTTGGCAAAAGCTGCGAGTTTATTGAACCCACCGCGTAACCCAAAGCGGCAAACTGAAGACATTGCAAAGGTCACACCGTTCACAAGTCATTTCAACAGCAAACATGCCGAGGCCTAAACCAACAAACCGACTGCCTAATTGACCAACCGCCCAAGCCATGAACCGACGAAGATCAAAAACGATTTCCATTCCTGGGCTGGAAAAGTGAAATCGAAAAGGGATCACGCAAGCCGAAATGCGCACCCTTACCCGATGGACGGCAAAAGTGGCATTGACATTGCTCGGCAGCAGTAAAATAAAGAAAAGGAAATCACTGATGACTCATGAATATTGTATGAACAGCTTGTGCATACGTCTCCCCTCGCGTAACCTCGGCATGCAAGAGGCGCCCTTTGTTCCCGGCAAGGGTAGGAACCAGAAATTAAGAGTGAATATGCACGCCGCTCAGAAGAAACCCTGAGAAATGAAGAAGGAAATCATGTCAAAGTTGGAGGTTAGCTCTGATTAAAATGTGCGCGGGTCCCTGCGGGACGCCTTGCAATTATTTGCAGGGAGAACCCATAAACTTGAAAAATGAAATATGGCCTAATGAAGAACACCGACGACAACAGGGGACAGGGCAGACGGGAGACGATTTGTCTTGCGCAATTGTGCGATTCATTAAAAAAAATAATAATAAAACGATCCCACGCATGTTTTGAATTTTCCCTTGAGAAATCACTTTTGAAATAACTGATAAACTCGACACGAGAGGCGTTTGCCGTTGATGAGTTCAACAATGTTCAAAAGTGTTCCTTCGGCTTTGACAAGTTTTGCCTTTTGGGGACGGGGGCTTTTCTGCACACTTTTCCCAAATCAATCCACGACTCGACAATATGCAATCTCTTTTCGTGCCAAGATACATTTACCTTGGAAAAAGTAGGGGGGGGGCTATGCGGAGCAATAAATATTATTTCTTCTTTCTCTCCCCGGTGCACAGATGTGCCTTCATTGCAGGTGGGTGCACCGCATCTGCCCGCGCCTCCACCGACATGGATTACCGAGGACAACCGAGCATAATTAGCCGGGCAAAAACCCATCTTGACTCCACGTCCGGCCACCTGATCAAGAACGATAAATATATGGACGACCCCGAGCTTCCATTCAAATGAGGGATGAAAGCCTTCCCTCTTGGACGCAAACATAAGGTCCGCCATAGCAACGGTTAAAAAGTGATGAAGAGGAAAAGAGCTCATTTTGCAGCGCGGCCTCAAATCTCCGCTTCCTGTTTCCATCGATCAGAGTTGAAAGCAGCCTTGACTGCTGCATACAAATGACTTGGGGCGGGGTGGCGCCAAGCCATCGGAACCGTTGCCGAATTTTGATTTGGAATCAATGGGCCAATTTCGACACTCCGAGCGACGAGGTTTGCAGCATTTCACACGGCGCTCGTTTTTTTTGCCACAAGTTAAGCCGCGGGACGGCGCTGCGGCGGCTCGCATGTTGAGATTTGGTTATTAAGATACCCGACAGGTCTTCTCCAAGATGCTTTCTTTCCAACTTTAGATTGAACATAGGAAAAAGAAGTCCAAATACAAGTCAAGTCATATTTAGTTAGAGAGCACTTAAGAGTCACGATTTAACGTGGCAATGGGCTGCCGCTGTTGGTGTGCCCGCCTTGGCCAGCGGGGGGCAGTATAATAAAGTCACGCAGACGAACAGCACGGTCCAACCTCGTAACAACATACTGTACCTCGCATAACGAATCGGTACGTTATAACGGTAGTTGGTTGAAACCATTTCCAATCAAATGGCCGCCCACTTCGAAGAACATTCAGAGATGTAAAACGAACTACATGAAACTTGGAAATGTGAAGCTTACAGCGGTGAAAACGTAAGCGAGAAGCATTGAAACGGGATCCGACTGTATATCGACTTCAGCCCGACGCTCTGACATTTGTCATTTTCCATCAACAGCGGCTGCTTCGAAAACCGCAACGACCACGATTAAGTGTTAGCATGGCAACGGTGTCGTGCTTTGTTAACTATCATTACGCTTTCCAAAGGCCAAGCTCTGCGGGTTTATTGTTTATTTCAACTTGTATTTATTGATTTCTACAGTGATTATTAACCATACCACGGTTACTTGTGAAGCGAGTTGAATTGACACATTCGATTCTATTTTACGCATTTTTTTTGTGTACAAAAAAAAATGCCTGAATGACGGCCCGTACCTCCAAGTATTTCAAGTTCTAGTGGCATTCCGTGTGGTTTTGGAGTCTTCTAAATGTCTGATCAAAGCATGTCGGCATCATCATGCCCAATGAAGAACCGCGAGCAGGCTGCCATGATGGCGATTATTTCGAATGATTACTCAATTTCACAGACAAACGTGGAGGTTGCCATTTTATGTGCAAGTAATAGGGGGATCGTGTTAGCGTTATGAGGTGTCACTTAAGTTCACCTGCTCAGCCATTTATGGACATGTTGGGGATGGGGAGGGGTGGGGGTGGGAGTAGGGGGGGCAAGGCAGTTGTCAGGAAGCAGGTGGGGGACAAAGCTTTTTTTTCCCCTGAAAGCAGAAGGTCGGAAGATCGATGGGAGTAAAGTGAGTGTCCGCTTGTGACAAAATGTCCTTGAGTGAGGAACCAAGCGGCTGGGGGAGGGGGGGGGGGGCTAAGATGACTCCTGCATTACCTCAGCCAAGCATCACCGGTTATCTATTGACCTGCATATAGCTCGTCAGCAGTCAGTTTGTTGCATCAGCAAAAAAGACCCAACCAATTTCCCCAAAAGTTTTCAGATACATTCGTGTATACGGTGGTATACAAGTGACTGTTTTCATTTGGTATTGGCATGTCGGACTGTTGATACCGGCCTTTACTCATGCATGTGCCTCACTTGCAAGTCAACCTGTGGCTCCCAAAACAAAGCAAAAATAAGAACCACAAAAAAAGACGCTAAATCTTCCTGTACAGCCGAACCTCTTTTCAACATGGTAAGCTAACTGCCGCCGCGAAAGTACAGCGCGGGGTGCCACTCTTTTAGTTGTACTTCCAGAGGCACGGCGCCATCCGGAGCACATGCTCGGAAAACACGCCTGGTCAGCGGAAGCGAATTTCGCCACCTGTGAAGGCCGAAATCGTCTCTCACTTTGGAAAGGTAGTCCATAATGGCGATCAAATCATGGCCAACAGATTGAAAGATGACCGTCAACGGCTTCTGGGGCGCGTACGACATGTTCTTACATCGAGAAATGTTCCTACTGTAATTTTCATCGTAGTTGCCCACCATTTTATTGGAAATGGTCACATCGATCTACCGCCACAACGTGAAGATTGGTTCTGTCCCTCGATGTACACTGTAACCACAGTATTTGCCAACTCTTGTCATCTCTCTTGTCGTGAACGACTTGGTAAATATGTCGTCCAAACACTCGGCGTGACCAGCGACGCTGGTCTTTTTGTCCGCCGACGCCTTCACTTTGCTTCCCGATTGTCCGTCGTTCCCATTCCCGTCAAACGCTCTCTTTTCCATCGTTAAGATACCACAAGGGATGAACATTTCCAATCAGTCTACGGAGCCCGTCGCCGAGGAAAAATCTCTCCTAACACACCTTTATCGCACACGATCATCTAGTTGGTCTTTTAGTGCAGTGGTTCTCAAAGTGTAGGACGTGTACCAGGCTCCCTCTAGTGGCACTCGCGAGTGGTCTGTTGCAAAGTTAGAAGCAGTGAATGCCTCGAATGTCAAATGCCAATCCTACAAACAAAAGTGCTGTTTGAGATGGTAAAAAGGTGAGAGAACCAATCGGACAGTCGGATCTTTGCCAGGGCGTGGGAAACGCCGCGATTTAAGAGGAGCGCAAGTTAATAGCCCACCGACAGCCTTGATTTTATGGTGAATATGTCAGCGAATGCGGTACCTGAGGCCCACAAGAAAGACAGAGCCCTAAAACGTTCGTTTCCAATGACATATTAATATGTTACGGATCATTTGATCTTCCTAACATCCGTTTTCCTCTCCCGCCCCCCCATCAGAGCCCCTCAGAGACTGAAGCGAGTCACGCAGGCAGGCGACTCGTCTAATGCGCCATCCGGCGAATGCTGAAATATCAGAGTGTCGTCTCGAGAGGATGTCTGGGGAGCAGGGAGATTGGAGCTCGCGGCCTATAAAAGTGTCTGTCCGTGGGGGATAGAACATTCAGGCCCCTCTCGCTCGCCTGATGCTGGAGGGTCTAGAAAGCGCCTCCCCCGCCCCCAATTTTTTTTTTTTTTTTAGCTGGGCGCTAAAGAAGAGGTATTACTGAAGCTCATGAGGCTTGGCCACATGATTCAGTGGCCGATTGTGGGGGGGGGCGTTCGGGGGATGGAACAAACTGTCGTGATAGAAAATTGGGTAGAGCGACGATCAAAGACGTGCGTGTTGTGTACGGGCACGCAAGTGTGGCGAGGGAGGTCGTTTAGGAGAATGGGAACAGGTTAGCTGGCAAAAAAAAATAAAAAAATCACTGTGCGTGCTTGTGTGTGCCGTTTCCGATGGCATTTGCCTGCGGTAACGCTTCTGTGACCTTTTCGGCTCGTTTAAAAATTTTTTTTTTCTTTTTCATTTTAATTAGGACTACTCGCTAAGATGAAACCACTGGCAGATTTAGAGTCGAGTGAGAAGCAAACCAAAAGGGGACCATGGAAGGTTGCGAAACCTAAAAAAAAAAAAAAACTCCAGGAGAAAAAAGTACTCGTGGCAGAGACTGTAGGAAATTTGCATTCACAACACACACGATGGTAAATGTGATAAGTACGGGGCTGGAATCCTGTTGGTACATTTGGCTCTTGTAACAGAAAAGTGAGTGAAGCATTTAAAAAGTCAGCACAAAAAGTGCGAGGGAAATTAGCATGCCCAATACACGTCGTCTAAAGTATCAGAAGCTAAGAACATTTCAGATGGAAGACTATTGCTACGTTCAGCTTTGATGGCTCCGTGCGTCTGTCAGCACAAAAGCAAGTGATGTTTAAAAAGAGAGGGGCGAAAAAAAAAACAAGTACCTGAGAGAAGGAGAGAAATTTGCATTACCGATTGACACCGTCATAAATATCATGCTAAGAAAAGAACATTTTGGCTAGAAATCCTGTTCTAGTTGCCTGTGATCGCTTTGAGTGTCAAAACAAAAGGGAACGACGCAGACCAAAGTACTCCGCGGAGAACCGAAGGTAAATTTGCATTCCCAACTCAATCCAATTTCCACAATAAGAAACATCACAAGAATAGCACATTTACAGCGAAATCCCAGCACTTATCGAGTTGCCACTGTACTCTACAGAATATGCCAAAGGCCACGCTTCCCTCTCTCTCTCCTGCATCTGTTAGCTCCACTCAATTATTCATGAGCTTGGCGCATCTTTGAGCGAGGCGACCCTGCCGTCCTTATTTGCTTGCTGGCATTCCCTCAAAAATCACAGAAAATGCATAACACTCGGGCTAATTATAATGGCAGTGCACTGGGTGCTCATGAAAAGTATATGGATGGTGCGGGGCGAGTCATTTCATTACATTTAGTGATGAGGAATTAATTAGGGACTGGATAATCAGTATTCCATGGAGTGGAATTGGGGAAGGGCGAGTATCGATGCCAGGTATCGGTATCGGGCCGATCCCAGCCCCATTTCAGGGTTTCAGATGCTGGCGGCGGCGGCAAGAGGGCCCTTTGCGGCCGTTTCCCCATCAAGAACGAAAAAGGATGACAATGTTAGTAAAATGTTGCCATGACAAGATAGATCGAGGTGGCGAGCATTTTGGAGGTTTTGCAAAAGCCGGCATCGGGAACTTTTGATGGTGAACTTCTTCATGTCGGAGACAGAAGATGAGGACTCGGATGGACTTGAGGATGAGGATTGATCCCCCCAAAAAAGTGAGCATTGTTCAATACGTCTGTAAAGTGGACTTTGTGTTGCTCCTGCTACCTTTTTAACTGATTCAAACCCTTTGACGTCTAAAAGCGTCAATTAACGCATAGTCCCTGCCTCCCCATGACGTCTAAAGCCGTCAATCACGTTTTTTTCATGGGGGAGGGTGCAAGAGAGTCTGATGCAACTTCTCATTGAAAGAGTAGGTTTGACTGATATGTTAAATAGTAAAAAAAAAAAGACCAGCAGGTGGCAGTTGTGCAAAAGTCCACCATTGTTCAATTTTCACTTTCGCTCATAGTTCAATAGTTTTGTTTTGTGCAAATATATTATTTTGCTATAAAAACATTTTTTGTAATGTTGTTTTGTAGGAGGAACACAATATTGAGGTATTTGAGCTGTCACAAAAGCAAAAAACGGGTGTCAAATTGAAATGATGCTTGAAATGCATGCTTATACAAAAAGCTCATTTTCTCTGGATTTCTGAAGAAAATCGGCCTTTTTCATAAAACCTTTTGTAATGCTGATTGCCAACGAACGGAGAAAGATAAAAACAAACTTTTTTGTTCTCACCTTTCTTCTGACTTATCGCATGTTTATGTAGCCGTAGAACAGAAAATTCTGTGGGCCTTGCAAATCAGTCAAAATTCAGTAAAATGTGAGAGATTCAGGGGGTTGCTCCAGTGAAAAAGGGTTAAAAACATACGCTAGCTACAGGTTTTTTTTTAAGCTAGCGTATATTTAACCATGCCTGCGTCCAATCATACAAAGCGTCTTGTGTGCGGTGTTAAATACAGAAATGGCCCCCTTAACTGACACTGCGTCTTTTAATACGGTGCACCGTATGGTCATGAAAATACGCTGTATACACACACACACACACACACACGAACACACACACACACACACACACATACATTGAGACATAGCTTCTGTTATCGGCGCCCCATTAACTGCACTTTTTCCTGCTATTCTGGGGCTTATCTGTACCGGACGTGCAGCACTTAAGATTCGCCAAGGGGAAGGTTACACTGAGAGACTCTGTGAAATTTGCCTGCACATTAAGGCGAGTGCTGACAGCACTTTCTCCCGAGAGCCGCGAAAGTAACACCGTTCCAACAGTGGGGGGAGGCAGCAATCCGGGAGCAGAAGTTTGGCGGTTTCATCTCTTGCGAGCGATGACTTCAGCAAGGATGAGGCTGCCTCTGTTTTTATTTTATTTTTATTTTTTCTTCCCTGCCAAGAGGACATGTAATTCATGCATTGTGACTACCTGAAAAAATCAGTCAGATAATAAGACCTGCGTGCTGTCAGGCAAAATATTAAATCACCTCCAGCAAGGGGTGCCCAAAGTCTAGTCCTCAAGAGTCCCTGTCCGACATGTTGGACATGTTTCCTGGTTCCAAGGAACAGGCTCGTTGTCAGGCTTCTGTAAAACGTGCCGATGAGCTCTTCATTTGAATCAGATGTATTAGAGGAAGAACCACGTACGACAGGCTAGAGAGGAGGCTTATGAGGACCTGACTTGGGCACCCCTGACCTCCAGTCACAGGCAACGGCAACGGTCTGCCAGAAAATTCTCGCAGCATGTTTTGTGTGTGGCATTTTGTGCGCCAATTTCAGGGGGATGTCAGCAACACGAACTGATTTGCTCGGAAACAAAGAGTTGTCTCTCTCCAGTGCCTGCCCACTCACCAAGGGTTAAATGAAACAACAAAGTCAATCGTTTGATGATCTTGCTTGTTTGTGCATGCCAGTCTGTGAGCCGTCTTGAATGTCATTAGTCTGTGAGAGCAAATGGGCTCATTTACACCCCCCCACCCCCAGACGGAAAATGGATGGATGAAGTATAAGGTGAGTTTTTTTCTTCATGTTTTGTTTTTTGTCAGCATTTATTTCAGGTAATGGCATTTTACATCAAGAGGGACCATTGCGAAGAAAAACCTTGATTTCTGTCTGACGGATGATCTTCCAAAGTGTCCAATCGACGCAGTGTAGGCCCAGCGACTGGCAAGGAGGACTCAATGTCAGATTATTTTGCCCTCAGTATCGATGGCTGATCAGGAAAGCCGTTTTGGAAATTTCCAATATGCACCTTGGCTCCATAAAGATCGAGGAAAGTCTACCTAGTTGATAGTTGATCTAGTAGATGGGCGCACTCTATTGGCAAAAAAAGATATGTATTACGCAGCACTTTTAGTTTGGAGTTCTTCCCCAATTGCATCCCTTTCAAGACGGATGCCGTTTCATGTCATCGTCCTAATTTCCTAAAGAGGCGCTGAATGCACTCCAGTCCTGCCTTGCGAGCCCAAAATGCCCACGAACAAGCTCACGGGGTAGGAAAATCAAACACGGTGTGAGGGTTAGAGCCGCGTGTTATGCCCGGAGGATGTCGGTGAAACAAGCCCCAGGACGGCGAGGCGAGGAAATCCCTTTGGAGTGAAGGATCCAGGCGGCTGAATCATTGGCATGCTAACGTTCCTCTGGTTCACAATGTGCTTGGCTACTGAGATTCGTGTCTGGATAATGAACCCCCCGGGCTTTTCACAAGACACCGAGCTGCCGGAGCCGTGTGAGGTACGCCTTTTTCCCGCAGCCTCCTGCAAGCTAGCGCGCTAATGATGCCATACTAGTTGTAAGTGTTTCCGGCGAGCGGGCTCCCGTCTGAGATCCAAAGCGCCGCGTGTGTCCATGTGTGTTGCGATGCAACTTTTGCTCTCGCGCCTTGCTACCGTGGAACGAAATACTAGTGACCTGGAAGAAAGTTTTCGATTGTACAGATGAGTTTGGAAGACAAGGGTGTCAAAGTCGTTTTCAGCTGCGGTTGCCCACACGGGGCCAGTTCGGAATGTCAAAGAATCTGGGTGGCCTTCAGAAAGTAGGATCCAACCGCATGGTCAAACACTGACTTATTTCAAGGGTCGTGATTTTCTAGCCTTTGCTGCAGAGGTCAAATAAACACTTTAACTGGGATTTGTACTGTCGTTTGTGCGGGAATGTATTCTGAGTCATGGAAAAATAGCCCTGGCGGCCACTTGTGACATAACGCACCCGATCGAGACCTTTCTACCCTTAACAGGCATCAGCTTCAAAAGCATATGTCACCAATAATGCAACACGATAGCGCTGTCCGTTTTTTCAACTCTTACGTTACACTATTGGAGCACGCCTCCAGAGAAGCCGCCATATATGAAGGTGCAAAAGATTGACTTGATTTCTCCACGCGTCAGTAGGTGCAATTGTTTGTCGAAAAGCATTCAAAAGTCCATCTTGAACGGGTTGCCCCTTGCCAGCTTTTTCCCTTAATGTCAGACCACTTTTTGTCCATTCAGCAGCAGTCTGTTCCTCGGAGGAAAAGGTTAAGAAGCTGCCTCGGACAGCTTTTGGGCAGGATGCCGCCCCTACTTCCAATACAATAAAAGTCCCGGGAGGGCGGAGCCGCGGCCCAAAGCCGCTGACGAGGCCAATTCTCCTGTCGGTCACTCCAGGCGCGAGAACCAATTGGCCGCGGATTTCAGCAAACGTCGCAGCTGATCTGAAGTTTGTGGCAGAAGAGCGCCAATCTAGGTGTGTTGTGACCTCAAAGGCAAATCGGGGAGGTGACTAACAAGCGGGGCCACCACCACGTCCTTTCTGAGCAATCTGAAGCTTCTGGAATGCGAACCAATACGCCTGATAATCGTGCGGGTTTGCACCACGTCGCCAGCTTGAGGCAGACTCGGCATCTGCTGCTTTCTTTGACAAAGTCTCCTTTCTCACACCCGACACTCCCTGTTTTAATTTTAGTCCGAATTTCCCAACCACTTCTTATTGAGCGGGACAGAAGAACGACAGCATTGCCGCCAAGATTCACAAACAAACAAAAAACGGTAAACAGCACATTTCTTTCAATTTGGCTGAAGTCAATGAATAAGTCATTGTGATCTTGTGACTCAAGAATCGGCCGAAATTTGTTCAGGCATCTCAGAACCGCTTCTCAAACGGGGATTAGTGCTCTCACTGAAGTGGGTCGTCCTTCCTCCCTTTGCTTTGGCCCAGTAAAAAGCTTGCCGACGATTGTGACAATAATGACATAAATCTGACATGTATTTATGTTCCACTAGTGCAGCGGTCGGCAACCTTTGACACCGAAAGAGCCATTTGAACCCGGTTTCCACGGAAAAGAAAACACTGGGAGCCGCACATCTAAAATGAAAAAAAAAAAAAACTTCTACTACTTTACCGCAGCATGTTTCTTATGAAATCCACGTGCTACAGAGAAAATTACATTTTATTCATTTAATGAACACATTTTGAACATTTTGAATTCTTGAAAAATAATAACAATGAATGTCTCTTTCAAATAAATTAAAAAGCTGAATTTAAATTGTCCATGTAGCAAACGAAAGCAGAAAAATGCCATGAGGCGTCATCCTTATATCCATTTATCTTATCTAAAATGAAGATAACACTGTATATATTGCTTTTTTTTACCTTTACACTTTGTATTAACAACTATAGTGTGGTTATGTCTTATGAAGTGCTACGGAGAAAATTGAATTTTACCGAGGTAATGAACACATTTTGAATTCTTGAAAAAATAATAATGTCTGAATGTCTCTTTCGAATAAATTAAAAAGCTGAATTTAAATTGTGCATGCAGCAAACAAAAGGGAAAAATCCGTGAGCCGTCATCCTTATATCGCCTTGGGCTTTCAAAGTATGCAGCGGAGCCTTGACCTGAATATATAAAATAAATTGGGGGAAAAAGCACTGTGTCACTAAACAATGCAAAATATCTGCATAAATATTTATTTTACCTGGTTAATGGGACTTCTGCTCCTGAACCTCTGCGCACAGCTTCTGCAAATCGGGGCTGTACGAAGTCACTTTCATCTTTACGCAGGACTGTAAGCTGTCATCTGTGAGCCGTAAGCGGTGTTTGTTTTTGGTGTTCTGGTAGGCCACTCTCGCCCGAGGTAAATGCAAATGAATCTGCCCAGGCATCATTGAATGTTCTATTTTCTTGAGATATTTTTCTTTTCTTACATTTCTCCATTGGCTTTGCCGGGGTTGAAAGTCGCTCAAAATAGACGGCGTTTCAGCGGGTATACCAGCTTCCGCAGTGTGACGTCTATTTTGAGCAACGAAAAAATAATATCAAATAATTTAATTAATATTTTAATATTTCAAGATCACAATAATCTTCAAATTTAGAACTAAAATAATATAAAAACTAACACAAATAAAACACACTTCAATTAAATACAAAAAAAAAATTCCCAAGCCAATCAGAGCCGCATTATAAGGATGAAAGAGCCGCATGAGGCTCCGGAGCCGCGGGTTGCCGACTGCTGCACTAGTGGCACACGTACCAGATTGAGAACTCACTGCAAGAAGTGCGAGTGCTCAAAGGATCAGGTGAGACTTCGGACCTTCTGCTTTACTCTTCACAGGCAGGTGTGAGCTCCATGTTGGAAAGCTGTGATATTACCTTAACTGCTTGCTTTGGTCTAACACACACACACACACACACACACACACACACACACACACACACACGCAACAAATCATCCCACTTTCATTTCAAAGCGTCCTTGAATCGTTTCTTATCGAAAACCAGATCGAATCGTCACTCGTGGGGAGATACACGCCCAGATCATTGAGTCTGAAGTCAACTTAGCCCTCAATTGTTGGCAAAAATGGATCATCGAATGCATGAATGGACACGATCTCACACAATAAGTGCACGCTTCGTATTGTGTTCACCCTTTCATCCACCCTGGAACCTGATAACATGGTCAGCTGTTAACTGTTGGAGTGCGTCTGTTCATGGGAGACCAGTGAAGACAGGAGACGTTGTTTCAAGGTAACGTAGCCCGTGGACGACATATAACGTTTGCTGCCCCATTAAAAAAAAAAAAAACCTCGACAAGCAGCCATAAATGTCTAAAATGCAACAAAAGTGAGTACAACCTTAACTGAAAAGTCAATGCGTTCTGTCTTTTCTTGATTATTTCCAGAAGCGGGAGGGTCACTCTTACATGAACAGTTTGACACCGCAACTCAGCTGTGGGCAAAGCCACTGAAGCTGTCCATGGTGCTGACCGGATGACTGTTAGAGTGCCAGGCAGGTTGTGAAGCGTCACCACTTCTGTTGTTGTTGCGTTGGGTTTTTTTTCTCCCAACATTTTTGACAAGATCAAATAGAGAGTATTTGTCAGCAGGCTGGGAGGTCCATCTGGAGCCTTGGGACACTCTTGTCATTGAAGGGCACGCAGCGTGGACATGCACACAAGGAGAGGCGCGACAGATGCTCAGGAAAAAAAAAAACAATACAAGTTAAAACGCACTTAAAAAAAAAAACACGGACGTAGACGGGACAGGAGCTGAAGCTGGCAGCAAAGTGCGCAACGTCTCCTTGACACATGCCCTCTCCTCTTTTTACCGCCTTCACCACAACAAAGAGAAAGCATGAGTGGTTTGCGTCGTACTGAGTATTTCATTTCAAATGACTTTTTGACTCTTTGTCCCCTTCGTTTGAAGACAGATTTGCTGCTTCAACTCAAGTACAGCACGTGAGTACTTTTTGCAGTACTTTTGTGTCAAAGCCGATGTGAAAGCGTAGCAGCGTGCGGCCGCGTTTCCCGCCGCCTCAGCGCCTTGACATTGTGCGGCTGTCGCCGAGGGGGCCCCGGCCGTGGCCCCGGATGAGACGCCGCGCCGAGTCCAGTCAGCATTCCGCGCGGCCACCCCACCGCACCCCCCCCCCCTCCCTCCTCGCTGCCTGTAAATTAGTTGCAGCAATGTGCTACCCCGCTTGTCGCACCCCCTCCCCCCCTCCCCCAGCACCACCCACCCCCGTGTGCTGTGGCTCATGCCCTTGAGGAAGGCAAGCGTGCACCGGCATGTGCGTGTGTGTGTGCGTGTGCGTGTGCGTGTGTGTGTGTAGTCTGCTGAGTGTGAATTGAATGTTGGTGTGGAGTGTTAAAAGCATTCCAAATCTGCAGAAACAAATTAGCCCTAATCACATTTAATCTCTTCCTCAATGCAGAATCTGACTGGAGTGCCGCCTTTTGAATCAAATCATTTCAATTAAGGGCTGGGGTGTTATTTCCGAAGACGACTGTGACTGACATGCGTGACCCCGACAGACACGATGCGGGAGCAGTTTTGGGGGTGCTGCCGGCTCAGTTCCTCATTCTTGGAGTTCAACTATGTCAGGCACGGACGTTGACTTCCGGCACCCTTTCAAGATTGGGCCCGAGTGCCCAGCTTGAATGTCAGATCTGGCGAGGCTTTGAACTAACGAGCCCCCCTGCCTGTCGAAAGCGCACCGGAGGTGTGACTTTGCTCGCCGGTGGAATCCGCGACAGAGGGCTCGTTTGTTGGCGGCTCGTCATCATCCCCCCGGTAGCGAACCGCAGGTGATGTCTTTGAATTAAACTTGAAACATACGGTAGGTGGGGCAATTCCCTGACCAATGGGCCCATATTTGTATGCGCCGCGACGTGGCTGCTGTGCGCTTCCAGTCACAGAACGACAGCGGCAAGTCACTACTTTCCCCAAGGTGAAAATGGATCCGCAGATGAAAATTCCCAACGACGGCAAAAAGCTCTCCTCTCGACGTACGCGAGTCAAACGACTCCCCTCGTGGATGCACATCTCGCCTTTCAAGCGCCCCTCGCAACAACGGGAAATGCAACCTCCTCGCCAAAAGCGCCGAGTACCTCGGCATTGTACTATTGATGTGCGGTTTGGGTCGATGGCTCGGCCCGCCCGAGCCGCCGCTTCAATCAGACACAAAAGCACGTGTTGCACGCTTTTGTTCTATTGAGCCGCGGCACATCGATTGCTTATTTTTCATGCGACACAAGTCTGTCAGAGTAATCAAAGGCAGATATAATCGGGAGCAACCGGACCAGTGGAACGTTAGAGTCTGTTTGCAAGATGCTCCCGGTGGCCACGACGGCCCAAAACGGAGAGCGGAAATGGGATTTGGAATCCACCAAGTCGTTGGCTCCATTTTCCGATGAGGTTTTGTGCCGTTGATTCTCTTCTGCCAAGGCTTTCTACCAATCGAACGTGGACGCCAGGCAGCTTTGGAGAAACCGCTGTGGCACCGGCACAGTTGAACCAAGTTCCCGTGCTGGGCCCGGATCCAGAGGCGGCGTCAGCACAGATTCTCTCACTTCAGAAGCTTTCTGTTCACGACTCTCTTGTAGCAAAACACACACCGAAAAGTCAGGAATAGAAACGCCAAAGTGAGGATGGGAGAGATTTTTGAAAATCGACATACAGTATTTAAGGTGCGCATCTCCCGACACAAGACAAGTTAAGCCGGTTTTTGATCGGTTTGGAAAGGATTTGATTCGAGTCGGTGAGATCACGACTTGATTCGATTTGGTCCGGCTCAAATGGAGAGATTGTGACTTTGGTTGTCATTCGACACACATTTGGATGAAGTGGTCAGGACCTGCCAAGATATATTAATCCAACAGAAGACGAGTCGATACGTGTTATAGGGAAACCATTTGGTGGGATTCGATACGCTCACATCTTTTGAATCAAGAAAACTGTTTGCACTGAGGATTGAGAGGAAGAAATTTCATCTAAGCTGCATGTCATACATAAAGCATATTTGACAATAAAGATGACCTTGATCTTGACCTTGACCTTTCCCGGTTCAAAGAGTTTTTTGTGACACCCCTCGTACATCTGCCTCTCGTGCCTACAAGTGTTTCCTGATTCCTTCGGTCAGGGTTGGGTTTCGTTCATCTTGTTTGACTCCAGGGCAGGTTTGTCTTCCACACGGCGACTGCCGTGGCAAATCTTGAGAGAAATTCGACAATCTGACCAAATCATCACTGCACGTGCCCCGTTTGAATCAAGAATCGACGTGAGTCGCAAGATGAGGAAAATGCTCAGTGGGAGAAAACCAACAGCCCAACATTGGACGCAACAGATATCGGTCAGCCCAATACTTCCCCTTCAGAATCATTGTTGACACGAGAGAAATGTGCTCTCAAAGAGAGATTCAAAAATGAAATCAACATCAGCCTGCAGTGGAGGCAAAACCCCTTTGATATACATTTGCAGGCTTTGACGAGCACAGTAACAACAGCAACGGAACTGCTGCTTCGGCAGGCGCAACAGATGCTGCAGCCTGCACCGTGCCATATATTTTATTTTTAATCATGCAAAGCCCCCCCCCCCAACCCCCCACTCCCGAGTCTAACGACCAAAACAAAATGTGACAACGGTAATGATAAGGGCTCATGATTAAGAAGGCAAAGCGTGAGCTAAAGGCTTTTTGCAGTGACACAGAACGCATTTACGCGCCATATGGTTGCCTGTTGAACTCCATAAGTCAACACAAAAGATGGGTGCTGGAGGTGGGGTGAGGAGGGGGGGGGCAGCGCTGAAATAAGACTGACAATTAACCTCATCCGAAGCAAAGCTTACTTTTGGAGTCGAGCGTGAATCAGACAAGTGTCACGTCGCGCTCAAAGCTTGAAGCAATCAGCGAGTAATTAGCAGGCTGACAATTTGCAAAACATCCAACACTAAAATAGTACGTCGGAAATTAGAGGCGATGATAATCAAAGTGGAAAATGTGCCGAAGAGTCGAAAGAGCGAGACAGATGGCCATGCTTCATCATTGGCCTGTTCGGCAACGCAGCCCCCTTCCCATATGACCAATTATAAGGGTTTCACCTTGGGCTAGTGTGTGTGTGTGTGTGTGTGTGTGTGTGTGTGTGTGCGTGTGTGTGTGTGTGTGTGTTGGCGGACCACCACCATTCTCTTCAGCGATGACAAGTTTTGGAGTTTTGGTTTTGAGGCTTGGCTCGACTGATTCTCTCAATTTGAGCAGCACACCCACGGCTTGGCGGCGCCGTTTTGGCGGTATTTTTGCTCGTTTCTGATCAGCGGCACTTCCGTGATTGCTTTCAGCAAGACGCTGTGCGCTTTGAGGGCTGGCTCACTTGCTGCTCAGAATACGGCAGGGATGTCGTACTCTGATTTTGTGGTTGTGAAAATAGTCCTTTTCTGTCCAAAGGTTTACTCTTGAGCCGATCAGACCTTTGCGACCGGCACATGACTTGGACTCGACCGGAGCAACTCGGACCCGTCGCTGCTAAAGCTGAAATCACAGAGAGAACGACTTCATCCCCTTTCTGATTTCCCCGGCAGGGCATCTGACACCTTGTGCGACAGCTCCAGCACATCCAGCATTTGCCGAGCGAATGCGGGTGTGCCGCTTCGGCCAGACGATTCCTCGGCACTGTCGGCTTTCTCTGATAGTTTTGGATGCAAAACTGCCTGCCTCTTGTGTGACCGCAACCCCTCCATTTTCTTCTAACGCCCCCGACCCCCCGCCTAACACCGAACGGTGCCGAGACGCGAATTTCCTCGCCTTTGTCGCAGAGACAAGGGATCGTCGGCGGGTGAGAACTTTCAGGGTGCCGCTGCGGCCAACGCATCACATTCGTGAGATGGGGTGGGGGGGCAGGGGGATCTTCAAGAGAGGTCCATTTGTAGAGTGCTAGTGACACTACTTACCCCACCGGTACATCGAGGAAGAACAATAACATCTTTGATTTCACAATAACTCAGTGGGCTGATGAAAGTCGGCATCGCACGTTCAATACCGAATTTTCCGGACTATTAGTCGCACTTTTGTTCAAGCGGCGACATCCGGGCAGCACTTTGTGTGGGCACACTTTTTTTAAACCAATTCACAGCACTTTCGGTGCACTCCTTAGCCGACCGATGCCAACGTCGCCATCGCCGCACACCAACAGCTACGTTCATAAAAAACGCGAACAAACATCTTGCGCTGGTTCGCGGGCAGGAGGAAGCCATGATGCATCTGGTCCACCGAGAATTCATTCGGTGCTCCAGATAAGCCTGTCATGATTCTGTTTGTGACCAACATGTGTCACTGTGGGGTAGAGGTAAGATCGGGCTGCCCGAACCCGAGCCCGACGGTCTCCCGAAATTCGGGTCGGGTCGGGCCTAAAATGATCAATCATTGCTTCAGGTTCGGGTTGGGTTTCTCTCTCGCTGGCTTTTTTTTTTTTTTTCGAGGCCGTGAATTGTTTTGGCCACGAGAGACCGTGGTTCGCAAAAAAAAAAAAAACAGAAGTCGCCTCATCACAACACGGACTGTACTAAACTCTTGCAATGACAATTCAAAGAACTCCTTCCTGTCTCTGTCCCGTCAGTGTTCGTCTTTGTCTCTCTGCTTCTCTCTCTTAAAGTGCCGTGATAGATTCTTAAGGACGTACAGCTGCTGTGGTTCACGGCCCAATTTTCAACCCGTCAAAATGACGGACGCCCTTATATATTCCCCGTCCACTCTTAAAAAAATCCGTCAATGATGGGAAATTGTTGGTTAATGTAACCTCTTCAGAAACAGAAATATAAGAGATGTTTATACACGCCCTGCGATTGGCTGGCAACCGATTCAGGGTGTCCCCCGCCTACTGCCCGGAGACAGCTGGGATGGGCTCCAGCACCCCCCGCGACCCTAGTGAGGATCAAGCGGTTCGGAAGATGAATGAGTGAATGAATGAATGAATGTTTATACAGTCTTGTTTAACTTAGATTTCATTACGAAAGACAGGCTTTGTTATCAGAAATCACCCCTCCTCCTCCCGAGTCCTCACAAATAAAATATGAAATGTCGGGTTTGCTTCGGGCTCGGGCCTGCATATCAAGTGAAGTGATTGGGCTCGGGTCGGGTTGGGTTTAAATACCCTCAGGCCCGGTCGGGTCGGGCTCAATTTTTTAGGACCGATTTTAGCTCTACTGTGGGGCTCTCCCTGCAGCTGCACACCTGTTGGTCGTTATGTAATTATTCTCAACTCAACTCAACTCAACTGTATATATAGAGTACTTTCGAACAGCCATCGCTGCATACAAAGTGCTGTACATGGAGCAATTTAACATATACAACAAATAGTAAAGCAAATCGGTAATAAATAAATATATATAACTGATAAATAATAAAGCGGTAATAAAGAATTATTAATTAAAAATGAATAAAAAAATTATTGCTTTAAAAGGACTCCCGGCACGGCGACTCATTGTTTGTTTGTCCTGTCATGTTTGTTTCAGTCATGTTTCGGTCACCGTTATGTTTTAGTTTCAGTCATCATTTTTGTTCGATACTTTGGACTTTGTTTGTTTTGGATTTAGCTTTCTGTGTTTTATCAATACTTCTTCAAGTACACCCTGCTCCTACCTCCTGCCTGCTTTTTGGGCTCCTCCCACCACCACCTCGCAACGTGACAACTCTGGGCTGGACTCGTTTTATCTCATCATGACAACAATATGTCAAATGTATTGATGGAGTTGAGAATAGAACACAATGCGGCAATATACGTCTCCACATTCTCTGACAATTTTGCCGGTTGTAAAAATCCAGACTCAGTCGGACCTTAATCATCAGTGGGAAAAGATTCCTGTTCTTTCCACGGAAAAGCAGCATTTCCTTTCACGGGGATCCGATGACGAAAACATGATCATCGTTGACAGCGGCTTGGTTTCTGCCATTGTAGCAGTCCGCGTGCGTGTTGAGCATTTTGCACAGCTTACGTTCTGGCAAATCAACAAAGGGGGGAAGCGCTACGTTCGTTCAACGGCGGCGCGCATGGAAATTAAATTCCCTTGCATAAAAGGAGCGAGCTGCTCTATAAATAACGGCAAAACGTCTCGATAAGGAGGGAATGGAAAACACGCTTGCTGCGGTCAATTGGGGTCAGCTCGACTCAGACAAAAGGGGGAAACAAAACAAAACAAAACAAAAAAAAATGATAGACCGCCACCGGCAAAACACGACAATTACATTTCGCTTCACCGTCAAAAAGGGAAGCCGTTTGGCTCCTCCGCCGCCGCTCTTTTGTTCCCGTCGACTCAAGCGAACAGAAATGGAGATGAAGTGAAGACATTTCATCAAATGGTGGCCAAATTCATGATGGTCTCCGGGCAGAAAGATTTGAGAGTCCCTGTCTCTTCAATCTATTGGGTGCAGAGGTTAAAATGTATATTTCACGTCACGCTATCGAAAAATCGAGGTAAGTGATGAGAGATTGAATCGCACGCTTCGCAGAGCAGGACTTGCAAATTTGGGAATAACTTTGCAGGAGCGCAGACAAAGAGGAGACTACATAGCAAGGGGGGCAGTGCTCTGACAAGAACTTGCCTTTTCCAAATTATGAACCGTTGGCCGTCGTTCCTTTTTTTTGTTTGTTTTTTTTTAAACATGGGTTCTAGGAAAAGGACTTTGTATCAGTCTGTCGCGGTGAAGAAGGTTCTGAGCCGAAAGGCGAAGCGCTTGATTTAGCGGTCCATCCACGTCACTACCCTCACCTACGGGCAGGAGATGTTTGGTCGTGACCGAAAGAACGAGATCCCGGATACGAGTGGGCAGTTTTTCCTGATGCAACCCATATCGAGCCTCCGGTGGCGGCACGTGTTGTACCTTCAGAGCCTTACAACCTTGAATCTCCGGTGTGTGTGTGTGTGTGTGTGTGTGTGTGTGCGTGCACGTGCAGCAGCACTGTTGTGTGGTCCCATTTCAATTGGATTTCACTGAAAGAGAACCCCTGGGGAAGACCCGATTGTCACAATAAAGTGCAGCAGTACCTAAAACCGTATTTAGTGGCGACACGATCCGCCAGTGCTCGCTGTGAGCCATTTAATTAAGTCTCACGGCTCCTGTGGAAGACGCTCTATCGCCGCGTTCGATGCAGCTAGAGCAGCGCGTGGGCGGGCACGCTCACACCGTCGTCGCCAAATCGCGCGGTCCACCCAGCCAGCGGCCAAGTCTGCCAAGGACGTGTTGACCAAAACCAAGGGATATCTTCACTCGGTCCATTTGATGTTCAATGTTAAAAAGCAGGACTGCAGCGCCGCGTGGCACCAGACGACATCTGTCACAGCAGGCCTGAGGCTTTCTCGGAGAGTCAGCGGGGTCAATAGATGTAAACTGACCCATATCTCACTGGCCCGTTGTGTGCTGACACACAGCCACAAAGGCAAGGGAGGAAAACCATGAATGAAATGATCACCCCTTCGCTCAGTCCGCTGTCATACGGAGATTGGCAGATGAGGCTGCATGGGATAGAATGGCCCACACGCCCTTTTCGTCTGCGAGCGTCCAAAGAGAAACCTTCCAAAAAAGCTATTCTCCATGAAGACACTTTCGCTGGCCCAGTCATGTCCGTCGGCAAACACCGGCAGGAGACAGGCTTGGAGTGGCCCTTCAAAGCCCTCCTCGGGAATCCCAAGCCCCGAACCAATGGACAAACCTGGCCATTCAAATCTAAATAGGTCTTTGTATGACCTGCTTTGAGCCCCAGAACTGTATTCAATATAAGATCTGAGGTTTGCCCAAAAGTTGAGATTTGGACCCTATCATCCAATCGCTGTGAGTGATTCTGTTTTTGTCACTTCCATGGTGAGAGAAACGGCCAAATTGTACCCTCTTCTTATTGGGGAATGCTGGTTGCACACTACACGCTCACGAGCTGCGGCTGGTGCTCCTTCAGGAGTTGGACCTGGGTCATTTTCCAACCCCCTTTTCGAACCTAAGGCGTGGTCAAAAAATTCACCCCAACCCCCGCGCACTGCTCCGAGAGCGGGTTGGTTCACAGAGGTACGGTGCACTGCGCTCTCATTAATTCCTGAACGCAGCCACCACTGATGCACCGCGTTCCCGATCGGAGAGCCTCGTGTCTGGCGCCGTTTTTGGTGCACTCTGAATTACCGAATGACGAATTGGAGCAACGCTATTAAGTTTACAAATGGTCACAGTGAACAAGTGCACCCTGGGAGATTATTTTTGAATGCACGAGTCACTGAAAGACTCACCCGACCCCTCTGTGCGTCTTATAAACACACACGTTACAGCTGCAACACAAACAGGGGTACAGTAACTGGAGTGGAAAAAAATGGCTACTTATGAAAAAAAAAAAGAAACGATTAAGAAATAAATCAATTGCCATCAAAGGGGACAAAACCGATCTCTGACGGTGCTATAGAACATTATTAAAGATGTAATAGCACGGTGACTTGATTTATGTGGGACCGTGGGCCCTGCTATATTGTCTGCGTAACATTTGTCGCTCTCTCAAAATGTGTAAACATGAGGTACATTGATTGCCATGTCGGACGCCATTTTAATTTCCCCAGATAGAGGGGCCAATTTCTTCACGCTTGTCGCGTCAAAACCTCGCCCAGAGGTTTCAAAATTGCCAAAAGGAGGGAATGCATGCTCCAGAGCGGTAATTAAGAAGATTGTTACTGTACTAGGTTTTGCTGGGACTCATTCGGATTGGCGCCCGTGCCGGAATGTCTTTACCCGGAGTTTCACATGACTCCATTTTTGCTCACATTATGGTACTCACCGAAAACTACGCGAGTCGTGTAGTCGGCCAGAGTCTTCATCCCAAACGTGAGAGAGTGTTTCTTTATTCCTGTGACGTACGTGAGCAGTCACAGGGACTGTGACATCTTTTTGAAGCCAAGCGTTTTCGACTCGCTGTGGATCATTTTTAGAATTCTGAGAGCCAATGCAGCGTTACGCAGTGCAACAGCCATTTAAAAGTTTGAAATAAAAAATTGGATTCAAATGTTTTGCACATGAAAGATAATTGTACATTTTTTTGGAATTGAGAGCCACAGTTGCCTTTTTGGAGGCAAAGAAAATAAAATTCAATCATGAATTCTGTTTCAAGGAATTTTTTGACAGTAATTATAATTAATCGACTCCAGTCATTGGGAAAATACAGCGACATACTATTCTAAACTATTTTTTTACACAACCCCCCCCTAAAAAAAATGCAATTACAAAATTCCAGGGTGAACTTTAGACCGAGTATTTTTCATATTCTTTACATTGAATAAATGACTGAAATATTATATTTGGTCAATGCATCCAAACATGAAATTGTACAAGACTCTGGGGAGGCACAGCTTTGCCACTTGTCCTCCCTCATATGCATCAAAACGTGTGTGCGCTCGTCTAAAATGCCTGTTGGCATTCCGTCGCGTTTCCATCATTTTGAATGGACACAAAACGTTCCCGCATTGTGTTCCGCACTGTCTATTCAATGTTGCTACTCGACATGAACAGCAAGCGAGACTGCGCCGACTCCCACGCGGATCAATGCTCGCGCCCGACGGTAGCATGACCTTGCGTTGCAGGATTGTTATCTCAGAAATGTTTTGGACTTTTCGAACCCTCCGGACCCGATCCGGCGTTACGCTCCAAAAGCGCGTCTTTCATTGTCCTGTTACATCCAATTAGACTCTCCCTCAGCCGACACCAATGGGCGGTTGGTCATTGTGAGTGTCACAGTCGCCGGTTGTGTGCCCCGATTCTCACATCCGGAGATGCCGGGCCAGGGGCAAAAAAAAAAAAAAAGAAAACTACAAGTCATCCCGTCCGTCATCTCTGCAGGGCCTCTGGAAGCGTGGCCAACTGATTGCAGCCAAGCGGGCCAAGCCAAACGCCGCTTCTGTCCACCAGCTGCCCCTGATGCCCTTTTTACTCTCTGCCTGGCTCAGTGGCCTCCCCGCTTTGGGTTTCACTTGTCAGAGGGCAGCCATGCGGAGGTGCCACCAGAGTCACTCTCAAGGCTTATCATTCAAGTTTCACGCAAGTCACTAAACTGGGGAGGTAATATTGTGTATTGGTCATATGGTGAGAAAAAGTAACTTCACATTATGTTTAAAAAAAAAAAAAGAAATGTAAACAGACATGCTGAGTAAAGTTCAGTCGAATCACGGGTTACAAACGCAGCAGTTCAGAATCAGTAGCATCTTTTTTGGCCAACTATGGAGAACACGCAAGGAATTTGTCGACGGTAGTACAGGCTACACGAGTATTATCAAGAACAAGTAACTACGATAAATGAGGACGTGACAAATAAGTATTGAAAGACAATGTGCAGAGTATTGAGTAAAGCTAATCAGTGGGCAGTGGTGAAATACAAGACGATGACGGTTTGTAGTTGGCGCAGATAATCGCTGTACCCTTTTTAAAGTGACCAGTCGCAGTATTTGTGAAACAACTTGAAGTGGGCAATTCTACAGAAAGTTGATGAACAATTCGGCTTCAGAGAATAGATCAGAAATTGAAGCCGATGACTATTGGGGTGAGGGGGGGGGCAGTCATACCTCGGTTTTCGACCATAATCTGTTCCAGAAGGCTGTTCGAAAACCGATTTGTTTGAAAACTGAAACCACACTCTTTTAAAAAAAAAAATCTTCATTGAACACGTCTGCTCACAATGGAACGCTACACAAGGAAGAAGCGTCACTTCCTCGTGTAAGGAAGGCGAGAGGAGTCAAGTCATTCAAATGCGCTCAGTTTGGTCGAGAACCGATTTTCGGTCGCAATGCGAGCCATAAAAAAAAACTCTAAATTTTTGGTCAAAAACCGATTTGGTCAAGAACAGAGACGTTCGAAAACCGAAATTTAACTGTAATAGCTAAATATGAGCATAGGATGGAGTTTAAAAAAAGAGAAGTTGAGAGAGAGAGCTGAAACTTGAGTCAAGTCCTCACTCGGCTGTTGCCAATCAATTCTCGAGTCCCAAAATTGGCAAATGGAGTCTGACTCGAGTCGAGTCGTGCCACTCCAGTTGCTCCTCTGCGCCCCCATGTGTTCCAAACAGCCTCATCTGCAGCAGTTGTGTAAGGTCAATTCGAGCTGTAAGAAAAGGAATGAAATTCGGACAATGTCCTCCTTCAAGAGCCATCCCAGAGGCTTCATTTGTTCCCCACGCACTCGGGCTGCAGTTGGGGCGGGCTCAAATGACTTGTGCTCTGCAGCATTGCTGCTTCCTGCCTCGGAAAGCACATAGCGGATTAGCGAATGCGCCGGGCCACCATATTAATCTAGCACTGACTGACAAATGTCGGGAGAGGTTACGTGTGAGGAGAAGTCGGGGAGGATTCGAGGTCTCCAAACCACTCGTCATGTCATCAAATACTCTCCGTCGCCACGGGATAGACAACATCTGCTCAACTGCCACCTCCCAAGTCCGAGACTCCCGCTCGACCCCCACTCGGGCGTACGGCTCGCCTGAGTGGCCGCTGTCCTGCAAATCTCAAGCATTAAAAAAAAACAAAAAAAAAACACGCAAGGCTGCCCTTTAACAATTAAAGTCCCTTCAACCCCAACCGAGCGTTCCAATAATCAATGCGCAAACAACTGCCATCGGTTCGACGAGCTAAGATTCCAAACGGTGCCGCTCAAGCAAAGATTTTCTTGATGAGATTGATGAGATTTTCTAATGAATCCACTTGGATCCGTCATCACTCTGTCATGATTAAAAAATCCTCCCTCGACACCTCCGGTTCACGCGAGGAGTCCATCAGCGAGTGGGACTGAACGGCGGGGTCGACTCGCGGGATCGATCCGCTTTGCGCCCATGACAGCCCGGCTCATTTCCACAAGGTGATTCGGCTGTGGTTGCGGCGCTCTAATTAAGTCATCCATCAAACGTTGTGCAGCCTTAAAAATAAATAAAATTAAAATGTCGATTGAAGTGCAAAAAAAAAAAAAATCATCTCCATACCTACTGGCTGTTTCCATCAGATAGCGCTGGAGTGATGTCATCTAGATCGCAACGGTCCCGTTTCCTGAGTTTTGAGTCACCGTTTTTTTGTCCTTCAAAAGAAACCATCAAGGTGTTCCTTGCCACTCGCGCTTGAAACTAAATAGCAAATAAAGATAATGATACTTTAGTTTTCAAATTCACACAGAAGCGTGAAACTGGAGTATTGTTCTTTGTGAAGGAGCGAAAAAGAACAAAGTCCACTTTTGCTCAAGCACTGTTGTTGGAGTCATGAAATCGAGACCAGAAATATGTGCTGGGCGAAGATACGGGGACCCTGACATCATTCGACCGGGCCGCCCTCTTATTTACATATGCGGTACGTTACGGTTCTTTCCTTTGTTGACTGTGCGACATGTGACCGTGCTGCATCTGTTGGAATACGTCTCGTTGGAAATAAGTGAGCTTAAAAACTGATTTTTTTCTCCCTTGTATCTTCTTGCACATTTCATACCTAAACCTCAGGACAGTGCGGCTATTTCCATCTGCCGCTCGAGACGTAAAAGGATTTTCAACCGGAGATAACGTTCTTTTCAACCCCCAAGGACGGCAAAGCCTTTTCCGTGTTTCTGAGAAGGTAGCTTTTGTCTGGAATATGTCGCCGCCATATCGGGGCCAAAGCGGAAGTGAGCGAGCGCCGTGCCGGAAGAGCGGCTTTAATGGACATGTTTTGACGAGGTACCTTGTGACCAGGTTCGACTCTATTCATAAATTGAAACAAAAATGTCGCCCAAAACATTGTAAAAATTGAGTGTCGAATTTTGTTGGGGAGTGGGGTGGTCGGGGAATAAAACAAATTGTCAATTTTGTAAAATGAGGTCATCGCATGAGAAATTGTTGCAAAAGCAGAGCGCCGCATGGACCAAGGAACCTCCGATTCCCCCTTTTGCGGATAGAAGAGCCAAAATGATGACATGAAAAAATAAGTCCAGAGCGGTGTGCTACTCGAAAGGGATGGCGGCTGGAGGCGGAGCCTTATATGAATATGCATGTGCATATTTATCCCGAAGATGATGACTTGCTGGAGCATTCATTAATCGTTTTTCATCATTCATTCGCCGCATATTGTCCTTCTTATTGAATTTAAACAAACCCATTAACGGGGATTAACTTCCCTGAATGAGACTTTGGTTCCATTCCCAATCGCTTCCAAAAGGGGCCCCTTGTTCCGTCAAGTGGAATTACTTGCGAGCGCCTGCAATCTCCACGGAGACGAATTATCGAACACAAGGGTGTGCTGCGCCACTGTGCCGCCCACCCCGCCCCCCTTCTCCGCCATCTCCATCCTCCGTCTTTGCCACTTTCCCTCAAGTTAATTTTTTTTTTTTTTTTAATAAGACAGCCTTCATTATTTGCTTTTTGTTATTGTTATTGTTGTTATTTCCCTCCGACTGAGATAGGCACGTGCAAACGCCCAATCATGCTAGCATTAGCGCGTTTTTTTTTTTTTTTTTTTTAAATAACGGCCACCATCACTATCTCTCCGGAGGATGTTGTCGAGTTATTTTCTTGGTCCTGGTTGCCGCTTAGTACGCAGCACTAATTATAGCCCGAGGAGAAATGCTTTTCTAGACCCTGACCTCTTCATTTTACTTAAGGCCACGCGGAGAATGAAAACGGGGCAAAAACCGAATGAAAAGAGAGCGAAGTGAAAATAAAGGCAGCTTTGCTGCATATTAACCATCAGGCATGCATTAATAATAATTGGATGATGGGAAGCGAGTGGAGCCTTGAGCAACAAATGCACTTTTTTTTTCTCTTCTTCCTGCCGAGTGCTCAAAATTATGTTCAGCCCTGATGTTGGTATTTTTTTCTTTTTTTTGCTCCTAAGAATTAAGGATAGCTGTTGCTACCTTGGGGGCAATACAGAAAGCCCACTGTGTAATGCTGACCCAAATCTGTAATTATAGCGCACATTCCTTGGGTATAGGGCAATCCATTTTACTTGTGCTGAATTCAAATTGCATGCCATCTATTGTGGATTCAATTTTCAAATCAAACATTTTTTTTATTTCCTCGCTGTGTGAGTTTTTTTGTTTTTTTTTATTCCTCACTATAGCTGTCTTTCAAAAATTCCATTTTGGGTTCCGCAGCCCGAGGTCTTTTGCTAAGCTCAAAAGAAATGGTGAGGAAAAGCTTGATGGCACGGAGACGGGGGTTGGGGGGGGAGGCATTTGAGCCATTTCGCTATGGGCAGATACATCAGTAGACTGTGAAATCACACCAAAACAAATAAGACGAACATCTGCCACGATGGGGTCAAGCAGGCATTTTGACATTTCGAAACACACCACCATTGCGGAGTCGGCGGACAGAAGGCAACGGGGATCGGAAGGCTTGCACGGAATTCACAATGGCCATTGTTGGGCCGTGATCTTCGAGACCGCAGCTTTGTCAGCTTTGACCGCAACGGAGTTAAAACGCCCAAATTTATCTTGCGTTTAGATTTAGCCCACTTTTTATTTTTTCTTCACTCGCTTTTTGCCCTAGAGACCTTTGGTGAAAAAAAAAAAATCCCAAATGATCACGGTTGTGTGAGTACCATCTGGCAGCGTGTGCACTTATCGCAGCCGTCACATCCCTCCCCATTTGTCCTCTTACCCCACGAAGACCAAGTCAATGGGCGCCATTCCAAAAAAAAAAAAAAACAGGACGCGGAAACCTGGGGTCGCCACTCGCACTTAAAAAGGCAGGCCTGTGCTGGGATTGCTTGTTGCATTAAATTCCATTTTTCCATTGCCGTGAACGACTTGAAACATGGAAACAAGAACACATGTACATCTTCGCAGTCCGCCGAGTATTTTTGTCATCCGCTTAAGCGACGACGTCGCTGAATGCCTGATCGGGAGATGGACTCGGTGTTGCTGAATATTGCGGTAATCTGCTTGGCCACGGCGCCTCGTGCCTGAGGCTCATGGAAGCAATTTTGTCAGCGGACACAGATCAAATTTGGGAATACCGGGAGCGAAATATCGACATTGGATATTAAGCTGTGTCTCGTCTCGATTATTGCAATGTATTGCTCTCTGGTCTTCCCGTGGCCGGTGTTCAAAGCTTGCGGTTGAGTACAAAATGTGTGCAGCTCAAGTCCTGACGAGGAAGTTCGATCACATGACCCAAACGCTGGCCAACTTGCTTTGGCTTCCGATCCATGCGAGAGGCAATAGCAAGGTTTTGCGACTGACTTACCGTATTGGTCCGAATATAAGATGGTGTTCTTTGCTTTGAAATAAGACTGAAAAAGTGGGGGTCGTCTTATATTCGGGGTCTAGACATCATACCCATTCACGACGCTAGATGGCGCCAGATATCATTGAAGCGAATGCTGAACTTGACTCCCCAGGCCAAAGTGAACCCCCGCCATGAAGAATAAAAGAAAACAATAGCAGTAGGAAGGAAAAGAGAAGAAAATTATAGTAGAGATAACAGAAAATTGAGAAACGTAGTGAAAATCTGGAGAAAAGTGGGTCGAAGATCGGCCAGGTTAACCGGCAGCTGAGAAGAAGTTATGATGTCATTTACATTTCAAAAACCAGAATCCAATCATTTACGAATGTGATTGCACTTTAGATTTGAATGAGGCAAAATAACATGCTTTTTCTCTCAAATATATTGTTATAAACATTTGTTTCAGAGGTACTGTAATTGTTTTCTGTATAGAAATTAATTTGTTGTTCAAAAAATATTTTTTCAAACTTGAGTCTTGAAAAAGAGGGGGTCGTCTTATAATCAGGGCCGTCTTATATTCGGGCCAATGCGGTATCAAACAGTACATGGCTTTGCTGGATGGTTTGGTTTTTTTTTTCCTCACCCTCCTGCGGTTTCAGGTCAGGGGATGTCGTGAATACGTGTCAACTGTGGGCATGTGAAACCCTTTGAGACTGTTTGTGATGTGGAGCTGTAGAAATAAATGTGACTTGACTTTTTACATGATAGAAAAATGCAGCAATACATGATGAATTGATTTTTTTTTCTTTTTTTAATTTAAATGTCCTCCTGATTGATCGTGATCAATGCAGCGGACGTTTCAGATGCATGTGCCCGTTTCTCCCGGAAAGAAAAAAAAAAACATCGTCATTTTGCGGTGTAAAAATTATCAGTCCTCTCACAGGCCCCCTTTTCCCTCCACAATCTCTCGTCGGTGTAATTGATGGGCGCAGAGCTATCGAGTATTTTATTGCGGCCGTCTTCCCTGTAATTTCAATCAAGACTTAATGGGACAAATCAATAGGACAGGCTCTAAATGGAAGACTGCAACGCTGACTCTGTTTGATATCTGTCACGAGCGCTCGGCAGAATTCTAATCAGCCTGGCGGCAATGTTTGAAAAGCATATATAGTCCATCCTCATTCAATTAAATATCAAGCACACTGAAACAGAAGACTTCAACCGACGCGCACGCTTTCAATTAAGAAGCCAATGGCCCGTCATTGAAGTCAATGATAAAATTTGAGAGTCTGACCGTGTCCTATTCAACAGAAAGACCAGAACCTGGAATCGGACTCGGAGAAGGAGTAGGAAAAACATCATTGGCCCTGCAGCCCCACGGTTGTTTGGCACTGGAGGATCAGAGAGAGGGAAGACAAATGGCGTGATTGGTAGGGGGGGATGGTGGGGGGGCCGGGGGGGGCAAGAATGAGGGCCAAAGATGACCGGCTCTGTCTGGCCAAAGTTGAGGACCTCATTTTACTGGCACCGCCAACCCGAGGATAATAGAAAGCGACGGGCCAGAGATGATCTGACATTGTCGCATGAAGTCAATATTCGGGGTCGGGTCAAAATTTGGGTCTCTGAAACATTCGGAATAACCCGCCGACATGTGTGAGCCGACAGTGTTTGAATATCCCGATGGAAACGGCGACGCACAGACAACATTGTGACACAAATAGCCAGCATTTCCGCCCGTTACTCTTTAGCGTCGATGAAACGTGACAATAACGCCGCTCGCCAATTAAGTAAAGCTGTCGGTTTCCTCCCCACATCTCGGCGGTTGGGCCTGACCGTTCACCTCCGCTTATGGATTTCCAGTGAGTGGAATCAGAAAGAGCCGCTTCAGTTTTTGTGTGGATTTGCACGGCCTTTCAAAACCCGAAGAGTCGGCTGCATGTAAAGCCAAAGACGAGGACGACAGTTTCTCGCCCCGTAGCACAAAAGATGAGCAAAGCACAAGTTCGGTACTCGGTCTCTGCAGAGCTTTTGCGCCACCACCTGCCATCTCATCGGCGTGGACGGTGTCATGAAATCAACAAGCCGGTGCGAGTCACACCCAAGACTTCCTGTCGGTCAAAGCCGAGCAGAACATTGTTTGTCCGGGCGCGCTTCCAAGTCTTCCATTAGGCCTTTTGGCCCAGGTAAAGAGTCATTAAAGGCGGTGCTGAGTCAGTCCGCCACATCCCCATCCCCCGCCTCAGCGCTCGCGTTGGTTTTATTTATGTTGTGCTCGATCACATTTCTCTCAGTGAAAAGCTGTGTTTGTATTTATCCGCCGCAATGGAAAGGCTTAGCGCGATTGTTGAGAATGAAGAGGAACGGCGAGGGTGCCCCATCAAGACCCCCGCTATTTCCATCGAGTGCGCGGGACGCATGAAGCGGGAGGAAGCTTGGGCGAGGGAGGAGAGGGCGATTAGGAGCCGAGTGCCAGCTCTTTGGTCTACGACGGCTAAGTCGGCCTCGCTCCCTTTTCCGTAAATCTGCAATCAGCGGTGGCGGGAGGGGTTGGGCGCTCAGGTATGAATTGATAGGCGAGAGGTGGAAGGGAGTATTTCAAAAGTGGAGGAAGCAATAAACACCGGGCAAGCACATAAACAAACAATAAAAGAGACGGCGGCCCGCGAGGAGGAGGAGGCGGCGGCGGCGGCGGCGGCGGCGGCGGCACCCGCCTCTCGGCACATCTCTCTTCCTTTTCGCTGATCCCGTCCCTCCTGCGGCTCTCGGCCGCATGACTATTGGTTGGTGCTGAGGCGGCATTCAGACAAGATTACAGAGCAGGCTCTCTGATCGGCCTCTCCGTCATTTTCCTCTTGCCGCTACCGAGTTGAGCCCATCTCAGTTTGGCGATTGGGGAAATAACGTCGACGGCAACAACTCGGACAAACCACCGAAAGATTTGGGGCGACAGCAAGGTGGAAATAAGGCTCGAGGAGACCTCACGCATGCCATTGGTAGCCCTTGAGTGAATCAAATAAATCCCAAAATGTTGCTACGCGCCGTGTTCAGGTGAAAGAGTCGGCGCAGGAAAAAAGACAGAGACAGATGTTGACTTGCTGCTAATTATTCTGGATTGTTCGCTTCCAATGTTGCGAGTTGAGCATGAAACAAGGCAAAAGACAGAAATCACCAAGCCTGACATCCCATCTGTTCACCAAAGCGGTACGCTCCCGAACATCAACACATCTTGCCAGAAGTTTGAGCATTTGGAAATCAAACCTTCCGCGAGGAAGAGAAGATTCTCTTCTTTCCCTCAGCTTGTTTGTAGCTTTTTCTGGTCTGATGGTATCAGCTCAGTGATCAGTTTACTGTTTGAGCCCTGCGAGTCCTGCGGGACTCGCTGATCAGAAAAGTAGGAGTCCCATTATGCATTTAGAGAGTCCCAAATTTTGAATTCTGAAATGGTCTACTTATTCAGTTACATATGATAATAACACAAACAACAACACTATAAATTGATAATAGGTTTAGTTCTTATCAACAAAAATTTAAATCATTAAGGCATACAAGATTATTATCGCAAAAAAACTATCCAACTTTAGCTGCTTCCTCTGCGATATCTCCGCAATAAACTTTGGCAATACTTGTTCGCAACACTTGTCTTAACGTTCCACAACTTGGCAATCGTCTGCTTTCCATGGGGTGACGGCCGATCTCGCCAATCTCGTCTCGTCTCGCGAGAACGGGAAATCTCGTCACACGAGATTACTTCACGTGGGATCAAAACAACAATGGCGGCGATTATCAAACTGCGATCGTTGCTGGGAAAAAAGTTTTGCCGTTGTTTTTTTGTTTTTGTTTTTGTTTTTTTGACTGAGAAATTTCCTTGCGTCCCAAAAACGCACATTATTTGGAACTGTGCGTCTGGCAGGAAAATTATGTGTGATAAGATTGATTCAATTCAAAAGTTGTTGTTCATTGTTTTGTTGTGAAGCCAAGATATGCGTAATATGAGGCGATCAGAACGGATCTCCGAAGGAAACCGCGAAGTGCGATGCGGCCTGTGACCAAAAGAAGTTTGACACTCCCTGGCACAATGAGAATTGATAGCTTTTGGTTTCGGTGTGCTAGCCCAAGATTTTACGGTTCCCCTTCTGGCCACCCCGATGAAAAACTTCCCGAGGTGCCGCTGCTTTTAATATCATTTAAAGCACGCAAGTTATTTGCAGAAAACCCCATCTAATGACTTTCCTTCAAACAGCGAGTAGCATTGCAGAGCATCCACTGAAACCAAAAGAGATGATCACATTTGCCTGCGTCGTATTACATTTGACAGAGAGAAAACCCAGCTCTCATATACATTTCTGCTGTCAATCGGAGGAGGCAGCGGCGCAAGGAAACCTTTTCAGTGCAGAGCGACAGCCTCTTAATACTGAAGCGTGGGTAAACAAACAAATGCAGACAGTCGGCTTGCGTTTGCCGTGAGACCAGATTCAACATGTTAGAATTTGACCATATGCGAACATTTCTGCAGCTCCGCCAAAAAAAAAAAAAAATTACATTTCCCCAGCAAAACTGGAAAGAACCCCCTCACCCCCCTCCCGGCCCCCCACCAAATGCTATCAGTTGAGTTGCTGCAGAGCGATTGCACCGATATGGACTGATGGAGGCTTTCTAATCGGCCGCTAGGATGACTGGTTTGGAGATGATAGCGAGATGGAATAGATGTCTGGAGCGCCCGCCAACACAGCCACCGAGGAAAACAATCCTTTGCCCTCTTCTTCTGACCTCTGACGTACCCTTTTGGCTCTCGGCTTGAATGTAACGCTTCTAGGGCTCGCCCGGCGAAAAGCCCGACGGCCATTCTGAACTCTCTGCCTTTTCATATCACCAAGCGCAACGTCCAGAACTCAAATCACTCAACCCCAACGCCCCTACCGGGGGGGAAATTTGCACGTCTCCAAAGAACACCGCGACAAAATCCGGTAAACGAGGATTCGTCTCTTTCACAGAAGCATCAAATGCCGTCGAACCTGTGGAAGAATTTGAGTGTTTGAAAATGGGCTTTCTTTTTGGGGTTGTTCAAAACCTCGCGGTAACCTCAATAAGCCGCACGCTGGAGAAAAACATGACGTATTCACAAGGACGTCTGCAAAGAGAAAGTTGCAGCCAAACCAACTTGAATCAACATTTCTTTCCTCCAAGAGAGGTCAGTGAGGCAAATAGACAAATCAAACTGGCACTCGGCGTAAGCGCCCTTCTCCAAAACAGACTCAAGCAGCTGCTCGAGTTAACAAGACTGGCTGACGTTTTAGGAGAACCGCGGCCTCGTTCGTAAGCATGAATTTATAACGAGTAGGTAGGGATGATAAAACCTGCAGGAGTTCACACTTGGAGTTTAATAGGAGTCGGGGAAACATTTGGGTGATGATTTGAGGGCTTTATAGACTTACAGATGCTTGCCTGGCTGTTATGCGAATGGGGCGCCATAGCAAACGCTCTGCTCACCGAAAAAAAAAAAAAGGGGGGGGGGATGTCATGCTTTGAGGTGACTCGTCACAGCCCCAAAACGACGCCGACGCAAGAAAATGCAGAGTTCAAAGGAATTTTGTTAGCTGTGGTAACGGCCTGAATCCTACTTGTGACGAGCTTCAAGTCAGCCCTTAGCTCGTTCACAAGCTCCAAACTTGAACTTCTGGTATTCAGAACTACACACGCACACACACACCACGGTAGCAACGCTTATTCATTGAACTGAAAGACGACGAAGGGGCACCCACCTCAAATCCCCTCTGAAAACTTATCAGACAGTTACAAATGCATCGTGCGGACGAGCCCGTCCGGTGATTCAGAGTCCTCGGGTAAAAAGAATAAAGCTGATTTCATCATTGCTCCCAATTAGCTTTTTGTTTTGCGTGCAAAAAAAAAAAAAAATTGCAACAGTCAACAAACAGCAACACACACAAACAATGACCCGACCCTGAGTGGTTGTGCCGGGAGTCCTTTTCAACCATTACATAACGACCAACAGGTGTGCAGCTGCAGGGAAAAGCCCCACAGTCCCAAACCAAATCATGACACTTGAGACCAGATGAGACGAGATTTGCCATTCCATCGGCATTTTAGCCAAAGTCCAACCTGTTTGGTAGATTTTGTTTGATTTCTACCAAATTTCAGCCACGTATACAAGACAGGTGGGCAACGGTTAACTGAGACACATTAGCATTTTTGCAGGGGGGGCACGGGGGGAATAGGTTGATGAGTGACCATGATGCAGCTCCGTGGCCCAATCTTGGCCTTGCCTCAGATATGAGTGACATTTCCACGAAGCGCCTCGCAACACGGATGCACTGACTCACCATAAGGTGGAGCACAGATAATAGATTTAGGCAACTGTAAGCAGATTTGGCCCGGGGCCCGACTTAGAGGCAGATCATTTGGCAGTTGTAAACAGGCTTTGGGAAAAATGAAAGCGTTAAAATGGAAAATACATTTATTAGTTCAATCCGCTTAGTTCAGGTTCAGCTCTTCTCCCTCAAATTAAGTTTGCTGGATTTCACAGGATATTAGCGGGCAAGAAGAAAAGCCAGGCATGGGGGGGGGGCGGGGGGGGGCTCGTGCGTTACTGCAGTCATGTCGGTGCCTTGATGTAGTTTAGAAAGCAAATCCCCTCTGTTGGTGGGGGGGGAAGAGATGACAATGAAAATAAAGCAAGCTTGAGTGGCAAAATTGAATTTGCAACATATAACATGGAGCCATGAGTGACCGCGCATGTTTGGCTGCAGCTTTCAAAACAACTGGAGCTGAAAAATAGGAACAGGGACTTGGGCTGGATCAATCTATCTTCACCAAAATACCCATTGGCCATTTTATGTTACAGAAAATGACCTCTTGCAAAAAAATGTCCCTTTTGTCGCAACATGCGTGCGGCTAAATGAATTAGTCATGTTGAGATCCTCGTCATTTTTTGGGGAATAATCGTCATCACAGGGGTCAGAAAATGCATGAAACAAAGAAACCAAATACTAAGTCGGCAACGCTGATTGCGCTTTGGGACCTCGCTCGTTTGCAGCACAGGGGCCTTGAACCGTGTTGACAAACAAAAGGTTTCTGCACGATTACAACCGATGAATTGCGGTGTCCTAAAAGACATTTTGAAAGCTCGAAAAGTAGCGTCGCACTGATTTCCACTTCGACGGGCACAATCGGGACTTGCAGAGAACTGTACAGCCTCAATTTCTCAGCACTCAGAAAGTGTCTGCCAACGCACAGACTCAGAAGAGAAAGCGATATTGTTTGTAGTCCATTTGATCTATTTCAGAAAATGGGAAAAAGAAATTGCCTTCCTCACACACGCCAGCCAAAGTGCCCCATTCATAGAAATGAAACGTTTCATCTGCAGCTCCTTAATTGGGACGGGGGCTGGCATTTGAGATTATTAATAACTGTTGTGGATTCACTCCTGTATGCACTCTTCTTAAAATACAACCTGTCGAAATTCTCAAATAGAAGCAGCGAACCAAATTGAAGAGGTAAAACCGTGGGGAATTTGAGGCAGCGCAAAAAACTAGAACGGATGACTCGGGGCAGACAGGCCCGAGATTTGGTTTGTACGTTTCTTATAACTATGCTCACGAAATCGAACGGGGGCATCGATGCAGCGTCTACTGTATCGGTCTGTCGTGGTGAAGAAGGAGCTGAGCCGAAAGCTCTCAATTTTTCAGGCGATCCACGTTCCTACTCTCACCTATGGTCATGTGTCCGAAAGGACAAGATCCCGGATACAGGCGGCCGAAACGGGTTCCCTCCGCAGGACGTCCGGGCGAGAAGCTCAGTCGCCCGGGAGGGACTCAGAGTCGAGCCGCGACTTCTCCCCATTGAGAGGAGCCAGATGAGGTGGCTCGGGCATCTGATTAGGATGCCTCCTGGACGCCACCTGGTGGGGTGTTTCAGGCATGTCCCACCGGCAGGAGGACGACTTGGGACACGCCAGAGAGACGATTTGTCTCCCGGCTGGCCTGGGATCAAATGCCTTGGGATCCCTCCGGAAGAGTTGGAGGATGTGGCTGAGGAGAGGGAAGTGCGGGCTTCTCTGCTGAAGCTGCTGTCTCCGCGCCTCAATTGCAGATAAGCGGTAGAAAATGATATGGTATGATATAACGATTGCGTTCAACACTATACAACACTATGTCATTGCAACACTATGTTGCAATGACAAGAGATGGCGGCCGGCTCAACCCACTGAACGCCCCCTTGGCTCTTGGGACGCCATGGAGAAGCCCCTTAAAGCCCTCTCATTGCACAAATCAGTGCCAGAGCTCCAGTCCTCCCTCTGCAACTTTGAATTCATTCCCGGGTTGCATTTCATAGCTACATTTGCATGGGATTCGATGCGCCGGGTGTTGCGTAGTTTCATTCCACCAAGCGCCTGCAGGTCGGTTGAGTATTTGTGTCGAGGGCTGATCGCTTAATGACATTGTTTGTTCCAAATCTTGAGCTATAAAAAGATTTGCCATTTGGGAGAGTTTGTGTCATCAACATAATCACTCCGTTGACACAACCTTCAAAGTTGGGTTCAAAGTGTCTCCCGTGAGGCGGCGGAAAATCCAATTTACAGATCCAACTTTGCCAGGGTCGCTGCCACCTGCCCTTGTGGAGGTCAATGATTCTCCCCCAACAATGCCAGGCTGCTGCTGCTGCAGCATGCGTGCATGTGTGGCACCTGCTTTGACCCCCACCACCTCCTGGTCGGTTTGGCAGATGCTAAATGTGCTCAGCTCCTCTTTAATCCGGCCCCTCAACCAGTTCCGTTCATCAAGATTGCTGTAATATGTGTTGCAAAATGGATTTCTGAAAACAGGACGATTCAGCGGGTGGCACCTTGGTCCACCGGTGAGCACGCCCGCCTCACAGTGCAGAGGCCGGCGGTTTCCGGGCTTCGGGTTTGCGTGTTCTCCCCGTGCCTGCGTGGGTTTTCTCCGGGTACTCGGGTTCCCTCCCACATTGCAAAGACATGCACGGTAGGTTGAGTGAATGCTCGAAATTGTCTTTGGGTGTGACTGTGAGTGTATATATATATATATATATATATAATTAACTAAAAATTAATCGTGATTACTCACGCATTTTTTATCGTTTCTGAATTTCCTTTTATATTTTTTGTCCTATTTTCCCCCATTTTAATGCTCTCATCAACATGGAATCATGAATCAGTTTTCTACGTGCAAAATGCAAATATTTATTGAAATAACAATTTTGATTTTCAATTTTACATGAACATTTTTGACTTGGAGCAGTTATTCACACATATCTCTCACACAATATTACTGTCCATCAACAACAGTGAAAACAATATTTTGTCACACAACAGCTGCTTGAACAGCTCTTTTTATGGAATCAAAACAGCGCAATATAACATTATAAAGTGCACATCTAAGGTAAACTAGTACTCAGCCTATAATGGATTTAAGCAATGGTTGCATATTTCGTTTTTCTCAAATTTGCTTTGAACACAGCAGTCAGGCTATGCTGATTCTGTTGGTCCTTCTTGCTCGGAAGTCTCTCAACGGTTTTGTGTCGACATCATTTCGGATGCTTGTAATGGAGGCTCTCGCTGACAATCCGTAGTAGAGTTGTTCAGTTAATTCCGTTTTTCACGGCCCCCTGAATAGGGATTGTCGGTCAGCATGGAAGGATCTCTTGTTCTGTACTTTTTGATCATTTATTGGAGCACTTTGCAGCAGAAGTAGTAGTAGTTGTAACAGAAGTATCAGAAGCAGGTAATAACCTAAACTACACATAAATGCAGTAAAAAATTAATATATCTATCTTTCTGCATCACAATGTAAATATGTATATAATTGACATTAATTAATACCTTTATTTAACAATACGTTTAATAAATAATGTAATCAACCCTGATTTCACTATGTATCATTATCGTCATCATTATTCATTGTTTTAAACGTAAGAAACATATCAAGTCGAATCGAACAAAAGAACTACAAGTCCCAGCAGTCAATCCCGGAAGTGGAGCGCCGGCATGATTAACCCCAGCTGCAACGTAATTTACTTCGTTTAAACGTCAGATTGCAGACGGACAAACATGACAACTATGCAAAAATTAGCAAAATAAAGACACCGCTGTTCTAGCAACATTTTAGCCCACGCTGTTTAAATTGCCGATTGCGAACGGTAACGAGTAGCGAGTGTATTCACTCACAAAACAAAACGCTATTTATACATCGCGCGAACGGTCACCTGTCAGTGGCAGCCCCGCCCCTCTTAAAGCGCAAGGTGAATCCCAACAGGAGTCGTTCGATGCAATACGAATGATTTCAGCTTGAGTGGAGCTGTGGACAATGTTGACAGGCTTGCATGCAGTAGCCACACATTTAGCTGTGGCTTCAGCAAATTTGTTCTTCATCGTGTCATCCATTTTCTTCGCTTTGAAATGATCCATAGCTGTCTGTCTGAGACGAGGGGACGGAGTACCCACGTCAGCTGTGTGCTTGGCCATTAAGTGGTAACATACAGGTAACTTTGGTCTTGTCAGTGGAACAATCTGGCAACTTTTTAAAAGTAAACTTTCCAATGGAAAGTTTCCATCCATAAAGTATTTAAATATCGGTTTTTGGTGTCTCGCGCTGCCGTGGCTGGCAAAACAAACGTGCGCGGACCTGTGCAGCGCGCTTGACGTTTTGTTTCTGGTTTATTTATAGAGCAACGTAACATCCGCTGTGACGTCTGCCGCGTTAATCTCGGGAGAAACATTTTGATCCCAATAAAATTCATTTAAATTAATGCCGATAAAAACGCGCTAAACTGAGAGCTCTAATATATATATATACATATATATATATATATATATATATATATATATATATATATATATATATATATATATATATAAGCAAATAAATAAATAAATATAGTGTGACTGTGAGTGTATATATACATACATATATATATATATATATATATATATATATATACACTCACAGTCACACTATATTTATTTATTTATTTATTTATTTATTTGTTTGTTTTGCATTATCTGGCCCATCCATCTGTTTTCAAAACCAAACACTTCCCTCGAGCACACAAGTTTCTCCACCTTTGTGTTAAATGACGGTGACATGGATGAGCTAAATTGAGCCTGGACCTCCTCATGTTCGTCCAGGATAGCAGGAGAGCCATTCCAGGTGCCACAGAAGATGATAACATACTAATATGCTGCACCGGCTGCTAGAGAAAAAGGAGCCAGATAAGACTCATGTACGCACTGCGAATAGAATTTTCACACATACTCCATTTTCTCATGCATCATCAACACAAGGGGCGACCAGAAAAATTGTGAAATGACACGACAGCTCACAAACTTGAGGGAGCGAGAGGAAATTAAAAAAAAAAAAGAAAAAAAGAAAAGCTCCCAGTGACATCTACAAGGTGCCAAAACAGTCGACGTTCGGCGCTCAAATATGGGCCAAGAAATGACAAAACACTTCAAGATGTCAAGAAGATATATCCTTTTCCAACAATTTGAAACGTTCCCAGGGGGGTCTCTGACATCCATCCATCAAAATACACGAGGGAGAAAGAACCACAAGTCACTGAACTTCCACTGGTCAAAGTATGGCTTTCATGAGCAGGACGTGTTGGGGCGGATTATTACGATAAATCACAAAATTCAGAGATATTTTCAGGAATAGGAAAGACCAGCCACATATAGTCTTTTCTTTTTAGGTATCGACAGCGTGAACACAATCATGAACCCATGTTACGTACACGACAATATTCAGTATTTTAACCATTCAACACAACAATTCACATCAAGGTCGTCAAGCGTACTTGTTAGTGCATCGGCATAAGTAACACGCTAGCGCAACGCACACGACAACTGGGTTCAAATTCATCGGCTGCGTTCTCCGAAGGGCAAATTTGTTGGCCAAATGATGCAACTTATGGAGCAACTTCAAGCGGCCGACAACTCTGGCCTTCGTTTCCATGGCGATAGGCCAGCCTACCAATTTGAACATGGCAAAGATTAAACGCCGGGAGATAAACGACGTCAGGTATTGGTCGCTGCAGCGCGAGACAAGCAAAATCTTTCCCTTTGACCGAGCACAAGGTTTTCCATAACATGTCACCTTTCAAAGCCTGCGGGAAGGTACTTGAAAAGCGTTCCGAACCCTGAGGCGGAGTCACGACCTCATATTGCATCTGTCATCATTTTGAATTTTAGTGCAAGTTCACCTTGCAACCCCGGTGTGGAGCGCAGTACAAAAAGCTGGCAGCTGAGACTTCTGCAAAACGACGTAGGCAAATTAATGGACTTGGTATCTTGGTCTCCCATTCGGTCAGAAGGATGCCGCGGAGTTTGGTTCCTTTCAAGCGCTCTGCTTTCAAATGTATTCATATTCTCAGCCATCATAGACGCACCAGCCCCCAAAAGTCCACACGGAGATTACAATCAGACGCTTGTCATGTTCAATTTTAGAAGCGATTTGTCCCAATTGCCATCTCTCCATTTCCTCCTCATTTCGTTCTTTGATGTCATTGTGATCAAAGGCGTCTGCGCTTTGGTTTCGTTCGAGTTGCAGAGGAGAGGACAGCGATTCACGACGACGCCGTTCCCGACAGGCCCCGGCACCGTTCGTTGAGATAATTTCGGTCCAAAACACAGATAGGACACCTAAGTGGCGTTGAACAGGGCCCCTTCTTTGAAACTTCAGCAGGTCGCATCGGGACCGGCCAGCCCATTATCCACAAATAGCAAGTTGCAAATGGCCAAAGTTGAGAGATTCTTTGTTTGTTCCGAGACATTGAGGAAAAACGAGGTAAACATAATTTGGCCCCGAGGCTGGGACAGATAAATTAACCCAAACACTAATACGACAAAAACACTAAAACAACGAGGAAAACAAGTCAGGGAAAGCAAGTCTGCCGCTACTGCCATTGCTAAGTGACCTGATTCCTGACATGTCTCCTTATGCAACAAGACGCACTCACCCTTTTGCTCCTCAAAGCACCTGGATGTCATTTTGTCCGTCAGGCCAACGTGTATTTACCGGTGTCCGACCGACACTTTTGTTGTCACTGTGCGGCATGTCTGTCTCTTGTCAATTATACACCTGCCCATCCGTCACACAACTCTATTCATCCACACCGTAATCTAGTTGACAGCTATGAATCCGGTTTCATCTCGGCAAAAACAACAAATCCTTTGAAGAGAAAAAAAAAACAATCAAGATCCGCGATGACTTGAACCCCCTATTTCAAGTCTGTGCCCCCTTTCGTCTGGCATGAGTGTAACACGGCATTTCAGAAACAGACAGTCAACCCCATTGGTGGTGTTATGATGGTTTTGGGTTGCCTTGCTCTTCAAGACCTGGACGAGGTTTGATGTGCTTTGACTGATGGGAACCATCAAAGAGAATGGGCATATCATCAAGTTGAAGCACATTTGGCGACTGATGCGGGACAATGAATGGCTTGAAAAACAAGAAGAGGAAAAAAGATTTCGGCCTGGCCATGTCAAAGTCTGGCCCTGAAGTCAATTAAAATGCTGTGGCGTGAGTTTAAAACGTCCGTCAGTCCTAGAAATCCCTGTTGCTGAATTTCTACAATTTTTGTAGATTTTTGGGTGTTGTCATCTTTAAATCAAAGACAAAGCATAAAAATTGTGTGATATGAAATATTCCAATTCATGTTTTATATATATAGATATATTTTAAGTTTTGGTCATAGCACAGTACCACTTTTATTTTCCATAGAGGGCAAAAATACAAAGTAAAAAATAAGAACTACAGTATACATGTATGTATAGTGCTGATGCCACTGAACATGTCGAGTGGTTGAAAGTAAAATAAATATTCAGGAATCATAGTTTTACAATCTTTGTATAATTATATGTTGCATCAGATAAAATTATTTTCATCGACCGCAGCACAAGGGTATGGTCATTGTTCAAGGAAGTGTGGGCCAAAATATCTGGAGATCAGATGCCAAGGCCCCAGCACCCCCCGTGACCCTTGTGAGGATAAAGCGGATCGGAAAATGGATGGATGAAGATGCCAAGGTGTCATCGGCAGATCACAAAAGTCAGGCTTAATTTCAGTTTTTGCTTCTGAGGGCGGCTCGACTACTTAGTAGGTTACTTCTTTTTTCCTCGCCAGGCTCGGTAGCTTTCAGTACTTTCTACCCCGTGAATAAATAACATCACAATTTAAAACAAAAAAAAAGAATGTTTACTTAACTGACATTTACATTTGTTTGATGATCACATTAAAGTTGGGAAACTGGGGGGGGGGGGGGAAAGTGCATTTGAGAAGAGGGCAAATACTTTTTCACTGCACCGCATCAATCATTTATTTTCTCTAAATGTCCTGCAGTCAACGTATTTAAGCTTCTTCTTTCTCTTAAGGACGTAACTCCAATTTGGTTCATTTTGCCTGCTGGTCAAACCTGTCCGCTTGAATAATCCTGAGGTTTTCCTCCAAAGAAATGCTTTGCTTTATGACAGTTGTCATTAGAAATACGTGGAATGCAATTAGAGGCTTATCGGGGAAAAACAGGACAAGCTGGCTGTGGTGATAAGCAGGAAATCAGGTAACAATTTCCAATATCCATAGAATGCAACAGTCCGCTCGCCAACTATTAATTAGCCTCATTTCGGCTGAAATTATCTACTGTAGGCAGTTTAATGTGAATAAAATTGCATAAAGAGGCAATTTATCACCAGGACGTTCTAGTCGGCGCCGTGCTACAGTTTTGACCCCGGGCATACAAATGCAGCGCTTTCTTTCATGAGCAAATAACAGTGGCTGAGTGCTCAAATGCGCAATCTATTCGGTGAGTGAAAGACAGAAGATTGCCAGCGGTGCACAATAGCCCATCACCTCGGAAGCAAATGCCCAAGCCCAAAAAGCGCCTGCTCTTTTGCTCCACTTTCAAGGTCTTTGTCTGTAATAGGTTTGAGCTTAATTTAAGCAAGTCGGTCCGCCGCATAATTACACGCAAAGAGAGTGTTATTTAAACGGGAGCCATTTCTTGTCTTCGAGGCGGCGGCGCGGCGCAGCATCATTTTTGAAAAAGCCAGGTTGAAGATTAGAGCCACTATCCTCAGGTCGTCCATTTTGTGGTCTTTGTCAACCGTGTCCTGTCCATCATTCAGATGCTGTACCGACAATCGGGTGGACTTCCTTCTCGGCACGGTTGAAAAATTGCTCTGCATGTTAAAAATCAGCGTGCGTCCACTTCACTCATTCAATCTCAGCCATTTTCACTGGAGCAACCCCCTAAATCCCAGCGTTTTGCTGGATTTTGATTGATTTTGCAAGGCCCACAGAATATTTGGTTCGAATGCTAGATAAACATGGAGCCTACCAAAATAAAGTTTGAACTCTCTTCTTTCAGCCGAAAAAACATCTTTTTCCATTCTTCAGCAATCAGCATTACAAAATGGCTGTTTCATGAAACTGGCGATTCCTGGACAAAAAGCGGAGAAAAAGAGCCTTTTGTAAAAGCACACATTTCAATCAAGTGAGGCACCACTGTCACCTACTGATCACTTTTTTACATGATTTACAATGAAAACGGCTTATTCTCATTCTCAGATTACATCATCCCCTCCTCCTCTCTATGACGCAAAAAAAAGAGACTTTGACGTACAAGTACGTCTTTGGTAGGCGGGGCCTGGTTTTGAAAAGATGTATAAGTACGTCTTGTGGAGTTAAAGAGTTAAGACAGCAGGCAGAAATGATCAAGTGTTTTAGAAGCCGATCATTTCTTGCCACTTGTGTGCGGGGCAAACCCGACCCGAGGAAAAAATAAAGAAATAAAAATCCAACTCTCGGCGGCACAATCACCCGATGTCGAACCTTCGCGTGCTTGAAACGCAACAAAAACGCGGTGTGGGTGAGTGTGTCACGATCGATGCACAGCCGTGCCGTAACTCTTTTTGTTCCATCATTCATGGCAATTTTTTGAGATACATTTTTGGTGGGAGCTCGCACTTGATCATTTGAATAACAAGGTGTCTTTCTTCCCCCTGCTCTGTTTCCGGAAAAGTGTATCTGAACTTTGTATGAATGCTTCATGCTGCCAATTAGCGTATTTTCCCCTCTCCCGGGAACTTTAAAGACAGATAAATGTACAATAAAAAAAAAAAAGTTAGCAGACTTGCAAATATGTTGCCTATTAGGCTGCTGCCGCGGGGTCTATTTCTTTATGTTTCCTTCTCATTTGCACTCTCTTAAAAAGTTTGGGGAAGATGCAACAGACACTTTACGAATCGGCATTCATTATTCATAAATGGCATCCTCTTAAGTAACAAGCAGTTTTCAAACCCAAACGCAAAACTGTGAAGATGCTCGACGTGCGTGGCTCCGTATGTTGTTTGCTTCAGAAGTTGCATCAGAGGGCTCCACTGCCGCACCCAGAAAAGAAAGGACGCGGAGATAAGGTAGGGACATGATCACACACACACACACACACACACACACACACACACACACACACACAATGGTAGTGAACCGCCGAAGTGGAAACAGCAAAACGAAATTCATTCCGAGTCCATATATGGGGTGCAAAACCCTCCCTGTGTGACCTGATCGGAAATCGGATTCGGAGTCACTGCGTGTCCTCGGCAAGCGGAATCAATCTCAGGATTTCATCACATTTGCAATCGAGCGCTGCCTCCGTGATGAAAAATAAGCTTTGACTTTTTCGAGCGATCAAGTTCCCGGTGGAGTCCAAATTGATATCGCAACAGGCCTCTTTGTCACCCGCAAATATTCGAGAGCATTTTCGGTTCATCCTGGAATTTCTGCCAACTTCACAAGGCTTGGGCAGAGTAGTGTAAGTATCCTCAGGCCTTCTGGTGTGTGTTTTTTTTTCAACCGTGGAAGCCGTTTGTGTTGAAGGGGAATGCGGCAAGATGAGTGTTTTGGGATCACCAGTTTTGGCAGTGTGACGGAAATTGTACTCATTGTTATTTGATCTCGCATAAGTGCTTTCAGGGTGTTTTCCAGCCTTTATTTCTCAACGGCAGCAGTTGGTTGAATTAGAATACAGTCAAACCTCGGTTTTCGTCCAAAATCCGTTCCAGAAGGCTGTTCGAAAACCGAAACCACGCTCTTTAAAAAAAAAAAAAGGTTTATCGAACACATCTGCTCACAATGGAAAGCGACACGAGGAAGCGTCACTTCCTCGTATAGGCAAGGCGAGAGGAGTCAAGTGGTGCATTCAAGTGCGCTCAGTTAGTTCGAGAACCGAAATTTGTTCGTCATCCGAGGCATAAAAAAAAGAAAAAATTTTGGTCGAAAACAAAATTGGTGGAGAACCGAGACGTTCGAAAACCGAGGTTTGACTGTACACAAGAGGTGACTGCTGTCTGCCCGTTGTAGAACGACCGCACTGTGTCCTGCCAAAAGACCTTGCAGCGCACCGTGAGAGCAGCTGAGAAGATCATTGGTGTCTCTCTGCCCCCACTCGTGGACATCTACTACTCCCGGCTGACCCTCCAAGCCATCCGGATCGCAGGTGACCCCACCCACCCATCCTACAGCTGCCGTCGGGAAGGAGATTGCAAAGTCTCCGTGCCAGAAACAGCAGGCTCAAAGACAGTTTCTTCCATCGGGCGGTCAGGAGACTCAACTCCCTGCCTGCTCTGTCCGAACTCCCCACCCTCTGCCTCTGCCCGACCCCTGCCTTCTGTCACAGACTATGACCCTCCCCTCATTATCTGACATCTGCATATTGCGTATTGCACAATGCACTACCTCACTTTACCCACAATAGCCTCAAGTGCCATTGTTTATGCTGCTTGTATTGTATATATCGTCTATATGTTTATACTGTTCAGATTACATATTATGTTTTTTATACAGTGTAGCTGCTATCTTCTTAGCTGTGTGCTTAATGCACAGCATGTTTGCATGCATATTTGCACTGAGGATTGAGAGAAAGACATTTCATCATGCTGCATGTCAAATGTATGCATATTTGACAATAAAGATGACCTTGACCTTGACCTTGAAAGGTGGCTGTGGGAAACACGCTGCGCGTTGAACAACCGTCTGATCACTTTGTCGACTATATTGCTCTTGGCAGAGGGTCTTGTACATGAAAAGTTGAGAACCGAATGTGAACCCGTTTGCCTGCCAACGCTGCGAAAGTGAGGGTTCAATCTCTTCCGACTCATCTCGCGATGGCCGTCCGTTGCCGCCGCTCTATTATTTCCTCCTTCAGATCTCCACTGTGGCTCCAGCCCTCTTGTGATCATCCCGCCTTTCGCGTGGCGCAGGGAGGCCTCCCAGCCCCCGTGGTTCACTTCTCATATCAATCGTACCTCTTTGGCGTCAACGTGCCCCCGGGGTTCGTCATGTCCGCTTTCCGCAACGGCGTCACGAGTGCTTTTGAAACCGTTGCGTGCGCACACGGCAACATTCCAATGTCATTCTTGCTTGATCCGACTGAGATCATTTTGGTGATGAGCTTCATTTTGGTCGTTGCAGATCTCTCTCGTTGCAGATAGTCGCTACCAGCAGGTGAGATTATCTGGATTTGAGCCAAAATGGTCTTTGTGAGATCGGTTCACAATTGTTTTTTTTTCCCGTATAAAAGTTGTAATACGCCGTACATGATTTGAAATGATAAAAAAAAACGTATAAAATGGGGGGAAAACGTACAAGTTGACAGGTATGTGAATGCACGCACACAAATCTTGACACATATGCATAACTTTGACTGACAAACGCGCACACGTTACAGTCGCATTGTTGCAATAATCAAGTCGACTGGAGATAAAAGCGTGGAAAAGCTGACATGCATTTTACAGCCACACACGCCACAATTTTTCAAAGGTAAACACAAACGCACGCACCCAATTTGTGAATCCAAGTTGTTGTTATCCCAATTATTCCCATTTTCAGTCTGAGTATTCCTGGATGATGTGGACATTGAAGCCGGACCAGCTCAAATTGGGCCTTGGCTGCTGTTGGCACGAACAGCAGCAGTAAAAAAAAAAAAAAAAAAAAAAAAATCCTCCTTCCCTTCACGAGCTACAAAGCAAAGCGCCAATGTTGTTGGCATTCCGAAGCATTTGCAACAGCATGAAAGCGATGAAAGCTTGTCCTGTCATGTTTGGTCAGGGCACTGTCTAACTGGTAAAGGCTAACAAGGGTGAATGCTGCGAGCCAACAGCACAGTAACGCACCCCCCGCCCCCACCCCCTCTCATAGCCTTCGCATGGCATGAGTGTCACACACGCAGCGATGGGAAGGGAAGGCTGAATTTGACGAGTCGTCAAATGGCAACGCGGATGGGCACGTGAATGATGTCAAGCATTTTGAAACTCTTTAGGCAGGTTTGCAGCCCCGTCGCTACGGAGCCGCCCGGGTCTCACTAAGCCGATCTGGCGTAAAGCTTTGACGACGGCAAAACAACTAGGGGAAACAATAAAACGCTGCAGCCGCAGAGCGGGCGCGGGGGCGCATCACCAAGGCCGCTCGGGACAAAAGGATGTCGATTCCTCTGGCCTGCGCACAAATGCATCGCATCCTCTCGTGTGCGCCGCGGCTGGCACCCACCACAAGCAAGCCCGGACCGCGACGCACAAACAATGGCGCGGCTTACACTTGTTGGCTTCCCGGATTCAAGAGACGCCTCGTCCAAGAGAGGGAGGACAAATCATTGCTTCAAGCTATTCATTGCCATTCAACAAAACAAAAAAGTTTCAACAAAAAAACAAAAACAAAAGACAAACATTTTAGCTAGCTTAATGCTGAGTCCACACAATGCAAAATAGGCGGTAGGCTGTCAAAGTGGAGTACTTTCATAAACTGGCTTTCATATTAATTTTTTTATATTGTTCATTGTAACAGAGACTAATTTGTCACTTAAATAAATATTTGGGAAAATGACCTTGGGAAAAAATGGCATATTAAATCGTAATTGCAATATTGTTCGGTGGATGGGGGGTGGGGGGGTGTTATCGCAAGCAGATTATTTGATCAAATTTGTAAAAACCCTCAGCATTGATAGCAGTGCATAATAGATATGACTGAAACAAAGCAAGTCACTTAGCTGTGACACTCTTCTTCGGATATTATGAATTCTGGCATTTTATTGCCCCCTGGTGGCCAAGGCGAGCACACCAGAGGGAGCTCGATTGCAATGGCCATTGAGGCATGATGCGCAAGTGCAAGTACAGCGCAGCAATCACCTGCATGGAGTGCTTGACAATTGGGAGTTTCACACACAAGTCAGACAGAGACAGCAAAAGACATCTCTGGAGGCAACTGCGCTGAAGTTCAACCCCCTCCGCCACCCTTCATTTGTTTATTTTTTGAAATGGCCGTTGTTTTCCAGCTGAAAATGAAGCTGTGCATAGGATGGGAAATAGTGAGGATTGTCATGAGGAAAAACACATCAAGTCGACACTTATATTGACAATTATTTTGCCATGGGGTAACCTGTACATGGCAGAGGGGGGAGAGTTGTTGCTTCGCACTCCTGTCTAAGCTGCGAATGAGCTTCATCGCTTCCATTTCTGTTCCGAACAAAACGGCTTTCACTTCTGATTAGTCTTTCTTCTTGGGAAGAAAAGGTTTTTCGCCGGTTTTCTCTCACGGCAGATGTCTCCGTGTGTGAAAAGAAAACAATGCCGCACAAGAATATGTGCCTCAGCAGGGAACAACATCTGCAAAAAACAAAACAAAAAAAAACGTTTTTTGGAAGAGGCCCGCGGGCCGACGCATGTCGTTCTTGAGGGCACCCTGATGTCCATGAAGAGAGGCCCCAAAAGCCGTCACTCATTGGATGCACGAGACTTGTGTGGAATGCGAAAATTGGTCCTCACGGAAGGACAACAAAGTGGATGCAGAGGGTCACCCCGCTCGCATGACTGGACTGGACAATTGCGCTCGGCAACGGCTTGGCTTTAACTTAATTTGAACAACGAATCAAATTCAAATTAACATGAGTCTGATATCGTTTACGCTAACACAGATTAATTGCTTGCGTTTGTTTGAACAAAGTACATGGGAAGGGCACCTTGGAAAAAAAAGAGTCAAGCGATGAAAACGCCATTGCAAAAAAGAAGAAAATGCAATTAGATTGGTTTTGGTCAAATCTGACCCCCAAAAATGTCTAACACGGCCTTAAGAGTACATTTTCACAAGAACACGATTTCAAAACTGACTTGTGACTCGCCAAACGCGAGTAACGACTCGACTCAACGAGCTTGAAGTGTGGCGCGGACTCGACTCACGCCAAACTTTGAGACTTCCTTCTGACTTGCAAATGCAACTGCCTCCCACGTGGGATGTATTGCTTCTCTTGTCACAGCAGATGTTCTTGTGTTTAGATGGTCGCATAATCCACCAGCGCTCCTGCTGTGCTTCTTACAAAATGGAACCTAACGGGAAGTAGGAGAAGGAAAAAAAAACAAAAACAAAAAAATCGAAACTTTGGGCACCACTCGTGAGTGAGCACACGATGAACTTTCCTGACGTTGATCTGACACACCGCCTCCTTTGCATGACAATCTGCACGCCTTGGCATCTTTGCTCAGAAAGGACGCCAAATGCGTTCACGCTCACAACACGCACGGTGTTCTTTTGATGTGGCGAAAACCCAGAGGCGGCTGTTAATTAAAAATTGTGAAAGGATCATGTTAGTCGGAATCTATGTGTGTTAGCCGTACAAAAGGAGTCTAATTAAACGGTGAGATGGATCCCAGTCGCCCACTTTTGACGTCTCCTCATCCCGCAAAGAAATGGAGGGAAGCGAAATGAAAGGGGCGACGCTCAGAGCCGGTGCTATCGCCGTACAATGGCGTCCTCGCCTCGAGTGCGAGAGTTCAGCTCATGCGGAAGGAGGCGGAGGTGGGCGCTGGCTGGCAAGGAGCATCGCCGGCGACTTTCGCATGTCCAAAGGACTCGTCAGACCCAAGACGTTTCGCCGCTCGCCGCCTTTGTGCGAGCCTCTGCTTCATAATTGCCAAACAGATGCCTGGCGGAAGGCTTTGGCGCCGTTTATTCCGGAGAACCTTCTCGTTGTAACATTGACAATTCACCGCTGGCTGCTTATTACGTTCAAAGACAAGATGTGCTCGCTTAAGTGCAATAAGCACATTTGAGTTCATGACTTTGCAGCTCTGGAACTTTGAAATGAAGTGTGGCTGTTTCATTCAAAGAAATGAACCAAAAGCAAAAAAACCCAAAAAACAAAATGTCTCCGCAGACACGAAATGACTCACAAGTGTTCGCTCTATTATGTTGCGCAACTCTTTCACAAAGTAATGTGAAATATAATCGCCGGATGAGAATTTAAGACAAAGCTGAGTGGAAGCAGTTCATTCTCTGCTCATGTGAGTTTTCCTTTTTTATCTTAAAGCCCTGCTGAACGCCAAACCTTCTTCACATTAGAGCTGGCCGATACGCCGATATATATCAGGAAGACGATCGGGAATACGCCCGCGGCCCTCATCGTGTTAAAGCGGTTCTGATAACAGATGGGTGAATTATGGTGGAGGTGTGCGGGTAGTCTGCAGGTCGAAGCAAGATCAGTGCTACTTGGCTACGCTAGTTTGCTAACAAAGGGCTTTGGCTGGTCACTACCGCTTGTAAACTTGTGATTTTGCTCCGAACTAATCACAGTCTTCATTGCGACAAATAAGCTACCCTTCTTGCAAGTATCATTCCCACGAAAGGATTACAAGAAAAAAACATAGGAAAGGACGAAGAAGCTATCCTACTTGCTAAGCTAGCGTCATGCTATTGACAGTGAAAGTCCAAATGAAGTGCCTGAGTGACGGAGTAGATGTCACAGAGGTCTCGCTGGAACCGCGTTAAAGCAGAGCAAGTCCAACTTTGAATGGCTCCATAGCACGGACTTTAATAACTGGCGGGAGAGAAAATAATACTGTACAACCTATTGCCACACACAGCGTGAAACAGGAAATGATTGATAAGGTTTTGAGAGCGTCAGGCGGGAGGAGTGGCCCAGTCTGTTCGTATTGAGGATCAGCGATTCAGAAAATGAACGCCTAGAGTCAATGGAATAGATGCAATAATAAGAATGTGAGATGTGTTCACACTACAGTATCGTGGTATATCGTTATTGTGATATAAAACAGCCAGTATCGTTTTTTTGCCATATCGAGCTGGGATGCAAAACACAGACCGAAAATGTTTGTCATAATAACGAGCCCCACAAAGAAATCTAATCTCATGACCGCAGTCGCCACCTCCAAGTGATGCCTGAATGGCTCCTTTCAGTCCCTCCTCCAGCTGCCGCTTGGTGCGGAGGCAGATGTTTGGCAGAGCGGAAAGCCAACGCTTCTCGTCAAACGTACAAATCCTGTTCAGTGAATCAATAGTCAACTCTGCGGGTGCCGGCGAGAGTCCCGTTGAGCGTAAACCGGGCTCGTCGCCGGCTTTGCGCTCGCAGCCCGACCGCGGCGGCCGACGCCTTTGCTCCGTGGATGAATCGTATGAAAGCTGAAAATGCGGCTCGGGCGATGAGAGGAAATGATTTACAGCGTTTCGCTCGAAGGACGAGCGAAAAGGAAATACACCAGCAAGAATCTCACCGCAATCCAATCCAAGCTTCTTTCTCCTTTCTCAATCCTGTCAGAGGGGCGGGGCTATCAAACTTCTCCTCATCAAGCTCCACATCGTTATGATTGAAAGCATAGACAGGAAACAAACTCATTCTAGTATCGTTGAGACCATTTCGAAACGTTCTCCTTCGTTATTGGGACAAATAAACGACGTTGACACCCGACTTTGAAAGCCTAACCCAAAGGCTGCCGAGTACGTTGCGCATGAGCGACCAGTTTCTCGCAAAGGGGGATTCGGTTGAAAGCACGGAGCATCAAATATGCCCGCACCTGCTCGCCGTCTCGCACCGTGGAAAAACCCTGCTTTGGAAAAGTGTCCAATGACCTGAGCTTCCATTAGGAAGCCATGATGATTTTTTGGATGTTTTTTTTTGGGGGGGGGGGTTGACTTCCTAAGAAGTGAAGAATGTCAAGGTGAAAATATGACTTTTTTTTTTTTTTTTTTGGTATACATATGGATAGGTTGAAAAATGAGGAAGTATAATGCGTGTCGAATGAATAACCAGAAGAATTAAAATACTCTTAAATGCTTGCAGCATTCACACAACTAAGTTGCGCAGGCTGCAGGTCACAATGGCGGAAGAGGTTTGTGTCATTTTTTTTTTCCATCTCACAAAAACCTTCCATTTAAACAGGGGTGTGTGGACTTTTAATATCAACTTCACATGCTTTTAACGACACGTTTCATTTGAAGTCCGAAGTTCAAATTGTGACAAGCAAGCATTGTGGTGTACAACACTTTTGGTGTCCAACTGATCAGAAGGGATGTGTGGAGGAATAGTTCTTTGTCTAACTGGTTAAAGGTGAAGAAAATTTGCATTTCAGGTCCACAATCTTGACTAAAGTGCAAAGAAAAAAGAAATAATAATAATAAAGTATGAATCTGAGGCAAAGTTGGCCAGCCATGCTCTCGGTTGCGCTTTTGACAACGATCCCTTTCAAGAAACACGGCGTCACACATCCAACGATGACTTCTCAAATCAAGGCCACGGTCACTGTCAACGAGCCCCAAATGACATCCGAGCGCGGCGGTAGCTCGAGAACGTGTCCTTCGGCAACCCTGCCACGGCTTCCCGGTGACATAACAAATATGTCTCATTGCTCATTAGTCATGCGAATCCCTCGCCCTGGGCAGCTGGCCAAAGCACACACACCGATGAACTCTTTGTGCCGCGTTTGATGGGGTATCCGCCCCCGAGAAGCCGTGCCAATGTCAATACGTTCCCATCTCCGGTCCGAGTCCACCTCGCAATTGTTCACTTTGGTGGAGGGCGGCGCGCCCGCGCTGAGTCGGCGGTGGCCGTGCCCGCCAATGATTGGAGGACCTCAACTCGATAACGCAGTCAGACGACGGGGGTGGCGCGAAGGCATGTCACATTACAGAAACACTGATTTCTCGGAGGGCCACCGAGCGGGGCTGTGGGGCTTGCTGTTGCCATAGCGACGGCGGCGATGGGAAAAGATGTCTTTAGTTGCTTGATTAGCCTTTGAAAGTGCAGCGATCGCAGCACGATGGGGCGTTATGAACACACGACTTGCCTGCCAAAAACACCGGCCGCATTCCGAGTCGAGCCAAAGCGGCGCTAATCTCCGACGTGAGGCCGCTGGCGGGCGGCCGATTTACTTGTCGCGTATGTTTGTTACATCATGCATGTTCAGGATGTTCAGTGAACTCGTTCTGCGCCAGGATGTGGAAAGCGCGTCCAGATGAGATGGTTGACTGTGGAAAAATGCGCCACTATCTGCTTGACGCGCTTGCTTTTAGAGCAGTGGTGCCAAACTCATTTTTGTCGCGGGCCACGTTGTAATTACGGTTTCTCTTGGAGGGCCGTTATGACTGTGGATTTTGTAAAACCATATAAATGTTTAAGACCCTCCACATATTACATACACAGTTGACAACAAATAGATGGATAACTAGTTTTGACACCAGATGTCAAGAATAATGAATTGCTCAAACATTAAAATGATGACATTATATATGACAATTCGAAATTTTGGTTCAGACTTTAGCAAGCATCATGGAATTTGACATGCTTGGATTGCTTTCGCGGGCCACATAAATGATGTGGCGGGCTAGATCTGGCCCCCGGGCCTAGACTTTGACACCTGTGTTTTAGAGCACCATTTTATTTGTCTTGCAGTAAATTGAGATTTCATACAAATCAAGATAAGTGGGGGGGATGGGGAGCGGGGGGGGAGTGGCTCGGATTCAAGATTTTCTGTGACCTCGCATATTAGTGGGCGGCAATTTGTGCAGCTCGTTCCCTCCGCTAAAAAGCAAGCGAGCTCGAATGCGTATGTGCAAAGAAGCCTTCATTGCACGTCCCACCCATGCCACCGCCTTCTTGATTGATTTAGACATTTCAAAACATCATCCAAGTCCCTTTGTTTTAGCAGGCACGGTCTCAGCCGTCGTCGCTTTTGTCCTCGTCCTCCGAAGTAAAAGCAGCAAGCGAAGCTAGCCATAAAATGCAGCGAAAACTCCACACCGCGGTGCCCGAGCCAAAACCAGCTGTAGCAACCGACACACTCCGACGGGCAGCACGACTGCAACCCATTTTCAAACAAACGGGCTTGGGTTGCACGTAAGTCTCAAGGGAAAGCGCACGCAGCTGTGCCGCAGCGGTGACGTCCGCGCACAGTTGATCAAGAGGCCGTAACTCGAAAACAATTTCACAGATTTTCTCCCGTCGAATGACTGCACATACTGTCGGATTCGTGTGTGCAATATGCGCCTTGAAGGGTCATGGCCTGCTGAGCAAAATCAAGAACTGGAGGAGGTTAGTTTGGTGTACAGCCGCTTTTCGATGATGTTCTCATGTAGGCATGGGGTCGTTTTTCGATTTCAGGAAAAAAAATGCCGTCTTGCCTTCAGTTACCAAACGCCAGGCTTTATACAACACCTCCCCAATTAAATACAGTAAAAATACGTTTCCAAAATCGTGATGCCATTAAAAAAAGAAAAAGCGAAAATGAAGCCTAAAGCAAACTCAACTTTGCGGCTGGCGCTTTCTTCAATGCGATATTTTAGGAATCGGGGCTGTACAGCATCCAGTCGTTCGTGGTGAGGCCTCACATCAACGAGGTTTTGAGGTGAAACCAAAACAGCTCCATCGGAACGACGGGTAGTCGAGCCGTGCGCCTCCGTACAAGACTTTTTTTTTTTTTTTTTTTTTTGCTATTGCGATTAGAATAAAGAACAATGTGGACAGATGTTGGTGCAGGCGAGCTGGGTGTCAAGAGGGCTCCATTCAGCTGAGCGAACGCATTCCCCCACTGAGCCCTGGGCCGCAAACCTGAAGTGGCGCAAGCGTCAACTGCGGATGACGATGCCCGGCAGTGCTCTCCGCCTCCCGCCGTTCTGTCGGTCGGGCCGCGTTGGCTCTGCTGGCCAAGTGTCAGAACGCTTCACGTCGGCGCTTCGCAGCATCTCTCCCCTGGCTGCTGCCTCTTCTGCTGAGCTTCACGAGGCTGTCGGTTCCGTTCGCCGCAGCCTCCCACGTCGCCTTCTCTCCGCTCGCACTTTGTCTTTAGCTATCAGCCTCTTCCTCAGTCCCGCCCGCGTCCCTTCGCTGACTTCCTCTGGTCACCAACACCCCACGCGTCGAAGCGCCGCGGCGATCGGCTCTCACCGTGCTTACCGTTAGAAACCGGCAAACGCAGAGGCTATCAAAGCTGTAAAGGCAAAATGTTGTTGTTGAATGGTGAGGGCGGACGCGATGACCGCAATGTAGAAAAAAGGATCAAGTATAAAGCGCTATGTTACAGGCTATGTATAGCGAGGGCATTATACAGTTGAAAGTTTCTGTTCTCTCCCCGGAGATGACATGTTCCACACTGTCCTCTTTTGGCCGATGAAAAACTGCAGGCCCAGTGTTCACGCAGCCTCGACAGGATGGAAACAGAGCGGGAGAGACACAGAGACGACTTTGGCTTTCACGCGGAGGATGTATACGAGCCTGTGGCACAATGTCGGCGTGTTTATTTGATTGTCTCCAAGTCCTTTTTTGGGGGAGAATGTACTTTTCAAAACAGAATACTGTGGAGTAGGATTTTCAAGTCGAAAGGCAGGGGGCGGCAATGGCTTGGCCTCCCACGGCACCAATCGCCAACCTCTACGACCTTGGATGGACAGTCACCCCCCTCCAGGCTTGTCTTGAGGGACACGTCGTTCCACAATTTGCATGGTGGACACCGCTAACAGACATGTGGACAGGTTGATGATTTGTGCTGCTGGCTGAGCCTCTCCAACAATTAGAAGGCGGCTTCCTTTCACCAAGCGCTAGCTACCAGGGTTTCATCGTTATCGCTAACGTCTGTCCTGAGGTTGCGCAATGAAGAACAGTGACACCTCAACTTAGGCAAGCCCTTGCTCGGAATATACCAACATCGCTGCCTCGAAGATCGACCGACTCCGATCCGATACGATCAGATTCTATTTGTCACTCAAAGCTGGTAAGAATACGTGGATGTCATTTGTTCAATAGTGACATCTAAAACTACCGCGTTCACTGTTCAACAACCATTTTGGGAACGTAAAGAAGTCAGGACAACGCTATGACGACACCTCTTGTAGGCTTCTGCTTACGTGCCAAAAAAAAACAAAAAACGGCACATGGCAACCATGGTGACAGCACATCGGTGCTATGGCAAGTCGTGTAAAGCGAAGTTGAGGATATAGGATATGGTTTGGGCTTACGGATTGCGTCGGACTGCTTCTAATAAAAACAAGCTGATACCGATCCAGTCATTCCCTCCTACTAACCCGGGGGTCGGCAACACGCGGCCCCAGAGCCGCATGTGGCTCTTTGGCGACATCTAGTGGCTCCTCGGAGCTTTATAAAAAATGTTTGAAAATGGAAAAATATTTTGATAGTAGGATAATATAGCTCAAATAGATATAGATACATGTTGCAGCTCCGAAAAAGGAGACCTGTGGTGTTGGTTTCTTTAAACGTACACTTTATTTATGCTTTTAGAGTCTCTTTTTACGTCTGCGTCCGACTCCGTGCCTTCTCTCCTCTCATTCACCTCGAGAGGTGTTCAAAGACAACCTCCGAAAAACGGAAATGTATGATCACTTCCTTGACACTAAGAAAAACAAAAATAATGCACCAAAACAAAAAAAAATCAAGCAAGGAAATCACAAAATAAATTCTAGGGGAGTGTTTGTGAACGCACAACGAATGGAATGAATAACATAAACAATTCTGAGACAGTCCAGTCTCCTACATACATACAGCATGTGTTTCCTTCATTGCAAGTTTTATAGAAGGCTTTTATTTTTTTGTGGCTCCAGACACATTAGTTTTTTTGTTTTGTTTTGTCCTATATGGCTCTTTCAACATTTTGGTTTGCCGACCCCTGTACTAACCATACTGGATGTGCTGCACTGCCCCTCTGGTGGCCAAGGAGCACACACCAGAAGGAGCAGCAGAGTGTCCATTGAATTATAAAGCATTCTTTAAATTCTATTTCATGATATGACGGAATGTTTTTGCAGCCCACACTGCTGTCAACTGGGGTAAAGTGTCCTTTTTATTCATAAAACCACGTAAAACATTTTGCTGGGGTTTTGACGGCCGTTCCATTTTCATTCCAATGGGGAACGAGGATTTCAGAGACGACTGATTTGATTGGCTCACGCCCGCAAAAGGATTGAAACTCAGAAGTCAAGGTCGCGCCGTAGTTTGCCCAGCGGCGTAAGAAATAAAAATCATTGTTTGCGACGCCAGCAAAACACTCCTTTTACGTCCTGACCCCGAGGTGCGCACGAGTCGCCACATTTGCTCGGCAAGTGCGTAAAAGTGATCATCAGCGTTGGCCCTGATCATTGCGGAGGCTTCCAATCTCGGCGAATCTCCATGGCGCATCCGAGCCGCAAGCACTCTACCTTGGCAGTGTGATAAATTGCTCCGCTGGGAGGGAAAAGTCTGACAGAAGTTGCTTTATTTTATTTTATTTTATTTCTTTGGCAAATGCGCACCATCTTTTGTTTGCTTGGTAAGAGCTTAAGCACTCCGCATAATTTGACACTCAAACGCTAATTAGTATTATGTTCAACGTAAGCTGCATCTTAAACATTTGCTGTGTAAAATGCGGAGCTACGGTTAACCAAAACGTAAACAAACCGCATGCAGTCGCTACAAGGCGCAGCATGCCGCCTGTCCGCGTGCCCCTGGCTCGTGATAACCTTTCCCTAATTACAATTCCGCATCTTATATCAGCTCATAAAACAACGCGGCACTAATTAGGGCAATGAGATGATATCCAATTAGGGATCCGTGTTTGGTCTCAAAATCAAGGGAGCGTGCCCAAAGCTCCAATGGATGGAGGCCAAGTTGCTTTGACAAGATGGCCGACACTCCCTTGGGGGCTAACACAAAGGGCCTGCCTACCCCCTGGAATCAGAGAGTCGCATCTTCAAAGCAAAATGACAACAGGCACCTTGCAGGCTCATTTGGAGCTTGCTCACCAGACAACATTGCCTCACAAAAAATCACAGACATACTGGAAAATCGATCATTATCGCGATATAAAATGGTGATTTTTTTTTTCCATATCACCCGCAACTATGTAGAACACAGTCAACTGCGAAAAGATGGACCCTCAAGAAAACTGAACATATTCCAACGACTCTTTTCAGCGTACCCCGTTGATGTTTCCACCGTGATAACGCTCGCATTTCAAAGTCCCGATTTGATGTCATTCGTTTTCCATTTGCCAATTTTGTTTCCGACGAACACCTTTCGGACTTCAACGTCAGAGATTTCCCACAAAATAATGAAAAGGCCATTTCATGACAAAAAAAAAACGTGGGCAGCAAACCGCCGCCGCGACCTTGCTAATGAACAAAAAGCACAGTACAATTTCGACAATCATCCGTAACGGCGACAAAATCATGGTTCGAGGGCAACAGATTGAAAGATGATCATCAACGCTTTCAGGGACACCCTGAACTGCAGAAGGCACTTTGTTTGCTGACTGACTGTTTTCAGAGACAAAGTAGGAACGCCACAGCCGTGTGTTTCATGTCTTATACAATGCTATTTTACTTCAGAGACACGTATTTGAAATTGACATGTCGATACTGTATGACAAGTTCGTGTTTTTGCATCCACAAATGTTCATCCTATCAATGTTGGCGGCCATTTTTTTTTGGGGGGGGGGAATGGCTCCAACGAGCAACTTATAATGTATAGATTTGGTTCCTCGTGGTATGTTGTCACCATGTTCAACTATCAGCCTTAAAATGTAAACAGATTAATTTTGTTATGTTCCTACAGAGGGTGTGGACGTCATTGCTACTTGCAAATGCTCATGCTAGTTAGTAGCAACTAATCTATTTCATTATCTGCTATTCTGTTTTGTTTTTTTTTTTAGTTTGGCAGTAAACTTCAACTGGCAGTGGTCCTGAGATAGATTCAAGTCAATTTTTTTGGAGTGGGGGGGGATTGTTCATGGTTTGCAAAGTATAGCATCTCAAGGTACCGCTGTCGTCAACAGATTTGGAGAAACCCGCGATTTTATTTTATTTGTGTGAAATTGACGTTTGCTAGCGTGAACAATGAGGGAAAATATTCACGAATATCCTCTGCAAGCCAGGCGAGAACGCTGCCGTGCCGGTCACGTCCACTTTCGGCGGCGGCCGTTGGGCGCAAAACAGGCCCAAAAGACAAGAATCCGATTAGTGTCACGGGGCCAGCTGCTGCGAACGGGAGTCATGTCGGTGGGTGTCAGAAAGAGCTCGCTCTGTCACCACCCGCTGTCAACTCAGCCCAGACGGCCTCATCCCCGTAGACATGACAGAGTGGCCGACGGAATCTGCAGTCATTCGGTGGGTGACCTGCAGAAATGGGAACGGCTGCCGGGGCGAGCGCGGAGGACCAAGACGGAAAAAGCGGCCCATTTGGGCCACCCGCGGAAATATCCACCGGCAGCGCCGGCGCAAAACAACTACTCCCAGGCCCATATTGAGACGGAAGGCAAGGCGGCAGGCGGCGGTGTCAAAACCAGAAATCCAGGAGCACTTAGCTAATTGGCAAAGATTGCACATAAAAGACACATGCTTACCAAATAGCGGGAATTACTGCCGCATTCGCGTGGATGGCGGCATAAACACTCCAGCTTGAGCTTGAGATAAATCGTCAAGCGGACCGCGCGTGCCCCTCAATGAGCTCATTGGAATTTATTCCTACCCCGGCAATTACGGTCTAATTGTAATTGATGGATCACGCGGGCCCAACTTGCATGAAACATTCCTTCTTATTAGCCGCAGCGCACGGTCAAGAGCTACGAAGCGGCAAATGAGGAGGCCTTACCATCCATCTCTACTTGTGAAGTAGGCTCGAACCATTCATTCATCCAATGGCAATCGACACGCAATTTTCCAATGGCGGTGGCTGGGCAGCTGCGGTGTTCAAGAGGCGCGAGGCACATGTTTTCACGTCATTGCGGCTTGACATGAAAAGTGACCGAGTGAGCGAGCCGCCCATTTCTTTGCATTATTGTGTTTGGGGCTGAAACGGGTCCCCCGAGTACCTCGGTTCGGAACAATAGCTGCAACCCGATCTGATTTAGCAACCTGTGTTCATGCCACACGTTTGGGAGAATCGTGTAATGAACGCAGAGAAGACTGCAAGTCCAAGTGTTCGCTCGGTTAACTAATTGAAGTCAATAAACGGCCTTGAATATGACTCGATGGCACATGATTTGAGCATATGCCGAGTTGGAAAGCGCAAAACATTTCTGTCGAACGAATCTGACATTGGGGTGGCACAGTGGACGACCTGTGAGCAGGGTTTGAAGGCGCTGACCTTGCTGTGTGGAGTTTGCATGTTCTCCCATGCCTGCGTGGCTTTTCTCCGGGTACCCCGGTTTCCTCCCACATTTCAAAAACTGGGAATTAGATCGCAGACTCTGAATTGTCCCTCGGTTTGGCGGTTGTCTGTCATGTTTTGCGTGGTGGTAGCTGTTGGGAGGACCCCAAAAGCAGGAAGGCAGGGAGGAACAGGGTGGATTGACCAAAATGTATTTGACAAAAAATGTAAACAGGAATACACTGGAGAAACTAACTAAAAACACTCACTCAAATTAAGTCCAGAAAAATCAAAGTAGCAAAAACCTGAGACAGAAAACAAAACATGACTCGTGCACAGAGACACACAATGATCCGACACCGACTGTTCGGGCAGGGAGTCCTTTTCACCACACACTAATGAAACAATGACCAACAGGTGTGCACTGCAGGAGGAGACCTACAGTGCCACCTGTTGGTCACAAACAGAACCACCCTAACATTGTCCCTGCGACTGGCTGGCAACCAGTTCAGGGTGGACCCCGCCTACTGCCTGAAGATGGCTGGGATCGGATCCGGCACGGATATCAGACATTGCTTGTCATATCAATTCATTGATTGTTTACTTTTGTTCAAATGAGGTGCATTGGACGAAATTTCATCCATGACGGGGAAAATTAAGCCTGCGAGCCCTGAGGGACAATCCCATTTCCCTTTCCAAACAACACGTGTTGAACGAAAACATCAATCCGTCATCACATTCACGTTGTTGATGACGTGTTAGCGCATGAGCATGAACATGAACAAAATTCTTCACTTGGCTATCATCCGAACATCTCCAATATCCAGCGTGATGGCAACTCAGCGTCTTCCCCATCCCTGACCCGCATTCTCAATGGTGTCCTAAAGATGAAAAAAGGGCTGCGGGCATCCCAGGGTGGAAGGGATGCGCCGTGCAAGCACTTCCTCCATTTTGGGGATTTTGCACTTTCGCCAAACGGTAATTGCCTGAGCCCACGCGGGGTCAGAAAGTGCCATCTCCGCATCGGCTGCCGCGCTCCACTTCATCCGGACTTTATATTACCTCTGGACATGATTTGTGTCAGCAGTCTTGAGTTTAATTTGCCTTAATCGCATTCGGGCGAGCCGGTGGAATCGATGCAGGCCGAATGGACGAAGCCATCTTTTGCCCAGAGCCACGCGCAGGAACGAGCCATGCGCTGGAAGAAAATCCTCCATCAGCTTCACAAATCAAAATGTATTTATAAAGGAAAAGGTGGCCTATTCATGTCACATCTTGAAAAAGAAGCTGTGTGGTACAAAAAAAGAAGCCCAGACACAGCCCAGGACATTGGATTCCTCATTTCGAGCACAAATCCTGGACAGTTTGTGCCTCTCGCTCTGCTGATTGTAATGTTCGGAGAATTGTATTTTCGGAATATCTTTTTCATTCAGCTATATTTTTGCATTTTTGCTTATAGCCTATGTGTTGTTCACATTTTTCCCCCTGTCTAATATGGCCAGGTGGCTTACCAACATGGATTAATCAAGGGTAACCAAAAATACAGATCTTCACAAATTTCCTTGATTTGGGATCTTATCATTGCACTGCAAGGACACCAAGGTGACCTGATGATGGCTGCATGTGGTATTTGCATGTGCAGTCTATTTCTTTGAGCACAAAACCCCCAAAGCAAGCTCATTTCGGTCCCTATGATCGAGATGATGTTTTAATACCGTTTCGTCTCCACAACCAGACGTGACTAATTGGCATGCTAACGATGGGAGGGACAAGCCGGAGCTTTCCGTACGCTTGTTTGATATTCTTGTGGCATATCCATCCATAATCCAACGCGTCACTCATCACACCCGTGGTTCCGACCTGCAAATTAACACGCCATTCCTGGAAAACCAGGAAAGGGAGCCACATCGTGCTAAATCCACTTCTTTGCGCTTTTAGCCATGTTAACATGCCAATTACTCAGCACAAACAACCCCAAAGTGGTATATTCCTCCATGTAGCCATCTCCCGAGTATTCCTGCTCATTCATAGCTCGGCCCGATGTAAGAAAACGACTGGTCCTGACTTTTATATGTCACAAAGTGAGGAGCCGCCCCCGTACCGCCCCTGCGGATGAAATACATGCCCCCTTTCTCATTTTTGCACCGGGGTTGGGGAGAAGTGGCTCGTTCCACTTGAATGGGAGATCTGCAGCCGCCATAGCGGAGTGTCAGGGCATCCTCGCCCGGACGGTTGCGGGTTTGGCTGCGGCGACGAGCCGCTGACTCAGGTGGGGTGGGGGGGGGGCAAATGAACGACAGCGAGCACAAATTGGTGTGTCGCGTGGGGGCGGTTGAGGCCGAACGGAAAAACGGCAGAAGCCTGCCCAACTCTTCACGACCGTTTCACGGGTGGCGCGCGCAGCAACCAGCTTTAGGTTGACGCCCTGAAAGGGACCATGTGGGCAGAGGCGGGGTTTTAGTCAAGCAGGCGCCTTACTTCCGGCTGAGAAAAATGGCAACCAAAATAACTCCTCCTTCCTAAGAAATTACAACACCATTGCGTCAAAGTTGCGATCGAACCACATCGCGAGTATGGCAGAAGTTTAGCTGCGGAAAGCCGAACATAGCAAGCCCTGTTCTCACCCCGATGTAAACTGGACTTGGAGACGACGGTACGCAGTACGCAGACTGGCCATGTCTGGTGTTGAATAAGTGGCATGCGCACGGTTCACCGCTTTGGCCAAACCGAGGGCAAGAGCGTGCCGGGTTTCAATCTGTCAACATGTCAACTGTGCTGGCCACGAGGGAATTGGACGGCGTGGATGGAGACGGCGAGATGGCACCCAGCAGTCAATGTCGGCATGCCCAATTGCTCACATTTGCACCTGCGTAAAAGTACACCACATCTGTCAGTCTGTCAGACGACTCACACTTGAAGGACTCGGGCCTGTCTGGAGCAGTTTTTGCGCAATGCCGGCTCAAGTTTTCCAAACTCAAATCATCTGTCAAGCATTTCTTCCTCAGCGCGGTGATCTAAGATGAGACCGAAAGGAGATTTAAGTGTTTTGGGAGTATTTTGTACATTTTGTGGGGGAGGTTCCGTTGATGCGCAAGGTGTCAGAGGGCGGACGATCAACCCAAATTGTCTGATTTCTTTTTCTCTTGGCCAAGCTCATGTTTGGAAGTTTGGAAGACGTGAAGCTGCGGAGGATCTCCGGCAGAATCATTCCAGGGGAGCACGAAGCCTGTTCTCGACTCGCATCTCAAAATGGAAAACTTGTGGCTTGGATTTGAAATACATCTGATGCGACCACCAGTCCTGTGACTTTGACTGAAAGCCATAATTATGATTCACCGTGAGCATTAGATCCACGTCTGTCATTTTGGAAGTCAGGAAACGGTTTAGAGGTGTTGTTTGAGAGCTGACGTTGCCATGCAAAAGAGAGAGGACATGTTGGCGGTGGCGGGTGGGAAGAGCGCCCGGTCAGGAGGCTCATCTATAATGGACAAAGACGATTAAGTTTGAGCAGTGGCTGGGCCAGATAGTGAGTCGGTTGAGTGGTGGGCCGCAGATAAGAATGGATGCAAATACACAGCAAGAGTGACAGATTAACCTTGGACAAGGTTGAGCATGAACGCTGTGACGCCAAAGACACGCGTGCTTGTCGAAAGAGCAGGTCTCGTTACACAACTGGCTTGTCGCCAAACGCGCACACAAACACACACACACAAAAACAACAACAATTAAAAGGTCATTAATCTTTTGACTAAGCACTCACTAAAGTGCACACGAGGATCTGGTGGCTTGTTTCAAGTTTTTCCAATCGGCTCATCTCCTGCCTGGTTCTCGTTTGATGTTTGGAGGCACTGCGGATGCAGGCATCGCCGCTGTGTTTCTTCCTCTCCCCCTCCTTGACGTCACATGCACGGAGACGGTAACCAAGCGCAGGTAAAAATAGTCCGGCGGGGCTCGGAGATGTGCCGAGCGATTGGAGAAACCAAACTGCGTACATCAAAGTCGATGGCTTTGGCCACATACACCTTTTTACTGGACCGTTTTTGCTTTTTAAACCAGAAAGACTGCATTCGATGGAACAGATTTGAGATGCGAGAGGCGACTAACTGTAAAACTGCACATTTTAGGATGCAGAGGGGAAGCGGGGGGTTGAAAACCTCCAGCAGCGGTCTGTCACAGTCATAAAGCCGGTAACTTTTGATTCACGCCAACTGTCTCCGATCCCTGGTTTGAATTAAAGGTTGAGCTGTCAAAAGAGATCATCTTGATTTTTCCCGTCGACGGTGGACTTTGGTGCCGCGGCGGTTCCCGCTTCCATCGTGGAATTGCAGGAAATGTGATGAGAGGCTCATTTGGGAGTTGAAAAGAGTCAGGAAAAGGATACATTGCAGCCAGTGGGCCCACCCACCGCTGAGATCCTTGGAACTAATTAGAGAATATTTCTTAGATCGCTCCATTCCAATTTGGGGGTGGGGGGAGCCCCTGCCCTAATAGAGGGTAATGAAGGCAAATATACAGTACTTGTGAGGATTTGCAGTATTGCCTACAAATGAGCCACTTGGCCGGCAAGCATTATGTAGCTGGAGTCCATTTCGATGAAATTCATAATATCTGTAAACGTCTCTCTCCAGGTCAACAAGTCCATTTCTCGGAAGGCAACTGGATACTTAAGCAAGGTCAGAGGTACTGTATAGACTGTACAACCAGAGATGTCCCAAGTCATTTTGTCTTAGCTAAGTCACGTCACGTCCAAGCTGATCAAGAGTCAAGTTGAGTCGAGTCAAGTTATCAATGCGGTTTTAGCGGCAGTGTCTGGTCTTTAGACATCGACAAAAAGTAACAAGAAGTCAAGTGATCCAAGTTTACACTCCAAACCACTTGTGCTGTGATAGCCCCGCCCCTTCATCCCCCACAAAAAAGACAGCAAGGCTTCATCTGTCTCGTCCCAGAATATCTCAAAAAGCCGTTTCCTATTTTATTATTTTTAAGTTCTTGCATTTGCACAATCTGAACTTAATATCTATTTCAAAGACTAAACACTCAGTGGCCTGATCATGTTTCCACTGTGGCTGCAGACCATGCTGACACTGCAAAAGCTCTCGTTGCAACTGGAAAAAAAGAAGCTTTAGGAGGACTTTGGAAATGTAGTCTTTGTCTCTTCATTCATGTTTTGATCTTAAATGTAATTTCCACGCGCTCTTTTTCTTATGACTACTATGATCGCTCAATTGACAGATGACTATTTCAAAGCATGACTTTGAGAGTCACAGCCAAAATACAGTCAAACCTCGGTTTTCGAACGTCTCTGTTCTCGACCAAATCGGTTTTCAACCAAAAATTTCGAGTTTATTTTATGCCTTCGGATTTCGACCAAAAATTGGTTCTCGACCAAACTGAGCGCACTTGAATGCGCCACTTGACTCCTCTCACCTTCCTTACACGAGGAAGCGACGCTTCCTTGTGTAGCGTTCCATTGTGAGCAGACGTGTTCAATAAAGATTTTTTTTTTTTTTTGCGTAATCATCGACAGTCAAAGTCTCAGGATCTCAACCCTCAGATTGCAGCCTCTCCACCGTAGATATTCTTTGATTGCTGTCGTGATTCATGAAAGCAGTGTGATCTGAATCTCGATCAACCCCACGGAGAAAATATGAACAAAGCCGCAGTGGCACCTGAAGCGCCTCAGAAGATTGCAGATCAAACTGGCAGCTCTTCGCATTGATCAGGAGGCGAGGAGTCGCTCTCAGTTTCACCGAGGTTGGCGGGCACCACGTCACTCCTCTTTGTGTGATTGTGCTTAGTTGTTTTGGGGTTTGCGTTGAAACGGACAGTTGACAGATTATTTCTTAATGAGTTGAGGCAAAATCGATTCTGACGATTCGATGACTTGGCGGAATCGTCCAATAATAATCGAAAGATTCAAGAGCAACTGTTGTTTGGTTTTGGCGGCGTTTGGAGATGTTGCCCAACCTCAAGGAAGGAAAGCAAATGGTCCGTCAGGCCCAAAAGGATTCTTGCCTTCTGTCATGGAGTGGAAGAGAGACGAATTGTACCTGCCTGTCACGAGCCGTGACAGGGAGACACGCAATGACATGTGATTCGTGGGGAGACAAACGCTTCCTGGACCTATGACGTTCAGTGGGTTGGGAATCACTACTCTGCAGAATGCTCGTTTTTTTTGGGGGGGGGGGGGGGTTTGTCTTTTGACAACACTTCAACTCTTATTTGCTTAAAAGCCTTCAGTAAAGCAAACGACTTTTCACCAGCTGGTAAACACTCGAGGCATAGAGGCTTCGGTTGCATGGGAAAGTGCTGTTTACGTCGCCCCGACAGTTTGATTTGGTTTTGTTTATGTCAAAGCGTTTTTCTTCAGTGTTTTTTTTTTTTTTTAAAATAACCGCAGGATGCCCAAGCACTCCTTGGCCAATCGACTCGTCAGGTAGCGTGCACCTATCAGCGTTTGGGTAGAGCGCGTAGGTGTGTATAATTAGATGACTCAGAGAGAAGAGCGCTCGAGACGCCGCCGCCGACAATATTATTCTCTCCGACGCTCCCGTACCTAGTCGGCTGCTCCGGTGAGATGGCGAAGCGAGGAAAGGTTACAGCAGCCGGGGTGGGTATTGAAATTCAAGAGCACTTCAGCCAGCCCACGAGTGGCGGTCTGATGATTAATGAGCTATTTGGGGAGAGTTCAGCTATTTCAAAATGCACGGGGTCTACATTAGCGCTATAATTAATTTTACAACACCGCGGTGTTGTCAGCTCTCAGTAGCGTGCCACACGGCAATGATAAGCAGTCGCTAATTAAAAAAAAGAAGAGAAAAAAAACCAGTCCAAGTAAATAAAGAACGCATGACATTCAGAATGTGGAGGAAGAGAACAATGTCAAGCGAAAAAGCTGATCCTTGCTCTCCCCCACTGGGCACCTTTGCGCGAGTTTTACATACTCCAGAATCAGGTAATTGGATGACTATTGATTCTCGTGTCCACACGTCTTGGAGAAATTCCAAGAGTGGAGAAGCTGAAGTGTCGGCGCGCGCAGCGGACGTGCACTCCGACAGACCTGCTCAGGTGTTCCGACAACCCTTTAGCCCTTCACGGCGCGCGCTTTATGAGAAATGAGTGGATTTTATGCTAATCGGCTCCCACATGTAAGCAGCGCGCTGCTCGACTGCTGCGCACGTGAATATCATTTTGGTACTTGTGAATAATGGCGGAGAGGTTAGCTTGCAAAAATGCTGCTCTTGTTCAGTGACTTCATAAGTCGTCGAACGGAGTTTAATCAAATCTTCTACAGGTGCGGCAAAGCAGGTGAAATACTCCAAGGGCGGGGAAAGTCATTTCTATTCTGGATGGATTTCACCCCACTGGAACGACTTGGTCGAGGAAACATGGACAAGGACACACCTTATGTTGCGCAATGATTTCCCAGGCATTCCAAGGCCAACTCTTCAAATGCAAATACCAACACAGCAGACAACATCCAAATATTGGACAAACGTTGACACATTGCTCTGCCGTCGCGCTGCGTGTAGAGTTGGTGGGTTAAACCGCGAACCGTTCCGCGCGTCGAGTGACAGCGGGGCCAGGTGGGGCCAGGCCATTTCAAGATTTGAAAACATATCATAGGATCTCACAAAGGAGCCAGTGAAGAGATGCCAGAGGAGGAGTTCTCTGCTTCCTCTTTATACGAGTACCAGTCAAGAGGCAAGCGGCAGCATTCTGGACCAACTGGAGACGCTTTGTGGTGGATCGGATGATTCCAAAGTCAAGTGTATGACAGTAATCTAGCCGGGATGTGACGAAGGCGTGAAAGATGTTTCAAAATGCTCCTACAAAAAGGAGAGGCTTGACTTGAGCTAGCTGCCGAAGATGAAATATGCAGGATTTGACAACGGCACCAATTTGCCGCTCCAATTTCACATCGCTGTCCAATTGAAGACCCAAGTTCGAGACTGCTCGGGATTCGACTCGAGTCGGAAGCACACTCACACCCAGTTCAAACACGAGCGTTGCTTCATGGCCCGTAAAATAAAGTTTCTTTCGCGTGTTTCAGAGGTCAGTTGTTTTATTAAATGGCATGTCTCTCTTTCATGCACTCTTTCCAACGTGGTCTTTGAACTGGCTTTAAGCCTTTGACCCGATTTTCATTTTGTCAACCACGAACTTCCAACCCCCAATTGTTTTTGCTTGTTTTTTTTTTTTAACCTGAATTCTTTCACGATTATGAGTTTCTCGCTTTGCAAATAAGACATCTGCCCATACGACAAAGTGTCAATCCAGTAAGAACCTGAGGCGACGGGCTTGCACGAGGAGGGTCATTCATGATATTGACGGACGATCCGTATTTGACAACCAATAAAACGGCTCACATTCATGATGACGCAGTCCATCGCGTCCATGCCAATCAATTTTGTATGTTGACATTCAATTTGATCACGCATCAGGCAAGCGCGGGCCCCTTTTTATCGGGTGACCCCAGCAGCGAAACAAGTCGGACGCATCCCTCCAACTTTGTCTCTCCCTCAGCAGCCCGCCTGAAAGGTAAGAGAGTCAAACTGGGCAGAAGTAATGGGAGACAACACAAGCGGGGACGGTGCCAACAGCTCGCGGCTCCCATGCCCAGGCGACAGATGGATGCAGTCTCGGCACCAATTAATGCGCTCGCTGGCTCGCACGTCGGCGGTGGCGGCAATTAGGGGTTCACAAAAGTGGGCTGAATATTTGTTCTTTCTCCAAAACAGGTGTTCAACGTGTTTGGTCTCCTAATTCCACCCTTGTTAGTTGAAAGGCGAATGATCTAGAAGAGTAACAGGCTGAAATCGAGGCCACGTCGGGTCTTGGAGTCATCCCAGGTTCCACAAGAATACGGTTTCAAAGTCAAGGGTGGATTTACATGGGAAAAAAATATATATTTTTGTTGAATTTTCTCCATTTGACTTGGTCGAGATACATTTTGAAGCAGATGCAGGGTCAACTTGACAAATGTACCTGGATTCACATTTTATTTGGTGCAAGCAAGCTGAGTAAATTCACCAGATCCTTTTTTCCCAATGGCGCATTTGGTCTTGCGACATCGTGCAATCCTGCAGCACCCTGGTCGGGAAGTCCGCTTCCTGGAGAGCCATATCCTGCCCGTTTTAGAGAACCTCCCTACGCCTGAACGCCTGATTCAAAAAAGGCCTCGACAGAGCTTGCTGATCATTTGAATCAGGTGTATTTGAAGGAGACGGGGATCTCAAACAGGCATGATATGGCTCACGAGGAAGCCAAGTTCTCCCCCCCGTGCTGTGGCGTGCGATGTCTGTCCTCTTCCACTGCGAGGAGTCTTCACATGTATGGAAAATGTCAACACCTGGTGATTGTCATCAGAAGAAGAGTCACAAGAGTTCCTCGAATAGGGTAACATATACGAAAAAAAAAAGAAGAAAGAAATCAATCGATGCTGATGGATGCCTCGTTGATCACAGCATGGTGACATTGGAGGCTTAGCGCAAAGCAAAGCGGGCCACCGGGACTAATAGCCGTCAAGGCCAAGTGACAGGGAGGCTTATCAGTGGTGAGCCATATTTGCTGGGCCTCCCCAAAGAACTGCCTGGACAATACGTGCTACCCTCCCCCCCCACCCACCACCACCACCACCAAACAACGACAACATACACACAGGATCCATATTATGTACCCCGTCCAAGCCGTAGCCAAGGCCCCTTAAAGCAAACCATGACGGCCAAGCACGCTCCCGACTGGGAAAACGAGTGCAGTTTTTGTTCCTTGGCCGAGCAAATACTCTGCTGACACGCTAGCCAACACACTTTTTTTTATTCTGTATTTAAAGACGCCCCCTTTGAGAGCGCTGTTGGGCAAAGATGAAAAATTGCATTTTCAGCAGAGTGACATCTAATCTGTTTGGCATGCATTAATTTCCCCCGACGACGTCAGTGCCGGTGGGCTGAAATCTCCGGACAGACATGTTCCGTATCGGTAGAAAAGGGACAAGGACATCATAAACGCGGCAGCAGAGCATCAACAAATCCCTTCCCTAACTTTGGGAGACGACGTCTTGAGCAATAATTTGCATTCCGTACGATATGGCTAAATGCTCCTCCTCATCAGTGCCACCTTTGATTAAATATGAGAAGCTAGTGAGGGTTTTTTTTCCCTAAAATGAGCACAATGATTCTTTTTGCTTTCCTGACTGATCAGCACATCAGTGGAACAATGAAGAATGATGGAGAAAATCGGTCATTTTTCATTGTGACAGGTATTATGTGGCCAATTCATTACCATAATGCAAGTAAGACGAGCGACGCAAAAGACGTTTTCCCCTCCTTCCCCTCTAAGCAAAAGTCACCTCGTTTTAAATTGAATTCATGTGCCGCATGCTTCCAGAACGTCTCTCTCACCACCCCATCTGCCTTTAAGAATAATCTTTCAATTTCAACAAATTCAAATAAAAGTTGGATTGATTTTTCCCAAAATGGGAATGGAGGGGAGACGCAAAGTTTAGTCAAGCGGCTCTTTAGCCCGCCACATGACATTATAGATACATATAAGATCAGGGGATGTTAATATTTGGGAAGCTCTTTGAGACTTTGATGATTCGGGCTATATCAATACATTTGACTTGACTGTAGCGGCTTGGCTAACTTGAGTGCCTATGTGGCGGCCATGTTGGCAGGGACAATTTTTCCCTCAAAGGTAATGCATGGAAGTCGAACGTTGCTTATTTCTCAGGGAATTGTCACAAAGCATGGGCTAAGAATATAGAAGGAACATTAGGGTGGGGGTGGGGGCCAAAATCTCCTATGCCCTTTTAGATTTTTTTCATGAAGTTTTTTTTTTGGGGTTGTGGTGGCGGCTTGCTGAAACGAGGAAATTTGATTTGAGATACAAGTGACTACTTGTAAGTCGAGGCACCATGGTATCTCGAGGGATGGCGAATGCCAGATGAGGCGGTCGCCCCTTTTCCATCAGCAAGCCGCAGACTGACGGCAATGTCAAGCGTTGAGGCGTAATTGTTCTGTGTGGCATTTGAGCCCCGGCGATGGGGAGAGACTCGGCTCGTCCCACCCTTGACGTCTTGGGCCATTAGGGTGATGCACGGCAGCCCATTCCTCATCCCACACGGGGAGGGTGATGGATTCGGCCGAGCCTCGGGCTGAAAATGGGCCTCCCGGCAAAGCGCGCAAGGAGGCGGCGGTGCAGCTGCGCATGTGTGATGAGTTATGAGGTTAAGCCACGGATCAAGGGGGTACTCCCTGCTGACTATCGGGGTCAGAGACTCACCTTCTCGCTAAATGATGTTCACAATTTCATTTCGGCCGCGCGATACGTTGTATGAAAATGCTACGCCGAATTCTTCGACTTATCCGAAGGGAAAAGGGAAAACGGCAGTGACATGAGCCGTCTCGTGCGCAGATGAGGATTTATTGGACTTGAAATTCCGTTGCAGTAAGCAAATTGTGTTGCTGCTTTATAATCAGCAAGATGACGATAAAAGGGGGAAGAAAAAAAAATCCAGACTACTAAACTCATTTCAAGGCAAAGATGCAGTTTTCAGCACAATCTCTCTCTGATAATGAAATATAAAATTCTGCTTACTGTACACAAGGTAGCTCATATATCGTACACTCACACATACACCGAATACAGCATAATGAATCATCATGCAGTCGTAATTATCTTCTAACAACCTTTTTTTCTCACTACGATGCATCTTTGTGATTGAAGTCCACCCACATTGAGTTAATTGCATCCATTCCCTGATGCCAAAAATGTGCAATTAAAGTTCCGGCGTCACACAGCAGCTCTGCATAATCATCGATACATTACCATCTTGCAAATTGGGACCAAAAAAAAAGGTTTTACTTTCTGGGAGAACTGCAAGCCGTCCAAGAGTGTGCCGGGCTCAAAACGGAGCCTGAAAAGAAAGCGGGATGACCAATTTGATGACTGGAAAAGTCCAAATGACTCTTGGAAGTGGTGCGAATTGGTATTAGCGGAAGTTGGGAGCAGCTAGCCAGCTGCTCAACTTCAGCAAAAATCCACTCACGCCTCTCCTTTCTGAAGGGCACTTTGGCATGCAGTCATTCACGATCCTCCATGAAGCGTCTCCAGTTGGTCCAAAATGCTGCCGCTCACCTCTTGACTGGTACTTGTAAAAGGGAGCACATAGCTCCTAATCTGGCATCCCTTTCACTGGCTCATTTTCGAGTTCTTTTGAAGATCCTACTTGTTTTGCAATTTTGAAATGGCCTGGCCGCGCCTTGCCTCTCTGAGCTCCTCCGCCCCCTACGCAGCAAACCAATATCAGATGTAGCGAGAATTGAGAACGAAGGCTCAGAGGGGACGAAGCCTTTGGCATTTCCGTTCCCTCTCTTTGGAATGAACGTTAGGCAAGCCTCCTCGCTGCAGCATCTTTCAAACTCCTTTTTTTATCTGGCTTTCCACTCGGCATGTGACTTGATTTTTTGGGATTTACGTTTTTGGGGATTTTCTACTGTCTTCGTTATTCAGTCGTGCTCTCTAAATACAGTTGAGATAATCTTCCAACCATCTGCAATTTATGCCATTTGACTCGACTTTGAAGGTGTTTCTTGACCAGGTTTTCTTGAGGCAATTTTACACAAAACATTCCCTCATTTTGTCCATCCAACCATAGTCCAATTTTCAGAATTTTTGATGTGTTGTACTCAGGTTGAAGAAGCAATTCCAAGCCGACCCGGCATTTCTTTTGTCATTTAATCTTCTATCACCTTGCCAGTGGAGCTTTTTAAGATTTTAGCTGTGGCTTGGTCTTTTATTTTATTTGATTTTAACAGTCAGATACATGAAAACAAAATCAAAACACTTGAACACGGAGCAGACGCTCACACTGCACTGACAGCGTGGTGTGTGACTTTAATTTTATGGAACCAGTTAATTTCTTTCCATTCTCTTCATATTTTACAAAACAGTGCAATTTGTTTAGTTTTTTTACATATTTCGGTGTGAGAACCCTTATTTTTGTTTTCGACGTGAATTTTTGCCAAAGCGCACGAACGGCGAGTGCTGATTTTGATTTTCAAGCTAGCAATGAGCAACAACTCCCCAAAGGCTTTGTTATCGAATTAGCCCCACCACAAAAAGTGGCCCGGCTCAAAGCAGCGCGTGGCCGCGCACGGCGTCGCGCTTTGCGGGACAGCCGAGTGCTGTCGACAAGTTGACTGCAGAAGCGCAAAGTCTTAATAATGCAGCTCCTCCAGCGGCTTGGCCCCTTCCTCCATTTGCTCAGGCAGCTTGGGAGAAATGCTGATGATGCAACGTGCTGACCCAAATACACTACCTGCTCCCAGCAGACTGCGCCAGCCGGAGCTATGGCAGCCCCCCCCCGCCATTGCCGTTACTTTCCGAATGCCTGACACTCCTCCTTTTCTTTTCTACAGAGTACTTACTCTGTACCTCGTACTCGGTTTCCGCTTTTCAATCCGCCCAAAGCGAAGTTGGCTGGCGTTTTGGAGTGCATTAGATTTGATGCTTCACAATCCTCGCAGCGTCGGGATCATTCTGCGCCGCTTCGCAAATGTTCTAGTTAGGGCGCGAATAATTACACATAAACTCATTTTCTGCATGGCAAGAACAGCTTGTGTTTGTAGAAGTCAATGAAAAAAAAATCCCTCATTGTGTGCACTTTTCAAAAAGTGATGACTGCATCTTGAAAGCGCGAAATGTAGCGAGCGTCTTTGAATTGGCCAAGATGCCTGACAGTGTCACGGATGATCACCGGGGGTTAACAAAGGAAGATGCCAGCGTGATACTCCTCTTAGCTTCATTTGCATTTTTAATAACGCTGCTCATCGCTATTGACTCATTACGATGCTTGTTCCGCTTTCGGGAGGATATTCTGATCGCCTCCCCGGGCCCCCTCCGGCAACTGTCTTTTGGAGAGTGTCAATGAACACACCCGTCAAGCGCCGGGACGCATTGATTATTCCATTTATCGAGCGTCGTTTTACATTTCCGCGATTCTTCAGAGCTTATTCGGGGATAATCGATGCGTCCCGGCGCTTCACTTTTCAAAGCTGTGACTGACAATGATGAATCGAGATACAAACATAAAGCGGGGAGTAAAGAAAAAGAAAGGGATGACAATTAAAGACTGAGACGAGCTGGAGAAATACTGAGAGTTCATCTTCTTACACATGAATTGGGAAAGGGATTTTGACAAATGCAATATATGAAGAGTGCATACCTTGCACGGATTTGTCCTTCTTTTAAATGTCATCTATCCGGTTAGGAAGTGTGTTGTGCTGGGTCCTCCCCCAGCGGTACTGAGGAAAAATTGTGGCCCATCCCGGCAGGATATTATCGGAATCATGCAAATGATCGGTGCAATGTTATGTAACCGCTCAATCTCATCAGGCAATGAGGCTTCTTTTTTTTGCCATTTCCTCTAATTACTCACCTGCCAGCGCAGATGTCAGTGAAGTGGGCGTACCGTGCCCCCCCCACGGCCCCTCCGACCCCCCACTGAAATCATTCGCCCACTTGCTCTTCCACCTGACTGCCTGCACCTTCTTCTTGTTTATTAAAAATACAACCCGGAGGAGCAGCCACGTGCATATGTTCGCTTGCCACGAAAAGGTGCTGCATCAATATGCAAGCGCGGGTCATGAATTAGTCAAAGCGCCAAGTCGTCGCCGCCCCCCCACCCCCTTTGCTAAAGTGGCGCGTGTCAAGTTCACAAAGAACATAGCCGAAGGGGAGGGACGCTTACACCACCTGGAATTTTCCTCCCCAGAGGATGCGGCGAGCTAAATAGTACAACGCTGAGAGCGGGGAAAACGAGGCCCTTTAACAGAATGGGCATTTTCTTTGTTAGTTTGCGGGTATCGCTCACTCAAATCCCCCTCGTCCCGCTACCTTCCCCGCCCCGAAAAATAAAAAAACAAAAACGTATGCATGAAATTCCTTATAGACCTCGTTAGTGATTCATCCTCTGTCGACACAAAGTCGGCAGCTCTATTTTTCTCTCCCCGAAGTGAATTTTCCTCCAAGCTGCTGCGTTCGCGGGGGAACCGTCGTGTTTGGGGTCAAGGTTGAGAATGGCCAACAATTCAATTTCACAGCGGCTGCCTTGAGCAGACGCTGTTTTGATCTCGCGCGGGACCCTTGCTAACACCCCACTCTGCATATCCGCCACGACGTGAACTTAATCAAACTTTAATTAGCCCTCTGCTTAGGCGATAATTGGCAGTCGAGGCAAAGCCAGTAGCCCGCTTTTGTGCAAGACGTGGCCTCAAAGTGTGTTGGCGGTCGGCCGCGGAGGAGAGAGAACGCGATTGGACGGAATCAGTGCGGGCGACCTCGTCAGGCCGCGCTGTCCCGCGATGCTGACCATTCGGAATGGAGATTGGTTTAAATGACACATACAGCATTTCTGTCAAATGGAGCAACCGCGCGACTCATTAATGAGGTCACTCCAAAGAAATGGCGGTCGCAAGACGCTAAACGGGAGCCTGCGGACCTCCAGTTTGCCGGGGTGGCGTAAAAAGCGAGCAATACGAAACAATCCCAAACATTTACCATCCAAGCCCTTCTGGAAAAATCCATTGCAAGCCAATCTTGTTGTAGGTGCAATGATCTCCTGAATCGAATGCCCTGAGAAATTAAATCAATAGCCTTACTCACTCGCCGGCCAAATCAATCTGCCGAGATGGCGGCGTGTGCCCCCGCCTCTGACTAGTCGGGTCAATAGAGTTAATGTGAAAAGTGTGCAGGGAGAGACGCCCCCCCCCCCCCCACAGCCCCAACCGCAACCCCAACCAAACAGCATTTCCAAAGAATTGCTCAAGTTGAGCGGAGAGCGGTCAGGGACAGCCAGGCCTTCGCTGCCGAAATACGAGTGGAAGCCTTGACGTAGATTCACCAACTAAATTCCAATCGTTGTTCCATTTGTTTATTCCCCAAAGTCGATTCTCTTCATATCAGTGGAAGTTACAATTATTCTTATGAGCATTTCAAATTCACTTCAAAGCATGTCTCCATCCTCTGCTCAGTTGCTCAGCACAAAACGTTTGCATTCAAGAATCCTTCTGAAATGTTGTAACTCATTAAATACCGAGCACGACTTAAGCCGTCGTTTAGAATCAAGACAATCAGCGCCAAGGACGAGATTAGCCAACCGTTGCCAAGTGGGCGGGGAACTGACCTGTCACGGCGGCGGTGGCGGTTTTGTGTTAGACAATCCCAAATTCATACTCAAACGGGGAACGTATTCGGCATCAAATTCACAAATGTTGTGTGCTAGTTAGTGGAAGCATCAATGTCAAAAAGTAAAACACGGCTCTCAGAAATGCGACGATGACGACGAGGTCATCACGGTCACAGCCATGATGAGCCGACAATTTAACGTGTTGATGCCCATCGAGGCGGAAGTACATCTTGAAAAAAAATACAATAAAAAATCCAACGTCAAGGCAGACTTTCCAGAAAAGCTCGACGTCCTGAGCCAGCGTTATTGACGGTCTCGATAATTGCGAGGTAATCGCGGTGGTATTAAGCGGGGGGATTAAGTCAGGTAAGTCCCCCACTGAAGGCTGAGGGACGGAATCCAGGCCCCGCCGCTGATAAAGTCGGCGTGTCGGACTGGGGAAGTGTGGCTCGAAGTTGGCCGGTCGCCGTGGCGCCTTTGGTGCCGCATTTGACTTTTCCCTGAAGGATTACGCTTGAATTTGATCTGAGCAAGTTTATTCAGCTCCAGCTCTGTCTGATAGCGCCTCGCCGCTGTTAAGAAGGCTCAAGTGCTCCCTGCGCTTTTTGGGCTTATCCTCCCCGCACGTACATTCATCCATTCTTCACTTGTCATATCGCAACGTTGGAACGAGAGAAGGCGAATGGCACGCAAATCCATTAAGTCATCTTACGTAGACTTGATACCAAACGCTTAGCAAATCGAGAATCCGCCACGCACGCCGTTTTGAATCGACGCCGACTCATTTCACAGTTCCGCTTGCGCTCTGACTAAGTGACGGGACAGCGGACGGAGACTCTTTGAAAGGCCGTCATCGATCGCACTTCTCTCCGTGAGCCGCCGACGCGTATCGCTCTCCAGTAAGCATTTGCGAATGATCGGACGTGCAGAAGCGAAGCCGTCCGGAATCCCCTCATCGAGCACAACAAAGCTACTTTTCAAGGGCGCGGCATTAGGATTCAAGGATAGCAGTGGGACGGGCTCGGACAGACTCGCCTCCCTGCTGGGCGGCTAAAAGACAATCATAAAACGGGGGGCGGCGCTTTGAAGACCGTGCTCGGCGGACTCGTCGATAGCCGCTATTGACCCTTCCCACCTTTATTTGACACGGTTCCCATGGCAGGTTTAAATTACTGGAAGCTCATTGCAATGCTAGCCGCGCCGCAGCAGGCGGTCATAGTGCTGATGCCGAGTGTTTCCTCATTGATTCCACCTCTGGGATTAACTCGAATGCAAATGTATGCGTTTGTATACCTATCTGTGTTTCAGGGGGGTGAGGGGGGGTCGTTTATAGCAGAGCACATATACTCGCTTGGCTTTTGAAGGAGCTGTTGTGCTCACACGGCAGATGCACGCAAACAAGCAAACCTATTTGTGTTTCGACAAAGTCTATCAATTACAGTATCTCGGCGGAGCCCGCCCCCTCCCACGCCGCCGCCGCCGCGCTCTTAAAAACAAGGCAAGGTCTCGACAACATGCGGCGCACGCCGTTACACGTGTGAGAATCTTCTTTCCTTGAAAAAGCTCGGGAAACCCGACATGATGAGCAAGAACTTGGGGCAGGGAGAGAGATTAGCGCGCCGCAAAGGATAATTCCCTAGTTTTGTAATTACGATGCAGATTACACTGCGATCGGTCATTCACGGATTGATCTTCACGGAAGCCTCAGCGGGCTAAGGCGTCCTTGTTTATTTATGAGGCAACGAACCAGACTGTACTGTAGTGGATTTTGCTTCTGAAATAAATCCAATGTCGATTGCGTACACTACACATGATTGACAACACGTCCGGCACGGCGGCCCGATCCATTCTTCGGCCGAAATTCAAGCGTCACATTACTTTTCGCAAACAAAAGTTTGCCTTCTCTGGAAGTATGCAAAGCACTCTCGAGGTTCAAGCCGACATTATTCCATAGCTGCCGTCTCCAAAATGTGGGGACATTTTTTTTTTTTAAGTACAAGGAGAGGGAAGTATTGAACTTCTGTCTGCAGAATTTCAATATGGTGGGAGAAATACATTATCACACAGCAAGCCTCGGCATCGTTCCCTGGGCATCAGCAGGAGGGGGAGCATGTTATATAACTAAAACAATTCCGACTTTCTGACACAAACCACTGCAGGTGTTCTTTGCATTTATATATACGTACAAGAGGGCGCGTGGGCATACTCGGCGCGTCTCTATCGGCATGCGCGCGTGCTGAGTGAGCCTGATAAACACAATGTGAGGTCACCTTGCCGTATGATTAAAGGCCGCTTTAAAAACAAATAAAGAACGAAAGGAGGCAGTTTGGCGTGGAGCAAAGGAACAAAGCCAAATGCTTTATCAGACTCCGCCAGAACGCAAAACTTCAGATGAGCCATATTTATGGAGGTCCTATAGGTGAAATGCCTTCAAAAAGATAATAAGATTAAGATCCCGCTCAGAAATCCCCTACCACGGCACGGCGCGGCACGTTGGGAGAGGGTTGGGGGTGGGGGGGTGGCTTTTCAAACAATGCAGTCGTAGCTTCGCAGCTTCAGTTTATAATATGTCACAAGTTTTCTTTGTAAAAGATGCTTCACATTAAGGTATCGGAAACACCAAAACCTGAACCCAACGATAGAACAACCGCTGCACATTTACATCCTCGCAAAAAAAAAAAAAAACGGAAATACTGTACTCGGATGTGCTGCCGAACGTGTCATAAAAACTGTCTCTGTGGTTGGTTGGAGGTGTCGTAACCCCCTGCTGTTCGTGTGGGATAGGAAGAGAGCCCTGGTGCCTCCCAATTAAAGTTCCAAATTGCCTCGATTCATGTATGTTGTGGATGTCTTAAATACAGTCAAACCTCAGTTTCCGGATGTCTCTTTTCGACCAAAAATTTCGAGTTTTTTATGCCTCGGATGACGAACAAATTTCGGTTCTCGAACAAACTGAGCGCACTTGAATGCACCACTTGACTCCTCTCGCCTTCCTTAGACGAGGAAGTGACGCTTCCTTGTGTCGCTTTCCATTGTGAGCAGACGTGTTCAATAAACACAAGTGTGGTTTCGGTTTTCGAACAGCCTTCTGGAACGGATTATGGACGAAAACCGAGGTTTGACTGTAGTTGTATGGTGTAGATGGCAAGACTGACGAGTGGCACCGTTGCCTCTTCTGAAGGGACGGACAAAAGAACTCCACCTCCACAAGCATCCTCACAGTTTTGTATTAAACGTATTATCCTTCTGAATTTCTATTTTTGACGGCCAACGTTCCGGCTCACGTCGAACCACTTTACCCCACGTAACACCTTCGCCGATGCCACTTAACGTATTTAAACAAGGACAACTCAACTCAACTTTATTTCGAAATCCTTCAATGACCAAAGTCGGCTCAATTGGTGATGAAATTCAAAAAAAGGAGAGCGGTCAGCAGGGTTCTGTGATGTTGGCGATACGATGCAGCTTACTGACAGACTGCGAAAAGGTCCTTCCCTCATTTATAATGTCCTTTCGGAATTGATGACGAGAAAGGCGGCCGACTCCGATTCAGGACCGTGACGACCGAGGGAAGTCCGGCCCCAGTCGGCAACCACCGGTTGAGAAAGTGCCATGAATGAAGAGAAACATTTCCATCTGCCAACAGGTTGACTAGGACGTGGCCCTGCCTACCCACAAGGACGCCCAACGCACATGATTAATTGTCCTTGACCTGATCGCAGGTAAAATAAATGTCTAAAGGCATACGGCACACGGTTGATGTTTAAGAAACACACCATCTGTCATTATTTTTAATCCGTCCCACCGGAGTTGAAGATTGAGCTTGATCTTGCGTGTAGCGAGTGCTAATACGGTATTGCTTGTATTATGCACGATTAAACAAGACATTTTCACAGCGGCAATTACCGCGACGCGCAAAATAAATGTTTATGACGGCAGAGGAACAGAATGCAACAAGAGCCATAATGTAATTAAAAAGCTTTTTTTTTTAACTGCAATGTGTGATCTCACCGTAGCATGCGCATGAATTGTTGCCGCTACGAATGTCAAAAGTCACGGGAAGCAATCATCGTCATACGAATAGAGCACAAGTATGAAAGAGAAATGTGAAAACTTGACTCGGGTATTCGGCAGGGATGTTGTGTGTCTGCTCGAATGCTTCTGAGACCGCAACTTGAAATTGTGCCGTCCAATAGTTTGACCTTTAGTGGCCTCAACCTTGCAGCATGAAGGACCCCTTTTAAGTCCACACTGAATTGAAAGCGCTTGCTGAGTAAAAAAATAAATGAATAAAATGCAGCGCCCATCATCAGGTCATCTCTGCCGCTCATTTGACAGCAACTGGCCTGCTCGACACAGACCGCATGTATACCATCCGCACACACAATAAAAGCCTTCTTTTCTCAATCCAGCGGGCAATACAGTCAATAAGGGCAATTTCCCAGCCAATCGCAAGTCTGGCAATAAATCGAATGAACCCCTTTCATCTCCCATAATAAGCTCATCGCGCAACTCCAAAGACATTTTAATTGGCGCGGTCTGGTAAGCCTGACGGGCGCTTCCCGATTTCATATTCGCCAGAACGGCAAATTCACACTGCCGCTCATCAGTGGTTAATTTCCTTGGGGCCGAAATCTCTGCAGGCATAACGGTGACCATTGTATAAATATTGACAGTACACCAGCGGAAGTACTGTAGAAGCAGCTCACGCGCCAAATGACGTCTGCAAATAGGCTCACGTTGACAAAGCACTTCATCGGGTATTAAGAAGGCACACATTTGAGTCCGCTGACCACTCCTCTAGGCACACACACACACACACACACACACACACACACACACACACACACACACACACACACACACATTAGCATTCCGGCCATTTGCGGGAAGACTCGTTGAGGGTTGAGAAGTGGAAACGCGTTCACAAGTCGTCGAGAACGCAATTCCTGCCAAATGCCAAAGAGCCGACGCATCTTCATCGAAGGTTTGAAATCAGAATCAAATTTATTGGCCGCGTAACTTAAACAACACACCGGCAATTGACTTTCCTCGTTACAACCCGTCCAGAGCAATATAAACAAAACAACGACCAACAGGAGGACACAGAACGGGGGGGCGGCATGTCACAATCAGACCGGCGAGCAGCTCGGCATGGGAGCCACTACAGCCAATCGGGTTGGAGCAGGCGGGGCTGGAAAATAGGAATCAACGGAGAAATGTGGAAGGGCGAAAAACAAGGGGCGGTACAATAAATCCAAAGAACTTTGGTCCTTAATAACGCGTGTGTGCTCTTCAGCATTCACACAACATGAATCGGAGAGGTCTGTCCTTTTCTCTTGCGCAACGCCTGCCACGCCGGCTGCCGAGACGGCGCCTCCGAGCTCCCATCTGGCAGCTGTCAAGGCAGAAACTGGCCGCTAACACGGAGGTTAATGAGGCCCCCGTGTTAGCCAACACACCCCGAGCGTTGGGGCCTCAAGCTGCTTGGAGACGCACACACGGCCCCGAAGGATTGGCTCCGTTACGCTTTACCAGCGCGGGGCTACATCCACGCCCTGGATAAAATGACGCTGGCACCTGCTACCTGGCCTCAGCTGTTGCGATGCAGCAGCTGCAGGGAGGAACCGAATACAAATACCCGCTTAGCCGCTAGATTCAATCCAAACGTGTATTGCAGGGGTTGTCCAAATGAAGCCGCAGCTGGATCTATTCCGAGAGACGGAAGGCTGTTGGCCACCCCGAAAATCTTGAACATAAAGCTGATGAAATGAACTCATGAAGGTCAGACGTCTCTGTTTGAGGCCATGTAATTTCCGAGGCCTATATCGAGTGGTTTGTATTATCTGACACAGGGGAGCCGCCTCCACAGACTGGGCGACGAAAGATCCAGACTGTTCGTCTCTGGCTTTGCTTGTGCTCGGTGAAAGTCATGTGACATTTCAAACAGCATCCAAAAGCAAAAGTTGGACTCTCGAGAACCGTTTTTGTTCCATTATCAGCTCTGCGTCTCTCTCCTCCAGTCTCTTTCTCCAAGTTTTATCAGACAAACAATTTCACTTGTCTCCTCCGACCTAGCTTACTTCCTCAACAAGCTCGGCTTCAAATGGGCGACGTCGAAGCCTTCATATTGTGTCAACGACATTTGGAGTGTCGCCGGCTCAGGCAAATTCCTCATCCCACAAGTGCACTTGGGTAAACAGGCGTCCTTTTGTGCTTGCCGCCATTATTCGGGGAGTGCGCTAATCAATCTCACTTGCGCAAAAGTCTCTTTTCAGGATAGAACTCCATCCAAGGTGAGTCAAGGTAATGGCATGTAGAAGTGGCTTAAAGAAGCGGATGATCGCAGCCAGAAATGAGGGCATTTTACCAGTGAGTGAGAAGTCCCTGCAAAGTGAAGACATCACAGACAAATGGGCCAATGCTTGGTGGGGAGGTGCGGTTGGAGGAGAGCGAAAGTAAAGGATTTGGGTCTCAAAGCCACCTTTGCTCGGAGGCGAGTTGGATGGGGATGAGTCGATTCACTCATTTGGTGAGGAAACACCTTCCAAAAGACCATCCTGCTACCCGATAGTCGGCCGTGCCGCAATCGTTTTCCGGAGTTGGCGGCTTGCCGCATGTATTGAAAATTTGGACGAGACACGAGGGTTTGTCCATTTTCAGTCTGGTACAATGATATCAAAGTGACAAAAATGAATGGAATTTAAAAACTTAAAAAATGAAAACATTGTTCACAAAACTCATTCAAAGCAATAATAATTATGGCAGATTACTTATGTGATTTAGTTTGTGTTTTTGTCCTATTTCGTCCTATCCTATTTGACCTATTTCCAAAAGAGAGAAGAACACCTGATAACTTACAAGAGTGGAGGCAGGTCCACACAGATAGATTATATTCTATGTAGAAGAGGTAATCTGAGGGAGGTTAACGACTGTAAGGTGGTGCCAGGAGAGAGTGTAGCCAAACAGCATAGGATAGTAGTGTGCAAGCTGACAATGGAGGTGAGGAAAAGGAAGAGGGTGAAGACAGAGAAGAAAATAAAATGGTGGAAATTGAGGAAAGAAGACTGTTGTGAAGAATTTAGAAAGCAGGTAAGGGCAGTTCTGGGCAGTGTTGAGGAATTCCCAGATGATTGGGAGACTACTGCAGCAGTGATTAGGGAGACAGGCAAGAAGGTGCTAGGTGTGGCCTCAGGACAGAGAAAGGTGGACAAAGAGACCTGGTGGTGGAATGTTGAGGTTCAGGAAAGTGTACAGAGGAAGAAATTAGCCAAGAAGAGATGGGATAGTGAGAGAACAGAAGAGAACAGGCTAGAGTACAAAAAGATGACAAGGGAAGTGAAGAGAGAAGTGGCCAAGGCCAAACAGAAGGCATATGAGGAGTTATACGAGAGGTTAGACACAAAGAAAGGTGAAAAAGAATTGTACAGGTTGGCAAGACAGAGAAATCAGGCTGGGAAGGATGTACAGCAGGTGAGGTTGATTAAAGACAGAGAGGGAAATGTCATTACGAGTGAGGAAAGTGTGTTGAGGAGATGGAAAGAATATTTTGAGGAGTTGTTAAATGAGGAAAACAATAGGGAACGTAGGAATGAAGAGCCACAGAGGATTAGGAAGAAGGTCGATCAGGTTAGAAAGGATGAAGTCAGGAAAGCATTAAAAAGGATGAAGAGTGGTAAGGCGGTGGGTCCAGATGACATACCAGTGGAGGTATGGAAGTACTTAGGGGAGATGTCGGTTGATTTTCTGACTAGGTTGTTTAATAGAATATTAGACACACACAAGATTCCTGATGAGTGGAGGAAGAGTGTCCTGGTACCAATTTATAAGAAGGGCGATGTACAGAGTTGTAGCAATTACAGGGGGATAAAGTTGATGAGCCATACGATGAAGGTTTGGGAAAGAGTAGTTGAAGCCAGGTTGAGACAGGAAGTGGAGATTTGTGAACAGCAGTATGGTTTCATGCCAAGGAAGAGCACCACAGATGCAATATTTGCCCTGAGGATGCTGATGGAGAAGTACAGGGAAGGTAGGAAGGAGCTGCACTGTGTATTTGTAGATTTAGAGAAGGCTTATGACAGGGTGCCAAGAGAGGAATTGTGGTTCTGTATGAGGAAGTCAGGGGTTGCAGAGAAGTACGTTAGGTTGGTGCAGGACATGTATGAGAATAGTACAACAGTGGTGAGGTGTGCAGTTGGACGGACAGAAAACTTCAAGGTGGAGGTAGGACTGCATCAAGGATCGGCCCTGAGCCCCTTCTTGTTTGCTATGGTGATGGATAGATTGACAGATGAGGTCAGACAGGAGTCGCCCTGGACCATGATGTTTGCAGATGACATTGTGATATGTAGTGAGAGTAGGCAGCAGCTACAAGAAAACCTAGAAAGGTGGAGGTCTGCACTAGAGAGAAGAGGAGTGAAGGTCAGTCGTAGTAAGACAGAGTACATGTGCATAAATGAAAGGGAGACCAGTAGAACGGTGAGGTTACAGGGAGCAGAGGTGGCGAAGGTACAGGAATTTAAGTACCTAGGATCAACAGTGCAGGGCAGCGGAGACTGTGGAAGAGAAGTGAAGAGTAGAGTGCAGGCAGGATGGAACAACTGGAGAAAAGTGTCATGAGTGATTTGTGATAGAAGGGTGTCAGCTAAGGTGAAGGGAAAAGTTTACAGAACAGTTGTGAGACCAGCCATGATGTACGGTCTCGAGACACTAGCAATAGGCAAAAGACAGGAGGCAGAGCTAGAGGTGGCTGAGTTAAAGATGCTGAGATTCTCCTTAAGAGTGACAAGGATGGACAGGGTCAGAAATTAGGTTATCAGAGGGACAACTCAGACAGGAAAGTTTGGAGAAAAAGTGAGAGAGGCCAGACTGAGATGGTTTGGACATGTACAGAGGAGGGACAGTGGATACATTGGTAGGAGAATGTTAGAAATGGAGCTGCCAGGTAGGAGACAGAGGGGAAGGCCAAAGAGGAGATTCATGGATGCCGTGAGGGAAGACATGCAGGTAGTTGGAGTCAGAGTAGAGGATGCAGAGAACAGGGAAAGATGGAAATTAATGACTCGCTGTGGCAACCCCTGAAAAGGGACAAGCCGAAAGGAGAAGAAGAAGAAGTTTGTGTTTTTGTCACGTTTGCAAGGTCGTGGTGGACCCCAAAAAGCAGGCAAGAGGGAGGAGCAGGGTGTACTTGAAAGATTGTATTGTTAAAACACAGAAAACTAAATCCAAAACAAACAAAGTCCTAACAACACACAAAGTCCCAAGTATCAAACAAAACCCATGGCAGAAGCGAAAAACTCAATAACAGAAACAAACCTGACAGCAGCAAAAAGCAACAATAGACAATGACCCGATAACGAGCGGTTGGGCTGGGAGTCCTTTTACAGCACTAATTACATAATGACGAACAGGTGTGCAGCTGCAGGGAGAACCCTACAGTGCCACCTGTTGGTCACAAATAGAATCATGACAGTTTTGGGTTGGTTTGCAAAGTGTTTATTTTCGTAACAAAGTCATGTCATTCAACGACTAGTTGTTTTTTTTTTCAAATGTATCTTATGTTTGGTACTTAGTAGACAATACCATTTTTAAAGTCAATAGAAAACGATGGTGCTTTTAAAAACAAAAATAATAATGAAAAAATGGGACCCAAAATTGGTTTGTTCAAGCTCATTCAAACTGGCAAACCCACTCGAAAAATTTATTCAATTTCACCAAATTTGAATTCCCGCGACCCTTGTGAGGATAAGGTGGATCGGAAAATGAAAGAATGAATAATAATAATAAATTTTATTTATAAGCGCCTTTCAAGACACTTTAGAATAACAAAAACAATAAAACACAATATGATTGAATTTGAATCGCACAAGTCAAAACCAAACCAAAACAACCTCCAAGGAAAAAAAACTCCAACTATTCTAATCTAGCAGAGGATTCAGCCCATCCTGGAAGTTCTTTGAAAATTTTTTTCACTCCAAAGTCAACCGAGTGTCGGGCCACAGGTGCACGAAATCGTCCATGACAGCAGTCTGCTATGAGTGTCCCAAGTTTGTGTGTGGCAGTCGTTTCAAGCTGTCAGCGGGGTCCCTCGGGGACACTTTCCGCTTGTCTGCCTCTCGTCTTTGTCGTTTCACCCGTTTGCCGCACTCCGCACCGGACCTTGGCGTGCTTCTCACCGAGGATGTGCGCTCGGGTGTGTGTTTCGGTGTCTTTTTCATGTCACGTCACCACACGTCACATGTACAGCTCTCTGGCATCAACACATAATCAGGTCAGGGTCTATGAATGCGTCCCTGCCGTCTGGCGCCCGTCCGCGCGTCTTTGAAGCGAACGCCCGGACGCCACGAGATTCCGCGCGCTCCGAGGGAGGCGGTGGAGGGATGGGAGCGCCGCCAAACATCAATGGGCTCAAACATGACATGGTCTTGGAGGTGTACACGCAGACAGTTAACACGGGCGGGCTGAGAAGAGCGACAAGGGGCATGCACGCAACAAACTTTGTCCAACAAAGGAAATACCACATCGCGGAGATCACGCTCATTTCATTCGACTCAGCTCGAGTGCATTTCTCGAGCGCTTCAAAACTGTCTAGTGCTTTGTCTTAGTGCTGGACATGGAGCAAAAAGAAATCAGACAGCAAACAATAAAACAATCAATTCATGACCGAAAGAACGAGATCCCGGATACAAGTGGCTGAAATGAGTTTTCTCCGCAGGGTGTCCGGGCTCTCCCTTAGCGATAAGGTGAGAAGCTCGGTCATCCGGGAGGGGTTCAGAGTAGGACCGCTTCTCATCGAGAGGAGCCAGATGAGTTAGCTCGGGCATCTAATTAGGATGCCTCCTGGACGCCTCCCTGGTGAGGTGTTCCGGATGTCCCACTGGCAGGAGACCTCGGGGATGACCCAGGACACGCTTGACAGACTATGTCACCCAGCTGGCCTGGGAATGCCTCGGGATCCGCCAGGAACAGCTCGAAGAAGTGGCTGGGGAGAGGGAAGTTTGGGATTCCCTCCTAAAGCTGCTGCCCCCGCGACCCGGCCCCGGATAAGCGGTGGAAAATGGATGGATGGATGGAATTCATGACAAAGAGGAGAAAGCACCGAAAGAGTCCAACTCAAAATCAAGTCTCATGCCGAGTCAAAAGCCAAAGAAGAAAAATGAGTTTGAAGACGAGTTTTAAAGGCGGGATTGCCGAGGGGGCTTGCCAAGCGTTCATTCCGAAGAGAGGGGGCGGCAACGGAAAAGGCCCCATCCCCTCTGAGCCTCCGCTTACTTCTTGGTACCTCGGTACCTCGGATAGCGTCGGGTCTGCAGACCGGCACCGGGCAGTTGAGCTCAGAGAGGTGAGGTGGGGCGAGGCCATTTCAAGATTTCGCAACAAATCAGAGCATCTTCAAACAAACTCTAAAATGTCAAGTCAAGTACAATTTTATTGTCAAATGTGCTGTACGTGCAACATACAGAACAGATGAGATGTCTTCCCTCTCAAGACAACATAAAACAAGAGGAGCCGCTGAGGGTGCCCACGCCGCCATCAAAAGAAAAGTTAACATAAAATGACAAAATAATACAAGACAACACATAAGACACAGACAATCGTGCAATCGAAACCAATTTCCTGCATACACTTTGTTGTTTGAAGCAGTTCGAGATGAAAGAGGAGCGAATCAAAGTGTCCCTTTCACCAGTGGATCAAAGACGTCATGCTGAAATGTGCACACGTCTGCTACAAGCTAAGTTTGAAAGCAACAAGAAGCTGTAGCTTCCATTAACGAAAAAGAGATTGGTTCTCCTGTCTGATGTAAATCCGCTTCAATTCCAGGCCGCGACTCCCAGTTCCACATACGCATTGACGCTCCTTTCTTCTCATCGTCGGCTCCTCAAGCCATGCATCCATTCAGCCGCAGGCTGTCCAACAGCACCGACCTTTCCGCTGAACAAAGCGGGGCTGTGAAAATGCTGCCCGTTACAGGCGCAAAACACAATCGCCCCGGGGCTATCCAGCAATGACAGTCCAATGGCGCCGACATTCCTCCAATCAAAATCAGTGCTGGTGCACGCGTGCTGCCGAGAAGGCGCAACCACCAAGCACAGATTATTTCTTCTTTGACGAATGTCGTGGCCAGAACTGCTGAAAACAGTCCACATCAGGTCCACACGATGTAACAACACCATTTGACAAAACGAGACAAGAACAACAAAAAAACGCAAGGCTCCTGAGGAGCACTTGCCGATGGCTGCCTACTAGGGCGCCAACTTGGGAAAAAAAATGAAAAAATTGGGAGCCAGTGAAGGGATGCCAAAGGCGACAAGCAAAGAACAAATTTCAAAACTCCACCTGTACACAGTCAGGGCCTTCCATAACCTTGCCTCCATAACCTCCCTCCCCCACCCCAAAGGGGGCTTTTGGTCTCTGAGCCCCGCAAAGAGCAGGAGTTTCACTGGAATGCTAAACATATTTAATATGCTTCAGCTTTCGGCCGCAATTACTGTTCCTTCATCAGCAAATGAGAAAATGGGACATTTCCACCCGGTCTAAGGCCGGTCGGTGTTATCCGCTTCTTAGAAAAATGGAGCGCGCTCCTACTTTTTACACTTAATAAGACACAACTTCATGATGAAAAACTCAACATTTGACCAACTATTGAAAAGAAATGACCATCGTGTCCTTGGGGGCATCTCAATTTTAAGAGTCACAATTTGCAAAAGGCGAGGAAATAAAACGAAGGGGACGTTAACGTTGTGAAATGGCGATTCTTCGGCTCTCCCGCACCTTCATATAGAACTTGGCCGTCACGCACACTTTGGGGTGCGGATCTCGGTTCTCCCCTCAACGATATTGATCATATCAATAATCAATACGGCTTGAGCTCCCTCCAGTTTCGCCACCTCATCCGCCGTCATCCTTCCTTTCATTTTTCTCCACCTCCCCACGCTCTAATTTCCTCCCCACGACTCCCTTTTGGGCGTCCCCCTCCTCTTCTTCCCCATTAAAGGCGTCATCGTATTAACTGCAATCTACATATGAAATGTAATTTACGAGAAATTCATTTCTAGCCTCCATTTGTGCATTTGCTCGCCGCGTTTAATATGTTTGCGAGGAACAATGCCATTGGTCACCATCTGGGTGAGTGGGAAAGGCAAGCGAGATGTATTAAATTCACGTTAATGGCATATGAGCTCGGCTGCGGGGGGCGGAGGGTGTACAAATGGAACACACCACAGCAAACAGACTGGCGGAACACAGATGCAATATTAAACGTTTAAAGAGGCATCACATTAAAATAAACACCACTTCAAAACCGAAGGAGGGAAGAAAAAAAAAAGGAGGACAGATGGCGATAAATTTTGGGCGACAAAGTGTCATCGAACGTTGCGTCTACTTTCACAAAGAACCGCCGCACCAAATCGTGGGCCGACAAGTTACCGACTCCCTCGAGTGCAAAGTTCGGCATGCGTCACGCCGTGTAAATGCTCTCATTTAAATGGCGGCGGCGTCGGAGTCGCGACGCATTTGCATTTTTTGATTGCACCCCCAGGAGGAAAAATGGGAGTTTGGGATTCGTACACAGGCGACAAAGTACAATTAAGTAGGTTCTTTCGTCACTGGTGGGGGGCCAGTCGTTTGTTTGATCCTCGTTTGTTGACCTCCATCGCAATTGAGGCCAAGACGTTGCCCTTGGAGCATTTAAAAGCAGGGGCAGCTGGATTCAACTCATTTCGCGTGCCTGCAAAGGACAACAACAGTTGACGACTCACAAACTTGAGCAAGCAGGACGTGACATGGCTCACATGAGAAAAGACGCCGCCACTTATACGACACATATTCAAATGAGAGCTCGGAGCCACACCCAAAACCCTCCAGCCCGAAAGGCCTCAACTTTCTGCCCACCGTCTTTCCACCGGCACGAGTGCGCAAAAAGGAGTTGCCATTGACGGAAGCGAGATGACGTCGACCAAACGGTCAACCAGCAATGACTTCTGAAGTCCCTTTTAAGCACCACGAGTGAATACTGGCCTGACAATAATTGCATTCTCCCTCTGTAGTTCATTCATTCATTCATCTTCCAAACCGCTTGATCCTCACTAGGGTCACGGGGGGTGCTGGAGCCTATTCCAGCTGACTTCGGACAGTAGGCGGGGGACACCCTGAATAGGTTGCCAGCCAATCGCAGGGCACACAGAGACGAACAACCATCCACGCACACACTCACACCTAGGGACAATTTAGAGTGATCAATCAGCCTGCCGTGCATGTTTTTGGAATGTGGGAGGAAACCGGAGCACCCGGAGAAAACCCACGCAGGCCCGGGGAGAACATGCAAACTCCACACAGGGAGCTGGAATCGAACCCGGTACCTGCGCACTATGAAGCCGACGTGCTAACCACTGGACTATCAAGCCGCCCCCTCTGTAGTGAAATCAAATTCAAAAACTCACCCGGATTTTAAGGTCCTCAAACAGAGAATGAAAGCCCTGAAATGTATTCTTGCTTCTGTCCAAATCTATTCGATTCAACTGGAAAGGGCAGCTTTCCACAAGTCACGGCCGATTGAAACCAGACGTTGTTCTTTGCTTTTGATACGTCTATAAAAAGTATGTTGAAACAAACAAAAGCCCCAGAGTGGCATTTCAGAACAATCCTTTTCCCAAAGGACAATGCGCAAAACAGATCGGCAAGGAGAACAGACAGTCCGCTGGCGCCCCAAATCGCCGTTCGCTTTTCATGTTGGTCATGCGCGACAAGGACTCGCCCACCGCCGAGACGACAGTCGAAGAAGAACGACAAGCAGAATTAAAAGTAGAAATCGTGCATCACGGCCAGCGGCCGCCTTCTTGAGCGCATGCTAACGCACCGAAAGAAAGGAAAAGAAGAAGAAACGGAAGATGACGGAGATGCCGCCGCCGCGACAAGGATTGACAATCTACAGCGGCAAAAGGCGCAAATGACAGACATTAAGGTCCTGCTTCAGGAAAGCCATTTTCAACGACAAAGAATCATTTTTCTGCAGTTTGAATCCCAAGTTTTGAACGCAACCGGAACTCGTACTCTGCGTTTGAATATTCACGCTGACATCACGCCAAGTGCGTTTACGTTCGGAGAGGCAGAGCACGCTCCCCCACTTCTGCTAATTATCGAACGCAGTCGTGTTCGAAAGCAGTGCTTCTGAGCCGGGGTTCAATCGAATGCCAGACGTTCGGTGAATCGGGCTCAGGGTTTCGACGGAGCCTCTGCCATGGAGGGTAAGACAAACCCGACTCAAAATGTCAATTAGTTATGACACGCCCGCTTGGCAATCACTGGCTGCAGAAGATCACATGACATTGCTTGTCCAATCAGTGCTGCGGGGAATGTCGTTCGCTCAATAGTCAGCATGTGACTGTCGTGGTTGTACGTCGTTCAATTTAAAAAAAAAAAAAGTAGTTATCCCATGAAATTTCATTTACTTTTTTCTTTTAATAAATGCTTTTGTTTTTAATATCTTGAATTTGAAAAAAAAAATAATTTCACTCATGAAGGGTTCAGCGGCTGGTGCTTGAACCGCTCCCTTCCCTTGCACGCTTGAGGCCCTTAATTGGCTCCAGCGCTTCTTTTTGGGGCGCTCTGAACAAGCGTATGGCACATTTGAACAACGCTCCGACATTCTGAATGGTCAGGGTAAAGACGTGCACGCTCTGAGTGCATTTTTGAACGCACCCCTGAGTAGGTAACGGGATTGGAGGCAGGAGTCCAAGCTCGATTACTTTTTGTTTCATCCCCCCCCCAAAAGCGACTTTGCAAATGCCCCCCCCCCTTCCTGGTGCCTTTTTTTTTGACTGGCGCTAATTACAGTATACCCACGAGAGACGTCTCGTCTGAAAAAGACGGTAATACAAGCTTAGAATTGGATTATGCTGACATTTGTACAGAAGTCCACCTAATAAGCTGGGGGGGAAAAAAGTCAATTTCTCCCCATGACATGAGTAACTTTGCTCAATGAAGCTATTATCTTCCGAGTTTCCAGGTGAGACCGCTTGATCTCAATTTGTCCCGGAGCCCAATATCGCCAAATTAATTCCTGCATCGGTGCAGCGGAATGGCGTCTTTATTTTTACGGGCACTCTCATCCGTCTGGATTTACTTTGAGCCGCAGGGCGAGTTTTGGAGGGAGCTATTATGTCAAACGGAACGGGGGATTTACTCACATTGGTTTGTGCTCCAATGCTCATTAGAGCAGGACGTACCCCAAGTGTGTGCAAAATGTCATCCAATCATTCCGGCAAATGTGATACTGAAATATGTTTTGCTTACTGTTCTAATTACATGCGAACTTTCCATCGGAACGGAATTAAAGGCAAAAGCGGCAGTGTCATTGGTGGGCGACAGCCGCAACCCCGCTGATGGACATTGTTAATTACCGAGCCCGGACACTGGGAGGCTTTCCCACAATTTGATTCATTCTGTTGCCAGTGGCGTCCCGATTCTGCCAAAGGCCTGTTTGGGATTCGTCTCCCTGCCATAAGCGTGACCGTGCAAAAGGTGCAATTAGTGTTCCGTGAGATTTCGAGGGAGGGGTGGGGAGGGGGCGGGAAGGGGGGGGGGGGTCCAGCAGAAAGTCAGAGCAGGAAGTACATGTTTGAAAGCAGATGAAACACCACAGCTTAAGAAAGGCTCACGTTTGCCTCCTGTCAGAGATGTTCGCTCGGGCAGTTGAACAAAAGCTCGAAGGCAGGAACAGATCGACTTTCACTGCCGGCAAGGGGCGCATTTTCCTATGAAGCCGCTCTGTGTACGCTTCTCAACTGACACCCGACCGACCTCTGCAGCCTCTGCCAGCTTTTTTATTGATTGTGTATGTAAATTACAATTGACATATCCTCCTGACGACCAGGAGAAAAAAAATGTTGTCCAATCGCATTTATTTTGAAATGCCCCAATCTATGTGAAGTAATTGGACTACTCCAAAAGAAATTTCAGAAAATTCACTACATTTTTTAAACACTTGAATACTAGGCTCAAATACACTTAAAACAACTCAAACAACACTTTAACGTGTTCATAAGAGTCTTATAAATAAAATGCCGACAGCATTTCAAGACAAAATGTGATTGATCAAAAGTATTACTTTTCCTCTTGCCATAAAAAGTGCTTGCACTGAGGGAAGCCATTTTCTTCTATTGAGAAGTCAAAGTAACAAAGCCCCACCCCCTACAAATTTGGTATCATTGAAAAGCACCGAATGTCCTCTTTAGAGAACAAAAGGAGTTCATGAGATTGGATGCACTGGGTGGGAGATATTTAGGTTCACAAATGTGTGCTCTACAGAGGACAAATTTGAACTACTGGTAGTCAGGAGGATATCAGGAAAAAAAAAAACTCCTTTCTTCATTTACATGCCGCGCCTCCCAGCACAGCCCACCGATACGCCCCTCAGTGGGCACCTGGAGGCCAAAACATCTCTCGGGAAAAAACAATGGGATACCTTGTTACTTCAATGGGTAGGTTTCACTGTAACCGACTAATGGACATCTTATCGTGCTGCCTACCCGAAGTTGAACCTTCCTGTCTGTACTATCAGTTAACAAGGCCTCAGCTCCATTCAGCTCAAGCATACGACAAAATGAAACTTGAAACATGATAACTTTGAGATTGTCTATAGCAGGGGTGTCAAACTCATTTTTGTCGCGGGCCACATTGTAGTTACGGTTTCCCTTGGAGGGCCGTTATGAATTTTTGGAAACCATATAAATGTTTAATCCCCTCCACATATTACATACACAGCGCACAACAAATTGATGAATAACTAGCTTTAAAATCAGAAGTCAAGAATAATGACTGTTATTGTGGATTACATATGACATTTTTAGTTTTTGGGTCAGACTTTAACAAGCATCATGGAACTTGACATGCTTGATTTGGTTTCCCGGGCCACATAAAATGATGTGGCGGGCCAGATTTGGCCCCCGGGCCTTGATTTTGACACCTGTGGTCTATAGTCTATCACTCCGCCCCCAAAAAAAAAAAACTCAACTCAAATCTTAAAATATTTGACTTTCCCTGGACTCTCTTGGCCGACGTGATGAGTCGGCGCGCCTGTGTTGGTCGTGACTTTGAGCCACTCTCTGCGTCTGCGCCGCAAAGAGAAAAGTGCTTGTGAGTCATGGATTTTTGGCCCATGTTTTGGTTCTGCGACGCAGGGGCAGACGTCGCGCACATCCAACCTGGACTCGGTGTACATTTTGTCGGACAACCACCGAAACAACTCTGGACTTGTCAAGATCAAATCAATCAATTGATTCCCTAAACTTGCACGACCCCTTTTGGTTCCCTTCAGACTGTGGAACATACAAGGGGTCAAGAGTTGAGTTTTCTGATTACAGGAAATTCTCCAAAGCGATAGCGGCTGGTCCGTCTGAGAAAGTCAACTCGCTTGGCAGTGACCCAGACGGGACGCGAACACTGTTATTGTGGCGTCGTTTTAATCATCTCCAATCAAAGTGGCCGTAAAGCAACTCGTGCGTGCGTTTGACCTGTTTTCACCGTCCTGATGCCGTCATGTCGTTCGCGGCAACTTTGATTTCTCACACACAGAGGCGGCTTCTCGCTCGAAAAAGCGGAAACGATCCACAGAAGCGGGGTTACGGTGACCAAACGGTCAACCGCTCAAGCTGACCAGCAGTTAATTTTTGGAGGTCAGTCGGAAGCACCGGTCATGAATAGCGGCCTGACGGCAGCGCATCTCCCCCCGGAGTCCGACCAAATGTGAGCGTTAATCACCTATTTTATGTCTTCAAAGGCAGATTGAGAGCTTTGAAATGTATTATGTGCTTCTGTCCAACTCAAAATAACGGCTTTTCACAAGTCCAGGCCAATTGTACCCGACACGGCTCTTTGCTTTTGATACGTCTATAAAAAGTACGTTGAAACAAACAAAAGCCCCAGAGTGGCGTTTCAGATCAATCGTTACTTTCCCCCAAGGACATAACAGGAAACGGGGTCAGCAAAGAGACGACGATGCGTTCATAAAGATTTTATTGTTCTGGTCACATTCCGAATGTGACGACAAGCGACTGCGAGTCTCGTTGCACACAACGCAAACGAGCCAAATGAAAAGGCGATCTACGTCGATTTAATGAGGTCTTTGTTGGTTAGCCATGAAATTGCCAACGCTGCTTCATCATCTTGGCAACCCGGATGCGCTTGACAAACGTTGCGCAGGAAACTGCCGAGACCGATTGGAGCGTGGCAGACCTGCGTACTTCCTGATGCGTGGCGGATGAGATGGGACACCTGTGACATAACTTTGAAGGATAGAAGGAACATCTACTTCGCTGTCTGTCAAGTCGCCGTTGCTTCTGTGAGAAAGTTTTTGGAGTGGTTCTTCAAGCCTCTGCGCGGTAACACGCCGCAACCCAAGTCCGACATTGTGGCGTATGAGGTGTGGTGTGTGTGGGTCTCCTCTTCTTGAGTACACTGCGCTACAAAAAGCGCTAAGCACACGCGACACAGTCGATGTCCTCATCGCGTAAATGGGAAAAATTTCTACCTCTCACCGTACAATGGAGGGCAGAGCCATTCAGCATCGGGATTTGGAGGGCGTCGATTGGTCCGGATGCGAAATCACAGCCGTAAACGGTGCCTCGCGTGGAGGTGAATGCGCCGATGAAAAGCTCATCGTCGGGCAAGCCAGATGTTAGATGAGACAAAGATTTGCGGGATAACGAGCGGAATATGCACTTGGAGGACGCACAGGCGGCCATCTGTTCTTCTTTTCTCCTTCAGCAGGCTTTCGATGGGCCAGACGACCGATCGCCAACAATGGTGGCAATTTGTTTGGCGCCTGCACTGCCGCCGTCTTCCAAATGGCGCACGCAGGGGCTGCGTGATAGGCCGGCAACCCGAGAATCTCTCCCCGATGAAGGCTCTTCGCCGAAAGGGAGGTCAAGTCCCTCCAAGCTGCCCTTCCATCCGTCCTTCCTCCCACGTCTCCACGAGCACCCCTCATTTGTTCATTCATTTGCACGAGGTGGGTTTCGAAAGCCCGGCTCCTTACTTTGCATGTTTTTCACAAATGTGTTCTGGATATTTACCCGGACGAGTCAAGTTGTGTTGGAGCAAAACGTCGTTTTGATGGCCATTTCTCTCGGTCAAGTCTAACTGAGAGCCAATTTAGGGACTCGCTCGTCACAAGGTCAGGACTCCCCCCCGAAGCACGAGCTCCAATGAGATGAATTTGATTGCCTTTTTGTAAGATATCAGGATGCAGCTCTTTAGTCGGAATTTATTCCAGACTTTCCGCCTTCATTTTTCTCCTCCTCAGAGCAATTAAGATAGACTGGCGCCATAACGCCCACGCATCACTTTCATATGCCTTTCTTATCATCCATACGACACATGTATATTATCATTTCCTGTTTTGTTTTTTTTCTCCTGAAACAGCACTACCCGGGATAGGAAATCAACGGCGCGCAAGTCTAAAACCTTTCAGAAAGAAAATAGCGGGACTTGATTTGGTCAGATTCAACTCATTTTTTAGGTGTGCAAGGATGAACAATTGGAATTGGGGGGGGAAAAAAAGTAATTATTTCAGAGAGATCCATGTTCCTATTAATCACGGACGGTATTTTCCCGACCATATGGTGCACCCTATTTAGAGGAGCAGTGTCAGTTGCCATTTTTGAATTTAACACATACACAAGACACATTGCATTGTTGGACGCAGGCATGGTAAAACGTACGCTAGCTTAAAAATAATACGGCAGCATGCATGCAAGCTAGCATATGAGCAAAACTGATTTTGGTTGTACTTCATTTAAGTCTTTACTCACATTATTTTTTGGGATCAATCGTCATGATCAAATCTATGAAAATCCTAATCTGTCTGCAAGTTCACAATCAAACACGCCGGGTTCCCTCGCGTGATTGTCAGAGTCAGTCTCGTCGGCGTGCAACTCGTCAGAAATGATGCGTAAGCTCGAGCAACAGCGCAAGCAGACAAATTCGCTTCCCATGGTCCTCCGCGGAACCGATAGCTTGCAGTTTAAACTGTGTTTGGCCAGCGTGTCTCTTCGTAGGGGCCATTTGCACAATTATTTGGCGTCTCGTCCATTTTGGAGAAAATTTAAGACTTTTCTGTGCATCTAATTGGGCATAAAAATATGATCTATACCCTCTCAAAGTGAGCTCTACTCTATTCAATAGTTCCACATTAAAATGAACCGTCCTTGAATGGTATCGGAGCGCGGGTATCAGGATACTTTTATTGACAGGATGCACATCACTTCTCGTTTTGAAACTATGGGATTGGGACTATGGGACTATTGGGAACGTCTGCACGTTCATGGCAACGGCCGTTACTCCCCGTCGCAAGAAGTACTCGCCATACATAAATACACCCACTCGTACATCACCTCTTCCTTTTCTTTCACAACCTCATCCATTATTCACCAGCACTTTTTTATTGACTAGTTGTTGTTTTTTTTTGCGCCTCTCTATGTAGATGCAGATCCCGATGCAGCCACATTAAAATACGTCAATATCAAAACGCTCCGAGCAATTTGAAACTTTTTTTTTCGGTTTGGTCGAACAAATAAAGACGTTCCTGTAGCCTTGAGGGAATATTTTTTGTTTTGGTCGCCTCGGTTGCGCGCCCCTTTTTTTTTTGCACTCATTTCCACACTTGGCAAGGTCACCCGTATCATTTGCATTTTTCCCAAATTGCTTCTTTGTTGAAAGGACCCTGATTTGTATTAAAGCGCTTGTACATAGTTGAATATTCAGCACCATTCAAGGGTGAAATCAATAAATTCCTTCAACATTACTTTGCAACGGCTCAGCAGCATTGAAATGACTGTCCGGGCTCGAGCACGGGAAATGTAAATTAAAAATGCACAGCATGGCAGCCACGAGCAAAGTTTTCAAGGACTTCCCAAAGTGTGACATCATAGCTAAGCATCTGTTTTATTTTTTTCCTTCATAGAACTTGATTGCCTTAGGATGCAGCAATTAATGGGATGTGCGATTTCGCCCGGTAGGGGCAGGCATTATGAGCGGCAAACTAATCCGCAGCGCAGACGTGAGCATAAATACATCTTATAACAACAATGGGAAGCTCATTAGCATTCCAGCGTCCGTTGGATGAGGGGCAGGTAGAGGAGGGGATCACTTTGATGAGTAGATTCCCGTCTGGGCAATGTGATGTTCGACACTGGATAGCACAGCGGGGGGGAGCAAGATTTTGCTTAGTGCTGCCTTTTTTTTTTTTTTTTTTTTTTGCTTCTGACGTCGAATGTTAACCTGCCCCTCTGCCAGATTTCCAAAACAAAAAACAAATCTGTTTTGATCCACGCTCAGCCACTTTTGATTCCAGCTGAAAACGGCAATGTCTTCTCAGTGGTAGCCAACTTCTTTTGCCTCAAGGTGGCTTCTTCGACTCGTGAAGGTAAACGGCACCTTGATAAGACGCCTACCTTGGATGACACTCTACGCCATCTGCGGCCATGGACAAAATTCTGGTTGTCCCAAAAAGAACTTGACGGAGTGATGTTTTGGGCTGACACATTGTAATTGCACTGGAACAGAACAAATTTCAAGCAGACAAAGTCTCTGCCATGGGCCAGTCTGTGTGAGCGTGAGCTGTGGCAGACAGCAGCTCAAGCGTGAGAGTGGTTGGTCATCGTGTGTTTTGCTTTTCACTCAGCATGAAAGTAGCGTTGCTGGAGATGTCAGAAAAGTCACGAAACTTGCTGAGTGGCACTCACTTTGCTCGTCACGGTCACAAAAACCGTACCCACCATTTCCGTGGGACGGAGCTGCCCCTTTGTGGAAGAATGTTTGACATTTGATGATAACAACAACAACTATTTTATATATTTTACAATATGGAAGAGGAGGTGATTGGGTGGCATCTCAGCCTTTCAGAAGGAGCACAAAAGTGTGTGGTAGACATGTATAGTTAACACATACACAAGACACATTGCATTGTTGGGCGCAGGCATGGTAAAACGTCGCTAGCTTAAAAATAATACGGCAGCATGCATGCAAGCTAGCATATGAGCAAAACTGATTTTGGTTGTACTTCATTTAAGTCTTTACTCACATTATTTTTTGGGATCAATCGTCATGATCAAATCTATGAAAATCCTAATCTGTCTGCAAGTTCACAATCAAACACGCCGGGTTCCCTCGCGTGATTGTCCGAGTCAGTCTCGTCGGCGTGCAACTCGTCAGAAATGATGCGTAAGCTCGAGCAACAGCGCAAGCAGACAAATTCGCTTCCCATGGTCCTCCGCGGAACCGATAGCTTGCAGTTTAAACTGTGTTTGGCCAGCGTGTCTCTTCGTAGGGGCCATTTGCACAATTATTTGGCGTCTCGTCCATTTAGGAGAAAATTTAAGACTTTTCTGTGCATCTAATTGGGCATAAAAATATGATCTATACCCTCTCAAAGTGAGCTCTACTCTATTCAATAGTTCCACATTAAAATGAACCGTCCTTGAATGGTATCGGAGCGCGGGTATCAGGATACTTTTATTGACAGGATGCACATCACTTCTCGTTTTGAAACTATGGGATTGGGACTATGGGACTATTGGGAACGTCTGCACGTTCATGGCAACGGCCGTTACTCCCCGTCGCAAGAAGTACTCGCCATACATAAATACACCCACTCGTACATCACCTCTTCCTTTTCTTTCACAACCTCATCCATTATTCACCAGCACTTTTTTATTGACTAGTTGTTGTTTTTTTTTGCGCCTCTCTATGTAGATGCAGATCCCGATGCAGCCACATTAAAATACGTCAATATCAAAACGCTCACGATCATTCACGCTCCACGGAGCAATTTGAAACTTTTTTTTTGTATCCTGTGACACTCATTTCGGTTTGGTCGAACAAATAAAGACGTTCCTGTAGCCTTGAGGGAATATTTTTTGTTTTGGTCGCCTCGGTTGCGCGCCCCTTTTTTTTTTGCACTCATTTCCACACTTGGCAAGGTCACCCGTATCATTTGCATTTTTCCCAAATTGCTTCTTTGTTGAAAGGACCCTGATTTGTATTAAAGCGCTTGTACATAGTTGAATATTCAGCACCATTCAAGGGTGAAATCAATAAATTCCTTCAACATTACTTTGCAACGGCTCAGCAGCATTGAAATGACTGTCCGGGCTCGAGCACGGGAAATGTAAATTAAAAATGCACAGCATGGCAGCCACGAGCAAAGTTTTCAAGGACTTCCCAAAGTGTGACATCATAGCTAAGCATCTGTTTTATTTTTTTCCTTCATAGAACTTGATTGCCTTAGGATGCAGCAAATAATGGGATGTGCGATTTCGCCCGGTAGGGGCAGGCATTATGAGCGGCAAACTAATCCGCAGCGCAGACGTGAGCATAAATACATCTTATAACAACAATGGGAAGCTCATTAGCATTCCAGCGTCCGTTGGATGAGGGGCAGGTAGAGGAGGGGATCACTTCGATGAGTAGATTCCCGTCTGGGCAATGTGATGTTCGACACTGATAGCACAGCGGGGGGAGCAAGATTTTGCTTAGTGCTGCCTTTTTTTTTTTTTTTTTGCTTCTGACGTCGAATGTTAACCTGCCCCTCTGCCAGATTTCCAAAACAAAAAACAAATCTGTTTTGATCCACGCTCAGCCACTTTTGATTCCAGCTGAAAACGGCAATGTCTTCTCAGTGGTAGCCAACTTCTTTTGCCTCAAGGTGGCTTCTTCGACTCGTGAAGGTAAACGGCACCTTGATAAGACGCCTACCGTGGATGACACTCTACGCCATCTGCGGCCATGGACAAAATTCTGGTTGTCCCAAAAAGAACTTGACGGAGTGATGTTTTGGGCTGACACATTGTAATTGCACTGGAACAGAACAAATTTCAAGCAGACAAAGTCTCTGCCATGGGCCAGTCTGTATGAGCGTGAGCTGTGGCAGACAGCAGCTCAAGCGTGAGAGTGGTTGGTCATCGTGTGTTTTGCTTTTCACTCAGCATGAAAGTAGCGTTGCTGGAGATGTCAGAAAAGTCACGAAACTTGCTGAGTGGCACTCACTTTGCTCGTCACGGTCACAAAAACCGTACCCACCATTTCCGTGGGACGGAGCTGCCCCTTTGTGGAAGAATGTTTGACATTTGATGATAACAACAACAACTATTTTATATATTTTACAATATGGAAGAGGAGGTGATTGGGTGGCATCTCAGCCTTTCAGAAGGAGCACAAAAGTGTGTGGTAGACATGTATAGGATCAAATACCCTACATTTAGTTTTACCCTGTGATATCATTCAAAATAATATACATTATTGTAGGACTAGGGCTGAATAATAAACCAGGGGGAGGGGGTGAATGTCAGAATCTTTGACTTATTTTGTATTGTGTTGATGTCTTTAAAACAAAAAACAGACAACTGGCAAAAAAAAAAGCCAAATAGTTTTTTTAAGCCTTAACATGAGCCCTATTTATTTATAGTGTCTCAACAAATTGAGTAAAGTGATGTGCACGTTTTTAATCGTTTCATTGAAACAGAAAATGCAGAATTAATTTCCTTCTTGTTAAAAAAAATACATGAGAAGAGGACCTTAATGATTGCATAGTTATATGCAATCATTAAGGTCCTCTTCTCATGTATTATTTTTTTTAATTAAATCGCAATTGCAATATCGAGGGGGAATAATTGCTTATTTTTTTTCTAAATTATTCAGTCCAACTACAGATTGCAGATTTTGGCAACATAGCCAACATCTCAGTGGCAGAGATGGATCCCCCCCCCAAAAAAAATGACATGAAACGAAGCCAGCTAATAATTCGAAACACAGCATATGTTCCATCGAGATCAATTGTTATTGCTTTAAGATTTGTCTGAGATGTAAAAGCATCCACCGCACATCTAATAATAAATAGCAGGGCCTAAAAATACACAGGTAAAGCTCCCCCGGCTAACCGCAGGGACCCGGCTCGTCCGTCCGCCGAGAGCTCTCGCTGACTAATGAAGTCGGGAAGCTTAGAGCAATTAGACACATCAAAGCTCAAATCTGAAAATTAATTAGGCCTCTCTCCTCTCGTTTGCGAGGCGCATCCGCTGGTGCGGAGCTTCATTAGCATAGCGCCAGCCAAAAAACACACAGGTGCCCGTTGTTGACGCCGCTGCCGCATTTGCAAATGTTTGCTTTTCATATATTTGGACAATTAAGAGAGGTAAATAAACGCAAGCGCTGGAATCGGGGCGAACGCTGCAAAAACTTGTTGGAAAGACCTGTCTAAAAGGCAGCCTGTCGTCAAATGCGTGGGTTCGCGTCACAAAAACAACAGGCAGTTGCATCTGCGCGCCATTCATCATTAGCGCGCATCAAACGCTTCTTTAGGATGCGATTAATCAAAACGAGGCCCTTGTTGCGCCTCGGATGAAACAAATGCGTTGACTGAACTCGGTGGCGCCTCTGCGAGCGCCGTTATCCGCCCGATTTGTTGTTGTGCGTTGCGCCGAGCCGCATCAAAGCGTGGCCAATCGCATCTTGTTTCAGAAGACTAATGAACAACTACTTCAAACATGCACGCTCATTATCAATGACACACCCTGCCCCCCAGCCCACTTAAAATGCCGGTATGTAAATGACCACCACATCATTTTTACATTCACTGAAGGACAGAGTAGCATGGATTCAACTCCTCAAAGATGAAACGAGTCGACAGCAGTACAGTGTAAGAATGGTTGGAACCAAACGTCCATCCATTCATCCATCGGGTCGCGAGGGCAAAAGCACAGACTTCCCACCCCCAGCCTCTTCTTACGATTCTGCCAGGGGATCCTAAAGCGTTTGTTCATAGGCCAGCCTTGAGACATAGTCCCCCCAACGTATCCAGGGGTCGTCCCCGGGGCCTCGTGCCCGAAACACCTCACCGGCGAGGGGTCCAGGAGGCATACGTATCTGAGCCTGAGCCACCTCATTTGGCTCCTCTCGGCATGGAGGAGAAGCGGCTCGACTCTGAGCCCAACCGGGATGACCGTTGTTTCAGATTTGGAGGTGGTGATTTTTCACCCCAACCGCTTCACACTCGGCCACAAACCGCACAGGTGAGATTTGGAGATCCTGGCTTGAAGAAGCCAGCAGCACCACAACATCTGCCAAAAGTAGGGATGCAATACTGAGGCCACCAAACCGTATCTCTCTTCACGTCGGAAAATACAATGTTTTTTTCTTCCCATCACTAGTGATCAATTAATTTGTATTTCAATTAGTGGCAGATATACAGAAATGACACATAAACATGTGGACTGCACTTTCTCAGCACTCAACTTATCTAAACACTTCATAAATGTAGAGAAATACAAAGTAGCTGACCCATGACCCGAATCAGGACAAGCGTTATTTCATAAAATAAAATGGGGGGCTGGGAGTGGGGGCGAAAAATAAAAAACAGGTGAATGAATGGCAAATGAGTGCACCATATGTAACCTCTGATTGATTTGATGTCCGATAGAAACGGACGCCTCTTAACCTGTTTCTTCATGGAAATATATGAATCATTTCCCTCAGGCTTCCGTGCTTTGGAAATTGATGTGGCGCAATATGTTTCCCTTGAGGCTGCACTTTGATTAATGAACCTTAGTCAGAGCATGCAAGTCACGTTCATCTCGTCCGTTGGTGTACTTAAGTCGATTCTTCACATATTGGGGCTTTACTTGAGTACTTATTTTTCCGATCACTTTTGACTTTTCCTCTCTGCATGACAAGACTGAACCGTGGGGGGGTTAAACAGACATTCAAAGTCAACTTCGGTTGAAATCTTGGATCGAGTGGTTGAGATCTTGGAGAGAGAAAAAAACAGCAGCGACAAGGGCGAAGGTCAACATGGGAGCATCGATGATCGCAATAGATTGCGAGATGTATGAAATTGCCCGTACACGGCCACATTTGAGACAACCGTCTGACCTTTTGGAATAAGTGAATGGTGGCAAACGCCTCGTGTTCAAAACCGCCAGCTTCTGGCCTTCATAAATCTCCTGTCTGATCTACACAAACAAAAACAAGTCAGGTAAATGGTTCCAGTAGTTATCATTAGCTTTACTGAACATTTTTAATGCTCAGTTCACAACGACGCAGACAGTAAAAAGGATTTTAATGGTGCCCGCTAATGCTTCTAGCTTAGAACTCTCATCCCATCTCAAAAAGTAAAAATTGACTTTTCACCATGTATTTGAAAAAAGTATCCGCCTACTTTTGTTTGGGCAATATGATGACATTTGCTCAACTAACACACACACACACACACACACACACACACACACACACACACACACACACACACACACACACACACACACACACACACACACACTTTATTCCACTTTGATTCAACATTTTCAATAAACAAGCGAACCCAATTAGAACACGAGGCTAACAAAACACTGCACGCCTTAATGGAACCCTCCAAATGTCGTCAGGCATTCAACAGAGCCTATCAACAACGTCCTTTGTGATCGCTAATGTCAATTAGAACACAAATGGTGGTTACGGTTATCAAAGTACTCACGATCATGGCAAGCTAACAAGCTCACCTGGTTACCCCGCGGTGGTTAGTCCACTGGTAGCAAGCCTTGGCACTTTCGCTGGATGAGGGGCGGCCCTGGCCGCTGGAGGCTTTTAATCTCGGGCAGTTGAAATTCCATCTCTCGGTAAGGCGTTCAACTTCCTGTTCCCAACCTGGCATTTATTGGAACTATTGTGCCGTGTGAGGCACATCCCATTAGGGCGAGTAACACAAGGGCATTTTCGCTCGCCGCCAGTGAGGAGGCTGTTTTACTCGATGACGCGTTCCAAAAAGGCCTCTGATCTAAAAATGGGATTTGCTGCAGCCTGAGTAGAATTCGGCGCATTGACTTTGCTTGACGACGCGCAAAATACTCAGGTTGGACCTTATTGGAAGCAATCACGCGTGTATCTATGTACTATATATATATATATATATATATGAGGACATAGCCTCATCGGGCTGACAGATTAGTGGCGCCGATATTTAGCATGTTGGTAAATATCGGCATGGCCTCTTTTTCAAAATCTTTCAGCCCATAAAATTTTTAAATTGGGTGAATCTCTGATTTTTCTTCTTTTTTTTTTTTGGAATGTTCATAGAGATGTTGCTGAGCCTGGGAACTGACTGCACATTTTGTTTTTGTTTCAACTTAAAACAAGGCCAAGTGGAACATTAACACTTCGACAGACATGTTGCAAAACGCCATTTACAGGTTTTCAACAAACTGTCCAAGAAAGGCTGCTGATCCTCGTGGGAGCTCCCAGCACTTTTTGTTACAATTTGAAGGATAAGCTGTCTATTTTCTAAGATAAAAAGAAAAATAAACACCTTGGAGATTTGTAATGTGAATTTTATATTTTTCTGTCGCTTGCTATGGTACTCAAATGTTCTGGAGTTTCCAACGCTAATTTCATCAACTACAAATGCCTTTTCACAGTACACTATTTACTCCTTGTGCTGTTTTTCAAAAATGTGTGAGGACTTTGTTTGTTGTCAGCCTTTAATGCACTCATTGAATTTTGGAATCGATTACATTTTGCAGCAAGCTTTCGAAAAGAAAAGAAGTGATGAGAATTTGAAAGGTACATGCGCAATTCAGACCGTCCCCTTTTTTAATTATTTTTGAATTCTTAATTTTCTATATTAATAATTAATATATTATATGTTAATATATGTTATATATTCATTAATATATCAGCTTCCAATACTCTGTCCATCCAGGGGCGTCCAAAAGAAAAGAAAAAAAGTCTGTCATTAACCCAAACGACCATGTCAACAAGGTATCATGGGAAAATAGGGAAAAATAAATGCTGCAATTTAAAGTGAGGCTCGCGGTATGACTTTTTATCACCTCCCGTATATTCAACCCATTAAGTATTTTTAATCGCTGCTCATTTGCCTGCCGCTGCGTTGTTTTTCAAAGTGCAATTTTACTGCCACTTCCAGGCAATGCAAAGTGCCTCATGTCAGAACGGTGCCAAAAAAAAAAAACATTATAAAAAAATCCTAACAAATCTGTCTTCGCTTACCTGTAACGTGGCGCTGTGCCTTTAAAAAAAGCTGAAACGTGTTGGCCAGCCTGATTTCACTGTGAACACTGGTTCTTCACCTTTTTCGAGGTACCGAACCCAACCAGTTCATATGCACATTCACCGAACCCTTCATGAGTGAAAAAGAAATATGTATAGATTGTTTTTTTACAAATTCAAAATCTTATTAAAAAAACCCATTTATTAAAAACAGAATAAAGTAAATACAATTTCAAGAGATAAGTATTATATATAACACGTTGACGACGAAGCGAACTAAATTTCCCCACAGCACTGATTGGACAAGTAATGTCATGTGATCTTCTGCAGCCAGCGATGGCCAAGTGGGCATGTCAAAACTAATTGACATGTTGAGTCGGGTTTGTTTTACCCTCCATGGCAGAGGCTCCGTCGAACCCCTGAGCCCGATTCACCGAACGCCTCGCATTCGATCCAACCCAGGTTAAGAACCACTGACTGGGCACAACCAGTCGCCCTTTGCTTTCCACTCAAAAACAACATGAGGACAACAGCTGTGATCGAGTTGGGAAATGCATCAACCATTGTGGATTGGGGCACGTTGGCAAACTTCACATGCCCTTTTGTGTGTGTGTGTGTGTGTGTGTGTGTGTGTGTGTGTGTGTGTGTGTGTGTGTGTGTGTGTGTGTGTGTGTGTGTGTGTGTGTGTGTGTGTGTGTGTGTGTGCGTGTGTGTGTGCGTGTGTGTGTGCGTGTGTCTTAATGGCTTTGCGTTAAGCTCGTCAAATGGTGTGATAAGCAAGCTCGACTGGCAAGGGTCTGAAGTAGCTGGAGCTCTGCTGATGCACGGCAATCATAAACAGCCTGATAATTACTCTGGATACCACAGTGGCTTGCTTGTGCGCGTGTGAGAGAGACGCAGATTTAACATGTTTTGGGCCTGGGAGAGAAACAGATAAGCGCTTGACATGTCGTTTTGGGTGCATGTGTGGCCTCGAAATGTCGCGCTCAAGCTTTCGACTCGTGTTCGTGCTCACAACTGCAAATAGGAACACATTCCCTGCTGCTTATATCTGAAAACGTTTCACACAACGGGTCTGATGAAGGGAACGTGATGGATGTTGACAGTAATATTAAAACACACACACACACACACACACACACACACACACACACACACACACACACACATTCAGTGCATCTGGAAAGTACTGAGTGTGCTATTTTCTTCCAAAATGGCAGAGACCCATTTTTTTTTTCATGTCAGAATTCAAAAGACACCTCATAATGACTCATAGTGACTTATTTGAAAACTGTACTCACAGTTATATATTCTTCATCCGCGTCTAGGAGATGAGACAAGCTGTCGATATTGTGCAGACATATTAGATCCACTCTTCGACTTTTTATCTATTTGTTTCAATCATTGATATTTTGAAAAAGAGCAAGACACTGGACCACAGCTGGACTACGATTAGCAGTAATCAGTGTTTCCCAAAAATTCTGTATGCTAAGTGTTTTATGTGAAACCCTCCTCCTGCCCCAGCAAAAAAAAAAAAAAAAATGGGTTGACTGCGAGTGCCGAATCTCAAGTACTGTATTTTTTTCAAACTTATACACACAGCATGAAAAGATTTATTCGAAAATATAACAGTACTCAGAATCATATATTCTTAATCCTCTGCGAGGAGCTGAGACAAGACTTATACTTTTGAATTCCATTTGAGTCAATCCTGTATGTTGTTAAAACGTACATTATCGAGTGCCATTTTTCCTCATTAAAAAACAAATGGTCCATTTTTTTTGGGAGGGGAGGGTGTGGGGGGGTTTGCTCGGGAACCTGGAATGTATTCCTGGCATTTTCATTGTTTTCAATGGGAAAAGACGATTTCAGACAAGGTGCTCAAGCCCTGCCCTTTTTTTCAATGTCTCCCTCCTCCAACATAGCTGATTCAAATGATCCGCATCTTTATCAGGCTTCGCAAAGCTCGCTGATGAGCTGGATGGGGGCTCTCCAGGCCTGGACTTGAGCACCCTTGATTTTCATTCATGTTTGCGTCAGCTTTATCACAGAACAAAAATCCACTTTGATCCGAAGGCACCGCGGCATGAATATCAACTTGGCTTTATTTGGAGACAATGCAGCGTAACAAATTGCATTTGAGGTTCATCCAACTGCCGAAAAGAATCCGGCTTTGTCAATCGTCGAGCGGTCCCCGGTCCGATCGCTGCCTGACAAACTGACCATGTTTTATTTCAGCCCAGAAGTGCAAACAAGGGACGTCCATATTTCTCTCTTGGCCGAGTTCAAATCAACAACGCTGCCTTGTTTTGTTTTATCATCCCCGCCGCTGATGTTTGGCGAGCGTCCAGCTTGGTGTTCCCGTGATGAAGTGGCCAAAGCAAAGGGTGGCACCGGCCCGCCCCGCCTCGATCGAATGGCGGGGCGGGCCGGCAATACTGGGCGCGATGGGGGCGCCTTGGGCGGGGGAAGCTCCAGCCAGCCAGCTGCAATTAGACAGAGAAATGAAGCATGAAATGGCGCCGAGGAGGACACTCTTTGTGTTCGTCAAGTGGAGAAACAAAACAAAACCAAAGACTACTAAGCGGCGTTCAAGGCGAGGACGACAAGTCGGAAAATAACTTCCACTGATTGTCGCAACACAAATAAGAAACAATCTGGATGAATTTGAGAAATAATCGAATTGCGATTCCACCGCGCCCTCAAAATTTCCATGGCAATTTAGTGTAATGAATGAATGCATTATTTAAGGAAATCTAACTTTTAAATTAATTGACAGAACTTTATACCCATGGGTATCTGTTTTTTTTTATCCTCAAGAGAATGGAGGGGGGGAGTAAATGTATTTTCATTTGCTATCAGATGAAGTTTATCGCTTCTGTTTGGCGCATGTGAACACACTTTGCAATCGTTGTCGTTCTTCGATACGACTTGAATGAACGAGCTGGCGATCTGGGAGCCAGATTTGATTTGCAAAATGGCGTCGGCCGTCGGTGACAATTGATCCATCAGATTGGCCGTTAGCTGGCCAATCTGAACCGGTCAGTGAAAAAAAAAAGCAAAGAAACTGCGCCAACGTGCGAAAAAGGCACGACAATCCAACCTGGTTTCAATCGAGCCCGTTTTCCCCGCGATAACGTTCAAATGTCCAAGTCCCGAGTTCACGTCATTATTTGCCATCTGGCAAATTTGCTTCTGACCAGCTTTTCAACACCGAATAGTGAGAAGGGCCTTCGTGACGACGAACCGTGGGAAGCCAACCGCCGCCGTGACCTTGCTAGGAACAAAATGTACAGCGCGGGATTCCCCTCCGGCGCTTCGTGATGCTCCTGATCGACTCGGTCGTGCCGTAACTCCCGGAGGCACGGGCATGGTCTGAACGGAAGCAAATCTGGCTGTCTACGAAGGCTGAAACCATCACTCACTTTCGAAGGAGAGTCTCCCGGATGAAGCTCAGCCGGGACTACGTGAATTGATGCCAGTTGGCTTCGTCGGCGGCACCCAGCCGACTCGCATTTGCCGTTTGTCATGTTTTCAGAAATTAAGTAGGAATGCTACGGCTGTTTGTTTCATCCATCCATCCATCCATCCATCCATCCATCCATTCATTTTCCACCACTTATCCGGGGTCTAGTCGCGGGAGCAGCAGCTTTAGGAGGGAAGCCCAGACTTCCATCTCCCCAGCTACTTCTTCGAGCTCTTCCTGGCGGATCCCGAGGCGTTCCCTGGGCAGCTGGGTAACATTGTCTCTCCAGCATGTCCTGGGTCGTCCCCGAGGTCTCCTGCCAGTGGGACATCCGGAACACCTGACCAGGGAGGCGTCCGGGAGGCATCCTAATTAGATGCCCGAGCCACCTCATCTGGCTCCTCTCGATGTGGAGGAGAAGCGGCTCTACTCTGAGCCCCTCCCGGATGACCGAGCTTCTCACCTTATCTCTAAGGGAGAGCCTGGACACCCTGCGGGGAAAACTCATTTCGGCCGCTTGTATCCGGGATCTCGTTCTTTCGGTCACGACCCATAGCTCGTTTGTTTCATGTCTTGTTAAATGCTTTTTCCTCATATACACATATTTGTAATGGACATGTTTATGACTGCATTCCATGTTTTTACGTCGATAAATGTTCATACTGTCAATGTTGGCGGCCATTTTATTGGAAATGTTTACAACGAACGACCGTTAGAAGGTACAGATTCGCTCTGCCCCTCGAGGTAGGTTGTCACCAGGTTCGACTGAATCTTACGTTACTTTGATTTGTTTCTGCTTGCATTATGACTGCGTTGGGCAAGGTTAGTTGGTGTGCATTTTATTTCATCAAACCATGACTGTTTTTTTTTGTTTTTTTTAATGACATTAAATTCTACGCCATGATGGAATCTCTACTTTCTCACCGGCCATCTTTGAACAGGATCTGACATTTAACAGCAATTATTCAACCATTATCCCCCCTATTAGGAACATTTCCGAACTGGTAATCCCTGAGATTACTTGAGAAACAGATTAACGCGAGGCCGCTTTTCAATATTCATACGCAGGACCGAGAACACGGCACACGCCCGGATATCAGATGCGTTGTCACGTCGCCGCTCGTCACTGCTTAGCTCTGCAACAGGCGTGATTTCACTTTGCGCCGTCATTTTTTTATTTTTTATTGTGGGGGACGCGGGATTCGGCTCTCCTGGAAAAGGAAGGTGTCTTCTTTTTGCGAGCTTGTTAAAAGTTCATCCGAGCTGTGATCAACGGCCACAGCTGGAGATCTACTGAGGGCTTTTCACACGCTTACGAGTCTTGGAGTCTGGGATTTAGGGCTTGATCGAGGAGTAAAGCATTTGGGGTAGGTGCGGGGGGTTGGGGGGGGCATGTGAAAACTGCTGCGAGCGATGCAGTGCTCGGGTCCCAGGTGAATTGCAAGGACACAGCCCGGCTGAGCTTGCGCCGTGCGTGTGCGGCCTAATGAGAAGAGGTCGCACCGAGTGGGAAAGCGTCGGAGCATTGATTCCTTTCTCTTGAGCTCCGTCTTCAGGCCCACGTACGAGCACGCCAGTTAGACTACATTGTAATTGTTATCCATGACAGGTGGCACATCGAGAGAGGGTGGATTAGTCGCCGGCGCTCTTTCGAGGCCTTTATGAAGTCAACGGCAACAAAATTGTCCCACGCTGCGATTGTGAGCGCGAATGGTTGTTTGTCTATGTGCGTGCTGCGATTGGCTGGCGACCGGTTCAGGGTGTACCCCGCCTGGGTGCTGCCAGAGGTCAGCTGGGACAGGCCCCGGGAGCACGCCCACAACGCTCGTGAGGCGAAAGCGGTTCAGATAAAAGACGGATGAAAAGGCAGCGATGAAAAGTGAGCCAAAACGAAATGCAACTGGTTTGTTGTTCTCCTGTTTTTTATGTCCAACCAATTAAAATGAATTGATTCACGAGTGATGGGAATGTGCATGTGAAATTGAACGAGGGCCACAGCTTTGGTGTTCTAGTCCAACCACGACATAAGCATTCAGGGAAAACTGACAACGACATGCAACTTCAAGTACTTGTAGTAATGCGCAGAATTCTGCCTCACACATTGTTATGCGACACGCAGTCGTCATAACAATGTGTAGAAATGCAATTCAGTCCTACTGTGTAGAAGGGAGTCATGGGGGAAAAAAAATTAGCAATACAGTCGTTTTACTAGCGCACTGGATTTAGTGAAATTCGAGTATACTGGACCGCTCGGTTATATTATTAGTGAGGCAAAACTATGGAAAATGTGTAGAAATCTTGGAATGAAATTCTAGCTTGTCGCGAGCAGTACTAGTCGCACGCAAAAAACAAAAAAAGGTCAAAGGGTTTGACGGAAAGCCGGCGTCTTCAATATTGATTTAAATTCAGCGCGCGACGAGGACTGCAGTCCTGCTCCTTGTGCGATGTCTGATAACTCCGACGACGACTTCTACGAGCGCACTGAATTGCCACACTCGCGGCGACCGAGGCGCACGAGTACATTGACCTTAAACTGGATAGCAAGAATCTCCCATAAACGCTCAAGCAGCATTCCATCACAATCCTTCCCAAAATTGCTCTTCCACTTCACTGAAAATGTTAAGGGGAAGAAAAAAAAAGGAAAAAAAAAACTTTCAACTTTCTTTCCCAAAAAGCCAAAGCTAATGGTTTGGTCGCGAGACATGAAAAGGAAAAGTTCTCTGTGCCGGTGTGATTTCACCCCCCAAAAAATCAATCAATAAAGGATCCAATATGCTGATGCCGTCTGCGCTTCATTGCAACCTTTGCGTCATAACACCCGCCTGACAATTGTTTCATTTCCCCCCCAAAAAAGTAAAGCGCCAAAAGCTCAAACGCGGAGTTGCGCAATTACAGCGTAGCCGTGACCCGGGCCAGCAGCGGCTCGCCGTGTCCCACATTGTCATTCGGCTGCCCGCTTCCCATCTCCCTCCTGCCACAGGAGTTTCATTTACTGCCGAGACTTGCTCACACCATTTCTTTCAAAGTACATTTTGATGAGAGCGCAATTCCATTTCATTGCAAGCACTGCACAGGAAATCCGATTTGCCCGGCGTCACATGCGGCCGCATTAACATGACAAAAAGCTCCCGTCCCGTATTATTGTCGGCCGCGCCGTTTGCCCGGGATGCCGCGCCGCCGAGGAGTCCATCGGGGCTAAAAATCCCCGACAAATCTCGCGGACATCTCAAAACCATCGCCGACTTCCATCGCCTCATAGTTCAAAAGCGCCATTAAAGCAGACGCTCGGCTGCTAATTTCGTATGGACGACATTGATGGACAAAACACTTTTGGTCACATATGCAAAAAAAAAAAATATGTCTGCAATACATTTGGGAGGGGGACAAATCATCCCTCTCTCACCTCACCTAATTAAATTTTACATGAACATTCCGATCACTCTTTAATCAATCAATTAGCATTGATTGTGTAGTCCAAACAATTGAACAACGGGTTACGTTTCGTTTTTGGCAATATTTCGTCATGCTCGCAATTCTGCGGGCAGAGACGCAACTGGAGGGAGGAAGGAATGACATGCGTGCGGCTACATTCAGATCCAGCTAGCAGCTTCAAGACGACCCGCTCCAAATTTAAGCCGTTCCAAGCCAGCAAAAAACACTCCTTGAAATTTTTTTGGGGACAAGAATAATCCCACCCAACCCTTTTGAACTGTACAAAAACATACAGTCGTAACATAATTACAGACGATGTACACAATTTCGTATTGTAATGTCATGCTTGGGTTCATTGTGGTGCTGCTCATGGGGTCGTATGTCGTATACACGTATCCAACTTGACCAAAATTGTGTGTCATTTTCTTGATTCTCAAGATAAAGCAAAAAATAAAATGAAAAATTGGACTGAGCGATGAAATAATATTGCATGGTGACCCCTCCCAGCCCACGTTTCTCAGCATGACGATCAAACTTGACTATCTAGAGGAAGTAAAAGTCGTAACAAGGTTTCCGTAGGTGAACCTGCGGAAGGATCATTACCGGAGAGCGGCCAGCGGCCCGCGAGAAAACGCAGACTGAGCCGAGGAGCGGAGAGGGACGGCGGAGGCGACGGCGGCGGCGACGTTCGACGTCGGCCGCGGGGAGAGGCGCGGGGCGGGCGCGACGGTGGTAAGGGCGGGGGGCGGAAGCGCGGATCGCCGGTCGGCGGTCGGCTCGAGCCCCTCGTCACCAACACCCAGCGCACGCACCGTGGCCCGACCCCCGCGGACGGCGGCGGCGGCGCACCCCGGCGCGCCCCGGCCTCCCGAGCCCGGGGGCGGAGGAGGACGGATAAGTGCGACGGCGGCGGCGACGTTCGACGTCGGCCGCGGGGAGAGGCGCGGGGCGGGCGCGACGGTGGTAAGGGCGGGGGGGAAGCGCGGATCGCCGGTCGCTGGCCGGTGGTCGGCTCATCCCCTCGTCACCAACACCCAGCGCACGCCCCGCGGCCCGACCCCGCGGACGGCGGCGGCGGCGCACCCCGGCGCGCCCCGGCCTCCCGAGCACGCGGAGGAGGACGGATAAGTGCGACGGCGGCGGCGACGTTCGACGTCGGCCGCGGGGAGAGGCGCGGGGCGGGCGTGACGGGCGGGGGGTGGTGGAAGCGCGGCGCGCCGGTCGTTGGCCGGTCGTCTACTCTACCCCTCGCCACGAACACCCAGCGCCCGCCCCCGCGGCCCGACCCCGCGAGGCCGGCGGCGGCGGCGCACCCCGGCGCGCCTCGGCCTCCCGAGCCCGGGGCACCCTAGTCCAGGCCGGGCCGCGGCCGGCGTCGGGGACCACTCCCCCGCCGGTGCCATCGCGACCCGGCCGACCTCGGAACCTAACACCCGGCCGCCGGGTACCCAACTCTCTCGCCGCCTTCGGGGGGTTCAGAGGGAAAGAGACACTTTCAGGCAATATGACACTGCCACGATTGTTCGAGTGAACAAAAATGTTTGCTCATGAATTGCCAAAATCTCAATTGTTACACGAACGGCCGCGAACACTCTGCCTCCTGCTGATCCGCAGGAGGAAAAACGCAACCGGGCCAGCTTCCGCCATACAATTGCTCTCACAAGGCGTGTAAGATGACGTCCCAACAACCCCTCTACATTTTGACATTTATTCGTGGGACATTCCCCGACACTTTTTTGGCATCTTATGACAAAACAAAAGCACGAGACGGCCGCACGAACATGGAGCCCCGCAACCGGTAATCCAAAAGTTCAAAAACTCCTGTCGAAGCAAGTTGACAATGGTAACCTTCCGACGAGTGACAGTATTTACATGAAGGATTCAGGACTGGCTGGAATATTAATGATTGATGTGAAGCGGAATGAATGATTTATAACCAAAGCCAATCAGAGGCTGACTTCTCCAAGCGCCACCTGAGGGATATTATACATTTATAACTCAAGGACATGCTGTCGTCTGTTATTTGATTTTTTTTTTTAAGTGGGGGGGGCATGCAACTTAGTGCGGCACGAAGCGTTCGTCACCCTCTTCATTCGACTTTGTTTTCAAAGACGCTCGCTATTGGCTGCTCAGCAGAAAAGTGCACTCAGGGGATAATTTAGCAAATGGGCTCTATCGTGGAGGGGAAGCTTATCCCTTCCGCCACAGCTCAGTTCCACCGGCAGCGTTCAAGAAGGCACGTTCTGCATTTTTTGATATTCAGAGCAGTTCCCAAGCATTTCTATCACCAAAATTACACCACACTTTCCACACCGAGACCCATCGAGCCAGTTGCACATCCTGCTGGGTCACCGGTGAGTCTGGCATTCATTGACGTGTGAAGTTAGGGCGTTGCATCTAGGCGAGTGTTTACCAACCTTTACTTTGATAAGTCATATATTTCACATGAGATTAATTTCCGACAAATGTGCACTGCGGTAGGCCAAAAAAGATCAATACAAAAGAAAAAAAAGCATTTGTGGAGGCACCACTTCATACACTAAATGTCATGTTTCAGTTTGTGACCAACAGGTGGCACTGTAGGGCTCTCCCTGCAGCTGCACGCCTGTTGGTCGTTATGTCGTTAGCTGTTTAAAAGGACTCCCGGCAGTGTCGGGTCATTGTTTCTTTGTTCCTGTCAGGTTTCGGTCGTTGTTAGGTTTTAGCTTCAGTCATGATTTTTGTTTGATACTTTGGACTTTGTTTGTTTTGGATTCAGTTTTCTCTGTATTTTATCAATACACCTTGTCAAGTACCACCTGCTCCTCCCTCCTGCCTGCTTTTTGGGGTCCTCTCCACCACCACCACGCAACGTGACACTAAATCAGATAAAAGCGGTGCATCGACAACATTACAGCCCCTAGTTTTTGCCGTCTTAAAATCAGCCTGAGTCATATACTGCTCGGCCAATGGCAAGTACAAATGTTGTTCCCATGACAGTGAGAGGCAGAGATACAGTCTCTGCTGAATGCACCACATGCACAGATCTGCACGCAAATTGGCAAGTTAATGTATGAGGTGCTGCCTCCGCAGGGGGAAATGGTTTTGTCTTTAAAGGTTAGAATAAAAATGAGAATAATTGACACACGCCGGGCTTAACTTCTACAAGTCGAAGCTGCTCAGGTCGCCGCAACGCCTATGCTTTAGAAAGGAAAGCCGTACCACAATGGCCACGCGGTGAAAAGGGGAAACAATGCAGCCAACATCTTCAATGACATGTCATAATTTTCTGAGCTTAACTTGATGTCTGCCCCTAAATATCCAACTGAGCATGCAACATTCTTCGTCCATCCATTCAACCAACAGAAAAAAAAGCAACAATCTCAGGGAAGTTGAGGGGCAGCGGATTTGCAAATGTTGGCAAAGCAAAAAAAGGTTGTAACTCGGTCTCACCACGGTGCCCTGTTGCCCGCCTTCTTCCAGGAATTTGGGTTTCAGAGTGGCCATGTTGATCACAGGTTAGCCCCCTCCACTGGGTCTGTCAGGTGGGCTTTGCAGAATGAGCGGGAGAAAAAAGGAGCGCGTGACAGATCGGCAGATGGGGAATGGTTGCCGTTCGCTGCCATGCAGCTGCGACCGTAGATAACACATTCCAGGGGGAGATGGAGGGGGGGGGCATAATCCCAGCCATGCTTTATGTAAGAAAAAGGTCCTTGCTAAGCCTAACGGTGCTTCCCTCGTCAAAGGGATTGGACACGTTGCCATGCAAATGTGTTCATTGTATAGGACGTGAAAAGTCAAGTTTGCACGAGGATGTTCAAATGTGTACAGTCGAGACGCTCGTCCACAATATGGCAGTTATGGGTCAAAAAGGGTCCGACGCCACTTGAGTCAATTGTCGCCAACGTGTTGAGTTCACTGAAGGAGCCATCGAGTGGTCAAATTGGCTCCGCTGGGGTCTGCCGCTTTTTGACACGCAATCGGGTTATTTTGGCTCCAGACTGCTCCTGGTGGCATTTTGCCCCCGAAAATTCAACATTTCTCATCTACTTGCACGCGTGTGACCAATGAATTTGCCAATGCAATTGAATTTGAAATTCCTGCATGCATTTTGTTGCTGACTAACTTCTGCTGCTCACTTTGGCCCACGTGTTAAGCGGAGAATAGGAATATTTACTTGGCACATCAATTTGTGATTCATGTGTGCCCCTAAAATTTCAGGTCAGGGGCCACTGCGCTCTTCAGAACAAAAGTTAGTCTGGAGCCTTGCAACTATTTCGAGAGAACAGAACTACTTCATTTCATATCATTTCTTACAAAAGTATAAAAAATAAATTATTCGGCTTAGATTCTTATTTGAATTTGTGAAAAATGCTCCACATGAGCACATTGACATGCAGCAAGACTCTACGTAACTTCAACTAACAACCCAAACTTGGCTCCTTCTCAACAGAGCAAGGTTGGTGTGGCCAACAAAACTCATCGCAGCTCTGCTTAGCTTTGGCTTTGACAACGAAACACATTAACCAAAAAAAATAGCGTGATTTTTGCATACGGTGGACATAAAAAGTATTCACACCCCAATCTTAGTGATTGGCAAAAGAGAATTACGGCCGAGATCGCAGGCCCCACCGCGACGCGCTGAACGCACCCGTTCCTCCTGCCGGTGGGTCATCATTAGACTTTTTTCCACCATTAGCCTGCAAAGCTCAATTGAAAAACGTGAATCTTTTCGAGGACCACTTAAAAAAAAATAAAAATTACAAATAATGCATAGTGATGGCAGGTAGCTGCCTCATGCTTTGGGGAATTATGAACAGTTCCAAATAGCAGTCAGTGTCAGGACCAAACCATCCAGATTCCTGGAGACAGCAAAAATGTCAGGAGAAGCTCACTTGAACAAATGAAGTTTATGTGGGCCAATTCATGATATCGGGTAGTTTTCTTTCTTTTTTTTTTTTCTTTGTTTTGTGCTTCTGCTATTTTTCAATCGAGACTTACAATATTCATTGTGCACTGTCTACACATGCATGTCCACATCACTCATCACTTCAAAAGTCTCTGTGTCATCTGCATTTGAATGGCCTGTCGTGTTGCCACGAGCGCAGAAGGCGTACGCCGCCGTCTGAAATGACAAGCTGAGCTCGGGTCGTGTCGGGGGCATGTCCAAGCAAAACCTCGCAGCCAGATCTGCAACCATGGCTCTGTCGCTTCGCCGCCACGGCTGCCCAAAGCACTTCAACTACCCCCCGCCCCAAACCCACCCAGCACTCGCCACTCTGCACAGCGGGTCCTCCAGAATAGGTTGGAGCACGGGATTAACCGCAAGTGTGGCCGGCTTGCATGATTCCAACCGGAACTCGACTCCACGTCACTTTCGGACAAAAAAGACTCCAGCTCGGTCACCACGGGACAAAACATCCATCACTGAATTCCTTTGTTTTTGTTGTGATACCGAGGACATTTGATGAATATGAAAGAGGAGCTGAGAATTCCAACAACTCCTTTTGGCTGAAGCCACCCAAGCATTGGAACGTGTGACTGATGAGTGTTGTTTAGGTGTTGGAACGCTTCAACATGAGAGAGTGGAAAGTCTTCCACTCGCCGAGTCAATCACTGGACCTTCACCCAATAGAGCATGCGTTTCATCTCCTGAAGAGGAGAAGGGAGAAACCCCCCTGAAACAAAGCAGAACTGAAAGGGGCTGCAGTCAAGGCCCGGAGAAGCGTTTCAATAGAAGAAGGCAACAATTTGGTGACTGCTGACTGAAGGAAATATCGTGAAATCAAAGCTACAGTTTTCAACTTCCGTCTGAAACATGGACATTGCGATATTAATATGTTTCCAACTCCTCAACTCAACTCAAGAGCACTTTAAACAACCACCGCTGTCAACAAAGTGCTGTACATGAAGCAAAAAGAATCCATACAACGACAAACAATAAGTTAATAACAAAGACAGTAGAACGCCCAAAAACAGTCAAACTAAAAATCGAGTCTCATGCGGAGTCAAAAGCCGAAGAAGAAAAATTAGTTTGAAGAAGAGTTTTAAAGTTGGGCAGCGAGGGGGCTTGCCAAACGTTCAGCGGGGGCTCGTTCCAAAGAGAGGGAGCGGCAACGGAAAAGGCGCCATCCCCTCTGAGCCCCCGCTTAGTTCTTGGACCTTCGAATAGCGTCTGGTCTGCAGACCGGCGCCGGGCAGGGAGCTCAGAGAGACAAGGTGGGGCGAGGCCATTTCAAGATTTGAAAACAAATAAGAGCATCTTCAGGAGAACTCTAAAATGTATTGGGAGCCAGTGAAGGGATGCCAAAGTAGAAGTTACGTGCTCCCTCTTACGAGTACCAGTCAAGAGGCGAGCAGCGGCATTTTGGACCAACTGGAGATGGTTCATGGAGGATTTAAAGTGAAGAGCATTACAGTAATCCAGCCGTGATATTTAAAGTAACATATACTGTGTATAGATTTAGTAGATACACACACACACACAAACACACACACACACACACATAGAATACGCACTCAATCTGGCATACACTGGCAGCCAGCGCTCGAGTGGGCTTTTGTGCAATAGCGCCAGTGAAGTGGCTCTATTTCCTCCATACATTGTGCAATAAGTGCCAAAAGAAGTGCGACAAGCCTGCAGCTCCTTCCAACTCAAGTCCTTTCAAGGTTGTAGAAAAATGCACCTAAATGCTGCATTCAGGCAACAAAGCACCTTGTTCTTCACATTTGCTTGACATTTTCCACGCGTTCTTGCCTGTCATTTCATGTATGGCTTCACATGATTCTGCATGTGGAATTGGCCCGTCTGCCGTAATACCGAGTGTTATTACTTTCATTGGTGCGGCTATTGGGGGAGAGCGGGACGCCCGCAAGTCCCGGCCACTCTCGCTACCACGCAATCGCTCTCCGCAGCATGCACACCAGCTCATCTTGAAAGAGAAGCTGACGTATTGAGAGGCTCCTAATTATCAATTGTAGGTTATGTATGACCAGTAACCCACCAGACCCTTAATTAGGGCCAAACCAATCAGAGCAGGGTTCATTCCAACCGAGAATCAATTGGGTCCAATCATTTTCACTCCACTCCCATGGACGACCATCATCAAGCATGGATTTCCACAAACTATTAGCCATGCTTGTAAATGGAGAATGAAAAGAATGGATTCTTTTTTTTTTGCTCACTTTTGAATTATGGGGTGTTTGGAGTGCCATACAATATGAAATTCAAGAGCTGAGTGCACTTTTTGTGCGTTGAAAATGTTCCTGCAATTGAGACAGTCAGAATTATTATTATTTTTTTCATAAGACGAACACATTACCCTTCACTTCTGACATGCGGCACATGCTTGATGGAAACCCCTAATGTGCAGGTTAGCATCCAATTCCGATTACAGTCATCATGTATCATATACCACTTTTCAGAAGCTAACTAATGTACATGTTAGAATTCACTTGTGATAACCGGCACATGATGTGCAATGTGCTGCTCATCAGAAACTGACACTAATGCACCCATAAGTGTCTCATGAATCACATATAGTGTATTATGCGTCATTGAGCAGAAGTGACTTCCGCGATGACTTCCGATATGCCACGCATGCTTAATCTTGAATGTGCTGCTCATCAGAAACTAACGCAAACAAGCAGAATAATGTCCAATTCTAACAAATGTCGCGATATATTATGTGCCACGTACCAGAAGCTAACTAATGGACATGTTAGCATTCACTTCTGATAAGCGGCACATGCTTCATGTATAATGTGTTGCTCATCAGAAGGTAACGCAAACGTGCAGATTTACGTCCGATTCTATTAAATGTCATGAAATATTTTGTGCCACGTACCAGAAACTAGCTAATGCGCATGTTAGCATTCGCTCCTGATAGGCGGTACATGCTTCATGTATACCATGTTGCTCATCAGAAGATGATGCTAACGCATACGTCACGCATCACCTATCAGAAGTCAACAAATAAACATGTTGGCGTTCACTTCTGATCAGTGCTGCGCTGCGTTGCTCATGAGAAGCTAACACATCCAGTATGCACCCATTAGCGTCCAATTCTTATAAATCACCTATTATGTATTGGGGCCATTTATCAGAAGCCAACGAAGGTACATTTTAGCATTCCCTTCCGATCAGCAGCACTTGCTCATCAGAAGCAAACGCACCAAGATGCAGAAGTGGGCCTTTTACAAAATTTTGCCAGTCCTTCATTCATCATCGGTCAGCGTCCACCGTCGTCAGTGCGTCATTTTCTCAAGCTGAAGCAAACTGTAATCATCAGTCGGCCAGTGCCGTCATGGCTTCCAATAAGCACCCATTTCTTCTATGCCACTGATCCCAAGTTAGCTAACTGTTGACTTCCGATAAGCCGCACTTACATATAACATATTATGTAATGAGTCGCTTATCGGAAGCACATGCACTCTAGAAACCCAACTATTTGTACACTGGTGATGAAAAAGTCAATTTGACAAAATATGTCCCCTCCAATTTCCAATGACAAATCAATAAACGCACCGATTAGCGGGCGTACATTATCGCTGATCGTCTGCCAGCAGCTACACAACTAAACCGCGGCGCAAATCACACATATTTATTTGCTTCTGCAAATGTTTAAAAATAGAACGCAGTTATGGCCCCATTTCGGCAGCGACTCCTTTTGAAAGATGACGCGCCTGGCAAAATGCTACAAGTTAAGATGAAAGAGCTCCTATTCCTGTTTGATTTACTAACTTTGTTTCTGGGAAATAAATGCCCAACACACAAAACTTAAGGGACCACATGGGAGCTGTGCGGCGAACAACAGGAAGTCATTGTGCTGCTGTCTGATTAATCAGGCCCGCATGCCGACGACGGAGGCTGGAGAGAATGGAATGGGGGGCTCTTTCATGGCAACAGCAACTTGTGCAAAAAGTACGGAAACATTTAACAGTTGGACACGGGCATTCAAACCCTTCAACAAGGTCACATTAAGTTCACCTGAATGCATTTTAGGCTCCTCTTGAAATTTCACCTGAAAGCCAAATAGCCCCAACTTTTTGTGAGGAGTATGTGTGTATTTTTCTACTTTTTGTGCATGTGTCATGAATTGGTTGAGGAAATATAATGACGTTAAACAATAACAAATAATAGTGAGCAGGGGTTATTTTCAAGTTAAAATAAACTCTTTTCTTTGATGTCGTAAATTGTCTTGAAGTTGGATCGAGTAATTATGATTAAATTAGTGGTGATAAAATTGCTGGGAAAAAAAATTCTATTCCGAAAAATGGTTGCACAAGGAGCATTCTTTGGCCCATTTTGTGTCCGAGTGGATTTTTCATTCGTACTTTATGAAGTAACTCAATTGATTTCTTGAAACAAACAAAATAAAATGAGTCAAAAGAACATTTCTTCGTCTTGCCCACATCTGTGACTGGCCGGCCCATCCGATGACTTCTTGGCTTCATTGTGTCCAGCATGCAAACGACTTGTTGCCGCCTCCTCCAATAAGTCAAGGTTCCACAACGAAATGGAGAGCGATTAACAAGAGCGACCAGAGGGTGAAACGTGTCACGGCAAACGCGTGGTAGACCAGCGCAGACGCTTGCATCTGACGGACAGGCAAAGCCGGCCATCTTCCTTTTAATAACCTTGTCAGCGGAAAACTTCCGAGGTACGAAACTCACTTCTCTGAAATTCCCAAGCTCAAATTCAATCACCAGCCTTATGATAATAACAACGGGGGGGGAAAGAAATGCTTCTTTCCCGTGCTGGAAAGTGTCATTAAGGCAGAGGAGTCGCCACTCGAAGCCAAATGAAAGGTTGGCGCCATGAGTTTCCTTCAAGCTGCCCCGCTCCGTTATGCAACGCCATCAAACACAATGCCACTTGAACAAGAGTTGTCCACCTTCAAAAGGAAGAAAAAAAATCGGCCTTCATGAGAGTATTTCGCAGTTTTAACCCAAAATGCTGCATAGAAAAGTCCAGATTGCTACTGGCAGTGTTGGAAGGAAAAGACCCTGTAAAGTCAAGTCATTGATTTGTTACCAAATAGATTCGATATGCCTTTTTGAGCAACATTAGCTAGCTAGTTATGCCTACACCCAAAAACACATCGTCCCTTCACATAGTCCGCTGGCGTGGCCATTTTAGAGCGCCTCATTGTTGGTCGTGAGTGCATGCGCGGCACGGTGAGTAAGGCTAAAGTGAGGGGCGGCATCATGTGTAGCTCGCTTCGGACTAGACTGGACGCTTTGGTGCGCCTTGTGGTCACGACATGGAAACGCCGCAACGATGACTGGCTGTGTTCATCGTTTGATTATGAACGGCGCTCTTCTCTGTGGCGAGTCAAATTTTGAAAACACTTCACAGAGACTTGACTCACCGATTGACTTGTAACAGCAAAAGAAGTGCTATTTGTGATATATTTACAAAATGGTCGATGTATCAAGGTGTCAAAAACATGACAAAATGGCTAATAGGAAAGTAGTAAAAGTAGTACTTGCGTCTAAGGACTTCAGGTGCATGTTGTTCATAGCGCTAACAAATATCATGGTCACCATAAACCGATTGACTGGCATTTACCGCACCATTCGCCTAAATTCACGGGCATATGATTGACAGTATTCAAATTTTGAAACGGCAAGAAGTGTAACAGTACTCAGGGACGAACAAAAATCTAATTTGGACCTCCAGCGCATGCCAAAATCCATCAACATGATTCACGCATGATTCAACCCTACGTTCCTCGGCAATTTTTACAGGACAAAGGACCGGCGCGCCGCTCCATTCGCGTGCAAAACAACGCCAGGTATCATTGTGTTTTAATGTTGATTATCATTATTAGCGGAGCTCTCGAGAGGCTTCGGCGTGATAAACGATGAACACCGAAGCCGAGGCGAGGGAGCGCCGCGTGGTTGTGCCGCATCCACAATTAGACATTTCATTAACATTTCATTTTATTGTGTTCATGGGAGCAACAGGAGGAGAGGTGAGGCCAGATGGTGCTTTTTACTACTGACCCGTGAATACGCCAGCACGACTGCGTCGTCAGAACGGACGCGTTATCGCTCTTCGTTTTTATTGTTGTTATTGCAACCATTATCATCAGATCCGTTTTTACCATCTCGTTCCTGCGCCGATGTACTCATTTTTTTTTTTTAAATTACATTTAAGTTATAACTGCAGCAAATTATACTTTGCGCCGGGAGAACTGCTCTGTTAGGAAGTTACAAAAAAAACAAAAACAATAATCATAAGCAGACAGGTGCGTTTGGCGCTATGATCGCCATCCACAACCTGATGAAGGTTGACAGGGCAAAACTGCCCAATGACAGCTGGGCCAAGCTTGTAGCCTCAAAAGCCACAACTTTGCCTCGAGAATGCCCCCACTAGCTTAATGCTAACATGTTGGTAGCTTTGGTAGAAAATCCTGGAGCAACACATGCAGACTGACAATATCACAATACACACCGGCAAATATTTATTATTCTCTCCGTAAAATGACCACATCAGCAGCTGACTGAGTCAGGTAAGTGAAGTGCTTCTTGATTCGTGTCTGCAGGACTGTATTGGAGTGCCCCCCGGTGGCCAAGGCGGGCACACACGTTCAACGATGGTCTGTCCTCTTATTTGCATCCCAAGGTCTCTTCAAACTTGTAATCGGTCAGTCAGCCTATTTAAAGGTGGATCAGTAAGCCCCTGTGCTGTTTGGAGTCACGGAAGGTGCCGCACCAAACGTGGACCAGAAAAACCAAAGGGAAGAGTTGTCTCGGAAGATTGGGGAGAAAAATAGAGAGAAGCGCGTCAAAAGGGAATGCTATCAAACCATTGGCGGGAGCAGCACAATGGATGGAATAAAAGCATGAAATCATGACGCCGTCAAACCGCAAGATCCGACAATGTCGGACATCACAAGAACTCTAAAACCCTGGAAGGAGAGAAACCCTGCGCTGCGTTGGGATCTCATGTCCGCTGAATGTGGAATGCAGCTCCGCCTCCATGCATCAGCTGATAACGAGCATTTAATGGGCCGACAACATCGCCACATGGCGCATCCGCTGATGAAGAATTTGTCTCAAGGCTTCTCTGAGTTGCGCTTCACCTGCACTCGAAACATTTTAAGCGCCTTGCGCCGATGTCCGCCGGCCGTTTCAGGGCGTATCGCCTGACACTTTGAAGGCTCTCAGCTGGAGACGCCAGTCTGAGAATTTATTAAAACCCGCGATCATTACAAAGGTAAACGCTGACATTTCAGGCAGCCTGTTATTTTGACTGACTGCCTATTAGAGGGTGTAATGCGCCGCGCAAATGTATACTTCAAGCCTCAGCGCCTCGGAAATGGACAGGGGAGAGCGGGAAGATCAATCTGCTGGTCTTTATTTAGCAAGGTCACTCGGGGACGTGTTGCAGGTTTGCACATAATGCAACGGTGCCGTCTGCACAACTGCGTCTGAGAAGCCGGCTCTATTAGGCGGCACTTTACACGATATTGGTGTTGTTTATGGAATGGACGCCTTGTAAATCCTTTCTTATTGCTTCATCCGACCTCCGAGTTCCGCCGGGGCAATTTACGATCCTCCCTCGCTACCTGTCATCCTCTGCCGTCCCGAAAGTAACCGCGGCTGTGAAACTTCAAATTGCCACGAAACAGACGACAGGATCGCGTAACCTTCAGTGAAATCAAGCTGTCGCATGCAGTAAGAGAGGACCAACGCATACGCACGTGGATAACATTTTTGGTACGCGCTGGGGTCACGCAAATGACTTTCATCTGAGAAAAGCAATCATGAATGCAACGTTTCAATGAAAATGTGTTTCAACTCAATGATTTTAAAAAGCAAACTCGTGAAACAGGCCTGCACCAAAATGATAGCAACCTGAGAAAAGATCGAAAATCGTTTGGCATGTTCAGCCAAGAGGTGTTCACTCATTGGGCGTCTTTCAACTTTAAAGGGGAACGAGTAGGACAACTCAACTCACGTGTATTTCGAGAGCACTTTCAAATAACCACCACTGTGTACAAAGTGCTGTTTATTGAATAAAAATAATTCATACAACAACAAAACAAAACAACAAATTAATAACAAAGACAGTAGAAACCGCAAAAAAAGATTTCAAAGAGAGGGAGTGGCAAGGGAAAACGCCCCAATCCCCTCTGAGGCTTTGCTTAGTTGTCGGGACCTTGAGTAGTGTCTGGTCCGCAGACCCAAGGGACCGGGTGGGGCGAGACCATTGCAGGATTTGAAAACAAATAATAGAAACTCTAAAATGTAGATATGGATCCAGTGAAGGGATGCCAGAGTACCAGTCAAGAGGCGAGCGGCAGCATTCTGGACCAACTGGAGACACTGAATGGAGGATTGGCTGACTCCAAAGTCAAGTGCATTCAACGTGATGAAGGCCTGAATGATAGTATCTCAAAGTGCTTGTAAAAAAAGGACGTTAGCCAGCTGCCTCTCCACCTTACTTTTTTTCTAAACCTTTGATGAAAGAAGCTGGATTTAACAATGGCACCAATTTGCAGGTCCAATCAAAACCCCAAAGAACGAAACAGTTTTGGCCACAATTTTGGCTTCAGTTCAATGGACAGTGTGGTACTCCTTCCGGTATGTGCTTCTTGGCCACCTGGGGGCAGTATAAGACAGACAGAAACATGCAAAGAAGCGTTTCACAGCTGACTCAGTCAGCTGCAGTGATTTTATCCATTTCATGAACAACAAGCCATTTGCACCATTGGCTAATTTCAAGCTAAACAAGTCGATATAGTGCGCTGCAATTCTTGATCTTTGGGTCAAGAAGTTACGAAGACACCCGGGAACTGTTTGAAATTGTGAGGAAAATTCCTAAAGTCGCCGTTAAGGTTCGTGTCGCCACACTCGTCGATAACTTATAATCCTGCTGTGTTCTGCTGCCCGATCTTCCTTTTATGGCTGCATTGTTAGGATAACTGTTCAGGGGTCATGCAGGGCTAGGCAGGCCCCTCATGAAAAAAGGCCACCATTCGGGAAGAATATGTGTGTGCGCGTCTATGGTCCTAATTGGACCTTGGCATTGCAACCATGCTGCTCGGTAAGATTAGACCAGCGGCCCAGTTGGCTGACTCCTGATGGAATACTATATACTCAAGGCTTCCCTTGTTACCCTGGAGGGTGCAGCAGTGTGTGTGTGTGTGTGTGTGTGTGTGTGTGTGTGTGTGTGTGTGTGTGCTTGTGTGTGTGTGTATATCTGTGTGCTGTGCACGAATGCGTGAGCGAAAATATACGCTTGTGCGGTGTGCAAGTTCAGCCGAGCTCCGAAGCGATTTGTCTCAGCCAAAAGGTTTCGTTGTCCTTCACAGACGAGCGGACCTCCACATTCGCGTTGGAGAAAGGAGAGAGAGAGAGGAAAAAAAAAAAAAAAAGAGTATGAGCGTACGGCAAAATCCAGCAGGGGGAGCATTTGGGTCAGCTTAATGAGAGTTCAGGGTACGCCCGAGGAGGCTGCGGGCGACGACGCTGACCTCTCAGTCACCCAGCTGCGCTGATATCAAAAGGTAGCCCTGTAGACCCATTTCTCCCATTTCTCCCTTGAAAGGTGGAGAAATGTGTTGAGGCCAGCAGAGCGGCGCAAAGCGCCCAAAAGGATTCCCATGAACAAGCACAAACGGGCTTCAGGTGTGATCATAAATAGAAAATGCATGAGTAATGCCAAGAAGAGGATTTCTTTTTTTTTCTTTTTCTGAGCAGCATGAAGAGAAGTTTTGGGAGACTGAATTCGCAAGGCCGCCGCGTTGTGATCAGTTTGCTCCAACGCAATTGCTAACATGAAAGTGATCCTCAGCTCAAGTTTTTTATATAATTCACAAGGCAGGACATTTAGTGATCAGGTTTTCTCACGGCAAAATGCAATTTCCAACATGAACTGACAGTAACCTCAAGTTTTAGATGACTGAATTCACGAGACAAGAAGGTTCACGGCCAGGTTTTTGAATCACCTCTGTCAAAACAAGATTTAAGACGCGGTCGACCCGTGACCGCACATGCACGCATACACATGCGTTGAGCAACCGCCGCAACAGCCCCTAACATGAATGAAACAGAAAAAGAAAGAGAATACAAGAGTTGTGGAGTTTGTGGAAAGTAAATCACTGCCTATCTTAGTGGAGACCCGATACGGGGGCAAACTTTTGCAGCATCTTAAGCGCAGAAACCACCGTACATACAAGTGCCGTTTGAACGTGCTTCTCCTGGGGCTGCCAATTGCCATTCATTGCTGGGGGCTCTGGCAGACTGGCAGTTGCCCATTCTTGGCACTGAGGCAGTTGTATGCCGTTACTGTTTTTTGGGTCGGAAATGAATGAAATGAATTTGAATGTCTGCTGGTTTTGGTGCGCACTGCTCAAAAGCGCCTACCTGAGGCGAGTAGCTGGAAGAGGTGGTGGGCAAGGTGCACGGGGTCCGGTAGGATTTTCCGTGCCCTTGTCTTAGTTCTTCTCTGGAGTGGGTTAGGGCGCTACCGATGATTTATTTTCCGCAGTCCTAACTGCCCGTTACAGTCTGATTTTGTTCCGACAACAAACCAGGCTGTGATGGAGGAACATGGGACCGATTCGAGGTTATTTTTGTCTGACACTGTTGTCTAAAATCTCCTTCTGTCCGATGTCGATCTCAATACAAAGGACAACAAAGGAAAAAAACAGTCATATGTCTTCCTGTCCTGTTGCACAGCAACACCAGTGCGGCATGAGATGTCGTACAATTTCCGTAAATGCATGTCGAAGAAGCCACAGAGGAAAAGGTTTAGAAAAAAGTAAGGTGGAGAAGCAGGCAGTAATGGTCCCTAAGTAGATGATAATCACACTTTCTCCAGAGGGGCTTTTAAAGACCATCAGCAGGCAAGCACAGACCAACGACGGACATTAGAAAATCATCGTGGACACCTCTCGACAGCATAGGTCGAGAGCGACTAATGGCCTTTCCACGAGAGCGCTGTGACCACAAACAACCTGTGTTTCTTCACAGTCTATCTTTCGAAGCACGTCAGCCAAGCCGCGGCGGGATGGAGTTTTTCGAAAGGAGCCCGGTAGTTACTGCTCACGTCAAACTCAGTTAATTGTGCCGTCGCAGAAATCGCACCGTGTCGCCCAGGTTTGTCCAAAGAGACGGCACGACAAGGGAGGGACGGGGAGGGCAGCTTTTGAAAGGCACTCGCCAAACCATTCGACATCAGAGTGAGGAGAAGACTGCTGAGAAAATGTTGAAATCGTGACAACGGAGCTAAATGTCACCATGATTCCCAATGAGAACTTTCCCAGGTGCAAAACCGCATTTCTTGTGCACCTTGCAGCCACTTTGCCATGGCGAACATTTGACAGGATCAAAATGGCCGTTCCAAAACAAAATGGCTCCCTTCCTCCATTCTGGTTATGGATCCTTGAAACTTTTTCCCACACTTTTCATGGAATATACCGCATAGAAAATGGCTGCATTCCCGAGACCTTTCCACACGACATGATCAACGTGTATTCCAAACGTATTAGTTAGTCGGGTAAACGGGTGACATTTTTCAAACTGTCCAGACCCCTCATTCATTCAAATTGAGGCCCCCAAAATGTCTGCTGGTGAACTTTGGGCATGGCTCCTCAAGACTTCCTCATGTGTCCTGTTATGACCGACGGGTCAACCAAATTTCACGCTGATTCGAGAAACTAGCGTTCGGAAGGCAAATATTTTCCAACTTCGCAGGCCCGTCAAAGACATTCGGTTCATTAAGATGCCGTGCGGCAGTCGCCTTCTCTTGCTTGAGCAAAGCACGAGAATATTCTTGCTAATTGCCTCTAATTAATTCCATTCATCGGTTTCCTGCTTACATGTATATTAGCTTGATCTGCAATGCTCGCAATTATATTTAGACGTGCACCTCATTAATTTTATGTTACAGAGAAACGCAATCAGAATTCCCTCCATTGAACATTACGGGCAAATTTAATCATAACTTAATACCGAGGCTCAATGGAGTGGCTCCGGTTCAATTAGGTGAGAATTATTTGACGTGTTTATTTGTGCCAAGGACACCGACTCGCTTATCTTGTAACCCCCCCCTCACTCCCCCCTCAGATGATCTGAAGTTTACAGCGGCCTAAAGCTTGTGCTCAAGTGACTCCCAACATGTGTGTTTATTGTTTTTTGGACTCTCCTTTCAGAGATAAGGCGGCCTTTCATCACCACCGTCACCAAAAACCAAGAAGGTGCAACTAACTTAGGAAACAAAACAACAACAAAAAAAACGCAACTTGGTGCGTGGACATAACCGTGAACTGTTTTCAGGCAGCACTCCAGAGATCCAACAATATCGATACAAGTCATCATAAAGTCAAGTTTCCCTGAGTCAAGGTATTCGCTTGCTTTCCAACATTTCACGCCCTGAAACGAGAGTGCCTGTGTTTCACTTCTCGGGAGCTGTTTTCGGTCATTTCCAATCATTTTTGACAATAAACAGCAGGGCGCAAATCCAAGCTGGCTTCCTTCGCGCTCTGTGAAACTCTGCATTTTTTTTTCTCCAATTTTTTTGTGCAGATTGGCAGATTGTTTTCGTGTTAAATCAGCTCCAGAACGCTGTCACACCTGGCTCTTTTTTTCATTGATTTATTTTAACTCCGTGCGGGCAAATAACACATCGTGAAAGGAACACGCAATCTCTTAGCCGCGCACGCAAACACGACAAAGTAACTATTTTTTGCCCGAAAATAAACATCCCAGAGCTTGGCCGTACTGGCCTCCATGTGCCATTTTCAGTGCGCTCGTCCGTACCTCTCCGCAGAAAGATGGATTCTTCTGCCTGACTGGCCTTCAACAGGAGCTACGGCCGGCACGGCGTGTCTAGAAAACCTGAATACGAGCAGAAGGATACCAAGTCAAACTTCGTTTAGGTGTGTGGTCGGATGGAAATCCCGCCCAGATTGCGAAGCAGCGTGGGCGGGGGAGGGGGGGTATGGGGGGTGGCCATCCTGCTCTAGCGACGGGGACCCTGTCCGCAACACAGGGACCAAAGGCTGATTGGGGATGACAGGCGGGCACAGGTAAGCACATTCTGCGCTGCGCGGCGGCGCCCGTTAACCCCGTCTCAGTATTAGGAATGAGCATGACTGCTTAAATGAGGAGCGAGGCAGCAACTCGGCTTTAGGTCTCGCATCTGCCAGACTCTGAACATTCGAGGCTTTAGAAAAATCCGTTAAATGGTTGTTTTGTACTTTTTATAAGATACCGTATTTTCACCACCATACCGCGGACCGTTTTAAAAGGCACAGTTGCGGGTGTCATTTCTGAATTCAACACATACACAAGATGCACCGGATTATTGGATGCAGGTGTGGTAAAACAGAAGCTACTTTCAAAAAATACGCTAGCATGCATCATTATAATTTATCTCCAAAAATGGCAAGTTCAATCCGAAATGGCCGCCTTCCTGTTGAATTTTCAGTCACTACTGCGAGAGACTGTGTGTTACGATGGACGAGTCCACCAAATGTGGGCTTGTTTTGAATTGAATCCCTCTCTAAAAATGGCTGCTTTCCTGATCTGAAAACCAAAGGGAGTAAACTCAGGGCACGGTCGCCCCTTGCCGCAGGCATACAAGCGCGCGGGATACGGCAACTCTGTGGCAGGGCGCCACTGTTCCGAACCCATGCGGAGGACGCGGCCGGCCTCGCACACATATTCACTTCAATGCTCCCTTTTTTCTGCTGACACTCCTTTTTCTTGACAAATGCAAGTATGGCTCTGATTAATTTACAGGGAGATTTTGCAATTTTGCATTTGTCCTTGCACATATTTGACCGCCTAATGGAGATCTATTCTAGTCGCTTGCATTGTCCCCATTACAGATGTATTCTTTCAAACTGTTCCACTTGCCTGGATGTGGTCACGGTTTCCGTGTGAGTGTCTCTGCTTCGGTAAATTAATTGGCTTGCGTGCCGCGGCAGCAACCCGACGCCTCCTCCCTCGCCATCACCCAGGAAGAAGGAAAACAACGCCCCGACATGATCAAGATGGACTCATGCTAATTAGCATCTGGCTATTAGGTCGAGTGAGCATGTGGCTGACTCCCGGTGTACATTTTGCTTCCTCAACAACATGCCCGAAAGGCCACATTGAATGGACACTTGATTAGGGACACCTACATGGATGATGATGATGATGGCAGGTGAGTATCACATCTGACTTTGGTCTACTCGTGCTCAAACCTGTGTGAATTCTGAGGGTCACATGCATGTTTGGCAAAGGCGCTCGGGACCAAACCAAAAGCAAACTCCCGAGGCCTTAGCTGAGACTTGACACGAGGAACCTAAGACTCCAAGGCAGATGAGCTCACCGCGACCGCACTGTGCTGCCGCACCTAAGAAGTTGACACGAAGAGAGTTGATGGCGCCGGTTGCCGTGGCAACAAGAAAGCGGACCGAGTCGCGCCGCTTCCTTTTTTAAAGACAGAACATCGCAGCCGAGCGAGTCGCCGACGTGGACAAAGATGGGATTTTTGCCTCACTTAATTCTGCAGTGGATTAATCCCTTCCCGTTTGGCGAGCGCCGTGAGGACGACGCGGAGAACAGCCAGTCGGAGAGCCCCTCCATTTGATTTGCTTGTGGACGCAGCGTGAGCCAGAGCAGTACATAATCCTGCATGTCAGCACCGCTTTGCGTCAAGCTCGGGCCGCACAGCGAGCACATCAAGAGACATTTTTATTTTCCCCGCCACAAACATGCGGCACACTCAAGAGGGTTGGGGGTGGGGGGGGGGGTTGCAGCAAGCTCCCTCCCCACCCTGTATGAGACATGTTCTGCGCCAGATTATCCCGCCTCAACCTTACCTCTGACAAGCGTCAAGTCGGCAAACACGCCTCCTCCACTTTTATATCTGGCTGCTTTATGATTAATTCAACAACAACAACAAAAAAGTGGCGGCAAAAAAAAAAACAGCAAGCAAACAAAACAAAAAAACCACCACTAAATGCCACCTTAAAAGTTCAAAAATAAAGAGCGGGTTGCCAAGTATATCATCAGCTCTCTCTGCTGGTGTCAAGTAGTGGTACCATAGCCCTCATGCTGCAAAACAACATTAACAATATTAATTGATTCAATTTTGGACTCATTTTTAGCCTTAATCAAAAAGAAATACATCGTGTACTTCCCGTGTGGAGTGTGCATGTTCTCCCCATGCCTGCGTGGGTTTTCTGTGGGTACTCCGGTTTCCTTCCACATTCCAAAAATATGCAGGGCAGTTTGATTGGGCGCTGCAAATTGTCCCGAGGTGGGATTGTGTTTCTCGATGTGTGTTTGCGATTGGCTGGCAACCGGTTCGTCGGGGTGTGCCCGTCTGCTGCCCGACGACAGCTGGGATTGGCTCCAGCACGCCCACGATCCTCAATCACACACACACACACACACACACACACACACACACACACACACACACACACACACACACACACACACACACACACACACACATGCGCACACAGATCCATCCATCCATTTTCTAATCCACATTTTCCTCACAAGGGTTACGGGCGTGCTGGAGCCAATTCCAGCTGTTGTCAAGCAGTAGACAGGGTACATGTGAACTAGTTGACCACCGTGCCCCCCCCCCCACACCCACACACAACTCATTTTTCTCATTGCACACAGCCTGCCTGCCTGCCCATGCCCGTAGATGGCTGGCTACCCCCCCCCACCACTGCGTAAACTGAAACTGCTTTCCCCCCACCCCCACCCCTTCCCTCAGCCTTTCCATCAAACTGACATCCTCCGTTTATCTCCATCTTCTGTCAGTTGACTACCTGCACCACAGAGAGAGGTAAAGTCCCGACCTGTCATTGATATTGGATAAGAACATGCAAAGTGGATCGGGAATGGAAAAGCGTGAATGCAGCGGCAAGTTGCATGGACCACAGATACGCCTTAAAGGTGATAGGACGGAGATTCATTTTCACATCTTTTGACATCTCACCGGCTAGTGTGTGCGTTACCCCCGGATGGATTTCGCCGGCGACCGCGTGCGTAATCATTCATTTCCTATGCCGCTTGTCCTCAGTAGCATCTCCGGTGAGCCGAAGCCGACCCCATCTGTCGTGGGGCGAAAGGCGGGGCGCGCCCCGGCTCGGTCGCCACTCAATCACAGGGCATATATTGACAAACAAACACCCGTGAATCCATTTTCTGGCAGCATGGGCAATACATTGCATATACCTTAAAAGAGAGATGTTATGGGTCAGAAGCTCATCGGTGCATCCGACAATCACAAGGACCCGATTCCAAAGGCAGTGCCATGTTGACTATAAAGCTAGCGACAAGCCGCCTGCAACTTCGTTTGCGGCATGAGCATCCGGGTCTCTCTCGCACTTTTTGTCACCTGGCTCCTTTTGACTTGCAGCCGTTTCCCAGAGGCTTCGAGTGGATACTCTTTCTGCACTCCGCTGCCTTCCGTTCCCCCTCCCCAAGTTTCGGGAATGATACGTGCGGTTTCACCTCTGCTGAGGAAGCAACCGCGGTAAATCCTCGGGCTCAACTTCAAAAAAAGAAAGCTCTAAAGACAGCCCCGCTTCGGCGCCAGCAAGTCAGATGACTAGGACTACTGCCTCAGCTGGGAGACCTTCACTCTCAGCTGCAAGTTCTTGCTCCTGAGGAGAGCGTCTAATCCCGCCCTCCTCGGATAGAGAAACGGGAAACACAGGGTAGGGAGAAAAAAATGCAAAGAAGAAAAATTGTGCATCTGCCGAACATTCATTCACTTAACAGTTGATTGTTACCAGGCAGATTTAGGGTCCATCCATCGATCCGGTTTCTATCCTCTTTCAGGTTGACAAACCATCCACCCATTTTTGATCCAGCTTGTTGTCTTTCGGCTTGCAAGTAAGCAATCCGCGCCATCTTTGCGAGGACTTTGGAGTTCACATTTGGACTTGGGGCTCAACATGCAGCCATCCCATCAATATTTCACCTTATAGGTGAGTGTGCCATCTGATTGAATCGGAAGGCTACAGTGCTTCTGTGGGGCCATTCTCTTCAAGGCTCCTGTATTTGAAATATTTAAGTAGGGCTTGTCGTAGTCTCTGCATCGTCGTCATGCGGAAAGAAAGGGCAGAAACACGGCTTTTCCGCTTTTACTCTCGCTTCACCTGCTCACGCGAATTTGCTTGCAGTCCCTCCGCTTTCTATTTCATGAGTTTTTTACAGCGGACTTTGTATCGGTCTCTCGTGGTGAAGAAGGAGCTGAGCCAAAAGGCGAGGCTCTCGATTTACTGGTCGATCTACGTTCCCGCTCTCACGTATGGTCACGAGCTGCAGGTCGTGACCGAAAGAACGGGATTTCGGATACAAGCGGCCGAAATGAGTTTCCTCCGCACGGCTCTCCCTTAGCGAAATGGGTGAGAAACTCGGTCATCCAGGTTGGGCTCAAAGTCAAGCCGCTTCTCCTTAACGTATGAGAGGAGCCAAATGAGGTGGCTCGGGCATTCCATTAGGATGCCTCCTGGACCCCTCCCCGGTGAGGTGTTTTGGGCATGTCCCACCTGTCGGAGCCCCCAGGGACGGCCCAGGACCATGGGAACGCCTGGAAGAGCTGGAAGAAGTGGCTGGGGAGAGGGAAATCTGGGCTTCCCTGCTGAAGCTGTTGACTTCGCGACTCAACCTTGGGTAAGCGCTGGAGAATGGATGGATGGAGTTTTTCATACTCAAAACTTGAGACTTTGCCAGACATGGTGATTGGTGGATGGCTGTTTGTCTATTTGTGCCCTGTGATTGGCTAGCAACCGGAGCAGCCTGCCATCGTCCTCCTGGCCCAAGTCAGCTCTGATTGGCTCCAGTTTACAGGCCTACCGAATGAGGGCAAGCGCCTTAGAAACTGGATGGGTGGATTGTACCATTTGCATTATGGCGGAACGCTCCGTGAGGGTAAAGATTCACCGTTGAGTGTTTTGGGAGTCCAACCGGGAAAATAAAAAAAAATTTCTCAAGGTGATCACTCCACCTCAACATTTCTTGGAATTCTACACCTATTTCGCAAAGAATACAAGATACAATTTCGAAAATATATCCAGCGCAGACATCAACAGGTGGTTGGAAGATAGCACAAAGGTCCCGTGAGAGATCTCGGCTAAAGCCAGCCCACACATACAAACTTGATCAATCAAAGAGCCCGCCCATCTTTCGGCATCAAAGCAGGCAAACAAAAACCCCATGAAAGACACGGCGCATCCTGCGAAATGCTCTTCTCGCTGCATAAAAGAGGACACATTCCCTCTGGTGAACGAGCACGCCCCCGCTTCCTGATAAATGACCCCCTTCAGAGTGCGAGATGAAGGTCAGCGGTGTTTGTAGGCGTGCATGCGATAGTTTTGGGCGCAACGCATGATGAATCAACTTGTGATGGCATCGCCGTCATTCGTCTGCGTCGTCTCCCCGCTTGGAAACAATATGAATATAGATCTTGCTGAGCACATTTTTCATTTGGGGCCTTGACACTCGGCGCCAAATGGAACACGGCTCAAACAAGACGCTCCCTCAACCTCCTCCGCTCCCTCCAGGATCATCTCTTGAGCTCCAAAGTCTGGCGTTGACGCCCAACACCTCCCCTCAGCCGCCACCCCCCCATCCCCCACCAGGATCATCTTTTGAGCTCCAAAGTGTGGTGTCAGCAACGCTTGAGTAGCTTTGCTTTCTCCTCGTCCTCTAGAACAGGAATTTTCTGTCCAGGGGCCCCTTACAGGCGTGATTTATTTTGATTCCTTTTTCACAAGGACATGTCGCAACTTTTCCTGTTTTCAAAAAGGCGAAATTTCAGCCTCACTCTGAAACGGACAACATAAGCAGAGTCATTTCACAGACACACTTGACTCTGGGATTGCCTTCCGCCAGCCTCCTTTCTTGCCGTCTGCAAAACAATGCGAAAGTCAATACGCTCCGGTCTGGTTCTTAGCGAAAACAATGTCCGCCGAAACGTCGTTGCACAGATGGGAAAATTAGCTCATTTCACTCAACCGCTCGGTTGCTTAAATTGACGATGCTTTTTTTTCTTTGTTTTTTTTTGTTTTTTGTTTTTTGTCACTCCTCCATGTTGTTAATGGAAGCGGTGCATGTCATCTAGCGTCCACTAATAAATATTTGATTGCAATCCATTTATCCTTGGTTACGCTCTTTTCTATTAAACAGGTCATGAATATTTAGGGTGAACTGTTGAAACCCTGGAGGAAAAAAATAAAAGAAGAAAAATTCCCAAAAAGTGGGGTATTTGCTATCCTGTGCCGATTCGGAGACAGTGCCGATTCGGAGACAGTGACAAACCCCCGCCAAGGAAGCCGGCGATCTTGATACTCGGCTGCGTCTCGGTATCGACGTGACGCGAAACGAGCGTGGTCTTATCGTGGCCGCCTTGCTCGTTTCTCATCTGTCAATAAGGATGAGGCGGTGAGGGTGGGAGTCTCGCGTGGCTACATCAATGCGATTAATGGCTGCGGGGGTTTTAAATGAGGTCCCCGTCAGTTATCGTGCTCGCATCCGTCTTTGAAAGCAGGCGACGGCACATGCCGGCAATCGGGCCAAATTCGGAACGCTGAGTTTACCGTGGCGCAAGTGATTTGGAGCGATCATTAACTGCCGGGAAAACAATCAGGGCATTAAATTCCCTTCCACCAAGTCGAGTCTCTGGCATTTTGAGAAACAAAACGAAATCTGTTTTCCGATAACTCACAGCATTCATTCATTCATTCATTCATCTTCCGAACCGCTTGATCCTCACTAGGGTCGCGGGGGGGTGCTGGAGCCTATCCCAGCTGTCTCCAGGCAGTAGGCGGGGGACACCCTGAATCGGTTGCCAGCCAATCGCAGGGCACACAGAGACGAACAACCATCCACGCCCACACTCATACCTAGGGACAATTTAGAGTGCTCAATCAGCCTACCATGCATGTCTTTGGAATGTGGGAGGAAACCGGAGCACCCGGAGAAAACCCACGCAAGCCCGGGGAGAACATGCAAACTCCACACAGGGAGGCCGGAGCTGGAATCGAACCCGGTACCTCTGCACTGTGAAGTCGACGTGCTAACCACTGGACTACCGGGCCGCCCTTAACTCACAGCAAGATGTTCCAAATGGTCCATTGAGCGTGACGTCTTTCTCGCATCCCGGTTGTCATTCATTTCCAAGAAGCTCACAGCCCTTTCTGCAAATTGGGAGAGCACACCGTTGAAAGAGAGGATTCCGCATGGCCATAAAGGCCAAAAGGCAGACTCGGCTCTCGTATCCTGGCGCCCCGCGGCGGGTATGTCGTTGATGGATTCGGGTCCTTCTTTTGTGTGGCTTCCCCTTCCCCTCGTCTGGCATCCTCTCCTTCGCAAAGGTCCCCCGTGGGTCTCTTATCCCGCGCCTATGCGGCCGCTTCCAGAGCAGCCGTCGCTGCATCTCAAAGCTTCGTTTTGTCAAAATAAAGGCGCATGGGTTGCACATTCAGGCATCCGGGTGGGGTGACGAACATCTGCTGCTGAATAAGACCGCCCAACCTTTGCTGGATGACTTCGCCAAGATCCACAGATCTCAAGCTTCTCCAAGATGTTCTTTTTTTTCAACCATTTTGTCATGCACGTGACTCCCAGCAACAAGATTGGGGTGGACAATGTTGACCCACAATTTCCATATGCTGTCGTTTTTGGGCTCGTCCACCAGAAGAAGATGAAACAAAAAGTCTCGAGAACCCGTGTCCCAGTGTCCCAGGCCTGCAATGTGGGCTAAATTCGCCCCCCCCCCCCCCCTGCCGACAGTTTGAGCAAAACAGACGGCTGACCGGACGAGCGTAACAAGAAGAATGAAAAACTCTCATGGGTCCGTGCACAGAACTGAACAGATAGGCAGCCGTTTTGGTTTGATCCAACCATTTTGGGTGTGAACTCAATGAACAAGGGGCCTGGAGAGTTACAAAAAAATAAAAAAATAGCCCCTAGTCTCAAGGACCCATGGCTGACATTTGTACAGAAAGGCATCCATTTTTGAATTGAAGCAGTCATTTGGTGGGTAAAAGGGCCCTAGACCAGTGTTTTTCAAACTTTTTGGAGCTAAAGCACACTTATTTCATTGAAAAAAAATCTCGCGGCACACCACTAGCTGAAAATGTGGAGGGAAAAAAACGCTTAGAACGTGTTATACTGTATTGTTACTATAACCGTTTTTAACATTGAAGAATGACGTTATAACAGCTTGAATTGGAATCAATGAACACAAAGAAAAACATATTTTCTAATCTTCCATATTTATTGTTTCACTGTCGTCCTGCAATTATGCGGCACAAATTCGCTTGTCTCTAGTGGTCGAAACACAAGGCAATTGGCTAGCTGTTGCTGCTCCCTAGCGGTATGGGAGCTTTCTGGGCGATACAAATTGGATATTTTATCGCGGCACACCTGACAATGTCTCGCGGCACAGGGGTTGAAAAACACTGCCCTAGACAATATTTTCGCCCATGGACCCAAAAATTGGTGGACCTCTTACAAGTCTCAAGACCTGCGTCAGAAATTGGACAGGAATTTGGAGCCAAGTCCAGGCCTCATTTTTTGGGAAACTAGGACTATGGACATTCTTCAAGCATGTGAAATCATTGCAACCGCAACTTCAGGATGCCCACGGAAGAAACATTTTCAGCCACGAAAAAAAAAAAGGAGGAGCCCCTTCCATTTTACTGCAGGAACATCAGCGTTTTTGTTGATTTGGATTATTTCCGTGTTGACGCTGACACCCCTCCAGTATGGAATCAGAGATCTAAAAGCTGTCGCGTGACATCAGTGAATTACTCAAAACAGTAGGCGTTCTTGTTTGCAGGTCTGGCGTTGTCGTCATCCTGGCGCGGCGGCTTCCTCGCAGCAAAGGCAAAATGAAGGGCAGGCCTCGGGGCAAATGTAAAGGCGACGGGATGTGCGAGAGGCGCGTCACACTCCGGTAATTGACACGCACACGTTCTGGAGCATGGTGAGCGCTCCAGTTCCTTGGCGAGACTTTGCACCGTCACCCAAGCTCATCAAACACGAGAAAAAAAAGGGCTGGGATTTTTGTCTTTCATTATCTCACTCTTTCGCAACACACACACACACATACACACACAGCGTCCACTGGCCTTGACTTACAAATGCCCCTACTCTCTTATTTTTACCCCCTAATTATTTCAAGTCAGTGTTTAGCTAATTTGTTTTTGTGTGTGTTGAGAGCCAAAATAAAATGCTGATTTTCACATGTGAGCTTCAGATCTGCTAATGTTCAAGTGAAGTGGCGAGAGAGAGCTGCAGTCGTTGATGCACTTTCAGGCAAAAAGTCAAACACAAATTTGAAATGAACGCACTTGCAAGGAGCACGGAGCAGACGCTAACACTCAGCTATGTGCTAAACGGGCGAGCCAAACTGGAGTCGGCGCTCCTGACGACACAAGAAGCACTATCTAGAAAGGGAAGAAAAGAAGTTATGCCCCTGATACCACTTTAAATGTTTGACACTTTTGTCGATAGTATCTCTAAATTCTCAAGGGCCCAAAGTCACTCACACGAAAAGCAGACGTTTTGGTTTGTGGCAGCCATTTTAGGAACCAAGTTTGAACAAATAGGCCTCAGATAGCAGTTTCCCCGATTGACGTGAAACTGGGTTGTCATGGGAACCACCTTGTTTGTCATAATGTATCATGTGACTAAAAGACAGGAAGGAAAATGTGAATGACTAAAAAGCACTGCTTTTAGCAGGACAATTCCACAGTCATTGATGTAATAACGAAGTTGGGTTTTTTCAAGAAAGAATGGAAAATGGCTTCTCGGATTGTCCACTATTATTCTGGTCATGATTATATTTTGTATTTGTCCCAAAAAAAGTACAAATTCACTCCACCGGGCATTTCAGAAGAACGAGAAACCATTACTTTCATTGTCGATCTAAAATCCATGAAAAAGGGGTCTGGAAATGTTGAAAAAGTGATCCTCTGACACCAGCATGCTTGACTGATAAACGTCTGTCAGAATCGAGCGCGAGCAAGCTGTGACCGGCTGATCAGCTGTGCTCTTCCACAGTTGCCAAAAACACAGTGCCAGTTGTCCAGTGACAACATGATTTTGTTCCGCCTCTGCTTTATTTTCAATGTAATTCCACTGTTTGCCACGAGATGGCGACACACAATGATGTTTGCCACTGTCAAATGAAAATAATAATAATAATAATAATATAAGAGCAGAAACAGGACGTGTTTCACGCGCCAGGTCGTTTTTGCCGAAGACTATTGAAAATAAAATCCTTATTCATCATATGCCGATAGAAAGACATTGCTGTCGGTTCATTGGTAGGACACATCTTTGGGCATGGTTATTGATGCTGACTGTGAGGTGCCCTGGGGGGGAAAAAAGGTGCTGTGAATGCTTCAAAAACATTCCTCTGTAGTATTGAAAGGGGTACATTATTTCGAGACGCCGATGGTGGTCTGCCACGTAAACTCGCGCGATGGAGGTGGGTTGACTGGCTATGGTGATGCAGGGCCTCGGCTCCCTTGCGAAATAGGAGGACGTCCGGACATGTGCCTCGTTGGAGTAAGCACATTAGCATTAGGAGTGTCATCTTGGAAAAGGATGCAAACCTCCCCCTGACATAAAACGCCATCCAAGTGTACTTTATCACCTCTCCGACACTGCTCCATCTCCCCCTCCTGCTAATTTGTGGCAACTGAAAAAGAAAAAAAAAATACGGAAATGACACTGACGGGGATTTAGCACTCCTCCACTCAGCATGCGGAATGAGATGTCCCATTAAAGTCCCCTCCGCCACACCCTCGCCTTTCGCACAGCCCCATCCCTTCCCTTGTTTATTTAGAAAGAGGCTGATATTGTCTAATGCACCACAAGATGCGGCGTGTGTACCCGACAGAGCAAAAACTTTTATAGCCACCCTTACCCCGAGAATATCAATTAGGTGCGGCAGAGTCGAGTGGCAACGCTCGCCGCCATGCTAATGGACTTTTAAATTGCTTGCCGAATTCCCCTCGTTAATGCCATCCCCGGCCACCGCCGCCATTTGATTTCAAAGGTCAACTCCCAAATGTCAACATAGGATCGGAAAATAGAAGACACTTTTATGATGGCGGGCACTGTGGCGGAAAAAGAGGCCGATTTGAAGGGGCCACCCGATGGCGGGGAACCAGACTGACGTGGTAGTCATTTGACTCAAAAGTTTATTGAAGACTCAAAATGGTCCAAATTTACACAAACACACACACACACACACACACACACACACACACACACACACACACACACACACGCTGTACGCCGACTTGCTTGCATACATAAATACATGTGCACGCGCCAACAGTCACACAGATGTTTGTCTGCCATTATGAATCAAATTTTCTTTGGTGGACGTGGAAAAAAGAAAAGATTTACCGCTGTGATTGGACGCCACTCACAGGATAATTACCCACTTTTTGTAGCAATTACAGCGGCAATAATGGCACAGCTACAACCCAGGTGTCATAAACAAGAATACATGAATAATAGCGGTGAATGAACGAGACACGATAACAATTTTGATTTTCAATTTTACATGAACATTTTCACTTGGAGCAGTTATTCACACATTATCTCTCACACAATATTACTGTCCATCAACAACAGTGAAAACAATATTTTGTCACACAACAGCTGCTTGAACAGCTCTTTTTAGGGAATCAAAACAGCGCAATATAACATTATAAAGTGCACATCTAAGGTAAACTAGTACTCAGCCTATAATGGATTTAAGCCATGGTTGCATACTTCGTTTTTCTCAAATTTGCTTTGAACACAGCAGTCAGGCTATGCTGATTCTGTTGGTCCTTCTTGCTCGGAAGTCTCTCTACGGTTTTGTGTCGACATCATTTGGATTCTTGTAATGGAGGCTCTCGCTGGGAATCAGTAATGGTTGTTCAGTTAGGGATTGTCGGTCAGCATGGAAGGATCTCTCGTTCTGTACTTTTGGATCGGCATTATTTATTCCTAAACTACACATAAATGCAGTAAAAATTAATATATCTATCTTTCTGCATCGCAATGTAAATATGTATATAATTGACATTAATGCGCAGAAAAAACGGACAGCAATCTGGGGGTAAATGGAAAAAACTCGCGTAGCTTAACATTGAGCCATGCCGACGACGAAGCGAGTGTTGACACTTAATAAAGCTTAATAATCCAACAGGAGTCGTTCAGCAAATTTGTTCTTCGTCGTGTCATCCATTTTCTTCGTTTTGAAATTATCCATAGCTGTCTGTCTGAGACAAGGGGCGGAGTAGAACGTCAGCTGTGCGCTTGGCCATTAAGTGGTATTTCAGACTCGGCGTGCTATGATGATAGCTCGGTTTACGACTGCAAAACATACAGGTAACTTTGGTCTTGTCAGTGGAACAGTCTGGCAACTTTTTAAAAGTAAACTTTCCATTCATGAGCTATTTAAGTATCCGTTTTCAGTGTCTCGCGCTGCCGTGGCTGGCAAAACAAGCGTCGTGGACCGCGCAGCGCGCTTGATGTTTTGTTTCTGGTTTATTTATAGAAACAACGTAACATCGGCTGTGAAAACAGCGCAATATAACATTATAAAGTGCACATCTAAGGTAAACTAGTACTCAGCCTATAATGGATTTAAGCAATGGTTGCATACTTCGTTTTCTCAAATTTGCTTTGAACACAGCAGTCAGGCTATGCTGATTGTGTTGGTCCTTCTTGCTCGGAAGTCTCTCTACGGTTTTGTGTTGACATCATTTCGGATGCTTGTAATGGAGGCTCTCGCTGGCAATCCGTAGTGGTGTTGTTCAGTTAATTCCGTTTTTCACGGCCCCCTGGTCAGCATGGAAGGATCTCTCGTTCTGTACTTTTTGATCATTTATTGGAGCATTTTGCAGCAGAAGTAGTAGTAGTAGTAGTTGTAACAGAAGTATCAGAAGCAGGTAATAACCTAAACTACACATAAATGCAGTAAAAAAATAATATATTTATCTTTCTGCATCACAATGTAAATATGTATATAATTGACATTAATTAAGACCTTTATTTAACAATACGTTTAATAAATAATGTAATCAACCCTGATTTCACTATGTATCATTATCGTCATCATTATTCATTGTTTTAAACGTAAGAAACCATACAACACAAACATATCAAGTCGAATCGAACAAAAGAACTACAAGTCCCAATAGTCAATCCCGGAAGTGGAGCGCCGGCATGATTTACCCGAGCTGCAACGCAATTTACTTCGTTTAAACGTCAGATTGCAGACGGACAAACATGACAACTATGCAAAAATGAGCTTAATAAAGACACCCCTGTTCTAGCAACATTTTAGCCCACGCTGTTTAAATTGCCGATTGCGAACGGTAACTGACTGTGATTGCATCGCGATGCGGCAAACATAAAGCACAGCGGACACAATTAATGCAAAGCAGACAAACAAAGCAACCGATCATGACCGAATCTAAAAGCTAACTTTACATATCTGACTTTATTTAGTTCATTTTTGCATAGTTGTCATGTTTGTCCGTCTGCAATCTGACGTTTAAACGAAGTAAATTGCGTTTCAGGTTGGGTTAATCATGCCGGCGCTCCACTTCCGGGATTGAGTTTTGGGACTTGTAGTTCTTTTGTTCGATTCGACTTTATGTTTGTGTTGTATGGTTTCTTACGTTTAAAACAATGAATAATGATGACGATAATGATACATAGTGAAATCAGGGTTGATTACATTATTTATTAAACGTATTGTTAAATAAAGGTATTAATTAATGTCAATTATCTACATATTTACATTGTGATGCAGAAAGATAGATATATTAATTTTTTAATGCATTTATGTGTAGTTTAGGTTATTACCTGCTTCTGATACTTCTGTTACAACTACTACTACTACTACTTCTGCTGCAAAGTGCTCCAATAAATGATCAAAAAAGTACAGAACGAGAGATCCTTCCATGCTGACCGACAATCCCTATTCAGGGGGCCGTGAAAAATTATAGGCTGAGTACTAGTTTACCTTAGATGTGCACTTTATATTGCGCTGTTTTGATTCCATAAAAATAGCTGTTCAAGCAGCTGTTGTGTGACAAAATATTTTTTTCACTGTTGTTGATGGACAGTAATATTGTGTGAGAGATGATGTGTGAATAACTGCTCCAAGTGAAAAATGTTCATGTAAAATTGAAAATCGAAATTATTTCAGTAAATATTTGCATTTTGCACATAGAAAACTGATTCATGATTCCATGTTGATGAGAGCATTAAAATGGGGGAAAATAGGACAAAAAATATAAAAGGAAATTCAGAAACGATAAAAAAATGCGTGTGTAATCATGATTAATTTTTAGTTAATTTGAGTTAATTATGACAGTTGAGTTTTTAATTAGATTAAATATTTTAATCGTTTGACAGCTCTAATATATATATATATATATATAGTGCACAGAACCCTCAAGCTTCCTGGCCTCTGGAAGACCACATTGGTTGTTGTCGCTCACAAGGACCATTGTCACTGTCGGGCTGCCCTCTCATTTGCCTGCTTTGCTGCAGACAAAGCAAATTTTGTCTCATTAATTATTGTTGGCGCGGTACGCCCGCCGCTGCTGGGCAGATGTTTAACATGCACAGAAGTAAACGGGGGATAAGCTGAGACGGGTAACAGGAAAGGAGTTAAATTAAGAATACAGCCTGCTGTTAGCCGAGCAAAATCTTGTCCAAGGAAATTGGGGTCAACACGTCCGCATCAATCTGACACCACGGTGGGCTCGTCATTCATAAAAGGACATTATGTTTTTGGGAGCCGTTACGTAATCAAAGGATGTCGGCATTTTTTTTTTTTTTACCCTCTCACACTCCAAAACAATTGTTTCATTTGAAAAGAGTTCTAATCAAGATCTGAGGTGGGCCAGTTCCTCGGAGGCGCTGCTATGGAAATTTCCGCATTGATCAGCCAGACCGGACCCACTTCTTTGACGGCGCTTAATCTTATGAAACGGAGTCTTACACTATTCAAACATGGTCTAGTGCCATATTGTGTGTTAAATGTTGCCCACTCACCCTAGAAGGGGGGGATTTCCCCACCTGCGGACCCTTCTGAAGGCTTTTGATTTTTTTTTCCCCCTCTTGCCCTACTGTGGGATGTTACCATTTGTTCGCTGAGGGCATGTCAAGCTCTGGGGCTATTTCGCTAAATTTGACGTGGCAAATCGGAATGAGGTGTTCTCGAGGGGTTGCAGGCCCTGCTTGCAGCTTTTGAGAAAAAAAAAAAACACCCAAACGAATCAAGTCAGTTATTTATCCACAACGTCCTGATCAATTTCGAAGCAAATAACTGCTGGCTGAACACAAATCAGCCTTTGACAGGAAAGTTTGTTGCAGCGGAGAGACCTGAATGAATCCGCGTGTCCCATTCCTCCAAATGTTTTTGCTTATTGATTCCCTCGTCCTCCGCTTTGATTGATAAGCCGCGCCGGTCCATTCATTTTCTTCAATGCCGTCTGCGCGCTATTGTCCAGATGGAAGCAAGCGAGTGCATATCGGGAGCCTGTGTTGAGGATTCTGCGTGGCCTTCAAAGTCGCAGCCAAACTTGATTTAAAAAACGGGGATAGAAATTAAAACGTTCAACAGCAATGACTTCAGACGATTATTAGGCTCCAAGGTTTGCAGTACAAGCCTCACATTCTTATTTGTTTGGGGTAAAGAGTAGTTTGGCAGTCTTACAGTGAGAAAAAAAAACTTGCCAGATTTTCAACAAAAACGTTATTAAAAACATGAAATATCGCAGACTCCGCATGTGAGAAGTATGTGAGAAAAATGCTGTGATTGACAGATTTGTGTGTGTGGGGGGGGGGGGGGTGCTAATTCTGCTTGTCTGCCAGATTGCTTTAAAAAATGAAACACTTTATAAGAATGTGGGAGAAACAGTCATGTTCCGGAAGGTGCAAATGCTCTTTGATACAGACGCTCCAACTTCATACAAACCAGAGAAGAAATGATTCTCAGCACATCACATCAATGTTTTCTTATGATTTTATTTTATTTTTTCAATCTGTGTATCCAGCATGTAAAGGTTTCGATGATCTATGTGGGTGCAATTTAAAAGGAGAGACATTTCCCACCCCTTGCATTTGGCCTATTATCAGCAGAGGAAGAAGTTGAGCAGATTCAATTTAAGGAGATGCAGTGGATCACCAAGGCGTTTCAGCATTCCGGAACAAATTTGAGATGTGTCTGGAAGTCAGACAGCCCGGAACGGTGTTGTCGGGGTGGACCAAAGCAAGGTAATAGTTTTCTTTGCCTTTCCAATTTCTTATCATTGCGCAGACATCCCCCCCCCACCACCACCACCACCCTCCCTGCCATATCACTGATGCAATTCTCTCTCCCAGTAAAGCAATCCGTACTCGCTAAATTAGAGTACTGGACTAAATATGTATAAACACATATAAGCATACATACTGTACAGTATACACACACACACACACACACACACACACACACACACACATATGGGGTCAGGCAAAATGATCGAACACATTTGTAGGTCAAACAAAAGGCAAAGTAAAGAAACAAAAAAGTGTTTTTATTTTCAAAAATTACATATATAATGGTGGCGCGGGCACCTGCAGCGGCTCCTCTTGTTGTGAGAGGGAAGAAATTTCATCTGTGCTGTACAGCACATTTGACAATAAAGTTGTACATGATAATTGATACTTGATCATGCCATTTTGCTTTGTTTCTATATAATGCCATTGTTTATTCGTTTCTTTTTCAGTTGCTGCCTTGAATCGGACCGGTAAGCATCGCACTTTCATTGTGGAAACGGTTCTCAAAACAAACGAATCTGTAACTGCAACACAACGAGCGTTATTGTTTGCACTTCAATCGTGGTAGACATGATCCCGTACCAGCATCTCTGTGCACAGTCAGGGCTGTTAGCTAGCCTGTTCTGGCCACAGAATGCTAATCTGCGCTCGGCTCTTTGCCGAAAACGCTGGAGAAAGTGTCCAAAACACAAGCACCAATTGTTGTGTAATTGGAAAATTTGAGCAAAACTGTTCCGGAAAAATCTGCCTCAAAAAGCCAAACAAATCTTGGAGTTCAAATCATCATGAAAGGTTGTGAAACTTAAGTTCAGTGAGCATCTGAAAGATTAATCGGATTCATCTCATTAATCAGAGCTATGCACCCACTAAGCAAGCACCAAACCACCACTTGGGAGTATCACAGGCAGTTTCACTTGTCGCAAACAGTTTTTCTTGTCGCCAAGAAAACCTTGTCTTGACAACACTGACAAAAACCCACCATTCGCTACGTTTGCCAACAACCAAAGCATTTGCACCTCAGTGAGTATGTAGCATTAAGTAATGTTAATTACTCCAAACATTTACTTCTACATTTGACCTTTGGCCTTATAAATAATATATATAGTCATACACATGTACATATACCTGTACAGGAAGGGGGGTATCTACTTTGCAGATTTTCCTCTTTCGCGGGGGGTTCTGGTTCCCATTAGCCGCGATGAGCGATGGATCACTGTAGTTGGAAGACGTGGTGGGCAGGTTGTGGAGGGTCCAGTAGGATTTTCTGTGATAAGCGAGGGATCACTGTACGGTACTAAAGGGTCAGCTCCTCTCTCGGGTTCTCGGTCGAGCAATAAAATGTGTATTATCTTCGCAGGTGGTCAACAATATACGTCTGTGAGTACTCTTCTGTTATCTTTGTAAAAGTGTCGCTCTCCTGCTTATGTTCTGACATTTGTTGCATAAAAGGGTAACAACACCGCTCCACAGATGGTACTTGCCAGCTCATGTTCCATGTTGGCATTCAGATCCCGGAGGCTGTGTCGTTTTAAATACACAACCTGTAATTCTCTTTGTTCTATGTTTGGTTTGGCAGTAACTTTCAGCCCAGAGTGGCGAGAAACAGCTTGAAGCATCTGTTTTGAAGATTTTTTTTTTCCCCTTTACTAACTGCTCAATAATGTCCACATTATTACAGCAGCTAACACACTTGTTGATGATCTAAACAGTGACGGCACAATTGAGGCAAATGAGCAAAAACAGCATATGCTTAATCATTTTGAACATATTGTACTCGCGGTCGGATGCAAAAGGTATTTTGCCCATCGGCAGGCCTGGTGGGAAACGTGACAAAAACGCAAGATGGAGTGAGCGGGTGAAATGAAAACACAACAACAGGAGAGGAAATCAGCAAAGCAACGAGCAAAATTAGTGGCGACGCCAGTTTGTGTCGGAGTGACGACGGGAGCAGAAGCAGTTGCTTATTTATTTTTTAGTTTGCTACTCTGCCGGTGCTCCTCGCGTCATTTTTTTTGTTGTCTTTAACTGCAAAATTCATGAAATATCACTCAGCCGGCCGCGACTTGCAAACATAATCTCTCATTACGATGATGCTGCGTGGGCACTAAAATGTCCGCAGCGCTTTTATTTGTGACTCACGTTGGACAATTTCATTGCATGCTGCTGTGCAATCAAGTGTTTATTACCTCGGGAAGGCCTCCTTGTATTTCTTGCCACACTTTATACTATCGTGTGAAAATTGTTGTTTAATCATTCTGTTGTCCTTTTTCAGTTGAACATCATTTCAAAGCCATTTTAGAACATAAACCCTAAATTAAATTTTTAAAAAAGCATTTCGGATGGTAGTTTGGGGTATATCTCGGCATTCACCGATTAATACAGCCAATTCCAACACAGTTCTAGGGAGTACCTTTGTTCCAAAAAGTAGCTCGGACACATAAACCAAAAGGAGAACACGAGAACTCGGTGGTTCTCAGAAACCAGTTCCAGTCGCTCGTTTTTTTATGACCCGAATTGCACAAATAAGGCCCGACTAATGGTAATTGAGCAGCGCGGAGATGCTTTTGGGAGAGGCTGGATGAATCCAAGAATAGCCGCAAGGAATGGTTTCATTCCAGTCAAACATTGGGATGTCCCCGACCCCCCACACACACACACACACAAGAACAAAAGATAGGAATTTGCGATGGAGAACAAAGCCTCGATCCTCTCTTTAATCACCGTCAACAACTACAGTGGAAGTGATTGGAAAACAATAGAGTGCCTACTTGCGAAGCCACCTATGGAGTGCTCGCTATTCTCTTACTAATGCTATACTCTTGATCATGCTAGTCATACTTGGCACGGTAGACCAGGGAGTACCATTCATCATCGCGTTCCACACCCGGTTAAGACGAGCTGTGATCAGCGAAGCACTTCCGGATTGTCCGACAAATCTTCACAGAACCTTCAATGGGTTAACTGAAGAAAGTTAATTCTGTCTCCTACTTAATGTTGAACTAGTTGGTTCTTCTATCTCAGACAAGGTTTGTTGTTGTTGTTGTTGTTGTTGTTTTGTTTTTGTTTTTTATAGGTTGACATTTAGCGGACGCGTTTTGTCGGAGAAGAACCAACAAGTTCAACTTCAAAGGGTTAGTTAGTGTTCTGGCTGCTGAAGATCCATGTAACATTTGTTTTCTATTTCTAATGCTACAAAGCTGCTTTATTTTGTAAGGTTATTTCGTTATTGTGAAGGGCACACTGGACGTTATGGAGTGAGACACTTCCTGTTTCACGTTGCACGGGGAACTTCTGAACGATGAACTGCAACTTCGTGTCGTAGGTCAAGCACACCGTGTATGTAAATTTATCATGTAAATGTATGTCATAATATTAGTTAGTGGAGTGTGTTCACCGTAGATTTACATTTGTGGGGCGTTCCAATTGTTTAGTTAGCATTTAAGATAGCGATTAGCGCATTAGCTCGTTAACGTCAGCAACACTAGCGTAGTCATGCGTTTGTCTCGTCAGATCAGTGGGGCACATTGTTCTACCACGGTTTATTTGCTACAACGTCTAAATGTTTTATGTTTGTCTATTCCAGTTTTACACCTTCTTGACTAGACTGTGATTAAACAGCAAGAAACATCAACGGTGTGGTCATTGAAGGAGTTATCTTTCTGTCTAGCCGTAATGGGGATGCGGCGAGGGCGGAACAGTACGCTTAATTTCAAAGGGCGCAGTCATCACATTTTCCGTGGGACATTAGCATCTGTTTGCATGGACATGCACGTCCTGTGACACAGCAAAAAGCTCATTAAATGAGATCTAGTGCTGTGACCGACACTTGGATAAGTGGAGCAATTAATAAGGTACACAAAATTGATGGTAACTTGGCGCCCTTTCAGCAGACCGTGAGTATATTTTAAAGAGAACAACGGCGCAGTGATCCAAACGAGATTGAAAAAGGCAGAATGATAACAATCACTAAATTCAAAACATTGCCTTTGGTTCCGTCAGCACTGTGTTGGGCAACGTTAGTATCTGCAACAGTTTGTTAAAATGAGATGGTTGTGACCTAAGTTAGCCATGGTTGTGATAAATAGTCACAACAAATACTTCAACAACATAAGTTAGCATTAGCACGGTAGCCATTGTTGCTCCTTTGGCAATACAACTTAGTTGTCATGGAGTGTTACCATAATACTACATTTTGATCAGTTTACTTTCATCGAGCAGAAAAGTTGCTCATTTTGCGTCGCTTCTGAACACGAAAGTAGCTGAGGTACCTTAATTCTTTTAGCTACTCTTCTGCCCAATTGCTAGCAAACAATTTTCCAGAGGTGGTTTATTCAAACTCAGGTGTACAGGAAGGAGCCAAAGAGATTTTAGATTTGATCAATTTCTTGGATTTTCACTTCCTTGATGGGCAATGGCCAAGGCCTCAAGACTTTGAGCCATCTAGTTGACTTTTATTCAAAGCTACGAGTAGCCCGAGGGCCCATTAGGAGAAAAAAAGAAAAGGTAAAAGCACATTCACTGGGAGTGCATTGTCTTTTTGGAGAATGGAGGTGCAGGCTAAGCTGTCAAGGTCTATTTTTAAAGCGGCCTCATTGCCCTTCATTATGCATCCCATATCGAACCAAACCAATGGATAAGGGCAATCAGATATTCATTGGGAAGCATTTCCCTTGAGAAACAAGTTAGAAGACGACAGATGGGATGGAGGCTTCAACTGTCTGTGAAAGTCAAATCAAAAAAGGTGATGTTTTATATATATAGCCAAACATCAGCTCCTGGTTGACAGAACAGTCGCACAAGACTGCAGGTCCCGACATACCAGCCTGTGCACAGCCTGGATTGATTACAAGAAAGCCTACGACTCGTTGCCACATACATGGATCACTGAATGCTTGGAGTTGTATAAGGTGAACAGGACCCTAAGAGCCTTCGTTGCAAACTCGATGAGGATGTGGAAAACCACACTTGAAGCCAATGGCAAGCCACTTACCCAAGTGTCCATCAAATGTGGCATATACCAAGGTGATGCACTCTCCCCACTGCTGTTCTGCATAGGACTGAACCCCCTAAACCAAGTAATCACCAAGACAGGCTACGGATAATGTAGTCGGATGGTGACTAAGAGAGGAAAGGTAGTCCGCACTGAAGGGGTCTCACTCCCTGAAGGAACAATAGCAGACATTGAGGACAGCTACAAGTACCTTGGTATACCACAAGCCAATGGCAACCTCGAACTGGCAACAAGTGAGGCAAGTCCTAAGAAGCCAGCTCAATGGCAAGAATAAGACCCGGGCAATAAACGGCTATGCCCTGCCAGTGATCAGATACCCTGCAGGAATAATCAGGTGGCCAAAGGAAGAGATTCAGACCACGGATGTTAAGACCCGAAAGCTCCTAACCATGCATGGAGGGTTCCATCCCAAATCCAGCACCCTGAGACTGTACGCAAGCCGAAAGGAAGGAGGCCGGGGACTAGTGAGTGTGAGAGCCACTGTCCAGGATGAAACATCCAAGCTCCATGAATACATCAAGGAGAAGGCTCCAACAGATGACATACTCAGAGAATGTCTCAAACAATGGGGAACAGAGGATGAGATGCTGGAAGAGGGACCATCATGGGAGGACAAGCCCCTACGCGGGATGTACCACCGGACCATAACTGAAGTGGCTGATCTCAAGAAGTGGCTAGAGAGGGCTGGCCTGAAGGACAGCACAGAGGCACTCATCCTGGCTGCTCAGGAGCAGGCCCTGAGCACCAGAGCCATTGAGGCCCAGATATACCACACCAGACAAGACCCAAGGTGTAGGTTGTGCAAAGAGGCACCAGAGACGATCCAACACATAACTGCAGGGTGTAAGATGCTGGCAGGGAAAGCCTACATGGAACGTCATAACCAGGTGGCTGGCATAGTCTACCGAAACATCTGTGCCGAGTATGGACTGGAAACCCCAAGGTCAAAATGGGAAACACCTCCGAAGGTGGTGGAGGAGAATGACCAAGCGAAAATCCTGTGGGACTTCCAGATCCAGACTGACAAGATGGTAATGGCGAACCAACCGGATATCTTGATCATAGATAAAGGGCAGAGGAAAGCCGTTGTAGTGGATGTAGCGGTCCCAAGTGATGGAAACATCAGAAAGAAGCAACACGAGAAACTCGAGAAATACCAAGGGCTCAGAGAGGAGCTGGAGAGAGCCTGGAAAGTAAAGGTGACAGTCGTGCCTGTGGTGGTCGGAGCACTCGGGGCAGTGACCTCCAAACTAGATGAGTGGTTGCAACAGATCCCGGGAACAACATCGGACATCTCAGTCCAGAAATGTGCAGTGCTGGGAACAGCAAGGATACTGCGCAGAACCCTCAAGCTTCCTGGCCTCTGGTAGAGGACCCGAGCTGAATGGGGACGGACACCACCCGAGGGGTGAGACGAGGATTTTTTTTTATTTTTATATATATACACACACACACACACACACACACACACACACACACACACACACACACACACACACACACACACACACACAACCAGAGAAAATATGTGGGACTTTTCCAACAGGGGAAAAAGCAACACGCCAGTGCACTGTTTTGTAACAACTGCTTTGTTTTTCAGGTGGTAATTAGTAGCTATTGTTTTGCAAATCATAAATCTTACTCACCGGGGCGGGTATTATCTCAATATCAGAGGGGTGTCGTTGGGGGAAATGGGGGGGGGGGGGGTGGGAGACCGGCTGGTGAAAAGATTTGATCAGTACTACGATAGAGTTCAAAGCTTTACCACGTGGAATGGGGCAGATTGGATCTTTTTCAATCAATTTGCATATAGACGGTTTTTAATATCAATTATGAGATGGTATTGCCGATTTGTTTCATCCCTGCTAATTGCGGCTCACAGACTTTTGCGGGCACATTACTCCGAAAATAGCTTTGAGGCGAGACCCCGCGTGAGCAAAACATAATCGAGGCCAAGCTGTAAAGGGCCAAGTTCAAAAGCGGGTTCGAGTGACGGGAAAAATGAAGCAAATTCTTAACATGCTTGTTGTCGACCATGAAATATTGTTTCATCCTCTCCATCCGAGCTGCGGCTTTATTAAGCGGAGGCTATCGAACTGGCAAGATTTAAACGTCACTAAGCCAGACGAGCAGCATGAAGACATGCATAGAAGTCAGACGGGTTTTTCTCATTTATTCTTAAAACACGTGCCAGACGATTCATTGGACAGATAGCGTTGTATTCAAAATAGAGAATCGTCGACACTCGTGGTAATTGCTATTCTTATCGAGAATTGCAATTGGGTCACATTCTGAACGCACTGGGAATGAGCAACAACAGCCCAGAGACTCTGGGGAACAAACCCAAGAACATTTTTTAGACCATTTGTTCAAGTTTTGGCCACGAACGATAAAACTTCAAACCGATCACATTTTGCTTAATAGAAACAGTCGATGACAATTGAGGTGTACTGCCACAGTAGCAGCCATGGCTAATGTGCTAATGCTAGCTTAGTGTTGCATGCGCCACTTATTGCTGAAGTGACATCAACCTTAGTTCCGGGTCAAAGTAGATATCAGGGAAAACTAAACTACAGGATTAAATATGTCATCAATCTGACAAAGAAGTCATACACAGGATTGAGTGAAAAAAAACGATCGAAGGTTCAACATTGTATAGTAACTTGTAACCTCGTGGGAAAAAGTACATTACATTTTAAAGTGGAAAATATACAGTGTGGATCTCTCTCTCTCTCTACCTCTCTTTCTCTAGCTCTCTCTCTCTCTCTCTCTCTTGTTAATCGTTACATATAATTTATTAATCGTTGAATGCTGAGAAAGAGAAAGAGAGATGTATCTAGATATATCAATGTGTGTGTGTGTGTGTGTGTGTGTGTGTGTGTGTGTGTGTGTGTGTGTGTGTGTGTGTGTGTGTGTGTGTGTGTGTGTGTGTGTGTGTGTGTGTGTATAACGTGTATAAGTGTGTGTGAGACACGCGGGTGTTTGACATTTGTCGCCTGGGTTCTCCGTAGCTCATGTTGCCGCGGCGCGACTGGAAGACTGACTTTTATGAAATAATCATCAAGCAAGTTGATTGGCGGCTCATGTGCCGCGTGACTTTGGCCGAACACGACAAGGGCACAAAACTCAACGCGAGGCAGCTCGCTGAATCTTTAACAAGCAAATGTTTACCTTCCCCCGCAGCGTGGCAATTCTCCGCCCGCCGTTGTTGAGAACCTCGTTTAGGCCAAACAATCCGAAGATGAAGGTTACTGTGGAGGTACTGGCGTCGTAGATTAAAGCGGATAAATAAATAATGGGCTCCAAAATAAGGCCGACACACGAAAAGGCGCACTGTCGGCTTTTTAGAAAATGGAATGCTTTTTGGTGCGCCTTATAGTGCGGAAAATACGGTAGGTTTCGTTTTCGTCCCTTTGGCCGCCACGTTTGACGTTCTCAGGAAAGATCCATCGCAAACAGATTCTCGGAACTTGTCGAACCCCGGCAACAAGCCAAGTAAGCGCAAATGTCGCATCGGCACCACATGTGACTCAAAAGCTTTCCCACCCGCTGAGATTTTTGCCATCCTGCAGTTTGTGTTCCCCGAATTGGTGTTCTGCAGTTTCCGACGGTCTGCGCGGCTGTGAAGACGTCCAATTGTGATTGGCTGAGGAATAAATAATGAGCAATATCTCAAATGTAGTTTGCATGCGTTTCCATTGGCAGTTGAAAGGCAACTTTTACATTGACTGAAGTCAACGAGGTGACTCAGTATTTCGGGTCAATGGAGGGCAGAAAAGAAAAATAGCATATGTATCTCAATCTATTTTTGGATGAGTATAAATAGTCTTCACTTCATGAGATGAAATGGATCCTGAATATCTCTGGTGTCTCATTTTATGGGTGCAAAGACTCTTTTTGACGCTCGCAGACGTAGAGGAACGACTCCCTGGACACGCGCACGTTTTGCACAAATTGTTGAGCGGTGAACTCTGGCCCAATTGTCGTCCCACCGGAAGAGCGATGGCGGATGCGCCCGGATAGCAGGCTATCTCCGACTCGCAGATCATCTCCGGTAATTCGGAAAGAAAGAAGCGTTTGCTGATTGCATCTCCTTGACTGCAATATACAACATACAAGTATAATCGAAGCTATGCCGAGTTGTCGAGCAGATGCCAACAGCGCACTATTATTCTGATTACGATTTATCGTAGCGCAGGCGCTGTTGGGTAAACGTCGACGTAAGTAGTGACGTTTGGATGCTTTACGATGATGCCATGACATCGCTCCTACTTGGCTCTTTGCCAAACACGTTCTCCGTAAGAACTTGTGAAGTAGCAACTAAGCACGGGGCTGGCCCTGGCGCCGAATCAGCACCGAGTTTTCCCTTTGGTGGAAAAGGGGTAACATTGGAAGCCGGCACGCCGACGGGACGTCACGTCCTCGCGGGGCTCGCTGGTCCCTCCCGCACTGTCTCGCCGTCATCCCCGAGCGATCGACGGAGAGCCTCTCAGCACGGTGGGATCACCGCGGGTGTGAATTGCGGTTCCATCGAAGTGATGCTTTTGAAACAAAACAAAAAAACCCGGGACCCGCAGACAAAAAACCAACCGAGTATGGGAGGTTTTGGTTTTGTTTTTTTCTGATCCGAACTTTGAGGTGACCTTCCCATCGCATAATTCCAATTGGGGGGGATGAAAAATGAAAATAATCCACAGGCGTATTTTCTCCCTCCCGCTTAACTGGAACGTCTGGGATTTTTTTCCCCTTCTTTATTAGCTCTCAGGTGGCTCGCTCCTTCCACCGAGTGGCCGCCGGCGGGGGGTGGACACCGACCGATTGCGACTTTAAAGACTCCGTCTCGGCTGAATTTTCCCTTGCGTGGGCTTTTAATTCAATCAATCTTGACCCGGCTCCAACATGTACTTTACAGCGGTGTCAGGCTAAAAGGCTGCACGTGTTGTAAATATCAGGCGAGGCATTAATAGAATGGAGACTCGAGGGCAGAATACCGGGGGAGGGGCAGGCGGCAGAGGGACCACTTTCACGGCGGGAGCTATCGATAGCCACGAAAATGGACAGCTCCGTGAATAGAAGGCGGACCCTTCCTGGAAATGTAAATCACGGGCCGCGGCTCGACGTACGTGCTATACAGCGGCAGCGTGTCAGAGTTACGAGCGCCACGTGGCTCCCATTTACTGGGCAGCCTTCTGGCGCAAAGCAAAGAGGAGAGTGCCTTTTTCTTGCTTGTGCTTGACCGGCTTGGGATTTTTCACGAGGCTTCGTTTCCATTTCATTTGGACTTTTGCTTTTTCAATTCAGTGACTTTTCGTTCTTTCTTTTCAAACAGGTTTGCTGTTTGTTATATGTTAAATAATGTTTTTATTTTTTCAAAAGCGTTTCACTTCCGTTTTGATTAGTTTGGTTTTTTTGTTGAGTGCAAGAGTAAAACTAAAAAGGTGACTAGCAATGTGGAACAAAGTAAAGAAAACTGCACGCTCCCGACGACCTTTGCCATTTCTCGCTTAGAAAAGAAGCCATTTCAAATGAACCCCGAAAGCTCCTTTGTGATAACCGATAAAGACAAAAAGTCCAATTTTTCAATTAGTTTTACAAAGCCAAGATTTGAATTTGATTTCATTCACCTAAATGCTATTTCCAATTTTTGTTTGAGCGATTTCGTTTGCTGCCGACCAGGTTTTAAAAATGATGCATTTTTGGTTTAACGCTCCAGAATCAAATATCAAGTACAACTTTATTGTCAAATGTGGTGTATGTGCAGCACAGATACAATTTCCTCCCTCTTAAACAGACAACAAGAGGAGCCACCAAAATGGTTCCGAAATGCACTTTTTGCATTAAAAAGCAGACCGCGTTGCACTCTCTCTTTCTCTCGGATTTGTAATCTCACTTTACTGCATTGTTGGGGGCTGCCCGTTGCTCAAGGCGGATGAGAACTGTAAAAACAAATGAAAAAAAAAAATCAACAACCATCAAAGTGGAGGCTGTTCATTTCTTTGTAAGTGAGCAAACACTCAGAGACATGAAATAGCAAGCAGCTCACTCGATGAGGCGCCTCCCAAAAAAAAAAGTCAAATCAATAATTCATGGCCATGCGACAATTGCCTTGGTGTGCATTTTCAGCACGCCGCGTTGCATTACTGAAGACATAGACACCACTTCATTCATTCATTCATTCCAGGAGTTTATTTTGATGCTTCACACGATGAGTAGAGCGGCAAAATAAAGGTGCGGCTTGCTTGAAATGGTTCGACAATTACCCAAAGAAAGAGTGAAGATTTTCAGCCAAGCAAAACTTTTACAGCCAGGTGGCGCTAGCGCAGGGGTGTCAAAGTCACGAGAGTTGAGGAGCCGTATATGGCCTGAAACCGCGTTGTGCGTTTGGGGGCGTGGAAAAACGAAAGGATTCTCGTCACTTTCTTTGCACTTATGAATACACCGTATTCTGTACACTGTCTTTTTGTCCCGATCTGGGCACTGCGGTCATCTCCATTTCGAAGGCAACAATCTCTCTGAAAAGATCTCCGCCTGTTCATGGAACAAAGTGACAGGCAGCAAACGCACAGCCCGCAACCAAGCTCACACCGTCCTGGCGGCGCCCCGGCTCGTCTTATTCAGCACGGAATTCAGCTCGCTCAGCAGATTCGGGGGCATCTTGGCCTCCCCGCCCCCTGGGCTGGGCTTCCTGCCAGACGTCCGCAAGCGGCTCGGCCGGGAAGTGGGCAGGGACGGATGGCGCGGATCCACGATGGAACGCCGCTGCCGGCCCGAGGGCTTCGGACCGTCGCCGGCACTGCTGCTCTCGGCGGCGAGTGAAGTCCTCCCGTCTGTCACCTGAGGGCAAAAAGTTCCAAATGATTCGTTTCTACAACTACTCCAACAGTTCCACCGTACTGGGAGCCCGAAATATTTTCATGAATAAAGTCAACATTTGAAATGTCAGGTTTGTTTTTGGTTTCAGTTGCTGGCGGTGGAGTGGTGGGCGTTTCCCTCCAACACCTCACCTGTTACGTGGACTACATAACCAGGACTGCTCTGCCGAGCGCTTGCTGTCGGTTTATTCGGCCGGCTCACGACTCCCGTCTGAAGTGCTTCTTCTGGAGACGTTTGTGACTCGTTTCTGGCGTTTTTCGCTCCGAAAAGTAGCACCGAAGCTGCCATCATTACATTAGCGATAGCTGACATGCAGTTGCGCTTCATCCTGACATTTTGGCCCAATATCTCAAATCTTTAGCGAGTGGCGCAGATCTCGTATTGACTGAAAATGAAACTCATTTTTGGGCCTGACTTTCTTTGAGGGATACCATCACGCTAATGGTGCTCATTTTGGTGACGATCATCAGGATACGACATTGTCGTGGCGTTTGATCGCTCGCAGCTGACACGTGGGGTGTGTGCTGCGGCTCACCCGTCTGCCTGAAGCGGCGTTCGGCCGCAGGCGCATTCGGCTGTCAGCCGCGGCGGCGGCGTCCGCCGGGTCCGAGCAGAGGTCAGAGCCAAACTGCGCATGGAGAGAATGAGCAGTGAGGTGATGAAAAGACCATTTGGGATCATCCGCACGTCTGTTTTTTTTTTCTCTCCCTGCTTCACACCAACCCTTTTGACCCACAAAAGCGCCTTTCTTGTCCCTTCTTTTATTTGCCAGTGCTGCCGGGACCTGTCCTTGGACGTACACGCCAGCCCACACGCTGCCATCAATGGCACCTTGCTGCAAAACGGTGGGTCGTTGTCGCCCGGTTGCTATGGAAACTGCCTCAGCGCAACGCTGGCTCACAGGTAAAGAAATGGGTGAAGTGCTCTGGGGAGGCGTTTTTTTGCCATTTGCTAACCCTTCTCGACTAAGTCAGTCCAGATATGGAGGACAAATGAGGCAAATGTTTTTGTGATGTTTGAGGGGACGCTCATAAACCGTCACATCATTTCATTCGTCCAGCTCCTCCATCGACTTTTATTCTCCGTATCAGACAGTGTGGTGCAACCTTATTGCAGATTTTTCAGTGGAGCAGAAACAGTCGCTCTTCGCAGAGGATAAACAAAGGGCTGATTATCAGACATTGCTAAAAGATTATCCTGAGTGGTGTGGCGTGTGTTAAGATTGCCCCCCCCCCCCCGCCTGATCTGCTTTGAAAATGGTGGGGATTGAAAACGCGGGCTAAATGTGAGCATTTCTTCCATGTACCTTCATGGTGATGATGTCGGTCACCCAGCCGACCTGTGCACTCCTGCTCCTCGCAGCAGAAATGCCTGCAAGCAAAGGACGCGCATCTCTTGGGCACGGCAGCCTTTGGACGGCTTCTACAGGTGCACACTTTGAGAGAGGCTTACTCACCACTGCTGTTTCTCCGTGTAGACAAGTGAAGCCCCAGCTGGTGAAAAACACGGGGGGGGGGGTCACATTCGGTACACACGCGGGCGTTTGATGTCCACACTGCGCAGTGTCGTGGTACTATGCAGCGGTGCAGTGTTGGCTGCAGGCCATGTCCGGAAAGGGTGCACGATGACTTGGATTTGGTGTTGCGCACCAAGTACCAGCGACTCGCTCATTAAAATGGTCCAACATTCAGGGGATGTCCCCTTGACAATGCCATCTTTAAAACTCGTCTTCAAACTAATTTCTATTCTTTTGCTTTTGACGTATGAGATTTGATTTTTGGTTTGACTGTTTTGGTGCTTTCTACGGTCTTTGTTATGAGTTCATTTTTCGATTGTATGAATTTCTTTAGCTGCTCCATATACAGCACGTTGTGTACAGCGGTGGTTGTTTGAAAGTGCTCTGGAAATAAATCTTTTTTTTTTTAAGACTGTCGGATTTGCTGACAGGAAGTTGCACGCAACTAAACGGGAAATAATCACAACAAAATTATCATTCACAAAGTATGTGCCGATTTTGCCTCCTGATTTCAATTTGGAAGTTTAGAGATGCGAATGAATAATAAATACGTTAAATGTAATCATTAAAATAAGACACGGTTGCAGAAATTGCATAAGGCGCCATATCTGGACAAACGTGTTGGTGTCTACTGTCGGCGCGAAAGGAACTAATGAGGTGGAGGAGGGAAAACTTCTCCCGGCTTAAGAGGAGCGGAGGAGGAGGAAAGCCTGGAGCAGGGCCGCGGTGAGTTGAGGCGGTCCACTCTCTCGCACGCACACACACACACACACACACACACACACACACACACACACACACACACACACACACACACACACACACACACACACAGAGGCAGGGAGAGCTGGGCCTAATGAGGTACTGGAGCGCCGCTCCTCCTCACCCCCTCGCCGCCGCGCTCTCGCTTTTCTCGTCTTCATTTCAGCGCCTCCCGCAGCCCACTCGACAGTCCATCGATGACACGCCGCCGTATCGCTCTTTTCCCACTCCTGGAGCCAGCCACTCCACCCCCGTATGGCGTGATTCACACACCAAAAAACGGCCGGCCTCCCCTGGCCTCGCCTCGCCGCGGTTCCGATTCCAACCGCGGGAGTAATAGTCAGCGATGACTGAAACCCGGACGTTTATTTATTTATTTTTAATTTTTTTTAGGAATGGCAAAACACGGCTACCTGCTCGGAGGCTTCAGCTTCTTCTTCAGGCCCAGGTAACATTTGGCAGCCTTGAGATGGATCTCCTTCTCTGCTTTCGATAAAGTGGGGGGCGACCCAAAACGATGCACACATGAGGGGTTCCGCTCCGTTAAAATGCAAGACAACCCCAGGGCGGCCACAACGCTGACTTGAATCTTAACCGACGAAAATCAGACACCGCTTTCATTGCGCTCCAACGGAATTCTTCTCATTTCAAAACCTTTTTTGAACAGAACCGGACAAAAGTGAGGGGAGCAGCATCGCAGATGTCTTCACACTGTGCTGTGAGCCGACATGGCGAGTACGACGTCAAACATGGTCCAGAGGAAGTGAAGGAGAGAACCTGTACCAGCCGATGGGAGGGAAAATTGGAAGCATGTCAAAGGTCGAGGGGATAGGAGAGCGTTTCCAAGCACTTTGGTGTTCCCACGATTGATTTTCAGAAAGTCCATCAGGACGCTCGCAAACATCCACGGCCGCAGGAGGAAAATGGATGACAAAGTGAAGAATCAGAATCAGAATCAGAATCAGAATCACCTTTATTGTCATTGTATAGCATACAACGAAATTTGGGTGCTACTCCTTAGTGCATTTTATAAAAATAAATACATAAATAAATAAATAAAAATAATAAAATAGAATCAAATCAATAAATAAATAAAATGATGGTTTTATAAATACAATATTCAAACAACACACAACAACAGCAACAGTAGTGGTAGTGTGGACTGAGGCTTTTCTGAGCAGGACACATATTGCACTTGAAATGACTAGCTCATATATTGCTCATTGTTGCCTAAGTGAGGTAGGTGAGTATGGGTTTAGATGCAGTAGTTTGATTATATTCTGTGATTGTTTATTGCAGTAATAGCTCTGGGAAAAAAACTGTCTCTGAATCTGCTTGTTCGGGTTTTGTGTGATCTGTAACGCCGGCCTGAGGGTAACATAACAAACAGGTGATTGCTGGGGTGGGATGCATCCTTGATGATGTTGGCAGCTCTGCTGAGGTAACGTGAGCTGGCAATGTCCTCCAGGCTGGGCAGAGAGCAGCCTGTGACCTTCTGGGCCATATTAATCACCCTCTGCAGCGCTTTCCTGTCTGCTGCTGAGCACCTCGCGTACCATGCTGTAATGCAATACATTAGGGTGCTCTCGATGGTAGCTCTGTAAAACATCACGAGCAGCTTCTCCTCCAGGTTGTTCCTCCTGAGCACCCTCAGGAAGTGGAGTCGCTGCTGGGCTTTCTTCACCACCGCCATGGTGTTGGCTCTCCAGGATAGGTCAGCAGAGAGCTGCACACCCAGGAACCGAGTGGAGCTCACCCTTTCCACACATTCTCCATGAATGTAAAGCGGCGCTGGGTCTGCTCGTCTCTTCCTGAAGTCCAGTATGATCTCTTTTGTTTTCAGTGGCAGGTTGTTTGCTGAACACCACGCTGTCAGTCGGTTTACCTCGTCTCTATAGTTGGACTCATTTCCCCCTGAGATGAGTCCGACCACGGTCGTATCATCCGCAAACTTAATTATGGAGTTTGAGAGATGGGTCGGAGAGCAGTCAATTGTGTAGAGAGTGAACAACAGGGGGCTCAGTACACATCCTTTAGGAGAACCGGTGCTGAGTGTGATGGTGGAGGAGGAGTGGGGGCCCAGTTTGACGGATTTTGGGCGGTCCGTGAGGAAATTTTTAACCCACTGGCAGATGGAAGTGGAGATGCCCAGGTGAGTCAATTTTTGGACCAGGATATCCGGGATGATGTGGTTGAAGGCTGAGCTGAATTCCAGGAAGAGCATTCTCACGTAGTTTCCCGGGTGCTCCAGGTGACTCAGCGCGGTGTGAAGTGCTATGTTTATAGCGTCTTGGGTGGAGCAGTTAGCTCTGTAGTCAAACTGGTAAGGGTCTAGAGTAGGAGGCAGGCAGGCTCTGATGTGCTGTGATATCAGTCTTTCAAAGCATTTCATGACTACAGGCGTAAGTGCAACAGGCCTGTAGTCATTTATACTGTCGGCTGATGATTTTTTGGGGACGGGGATGATGGTGGAGATTTTGAGGCAGGATGGGATGATGGCCTGTGAGAGAGACTGGTTGAAAATTCTGGTGAAAACTCCAGCCAGTTGGTCCGCACATGCCCTTAGTACCTTGCCAGGTACGCCGTCCGGGCCAGCCGCCTTCCTGGGGTCCACAGACTTTAGCACACTTCGTGCTCCAGAAGTGTCAGTGTGGAAGTTCTGGGGGGAGGTGTTTGTGGAGTGACTGCTGGGGTTCTGGCTGCTTCAAAGCGGGCAAAGAAGTTGTTAAGTTCCTCTGCCAGCGAGGCATCAGTCCGAGCATTCACCTTGTTTCTGCTTTTGTAGTTCGTGATGTGATTTATTCCCCGCCACATCTTCCTGGGGTCATTCACAACAAAGTGGTCCTCTATTTTCCTCTTATAGGCCGCTTTGGCCTCCCTGATGCCTCTTTTCAGGTCTGACCTGGCTGCGCTGTACAGGGCCTTGTCCCCTGACCTGAAGGCGGTGTTGCGGTTTTTTAGAAGAGAATAGACTTCTCTATTCATCCAGGGTTTCTGGTTTGGAGAAACACTTCTCCTCTGCCTTCAACACCCTGCAGCCTGACATACTGGCACAGAGGGTCAAGCAGAACTTCTCCCTGAACACCCAACTCATTCTCTGGATCCTGGACTTCCTCACACACAGAACACAGAGAGTCAGGATCAACAACGACCTGTCTGGCCTCCTCGCCACCTCCACAGGCTCCCCACAGGGCTGCGTGCTCTCGCCACTGCTCTTCATCCTGTACACGGATGAATGCAGGCCCTCGCACCCCAACAGCCACCTGGTGAAGTTTGCTGACGACACTGTCCTAGTGTCTCTGCTCTCCGGCTACACGCAACACCATGGTCCCGCCCTGCAGCAGTTCGTCGAGTGGTGCGACGCCTCCCGACTGGAACTGAACGTCAGTAAGACCAAGGACATGCTGATGACCTTCTCCAGGAAACAGAGAGAGCTTGCCTCGACAATCCCCACCATCATCCAGGGGGCTCCAGTGGAAACTGTATCCAAATACAAGTACCTGGGGACCATCCTGGACAACAACCTGAGGTTCTCCTCCAACACTGAGGTGATCCTGAAGAAATGCCACCAAAGGATGTACCTGCTCAGGAAACTGAACTCCTTCTCCGTCAGCAAGAAAATCCTCCTGACTTTCTACCAGGCATTCATAGAGTCCGTCCTCTCGTTCTCTTTGGCCTGCTGGTTCCACTCCCAGAGTCTGCAGGAGAAGAACCGCCTCGACAGCATCAGCAAAGTGTGCTCCAAGATCATTGGACTTCCCACTCGCCCTCTGATTGCAGTGTGTCAGCAGCAGATTTGTGGTCTGGCTGCTCAGATCATGAAGGACCCCTCACATGCTCTCTTCCCCGCATTCGAATGGCTGCGTTCCGGTCGCAGGCTGCGGTGCCCAGCTTGCAGGACAGCGAGGAGGAGATCCACCTTCGTCCCCCAGGCTGTTCTTCTCTTAAACTTCTCTTCTCTTAAACTCTTAAACTCTAAGTCCAATGAATCCTCCCACCCCCACCACACAGACTCGCACACCCCATTGTGCAATACGGGTTACAGTGCAATACTTTGATGTGCAATACTGTTTTTCACAGTGCAATTTAGTTCTCACTATGCAATAATGTCTCTACTGTGTCCTTACAGTGCAATACTTGACGTGCAATACTGTTTTTCACAGTGCAATTTAGCTTTTACTGTGTAATACTGTCTATACTGTGTCCTTACTGTGCAATCCTGTTCGATGTGCAATACTACTTTGCTGCTGGAACCACAACCTCAAGACCTCAAGTGCTAAGCTACTCTCATCCTATGTTTTTCCTTTGTTCTGACTGTCTCTATAATAAGCCGCTCTAGCACAACTCTAATTGCCCCACGGGGATAAATAAAGTTTTCTGAATCTGAATCTGAAAAATCTGAATCTGACCTTTCTGTTGACCGTGACTATGTCAGCGCAGTTTTTGATGTAGGAGAGTACGGTGTCAGTGTACTCCTGCAGGTTGTGGTTGGAGAATAAATCCCATTCAGTCCTTGAGAAGCAGTCCTGTAGCTGAGAGAGGGCTCCCTCAGGCCAAGTTTTTATTGTTTTTTTCTGTGGTTTCATCTTCTTCAGCAGGGGAGTGAAAGTGGGGATGAGGGAAAGGCAGAGATGGTCAGATCCAGCGAGATGTGGGAGGGGAGTTGCTCCGTAAGCCTGTTTAATGTTGGAATAAATACGGTCCAACGTATTGTCTCCTCTAGTGGTGAACTTCACATACTGGGTGAATTTAGGAAGCACAGTCTTTAAGCATGCTTGGTTGAAATCGCCTGCGATAATACAGACTCCATCCGGGTGAGCAAGCTGCAGTTTGTTTATACTGGCGGCCAAGAAGCTAAGGGCCGTGCTAACGTTAGCATCGGGTGGGATATAAACGGCGAGCACAATAACAACCATGAACTCCCTCGGAAGATAAAAGGGTCTGCACAAAACTGCTTGTTGTGCACGTAAACACAAAGTCCCCCACCTCTGCTCTTGCCGGAGTCGCTGTTTCTGTCCTGCCGGTGAAGCGTGCGGCCTGCTAGCTCGACTGCCGCGTCGGGGATCAGCGGGTGAAGCCAGGTGTCCGTAATAAAAATAACGCTGCAGTTCTGCACAAAGCTGTTTGTGGCCAACTGTAATTCCAGTTCGTTGATTTTGTGGGTGATGGATCTGGCGTTGGACAGGAAGAGACTCGGTAATGCTGGCCTGTAAGGTTGTTTCCTTAGCCTAGCATTTTAGCCCGACCGGCAGCCTCGCTTTTGCTTCCTCTCTCGCCGCCTTCTCCGCTTCCTGAACGGGCTGGTAATCCACGGAGAGCCCGGTGGTCTCGTTATGCCTTTCCGGGATGTTGAATTTGTGATGAAAACCGCCGGTAACGGACAGATTGCATCTCAGACCTAGGTCAATAAGTTCTTGACGACTATAGGTAAGAGTGTTAGCGCAAACCTAAAAAAATAACCAAGAAATAAATAGATAAAGTAAGCACCAAACTGGAGAGCAAAGAGCCGCTGCACCTGTGCGCGCCGCCATCTAGTGGTCACAATCACTAAGAAGCCCCTCAGATCATTCACAAGAGGCGGCTCATGTGAATGATCTGCTTGGCTCTCGACGAAGGCGGACGCTTTTTGCTCAGCTCCTGTCCCCCCCCCCTTGCTCGCCACTTAGTCTATGTGCTGTCTGTGTCTAACTTTTCCTAGCCTCCTATCGCATTTTCATCCTAAGACGTGGTTCTGGAGCGTCTCCGCACGATCGTTAACAACATGGAGAAGTTGGAATTCGCGCTTCGGAAAGGAATTGAGGATTTGGCTGACCGGCGCCAGTGAAGGGATACAGCCACGGCTCAAGGCCACCTGGAATTGTTGGCGACCGTACCAAAACAAAACAACGCTATCTGGACCTTTTCCCCTGAAAGTACGCATGGGAGCTAGTGCCCCCACCATCACCCCCTCCTTCTCGGCCATGGACTGATAAGCCGGGACTGTCTCCATGAGCAGACCTTGATGAAGCAGCGGTGGCCTGTCCTTATCATCATCACTGTTGTTTTCCCCCCGTGACGTGACCTTGATCTGCGGAGCGCTCGTTTTGGACTGAGCAGCTGGTCGGACGGGCCGCGTCGCCCCCCCACCCCCTTTCCACCCATCCCCTCATTATATGTTATGTCTTGTGACTTGTTGTAACTGTCATATGCTTGTTAAATGTGCTTGGGTATTTTTTTTCTCCTAGTACTCTAATTATCCTCAGAAGAGTATAGTTCGAGCGTGTTTTTTTTACCCCTCTCCTCCCCTAGTGGTTTCCTTTCTAACTAAGATCTCGGGGCGCTTTACAGCGAGTACCGACAGGCCCTTTGCACTGCATCCCATGTTCGTCGTTGTTTTTTCATGTTTCTTGTGCGGAGCGTGCCTGTTAAGTGATGTTTCGTTGCACGAAAGTGTAATGACAATAAAGATCCATCCATCCATCCGTCCATCCATCCATCCATCCATAAAAGAGCCCCGCCCCCCAAAAATTCAAGGTCAAGTCCAAGGTGAAAGGAGCCCAGCATGTCGATCATGAGCAGAAAACTTTTCCTCCCAACTCCATAATGTTGCCAACTCCAAGGCCGCACCCCCTCACCCCCAATCAATCCAATCGAACAATTTGTATCTGAGGCCCACCTGGCAATTCTCTCAGAGGCCAAATAATATCAATTAAGCGCCGCTTGTCATTTCGCCCAGTAATCGGCCGTATTCCCGTTTTGTGAGGAACCCCGGTCGGAAGCGTTGTCCGTCTTTCCTCGCAGCCTCGCTGCCGCCAGAATTCCTGCACCGCCATCAATTATTAACACTTCCTCACCCGCCTTTCCGAATCCCAAGTTTCAACTGCAGGAGAAAAAAAAAACCTCCGGGGAACGCTCGCCCGCCGGTCCCGCTGTTTTTTTTTCCCTTCCTTTTATGGAAAGTCAGCAGGAATTCTTTTACGACTTCATCCGCAAAAGGGGGGAAAATGACACTTCCCCGTCGCAGGGGAAATGAAGCCGTGAGAATTTAGACGAGTCTCTTCCGTCCCATTTTTTTTTTACCCCCTTTTCAAATAAAGTTACGCCCCCCCCTCCACACCACCCAAAAAACAACTTTTGAGATAGCACGGCTGTGAAAATTGTGCTGTGTTTATCGGAGATGCGGCGCTAGATGAGGCGGACGATGAAGAAAAAGTGAAGCGCGTTCACTTTGACGTCTCTGTAGAGCAGCAGCTTGTGGGCGCGCAGCACCAATCTGTCCTGGAACTGGTGCCCGGAGAGCAGCTTGGAGCAGCCGCCGTTGAACTTGAGATGCTCGCTTCTGACCAGCTCTTTGGGCTCCACTTGGAGGGGGGGAAAAAAGTCCATGCGGAGTTAGTCGGAACAAGTGCGACCGCAACGCAAGAAAGGGCTCCATCCGGGCCCCGTGATGGAGCGATGGCGAGGAGTGACCTGCCGGGCCTCGGGGGGGGGGGGGGTGCTGGGGTTGTACCTTTGCCATCCGCGTGCCGTTTGGCCCCGGTGAACTTCTTCAAAACCAGAAAAGCCGAACTGGGGAAATCCAGCGTGCTCCACTCCAACACCTGCTCCAGAATCTTTTTGCTGCGGTGCAACGGCCGCTCTGTGCAAAGGGGGAGGCAAAAACATGCAGCCGCTAAGCGCCTGCACTCATTTTGCAAAGCGCAACGATGCTGTGTCGTTCTCCATATTTTCGCAGCAGGCGACTTATCTTTTTGCCCGATCAAGATATGATTATAAGAACACGTTCATGTGCAAAATGGACCTATTATCTCCTCCTAATTGGCGAACGGGGAGGAACACGCTCAGCTGCTCCGACACTGCGGAGTTCTTCCTAACCCGGGGAGGTAAGAAGAGCCACGAGGGCGGAGCAGATTCACAGCGGCGGCTTTATCGACTTTGGGATCTCGGCAGACAAATATGAGCTGCACGTTATCTGGGGCCGTCCTCCCAAAAACGACATTTTTATGGCTTCGGGGGGGCAGAATTCCAGGAAGGTGCAAAAACCAGAAGAAAGCAGGGATTTGGTGAAACGGAAGGTCGGCTCCGAACTCCTTCGGCGACACGACGTAAAATGATGTTTTCTCATTTGAAAATGCAATGCGGGGCTCTGCGCAGCTCCTCAGAAAGCCTCGAGACTTTGGGAATGATTTCCGAATGATAAATCACCACCAGGTGGCAGGAGAGTCTTTGATCAGATCTTGGTCCACACGTAGTACGTGCTCGGCGCGGCGATCTGACGTGGCGTACGAAAGCAGTGCGGTGGTGAGAACGCGCGTGGCTCAAAACCGGCAGATAAATCAACAACGAAATCAGGAAAAGACGAGCGAGTGTCATCGTCACACTTGCACGAAAGAGACTGCTCTCGCATCAATGCGGTCAATGTGAGCGCACAGGCGAACAAAGTTCAATGTTCAGGAAAGCAGGACTCAAGATTTTGTTGTTTTTTTTAACTTTGTTTATTGAACATTCTTGAAGTCTCTCCTGAGCAACTTGACGACCGAGCTCGATGCAACTCCAGTGGCATAATAACGCGAGCAGAAGTGGGTCAGCTCCCGCTGCAGCGCTCGAGGAGAAGAAAGGAAAAGAACGGCCCATGACGAGGGGATTCATTAATCAATTAATTAAATTAAATTATTATTATTTTTTCCAAGATGGCGCCTGAGTAGGCAGCCTTCAGCAAGTGCTCTTCAAGAGCCTTGCTTTTTTTTGTTCTTTTTTGTTGTTTTTGTCTTTTTGTTTTGTCACATGTTTGTTGTTTCGTCGTGTGGACCTGATGTGGACTGTTTTCAGCGTTTTTTGGCCACGACATTCATCAGAGGAGAAGAATCTGTGCTTGGTGGTTGCGCCTTCTCTGCAGCACGCCTGTACCAGCACAGATTTTGATTTGGAGGAATGTCGGCGCCATTGACTGTCGGTGCTGGACAGCCCCGGGGCGCTTGTGTGTTTTGCGCCTGCAATGGGCAGCATTTTTCACAGCCCCGTTTTGTTCAGTGGAGATGTCGCCGCAGTAGGACAGTCTGCGTTGGTGCGGCTGGATGGATGGCTGCTGAAGTTGAGGATGAGGAGAGAGGAGCGTCGGCGCAGAACGCCGATGCGTATTTGGAACTGAGAGTCACCGCTTGGAATTGGAATGGATTTACATGGGACAGGAGAAGTGAACCAATCTCTTTTTTCGTCAATGGATGCGACAGCTTCTTGTTGACGTGTGCACATTTTGAGCATGACGTCTCTGATCCACTGGTGAAAGGACACTTTGATTCTCTCCTCTTTCATCTTAAACTACTTTAAACAACAAAGCGTATGAGGGGAAAAGTGGTTAGGACTGCAAGACTGTCCGTGTTTTATGTTATGTGTTGTGTTTATTATTTTACTTTATGTTAACTGTTTTGTTAAGCGCTTTGTTACAGCTTCCGCTGTTGTGAAAGTGCTGTATAAATCAGCATGTATTGTATTGTATTAATCGGCATGTGTCGTGTGCTATCGTCTTGCATTTTGCCACCAGATGAATGTTCTCATCAGGAGTCAACAAGGAAACTTTGGACAGGAGGTCCAGTAATCTGAGATGCCTAGCCTGTCCGCTAATAGCGAAAGATGGCGAGAACCCGATCGCCAGTGCTCAGCGGACTCCCTCGAAGCAAACATTTTTTTTTTTACGGGTGCGGGAACCAGCCCGGCCACTCAAAGTCGACGTAACATCGTTGGGTGGCGAACAGCACCCGTGACATAGCCACGCGTCGTCGGCGTCAAAGGGGACGTTGCGCATGCTCAGCGCCGTCTCGGCGAGCTCCGCCGAGCGCATGCTGGGCCAACCCTGCCGACGACCAAGAAGACATTGAAATCCAATGGATCGAGACCATTGCGACATCACACACGTCGACGAAGCGCGCCGTGAGATGACACGGTGTGGACTACACCAGGGGTTCCCAACCGCCGGTCCGTGGCATTTGGTACCGGGCCGCACAATAAGAACTTACACTAATTCCGTTGTTTTTATTTTGGAATACGAAAGATATTTTACTTTGAAAAATTTCCCGATTCTCCTTTACATCCGCCTGTGTCACTCTTGACGCACGTCAAACCACGCTTCTCCGTCACGTGATTGATTACGGCTAAAAACAAAACGCTGGAGCTTGCTAAATGAGTAAAATAAACTGCTGGAGATCGCAAATGAGGGCGGCCTTAAAAGTACGTTCGAGACAACAACTCTGCCGGTGTTCTGGATTCAAGTTAAGGCTGAATACTCTGAGATGGCCACAATAGCACTGTTGCTATTTCCGACATGCTACCTGTGTGAGGCGGGGGTTTTGTGCAGCAACTGCGACTAAAACAAAATTACAAAGTAGACTCGACATAAAGCACACACTTCAGGTGTCACTGTCTCCTATTACCCCGAGATGGGACCGCCCGGTTGCCGAAAATCAAGCTCGGGGCTCGCACTGATTCAGAATTGTGGTGAGTTGACATTTTCATGCACTTTGACTTTGCGTTGTGTCGTATTTTGAAGGCATTAAACATTACCATAGCGATCAGAGTGTTGCGGCCAGATTTGACGCTCCTCGTGTTTATTATTATCTCTCGAAAACACCACAGTGTTCATGCAGCTCTTACCATATTATTTTGTAGTATTTATCCGCCACACCTTAAATGCCGGTCCGTGAAAATATTGTCTGACATAAACCGGTCCGTGGGGCAAAAAAGGTTGGGGACCCCTGGACTACACGATACACGGACCAGAGGAAGTGAAGGAGAGGATCGTCTCGGGAGATGAGAAGCAAGCAGAGTTCACGTGATGCAATTTCAAATGAGTGAACGTCCCAAATGCCCAAAGCCTAACAGTAGCCAGGACAGCCGCATGCCAGAGGCTGAGCTGCACTGTGTTTGTTTGCAGATTTTTCAAAATAGGACACAATTGGCACCTCAAAGCACTTTGAGTTGCAATTTGTACGATAAGCTATTCTACGAGTTGAGTTAAGTTCTCGAGTTGAGTTGAATGGAATTGAACCGAACTGAAAAGACATTTTGGCAGAGGCGCTGACGCACCTTGATGAGGCAGCAATTCTCCAGGCCTCGCTTTTCCAGGTACACCTCAAAGATCAAGTCCCCGGCCGGCGAGAACTGTGGCAGCAGGTGAAAAAGTTGAAGAAAAGTTTGCTATTAAAAATAAAAAATAAATAAATAAATCATCATCATCGTAATCATCAAAATAAAATGCGCTGTAATATGACAAAAATGCATCACCAGCCCAATGAAGGAAAAAAAAAAAAGGAAAAACATGCAACTAAGTGAGATTGGATGGGATGTCATTTTTCTCCTCCAAATCTTTTCGGCCTGCAGCGATTGAGGTCCCTGCCAAAATAGGTTCACGGGAACAAAAGGCTGATTGGGCAGCTCCTCGGCGGCTCGCCCCTCCCTCCCGCTCCTGACCCCCGCCTCCAACCCGCCGCCTCATTTCCAGGAAAGCGACTCGCACCAAACCCTGATTTGCCAGATCCCGATGCGCGCACGCAAATCAATACGCGCACGCCAACAAAAGCGAAGCGCGCCCCATTTCCATTTGCCGGGATTGACTTACCGCGGTGTCCTTTTTGTCATTCCAGCGGGTGATGAAACTATTCTCCCTCGCCATCTGTCGCACCTGCTCTTCATTGACCTGTTAGAGGCGCACGAGTCGCCAATCAATTCAGAGTCGCTTCGGGAGAAAAACAGCGAGGAAATGGAAGAAAACACTTTTCCGGAAAAAAAAACAAACAATTTCCATGATTCAACTTTGTGACAGATGCAAAACAACAAAGCCTCCTGTGATGATGAACGACAAAGTCTTGTTGAACGCGTTCTTTCAAATTGAATTCGATGCGTAGCTTTTGAACTCCAAGGTCAATCCAGCCGGCCTTGAGCAAAAGTACAATCGAGTCATTACGGGTGCACGCCCGACGCTCAATTAGCCCGTGATGCCTTTGGGCAAGCACTATTCATCTGCAGTTTGGACACAGAGTGGCGAACATCCGTTGCACGTCCATCTCCAGAAACATCACCAACGACGCCTTTGAAAAGCCAGCCGAGCCGAGTGGTCACGGCGACCGGTCGTTCGGGACTCACGCCGAAGAGAGCGACGTAGTTGTCGATGAGGTCACGGACCACGCGGATCTCCTGCGGCATCTGTCCCTGCGTCTGGAACAAGCAGGAGGAGAAGACCGAGGCCAGTTTTTCACTTGACATGAGGTTGAGATGGCAGCACTGCTGAATCCTGCGGGGACAAGGAGGAACAGCGCACAGACGCCACGAGGGGCTCCATTCTAAGTCCGCTTCACATCCAAAGAGACGACAACGCAACGCAGCGCCTAGGGAAATCTGCGCGGAAAATCGCGCTAGCTAGGACGGGAAAGCGTTTTTCCCGATCGCTAAATTGCCGCAGAAGGTTCTGGGAACCGTCACAGCAAGATCGTTGTGACAGAATAGCAAGAATAAATACCTGTACAGGTGTTGGAGCAAAGCATCCAGCGTCGCCTTGTTCGTTTCCTGCAAACTTTCAATGAAAGTGGAGTACTTTTTCACTCTCAGGCTCATATCCTCCTCATCTACAAAAACAAAGACGCCTGATGCCAGAGGTGGGAGGAAGTCGCATATGTACAAGCCAGAAGGAAGTCTCAACTTTCCACCTTTGAATTTCCAACAAGTCGCAAGTAATCCAGTCTTCGCTAAATTTTGCCGAGGCAAGTCAGAATTTGGGTGTGGTGACGGTGCGGAAAAGTAAAAATAATAATAATAGGCACAATTATTTGGGTTGAAATTGAAACTGAAATAACGATGAAAGACAAAATGACATTTCTGGAGACATTCCGAAAATGCTGAATGGAAAAGATAAAGAACGCTGTTGATAATGAAAGCGATGTCTGATGATTGATGGTGGCGCAGGCACCCGCAGCGGCTCCTCTCGTTTTATGTTGTGTTGAGAGGGAAGAAATTTCGTCTGTGCTGTCCAGCACATTTGACAATCAAGTTGTACGTGATACTTGATGATGTGCAACGATACTGAACGATATGGAATCGTGTGAAAGAATACCGAAAAGTGTTGACTAAACGTGGAATTGATATAGACGCGGAATAGTCTCGGGATTCGTGGGGGGAGACTGTGTTAATATTGGAGGCGAAAACAGCCGTGCGACGTGACGAGTAACTCCGCCGGGCCTCGGAAGCGCCGTGCACGTCGGTGTGCCCAAAGCCGACACCCAGTAGGGATAGAGCTCTTTGGTCAGGAGCGCGTCCTCCGCCCGCAGGAAGAAGCTCTTCAGAGTGTCGGTCCCATCCTCCTTCTCCCTCAGCTTGACATGACGAGCATCCAGCGTGAACTCCTCCAAGAGTTGGGCCACGCCGGTGGGATCGCCGGGCTGCCCGTAGACCCCCTCTTGGCATAAACCTGCGGCAGGCGGAAAGGCGCGCGCAACTCAAACGCTACGACCAATCGGACGTCCTGCGAACGCGCGAAGCTTCTTCTCCGCCCCTATGATGGCGCCTTCTGCAACTCACCGTACTGCGTGACGAAGGCGATGCAACTCTCCACCGCGATGGGGACGCCGTTTTTGGTGAGCTGCTGCTCGCCCAGCGCCCTACTGTCAGTGCCGGTGGCCTGCGTGATGGCTGAGAGCCACAGGGAAATGTCCGTCGTGCTGAAACCGTGGATGTAAATGGTTCTGATCAAAAATACAAATGGAAAGTTTTCGATTGGTGCTTGCCAAGTATGCCCCCCCTCGAAAAAAATGGGTTGGGCAATTGAGCAATATTATTGACAGCTCAAATGGTTTTTGTGGCTTCCATCGTGGAAAGACTCATTCACTCCCAAAGACGTTTTTAAACGTCTTTTCAGACTTGGTCCATAATTGGCTGGTACTGAATGAGTTAAATGTTCGAGCTCACAACAGTTTCACTTTCTCCATCAGAACTGTTTGTCCTGAAACATTTCTTGTTCAAGTTAAAGCGGTTGTGAAAGCTCGTTTGGTCATCGGGAGGAATGAATCAAATAAATAAAGCAAAACGGGCTTTGAATAATGTCTTTGTCGTTTGCTTTTCCTGTAAACAAAACAAGGGGGAGGGGCGAAAAATCGATGGGGATCGATCATTTCTTTTCAAGCCGTACCGGCCAGCAGCAATCTCGGGCCGGCTAACGGGTCCCCGTGAGGCTTCGTCGAGAACATACAAAGCAAGCGCAATGAACCGTCGCACCTCCAAAACGGGAGGCTCGCGTTGTCACGTTGCGAGATGGCGGTGGACCCCAAAAAGCAGGCAAGAGGGAGGAGCAGGTTGTACTTGACGAATTGTATTGATAAAAACACAGAAAACTAAATCCAAACCAAAGTCCTGAAAACAAAACGAATCCAAAGTATCAAATCAAACCCAGCCTGTAGCTAAACACTAACTAACTAACTAACTAAGTCACCAAAACACGATCGAGAACATGACCGACAAACAGACACTACAACAAACAATGATCCGACACCGGGTAGTGGTCGTGCCGGAGTCCTTTTAAAGCAATAATGCCATTCGTATCATATTTGATCCATGCAGTTTCATGATGTAACTCATTCTTTATAGTACATACAATCATCTGTATCAAATTTGATACTGTAGGTTTAAAATATGATTTGCCCCAAATTTTCTGGTTTTGATGTAATCTACATAATGATTACAAATGTGATACAGTACAACAAAATAATATGGCAAAAATATTTTTGTGGATATTGTTATAAGGGTTAATGAACATCTCAGTCCCCAAAAATCAGATTTTTCTGGCTATTCCTTGATGGGTCAGGGATTAAAAAGTTAAAGCAATGATTACATAACAACCAACAGGTGTGCAGCTGCAGGGAGAGCCCTACAGTGCCACCTGTTGGTCACAAACCAAATCATGACACGCATCGTGTCTAAAAGCCTTTGGGCGTCATGTCTGGCGTGGCTCCTCGGTGGCGCCACCGACGTACCTTCCGCTCTCCACCATCAGCAGCACCGGGATCTTCTCGTCGCCCTCGCTGTGACTGGTGACGGCTGCAGACGAGAGCAAAGGCAGAGAGAGGGCCGCGGCGCACAAGTCAAGTCGATTCTTTCAGCACGTTGAGCCAAGCAAGTGCAAACTCCGAAAGTCGCTTCTTTCAATCCGACCGGAGTTGCGGTCACGTGCCTCCAGCCCTCCCACCCCACCTCCGGGATTTGGAGCATGTGTATGATGTGAACATGTCAACACAGAACCGTCTGACCCAAGATCCTGCAGATGGGTGACTCGCAATGTTTGGAGATAAGACAATGTTTTGGGAAAAAAACAAAAACTGTCAAAGTCATCAGAGAGTTAGCACCGTTAATCACACAGTCTCTTCAAGCCTAAGCGGATCAGGCCATTTTGTGCTTGCGGGGGGGTTAGACAGATCTAATTTGCAGCCTATTAATAGCTCCACTTAAGCTGTCTAGCAGGGGACTGTTTGCTTGTGGCAATTTTCAGGGGAAGGCACAACAGCTTTGTGACGTCACTGCGACAGGAGCTTGTGGTTCTCGCGAACGTCGTTTGCAAATAGACGTCGGCGATTTCGGGACTAACTGTGGGTGAATGCTGAAACGCCGGCTCCAAAACGAGGGAAGCACGCGGAATGACGTTCCAATGAGATGGAATGAGGATGGCAATGAATGGGCCATTTTCGGATTGTGCGTGGACATTTTTGCCAGGTGGAAAATCGTGACCCATTTCAATGCAGTGAAGGGTTTGAATTTCAAATGGGTCGGTGATGTGAAAATATTTTCCTTGACATGTCTGAGTGGGAATTTTAGTGGTGAAAAAAATTGGGGTCAACAGGGAATTTGGGGCAAATTGAGATTGTTTGCAAGGTGAATTGAGCGAGTGCAACGGTTTGAGTTTCCAACGGGAACGATGTCAATATGGAACGTAGGGGTGTCAAACTCATTTCACATTGTGGGCCAAATACGGCCTTGGTAGATGTCAAGTGGGCCGGACCATTGAGATTACACCATACTCTGCTATCAATAACCATCATGAGATGTCTTTCCTTTTCTTTTTCCTGTATTCACATGTCCTTGATAGCGTCTGCTGTGTTGGGTCTGTCTCAGTGACAAACTGAGACTGCTGTTGTCTTCTACTCTCATCAAAACAGTGTGTCCCCTAGCACATACTCCATGAATTGCACCTTATTATAAATAGTCATTCCGTGTCTTTTATGCATTTTTTTTCACATTTAAATGATCCCTTGGGCCCGATCGAACCTCCTTGGGGGCCGGTTCCAGCCCGCGGGCCGTATTTTTGACACCCCTGATGTAACGCATTGGGAATGAATGGGGAAATGTCAGTGGAAAATCCCAAATTTGGGGCAATGAGGAAAAGCAATCGCTTGCAAGGCTTGAATTTTTAAAATATAATGTCGGTTGAAATCGGAATGACGCGGACAAACGATGCCAAACGATTTGGAAGAACGTGCGCGCAAAGACTTTTGAAAACGGCGGCAGAGCCTTACTGAGCTCCTGCAGCTGTTTGAGACGAAGCACTTCCTCGTCTCCCTCGTCGTCGCCAGGGCCGAAGTGCAGGACGGAGCCGGCCAGCACGAACCAACCCGTCCGCCAGTGGTAAAGGTCGTGACCCTCCTTGTAGAGCAGTCGGCCGATGAGCTCGCTGTTCTCCCGCACCAGACTTTGCGCTTTGGGCGGCACTAAGCACTGGCGGCAAAAAGAGCAAAAAAAAAAAAAAACTGCACCTCATGACATGTTGCTGCTGTGCTCACTCTGTCACAGATGGAGAAGCATATGGACATTTTGGACATACCTCCTACGATCCAACTATGACTGAAGTAGACAGGTGGCACATTTGTGTAAGAGGTGAATACGCCAGAGTGCCATGAAGAAAGAGATGATAATAAGTTAGCGCTCGCCTATGGAAGCAAAAAGAAAAAAAAAGGGGGGTCTGACCTTCGTCAGCGCCTGGATCCAATCGCGCCGCGTTTCCTGCGTCTCGGCGCCCATGACAAGGATCCGCGCCGGCCGCAGGTACACCTCCACGGTGAACGCGGCCCTGCCACAGAAAGCGCAGCTCTTTGGAGAACATCTATCCGATGCTAATGTGCGGCGATTTGCAATTGAAATGCCTTACGGCGGTGAGCTAAGGTCCTCCCGCGGGTTAACCCCGCCCAGTTTACTGCCGGACCGCCGACGAGTCCTGTTTCCGTAACCATGACAACCGGGGCCAAGCTATGTCGCGGACACCAGACGAGCATCTTCTTCTTTGAGGAAAAGAGTGAAGGCATGAAAAGTACTTTCACTTGTGTGAGTTGCTCGGCGCTTGGCTAAGCAACAAATGAAAATTTGGTGGGCGCCATTGACCATTCCATGGCCACAAAATACTCATGCGTGGCCATGAATTAGACATCGCGCTAGTTTTGCCCACCGCGTTTGCCACTTCTCGCATTTGGCTTCGCTCCGGCGGTGCTGTGAAAATCACAGCCGACCGAGTGCGAGGAAATAACCGGTCACTTTGAAAAGTTTCCAGAGTTCTGAAGGTCACAATCGACTTGCTTTAAAAAGGCGGCTGCTCTGGAGCAAAAAGGGGGGGGGGGGGAACTCATCAGCAGCCGACACGCTTCATATGCATGCGTCCCTGCGAACTGGATTTGTAATATTCATCGAAGGTGCGAGTGTTCTGTAAAAATGGCCCCAACGCACGGGTTTTAACAGCAGCACCCCATATGCCGCCGACGGGACCGTGGCACCTGCATATGTTAATATTCACAAACTGCAAAAGACAAAGTACAGAAAAAAAACATCCAATGTTCCTATGTGGCCTATTCTAGAGATTCATGGCTTTGCTGTTATGGTGCCGAGTGGAATATAAAAGGGTCGCTTGGTGCCCATGAACTATGGTGAAATGAATTGAGGAGCTTCATGCGTCGTGCTTTGCTGCAATCTTGTGGCAACTGTCGGCAGTTGTCCACCCCTTGAGGTGCTCACTGACTGCAAATTGCCACCGTTTGCGACCAAGTTAGCGGAACAGCTTTTGTTTCAAATTAACATGAAAACACAATTTTTGAAATGGAGTAATTCATTTCAAGGCTGCGTGTGTGTGTGTGTGTGTGTGTGTGTGTGTGTGTGTGTGTGTGTGTGTGTGTGTTTTGACGAAAGTAAAAAAGTTCTCTAAGGACTTTGACCAGCAATACTGAACATGTTCCATAGATGACATCTACTTTTTACTATGGTGTGCTTCCTACTTTGCCTTCATTCATTTTTTTTCGCGTGCATTTGCAGATATATCGAGGAAGCGAACAATACACTCAGAGGTATATATTCTTTATCCTCTGCCAAACATGACGGTGATGATGGCTGCATCTTGGTCGTAAATCTCTTTCCTCCGGTGGCCAAGTCATGCACACCGAAAGGAGCAATTACTGTAAGACGATCAATTAAAAGAAGGTGGAGTCCTGTTTTGACCACACTCTTTTTTTTCCTCCAAGTATCTGCACTTCTATGAGTATTTGGACTTCTCCATAAATGCAAAAAATAAGAGTACTTGAGCCACCGCTGAGGAGGTTTCGCGGTTCTTCTTAGCCTGCCTGCTCCACTTCCGGGAGAAAGACTCCAACAAAAGTTTGCTCCCTGAGCAACTTTTTAACTGAGCGCCAGTTGAGAGGGAAAGGGGGGAATACGGTTCGCTAAAGTAAACAGGAAATACGGCACTCGTAAAGCCCTGATAGGTTGGCATTAAAGTGAATCACGCGGCATCGAGAGATATGCTAATGCGACAAGCGTCGCGTGGAGGAAAAATGACACACAAGTCTGTGTTTACTTGGGCCGGGGGTGGGGGGCTGGGGGGTGGAGGGGTAATTTGCGATTTACATAGGCAGTCAATTCTGCCGCAGTCCAATAAATGAGAAGAAATGCTTCCAAGTGCCGAAGCCGTGCGTGCACCGTGCAAATGAGTCCTTTCCATTGGTGTGAATGTACAATGAGTCTGAGAAGAAGGTTGGGCAAACTATCCCCTGCGGGCCATGAACGGAACGCTACTTTCCTTCATCCGGTCGACCCAGCGATGGCATACGTGGAACGTGTCATTTCGCCTCGGTTTTCTTGATAAGGATTCATTAAGATGCTTTTTTTGGTTTACATTTATTGGCAGTTCGAATTCATGTCTTCATTTTGCTGTTTTTAACATCGCTTGTACATCACCCAACAACGGCTGAATTTATTGAAAATACTCAAGATGTACTGGATGTGTAAAAATCAATGTCATGGATGATTTGACGGGTGTTTTCTTCGATGGGCGCGCTCGTACCCTGCGACGGTGACAGTCTCGGCGTTGCTGACGGCCAGGCTGACCACGTCGGCCACGGCCAGCCTGCCGACTGCCGTCGGGCTCCGGGCGCTCTCGTAGTAGGTCGGGAAGCCGCCCTCCAGCGTGCACCAGCGACGCAGCATCTCTGCCAAAAAAAACCCCCAAAAAACGGTTTCATGTTCGTTGACGCGCTCGAGCCGATGCTGATTTGCCGCACAGTAAATTCGTCAACAGGAAGATGACGTTCATGTCGGGGTTGCCATACGGCTTCGTAAGTTTTGGTTTGCTGCGCTTTATTTTTAAAATAAAATCAAATTGTCTTTTCAAAGCCCCCAAAAAAGCCAGTTGAATGGATGCCACTTGCTTCCACCGCTGCGCCATATCAAAAGCGCATTGTCTTTTACGGTCGCACGACTGGGCGAATTACACATCCAATGAGAATCAAGTTCATGCAAACGGAGCTAATTTTGGATTTTCAAAGTCACCGTGCCATCTGTTTCTTTCGCTCTTTGTTGTGCCGCAAACAAACGCGCTCACGTTGAGAAAAACAAACCCGGCGCGCCGCCCGCCGCCCCAAACTTTCCACTGTCTTCGGCTCATGAATATGCTAATGGCCCTCCTGCCGACTGCGCCCGGCGCTTGAGAAGGAGCGGATGGCGTCCCAATGAAAGTGGCGTTTTCAAGGAAAAGAGGATGCGACAAGCACAAGGACGCTATTGGCCCCTTGCACCGCGCCTCGGCGTGGCTCAGTTTCCGCCGTTGCCTGTCGAAATGGGACGCACTTGAAAAGTGCAACACGGCTACTCGCTGGGGGGCTTTCAAAAGAAGAAGGACAAAAAAAAAAGGTTTTCATTGACAATAAAACAAAGAAACAAACAGCAGCCGCAAGGAAGTCGTCATCTCGGGGCGCCAACCGCCGGCACGGAGAGCGACATTTCAAGAGGTTGCCGGCGAGCAGCTTCAAAATGCGCAACTTCATTCTCAGAATATTCAAACTTTAATCGGGGAAATGGATCAGACGTTAGTAATCGTGCAACTTCAATCGCAATTTGTATGTTTTTTGGGGGTCACGCATATAACAAAAATAAACTCCTTTTTTGAAATGCAGAATTTTTTTTCAGACTATTGCTCAGAAATCGAGGACTATTTTCTCAAAATTAGATGAAAAAAACCCCCATTTAGGTTGAATACATGAAACTTTATTTCAAATATACATTTTGACCTTATCTTGAAAATGATTTGACCTTTGACCCCAAAATGACTTATCTCCAAAACATGATTGATCTTAAAAATGTGCAACTTGTTGATATTTGACTGAATTGTCAAAAAATATGCAACTTTGTATGGGAACATTTCAACAAAAATGTTGAACATGAATCCTGTATTACGATGTTTGCCTTATTACAACTGAACTGTCTCCCAAAATCTGTTTATTTTTAAGAAACTTCTTTTGTTTACTTTTTTCTCACTTTTTTCCACAAATTTTGACATTGGGGAAAGATGATATATTTTTTGAATTTTTTTGGGTGGGGGCGGCGCAAGGGGGAGTATATGCCATCTTTTTCTCAAAAATGACTTTGAACGCTAAAACTGTGACATGCTCCTCACTACGAACCTTTCAGAGGAGGCGGGGGGGAAGGGGGGTGGGCAGCGTCTGCTCTTTAAGAAGGAAACGTTAATAGCAGCCGCTCAAGAGTCGTCATCAGCCGTGCTGCACCGAGAGCGAGCGTGCGATCTTTCAAGACGACGCGCTTGACTGCGAAACGTGTTCCCGGATTGTTGCGCCTTTTACCGAAAATGTCAGGTCCATTTTTGGGGGTCTGTAAGTGCTGGTCGCGCGCTGGTTTGAACTCGGCTCCCTCTGCCGCTGCTTTAACAACCACATTTGTAATGATCGCGAGTCTCCCACCGCTATCGTCTTACGAGGGGCACTTGACTTCCCAACAGCTTGACCTCATTTTATTTAGGACTTGAAATGATGTACAATTCGGTGTGTTGTTAGGTGGGAGGAAGGATGCTAATTGCATGGCCAAAAATTGCCAGGTACACATATAACGACAATCAGGCCAAATATTCAACCAGATGAACCTGAGATGCAATCAGAGCGATTCTTCCTTCCCGATCAGGTCAGGAAGTGGTCAATGCTGACAGTAGTCGTAAATGACACACACACACACACACACACACACACACACACACACACACACACACACACACACATCAATAATCTGGCCAAATTTGAGCCTTTTTCCAATCAAAGTCAACAAAGGCCAGAGAATTAAATGCTATAAAAAGATGAGAGAGAACGATGATCCAGTGGTGTGGGTGTGTTAAGGCTGATTTTGGCCCACTCCAATCTTCTGGGAAAATGGCCAAATTTGAGCATTCCTCCTCTCTTCTGATCAAAGTACACAAAGACACAACTATAGGATGCTTCTAAAAGACCGTCCCGACTGATTTACCTGTGGTGTAGTGTGGGGTGTCTTAAAACCTTTTTTTTTTCTTTCCTCACGTTAAATGGAGTACGCAGCGATAATCGTCTGACTATCCTGTAGTGTGGTGTGCGGAAATAGTGATTTTTCTCTCCCTGGTGAGCGCAGAAAAAAAAATCAGTGACGACAGTTGTCAAAGTTAAGTGGAGTACACACAAAATGTCAACCGGGCCAAATTTGAGGATTTGTTCACCTCTCCCGATCAAGGTCAGCAAAGGCCAGATTATGAAACGCCTCTAAAAGATGACATTGACCGATTATCCAGTGGTGTGGGGCATATTAAAAGTGAATGGGGAAACTGTTGCGCTTCACAATCGTTCTTCCTGTTCACTACTTACGATCGCAAAGGGAGGAGTTCTCAGTGGTGTCGGGTGATTGTGCAACATTACTTCCAAGACATTCAACACAATAAAATGGCAAGGAGAAGAGTTTACAACTTCGACTCCTACTCTTTCTTCTTCAGCTAATGCGATTTGCCCTGTGGCGCCACATTGCCTCCAACAGGTCAGTTTTGGTACTACAACAGATGCTGCTCCTGTACATTTGTTGCCGTTTGCATGTTGGTGGCTTGGTGGGGGTTTTTTCCCCCTGATCATGTGTGGCGTCACTCATCTTTCGAAAATGAAAACGTTGAAAGAATTGTTCTGCGTCAACTATCCCAGTGTTAGATTGGCACCAAAAATGGGTTTTATTCCGGCTGTCTATCTTGGGATGCCAACGGCACAACAACGTGAACAATAGCACCTGATTTGCAATCAAGCAGCTGTTCTCACTTCCACACAGCAAAGACCCCCACGCCGATCGGCTCTCCACGGGGGGCCTCCCCCCTCCCTCTCCCTCCCTCCGACTAACACTCCAGAGATGAAATCTGCATTTTACTCTCCTCCGAAACGGGCCAATTCGCTTGTGGGAGAAGCAAGGTGGCTCCTGTTGGAATTTGAACAAGGAGCACCTAATTTGGGCTGATCTCTCACTTTCTGCCGTTCAATAAATGCTTAAGTGTGCAAAATGAGCCGTCTGATGAGACTCCTCAACGCGGTCAATGCGGCCATTCCACCCCGCCGATGTTCATCAACATTTAAGATGATGAAAAAAAAAATGTAAAAAAGATGAATGCCCATCTTGACATCTGACAATGCCCAGTAGAGAGACATCACGGTTTGAATGTGGGGTGAGGAGAGGTGACCCATATACGTTCCAGTGGCCAACATGCACCCCACAATGCATCTCGATTCCATATGCAGCGAAGGGCCGTCTCTAGACTGTAGGAACAAGATGTCATCTTCCACATTTCTCCCCGTTAACCAGGCAAGCCCACCCAGGCAGTCGCCCTCCATCCCCTGAAGGCAGCATCCAAGACGGCTCCCTCTCCCAATTAGCCTGCAGCCCCAGGGACGCTGCAGCTGTTTGCAACATTGGGACCACTGCGGAGTAGGAGCTGCAGCGGCCGACAGAACTTGGAGACAAGCGGAGTCGCATTTTGAAAATCTTGGAAGGGAAAAATCACAGATTCTGAAGCAATCAGATTTTTACGGAAATGGAAACAATCGTCAACAATCGGATGGGTTTTAGTTTTGTTTGTTTGTTGTTGTTTTTTCGACACATTGCAACCTCCGACAAAGATTTTCGGGGACTTCAGGAAGCGACCTTCCCCACAGCTGCCCCTCACACTATCCAACTGCCCCATGTCAACTGTCAAGACTTTCAAGTTCCAGGGAATCACAGTCTCTCAGGCCATCAAGTGGGAGGCCTACATGAACTCGATCCTGAAAGAGGCCCAGCAGAGGATGTACTTGCCGATAAAATGCTACCGGACCCTCCACACCCTGCCCACCACCTCTTCCAACAACAGTGATCCCTCGGTTATCGTGGTTAATGGGGACCAGAACCCCCCGCGAAAGAGGGAAATCCGCGAAGTAGATACCCCCTTCCTGTACAGGTACATGTACATGTGTATGACTATATATAATATTTGTAAGGCCAAATTTAATGGTATACATGCATGTAGAAGTAAATGTTTGTAGTAATTAACATTACTTAATGCTATATACTATATATATATATATATATATATATATATATATATATATATATATATATATATATATAGAGCTGTCAGTTTAGCACGTTTATATCGGCATTAATTTAAATGAATTTTATCGGGATCAAAATTTTTCTCGCGAGATTAACGCGGCAGACGTCACAGCGGATCTTACATTGCTCTATAAATAAACCAGACACAAAACATAAAGCGCGCTGCACAGGTCCACGCATGTTTGTTTTGCCAGCGCGAGACACCGAAAACGGATACTTAAATAGCTCATGAATGGAAAGTTTACTTTTAAAAAGTTGCCAGATTGTTCCACTGACAAGACCAAAGTTACCTGTATGTTTTGCAGTCGTAAACCGAGCTATCATCATAGCACGTCGAGTCTGAAATACCACTTAATGGCCAAGCGCACAGCTGACGTTCGTACTCCACCCCCTTGTCTCAGACAGACAGCTATGGATCATTTCAAAGCGAAGAAAATGGATGACACGACGAACAAATTTGCTGAAGCCATAGCTAAATATATGGCTACTGCATGCAAGCCTGTCAACATTGTCCACAGCTCCACTCAAGCTGAAATCATTCGCATTGCATCGAACGACTCCTGTTGGATTGACCTGGCGCTTTAAGAGGGGCGGGGCTGCCACTGACAGGTGACCGTTCCGCGCGATGTATAAATAGCGTTTTGTTTCGTGAGTGAATACACTCGCTTCGTCGTCGGCATGGCTCAATGTTAAGCTACGCGAGTGCTTCTTATCAAGTCAGATGTGTAAAGTTAGCTTTTAGATTCGGTCATGATCGCTTGCTTTGTTTGCCGCATCGCTATGCAATCACAGTCAGTTACCGTTCGCAATCGGCAATTTAAACAGCGTGGGCTAAAATGTTGCTAGAACAGGGGTGTCTTTATTTAGCTCATTTTTGCATAGTTGTCATGTTTGTCCGTCTGCAATCTGACGTTTAAACAAAGTAAATTGCGTTGCAGATGGGGTTAATCATGCCGGCGCTCCACTTCCGGGTTTGATTCTTGGGACTTGTAGTTCTTTTGTTCGATTCGACTTGATATGTTTGTGTTGTATGGTTTCTTACGTTTAAAACAATGAATAATGATGACGATATTGATACATAGTGAAATCAGGGTTGATTAAATTATTTATTAAACGTATAGTTAAATAAAGGTATTAATTAATGTCAATATTTACATTGTGATGCAGAAAGATAGATATATTAATTTTTTACTGCATTTATGTGTAATTTAGGTTATTACCTGCTTCTGATACTTCTGTTACAACTACTACTACTTCTGCTGCAAAGTGCTCCAATAAATGATCAAAAAAGTACAGAACGAGAGATCCTTCCATGCTGACCGACAATCCTTATTTAGGGGGCCGTGAAAAACGGAATTAACTGAACAACTCCACTACGGATTGCCAGCGAGAGCCTCCATTACGAGGACTAGTTTACCTTAGATGTGCACTTTATAATGTTATATTGCGCTGTTTTGATTCCATAAAAAGAGCTGTTCAAGCAGCTGTTGTGTGACAAAATATTTTTTTCAGTGTTGTTGATGGACAGTAATATTGTGTGAGAGATAAGTGTGAATAACTGCTCCAAGTGAAAAATGTTCATGTAAAATTGAAAATCGAAATTGTTACTTCAGTAAATATTTGCATTTTGGACATAGAAAACTGATTCATGATTCCATGTTGATGAGAGCATTAAAATGGGAGAAAATAGGACATAAAATATGAAAGGAAATTCAGAAACGATAAAAAAAAAAAAAAAAGTGCGCGAGTAATCACGATTAATTGTTGTGACCCAAGTGTTTGGTGTAGGGATTAAACCTTTGCGGGGATGACGGCTGACGGGCGGACACTGATTGATTGATGAGCGCTTAACTGGAGTGGACCCCTGACTAACGCGCGCACTTCATCAGGGCCTGGCCCAGGGATTGATGGGATTCTCGGGCCGCCCCGGCGACATGGCACGCGACCACTCACCGTCTCCTCTGCGCCGATCTGTCGGCGTCCTGCCGTGGCCCGCCGAGATGTACAGGAAGCCATCCATGAACGGGGACGCCCCGGACGAGGACGTGTTGTCTGACTGCCGGTCAAGTCTTGGGAAATCTGTTCAGTGAGTGATTCATTATTGAGCCGCAAGGACATTTACATAGACACACACTCACAGACACACACACAAACACACACACAGAACTGAACGGTTGTGCAAGAGAGCGAGAATTACAGAAAATGGAGGGATGAGGGTTTGTCAATATGTGTTCCCTGCAACGGACCGGCCGATGATCGGCTTGCGCTCGATAATGAAGTATGGCAAAACGTGCTGGATGAAGTTGCAATCACCAAAAGCGGGGGTGGGGGAGGGGGGGGGGGATGAAATAGCATTTAAATCATTTGTCAAAAAACATTCAGCCCTATTTCCGAAATCCATGGAGATTGTATCAAATGGTAATCTGGTTATGGTCGTGTCATAAATCCAAGCAGTCCTTCCCAAACATTCATGTTCGGGGAATGTACATAAGCCGGTGTATGTGCTGTAACAAGCTTCCCTGCGTGAGTCTTGCAAACAGCCCCGCAGGGCGCTAAAGCTGGCCTCGCTTACGATGGGACTCTGATGTGTGTGGGGGTGATGGTGGAAGAGTCTGGCCTCCGCTGATTGGCTGCCTCCCCAGTGAAGGGAAGGTGACATGATGGAGTGCTCAATTAGCCATCTGGTCGCCCGTGGCAACCGCCGCAAAGCGCTCGGCCCGCGAGCGGTGGACCGCGGGGCCATGAAGACGGCGCACAAGAATCGGGGCACGCGGAATAAATGCGGCTATAATTGGCTACATATGTAAGGGAGGCTGAGTTCTAATCATAACATGCAAGGCAACATTCAGGAAAAAGGACTCCCCGACAGGAGTGATTCCAATAAAATCATCCAGCGGCACTTAAAAAAAAAAAAAAGGGCTGCGCACATGATGGCTTGAAACTTAGTATTGGTGTAAATGGGGGTTGAGGGTCCAACTTGATGCATATTTAATGTCTCCGGAGAACCTCACAACTGTGACAGAAGCGTAGTAGATGGCTGCAAAAATAAATAAACAAATAAATGTTCAGATCTAAAACAGGGGTGCCCGAGTCCGGTCCCGCAGCCTGCTTTCGATGTCTCTGATTCAAGTCATCAGCTGATCAGCAAGCTTTTCAGAAGCCAGATCACGCTCCTGCGCCGCCTTGGAGGAGGGAGTCATCCAAAACAGGCTGGACTGGGCCTCTTGCGGACCGGACTTAAAAGTCGGTCAATTTTCAATATGTCCTTGTTTCACTGCCATCAAAGGAAGCCGCTCACTCGTCATGTCATCCCTCACCCAGTGACAACCCCAAAGGCGGACTTTAATGCCACATTTTTTTTTTTGCACGCTCCCAGATAGATTATTACTATCTGAGCGCCATGTAGTCTGTCAACGGTTATCATCGTGTTTGCGGACTTGGGTCTTAAATTGGAAAGCGATTTGAAATGAGTGCCGTTGTCAAATGCAGCTTCTTTCATTCAAGGCAGCTGGCTGATGTCACGCCTTTCCTTTTTTACGAGCATTTGGAGATGCAGTCAGTCATGCCTTTGTCACAAATGTCTGCTGGATTTGTGTAATGCACTCGACTTTGGAGTCAGTCAATCCTCCATCAAGCATCTTCAGTTGATCCAGAATGCTGCTGCTCACCTCTTGACGAGGTGTAAAGAGGGAGCATGTGACTCCGACTTTAGCATCCCTTCACTGGCTCCCTTTTTTGAGTTCTTTTGAGGATCCTGTGATTTGTTTTCAAATCTTTCAATGGCCTAGCCCCACCTGACCTCTCGGAGCTCCTCCACATTGCCTCAGGTCTGCCGCCCAGACACTATTGGATGTAGCGAGAACCGAGCGGAGGCTCAGAGGGGATCAAGGCATTTCCGTCTTTGGGATGAATGTTCGCCACCCATCTTTCAAACTTGTCTTCAAACTCATTTTTAGTCTTTGGCTTTTGAGTCAGCATGAGACTTGCTTTTCAGTTGGACTGTTTTTGTGCTTTCGACTGTCTTTGTTATAAATGTATTGTTTGATTGCTTGTTGTGTGAATGATTTTCGCCCCATGTACAGCACTTTGTATACAGCGGTGGTTGTTTAGTGCTCCAGAAAACACGGTTGCGTTGAGTTGATATTAACAACGGAACGGCAACGTGGTCCCATGCCAAAATGGATCCGCCGCATCGGCGGTACAAAACATTGTCGTTCTGCACCTTGCCTGAGCTCACCTTCTTTTTGTCTATACGTCCGATGGAAAAAAAGTGGGGTGGGAAAGAGCAGTTCTTTCCGTGTAACGTTTGGGAGTGAACAACAGAAGCAGCCGAAAATACACATGGAAGCGGCCCAGAGGGAGCCTTTGACAATAAGGGATGGCGCCATCATTGAAGCCGCCCCGGAGGCTTTCAAAACACGACAGCGCGCGGCCCCGTTTTGCCTTGAAGCAGGATGTGGATATGCAAATGAACACAGCACAATATCCCAGGGTGCTCCGGGGCGAGCAGGTGTAGGTGTGAGAACGAGGCTTGTGGGGGGGTTGGACTACAAATGAGCCACAGCGCCGGGACAGCAAGGTGCAGGGATTCCATATGGAGCCGCATGACAAGCTTTGTTTGACTTTAGTTGCATTCTGTATGACTACTCTCGTATGTAACTACAAAATGACATTTCTGGAGAAACTGCATTGGAATGATGAAATACGGAATACAAAGGAAAAAAAACATGGACGTGCGTCATGCTATTGAATGATACTTGAAGACCTGAAATGATCTTGGTGAAGAACGTCGAATGATTTTGAACGCTGTGGAATGCCATTCACGTTGACTTGATCTTGAAAACGGGTGGAATGATGGAGAACAATTTAGGACAAATGTGCAATGATATTAAATGACATGCAATGCTCGTGAAAGATACAGAATGCTGTGCAATGGTTTAGAATTGTATGACATGATGTGAAATGACAGAGAAAAAATGTGCAATTGCAAATGATACGGAATGGTACTGAAAGATATCAAAGGATATGGAATGATTTTGGATGATTTTTTAGGTGTGAACTGGAGTGTGAATGGTGCTTGTTTGGCTGTGCATGCCCTGCATTTGGCTCGACACCGGGTCAGGGTGCACCCGACTTATCGCCCAAAGTCGGCCGGGATGGGCTCCAGTACGCCTGCGACTCTCTCAAAATGGATGCATGGATGGATGAAATTATCTCAGTGAAAAATGTTTGCTCAAAAATGTGAAATTTGGGGGGGTGTTGGAATGGGGAGGAGTTGATAAATCTGTGTCCTCCAAGATCATCGATACATGCAACTCCCACTGTATTTCTGTTTTTTTTTTCAAACAATCACCACTGTATACAAAGTGCTGTACGTGGAGCAAAAATCATTCATGCGACAACACAGACTAAATTCAAAACCAAGACAGTAGAAAGCACAAAAACAGTCCAATTGAATAAAAAGTCTCATGTTGACTCAAAAGCCAAAGACTAAAAATGAGTTTGAAGACAAGTTTGAAAGATGGGCAGCGAGGGGGCTTCCCAAAGGTCATTCCAAAGAGAACAGAAAAGGCTCCATCTCCTTTGAGCTTAGTTCTTGGTACCTCTAGTAGCATCTGGTCCGCAGACGTCAGCAGGAGCTCCGAGAGGTCAGGTGGGGCCAGGTCATCTCAAGATTTGAAAACATATCAGAGGATCTTCAAAAAAACTCCAATCAAGGACCCGGTGAAGGGATGACAGAGTAGGAGTTCTCTGCTCCCTCTTTCTACGAGTACCCGTCAAGAGGCAAGCGGCGGCATTCTGGACCAACTGGAGAGGTTTTATGGAGGACAGCTGACTCCAAAGTCAAGGGCATTTAGAGTGTTCCAAATGTGCATGGTGGCTCAATTGGACAAGTGCCCGGGACGGATCAACCGCGATGCAGTGGGGACACATTGAGATGAACTTTGCTGCCCTCTACTGCACCGGATTTGGAATGACAGGCGTATGACAGTCGAACATTTTGGGGGGAAAACATGCACAAATTGAATTCTTGCACTGAATTACTTCACAGAAACAACATATGCCCAAAAATGCAGCCTTTGGCCGGCGCGCTGGGCCAGGAGATACGGCGTGGAGCAGGTCGGGTCCCCGGTGGCGCACATGACATCCGCCCCGTTGAACAGCAGCTCCATAGTGCGAAGCACATCGGGCAGCACCACGGCGGCACACAACGCCTGGACGCACATGAAAATAGACACGCCGGTGGACTTCTTGCATCCATCCACCTCCTGCCCGAGCGACGCCTGTTTTATCTCGCTACAACAATTCACGCTGAAGATAATACCCGGTAGTCCGGTGGTTAGCATGTCGACCTCACAGTGCAGAGGCACTGGGTTCAATTCCAGCTCCGGTCTCGCTGTGTGGAGTTTGCATGTTCTCCCCGTGCCCGTGTGGGTTTTCTCCGGGTACTCCGGTTTCCTCCCACATTCCAAAAACATGCATGGCAGGCTGATTGAACACTCTAAATTGGCCCCAAGTGTGAGTGTGAGCGCGGATGGTTGTTTGTCTGTGTGTGCCCTGCGATGGGCTGGCAACCGGTTCAGGGTGTCCCCCGCCTACTGCCCGAAAACAGCTGGGATAGGTTCCGACAACCCCTCTTGTGAGGATCAATCGGTTCAGAAAATGGATAGATGGATGGATAATACCCTTTTTTTGGGGTGGGGGGGACACAAATCAAATTCATGCTCTCATGCTCTGTGGATTTGTGGTCGCAAAACTAATTCACGCATGTCGACTTGTGACCTTGGGATCAAGTCATAAAAGTGTGCCGGAATAATTTTCAGAAGCCAATTCATTCCTTGAACAGGCAGGGGGGGAAAATCCCAGATTCGCTTTTAATCAATCATCTTTTCAAGAGGAGCAAAAGTAAACAAGAGATAATGTGGTTGCATAAGTGTGCACCCCCTTGAACGTGGCTGTGCTCAGAATCAACCATTCAAACTCAGCACACGCCACCTACCATTTCAAGTGCATTTGCTCAACCCCAAATCAAGTTCAGCTGCTCTCGTAGGTTTTTCCTGACATTTTATATGGGGGGTTCTGGCGGAAGCCTGAAGATTTTGCGCTAACACTGACTGCTATTTGGAAACAAGACTAAGGCCCCGGTTCTTTACTTGTTGCTCTTGTGGCCGAAAAGCTCAACCTTGATTTTACTGGACACTCACAAAATCTCTCTAAAACGTGAGGGAACGTGTTCTTGAAATAATTGATCTGGTCGTTTGAGGAGCCGGATTTAAAGCGCGCCTTTGCGCCAGGCTGACCGAGGACAAATCTCCCATAAAATGCCAGGGCATAAAAGTTTAGGATGAAATTCTGCTCGCTGATCTCACAAGAGAAGTTAAAATAAGATCACAATTTAATACTTCCTGCGCGAGTCATTAAATGGCTAATCTTTTGGGGGGAAAATAAGGAGCAGGGAATATAATGACGGCGAGCAGGACAAATGGGCCGCATTAAATATAACGAAGCGACTTCAAAGAGCGAGGGTGGGGCCGTAGGTGGAGTAACGGCAAGAGTGAAGCGACAAATGGACTTTTTTGATTTGGCAAAGTGTCCGTGCGCTGCGGCCGTGAGTAACAGTTCATTCTCAGTTTCGGTGAAGGCCGGAACCAAGTGAGGAAAGAGTGCAAATACTTTGGGGAATGGTGTTCTCTGCTTGAGGGGCTCAGACGAAAGAAAAAAAAAATTCTTTTGTCTCACAAGCGCTCGAGAAAAGGCATCATCCGTCACGGCAACCGGGATAAAAGCGGGATAAAAGCCAGCCAAGAATGCGCTGTGACCAAGGAAATCATCCACCCAACCGCCCCTCCCAGCCACCTCTTCCCATCAATCCACTCCATTGATGTGACATTGTAGACGGTGACCCGCGACAAAGTGGATCCACCGGCGGACGCGCGGAATCTCAACGAGCGACCTTTTCCCTTTCGTCCGAGTTGCCCCCGAGTCGAAGCGCCATCGATCGCTGAGGCTGCGTACAAAGCGCTTATTGATAAAACACCTGCAACAATGACAAAGAACTCGCAAAAGGCCTCCTAAAGTTAGGACTGAATGATTTTGAAAAATGATATCAGCGGATGAATAGGAAGGACCGTTTACTTGGGCGGCTCGGTGGGCGACTTTGTGAGCATGTCCGCCCTACGGTCCACAAGTTTCCTGGCCCCGGCCTTTCTGCGTGCCCGTGCCTGTGTGGGTTTTCTCCGGGTACTCCGGTTCTCACCCCCACCGTCCAAAAACATGCACGGTCGATTAATTGGCCGTCAATGAGACGTGGATTTTGACCCCGTGCCGATCCCCGCGAATGGGACTCAGCTGTCTAACTTCCGCAACATCAATGCTGGTTCCGCGAGCCTCTCAATAGCCTTTTGCAATGTATGCTAGCATTAAGCTGGGGACTTTCGTAAGGCGAAGTTACGTGTCGTTCAGCTTGATTTGTGCTGCCACCATTTAGTAGTGGAGGGTCTGTCTAGAGCGGCACCGAACAAATTGTTGTTCACACGGCGCAAAAATTTGAACAAATGGGGCTGTTGGTATCCCCAAAAGTCAAGGTATCGCCGTGTATGAAATTGATGCCTTTTTGCACGGGAGCGCTCAACACTTCAAGGCTCAGATAGCGCGTCTGACGCCGGCCCGGCTTCATTCCGTAGCGGCTCTGGACCGCGACCTCGCGTGTCGGAGCAATTACTGCGGTCACTGCTGGGACTTGTGTGCGCGCGTCAAAATATCAGGAACGGTCCTTTGACATTCTCCAGATCGCGCAGCCCGTCCAGACTCTGCGGAGGTCACCGTCATATGAGCTTCTAATGGGGACCGTGGGAATCGCAGAGGAAGCGGCCAAAACCACGAGTCTGACGCTGAAATGTCATAACAAAAGACTTCGCACGGGACTGCAATTTTATCAGCGGTAAGAATGCCTGAAAGGGCGGGGCAATTAATCGCTCATGATGCCACGGATTTTTGAGCAACCGTTTTCTTGTATAGGTTTTTATAGGATGGAGACAAGTCCAGATTGAAATTGGGCGCCTTCAGTGTAGTACCACATTGTGCCACAGCAAACTAGGCAGCACTGAGGTCCACCCAAAGGCCCACAATGCAATAGAAGACGACGAAGAAGGAAGAAGACGTCGTCGTTGCTCCACGTGTGTCCCAGCTGCAATTCTTTCCGATTTTCAGAACGTCAATGCTAATTTTCAATAGCCGATCGATGGTGCTTCGCCTTCAATGCTAAGCTAGTAGACGCCCTGTAACGTGCCCCTAGTGGCGTGAGAAAGAATGACTGGATTTACTGCTCAAACAGCACATCAGGTTACAGTAGCATCGACTTTTTAAAAATCCCGTTGTTACAAACAGTTCGTTGTATTTAACTTATTTGTTAATGGTTTTACGCCACTGTATTTCAATAATGACGGAAGGCCTCGGCGTGATACTTGATGTAAAAGGTTTGCGAATCGCTGCCGTAGATGAAGGAGGCAGGCGGTTGCAATCAGACCTAAATCGCCTCCATTTATTTTTATTCTAAAGTGACACTCGAAAGAATCACCCGCCATCCAAGCCGACCCCGCGGATGCGCCCGAGCCTTTGGTAGAGTCTTTGTACTCGACAAGCTTCCCCAAGGAGGAGGCTTCTGCGGAGCGCTAAATAGATATGATGCACGACGAAGAAGAGTTGTCCCGGCAAATTAGCTTGGCTGGCAACGCTTACGCTGTGATTTAGATTTTACATACATTGCTTGTGACTGATCGACATTCACTGTGATCCTTTGGGGCGATTTTCAAGCACTGGAGACGGGTTGATCCCGTCCAAATCTGTCAAGGGCAGTTAGCTGACGGTCAAAGCCTTCTTTCGCAAACGATTTACAATAAACAGTGACATTTGCCAGTGGATGAGTCACTGATTCCCCAAATTGATACAGAACATGGCTAAAACCGCTCGTATCAAACGCACCCGTTTGCGCCTCTGGGGAATCTTTGCGGTTGAATTTGTGGGTTCTTTTATCTCAGACAAGTTTTTTTTTTGTTTTTTTTTGGTCATTTTGTAATGTAAGTGTGTGGGCAGATTGAGATTGCTTGGGAAGATTTAGGACTGGAACTTGATTAGGAGATATGTCACTTGAGACATGGGCTGCGACAAAATTCAAGGACGGTTCGTTTGAAAGTGGAGCGACTCGATAGGGTTCAGTGGGAGTACGACTCAATCCAAAATGCTCTGACTCACGACAAGACGTTTCAACAATATGAACGACATTGCCAGGACTGAAAACATGACATTTGCTTCAAAAAGACCAGATATACATACGTATATCTCTATATACACACATACTTTCTTCCTTTCATCACTTTGCTGCTGTAAATTGGGAATTTCTCCATTGTGAGACGAATAAAGGTTTTCTTATCCGATATATGTGAATACAGTGTTGCCTCTACTGATGAAATTAATTGGTTCTGGAAGAAATGTCTTAATTAGAAATTTTGGTCAGCCGAGACGCGTTTTCCATGTAAATGCCCTAATCCGTTCCAAGCCCACCCAAAATTCCAACATAAATGTTTCCTAAAGCATAAAAATGCATTGAAATATGTAACAAATACATGTTACAATTAGATTACTGCACCATAAATGAGAGTTGTGTACAATGTAAAAAAATAAAAGAATAGAGGAAAGAATAAAAATTATGGTCATTTAACTTTTAACTGCGTCCTCGCCGTTTTTTGCCCTCTTTAGTTCATGTTCTCCCTTTTGTCGGCTTTCAACATCCATCCATCCATCCATTTTCCAAACCGCTTGATCCTCACTAGGGTCGCGGGGGGTGCTGGAGCCTATCCCAGCTGTCTTCGGGCAGTAGGCGGGGGACACCCTGAACCGGTTGCCAGCCAATCGCAGGGCACACAGAGACAAACAACCATCCATGCTCACATACACACCTAGGGACAATTTATAGTGTTCAATCAGCCTGCCATGCATGTTTTTTGGAACGTGGGAGAAAACCGGAGTGCCCGGAGAAAACCCACACAGGCCCGGGGAGAACACGCAAACTCCACACAGGGAGGCCGGAGCTGGAATCGAACCCGGTACCTCTGCACTGTGAAGCCGACGTGCTAACCACTGGACTACCGGGCCGCCGGGTTTCAACAATCCTTCGAAAATGTCCAAGGCAAACATCAGCATAGTGAGCGATCACCCAACTGGTGAACACTTTTACATTTACGTCGAACTATTGGAACGCCTCATGGCCCGAGGGCGAATGACAAGGACGCTGCATCGACAGTGAGCTATCTATCGACAGACACAAAAACATATGGGAGAAGTCCCTCATAGCCAATGGGATGCCAGGATGATGCTCGGGAATAGCCAATGGAAGAGCAGCTATGAGTATGTTGCGTTCAGGAAACTCGGAGCTGCGACTCGCAGCCCATATACTGTATTTTTACTTTTCGTAACTTGAAATTTCTTTCGTAACAAGAGGCAATATTTTCCGGTTGAGACGTTTCGTAACTTGATCATTTCATATGAAGAGATGTTCATAAGTAGAGGTACCACTGTTTCGACACATGCAGGATATACAAGTATATTCTAATCGATTCAATTTGATGCACCCCAAAGTCAAGCGGAGGTTCACCGCCCTTGCGAATCAGGAAAGGACGTCACCTTATTTGAGCTGCTCCGAGTTGTGAAGGCCCTCGAGGACGCGGCAGTACTTTCTCTCCTGGTACTTTCTGCGGGTGAAGGTGGCGCGCTGCTCGTCCGAAGCGCCGGCATGGAGCTCTTCCTCCAGCGGGAGTTGGGCGGCCCAGAAACTGTTGGCCTTCTGGTTCCCCACTTCCAAGAAGAGCTAAACAAATGAGGAACGTCACAAAGAACGAGATTGTCAAAATGCTTTGGATTTGCTTGCAAATTAGCCCCAGTCAAAAGGCATTGGTGTTGATGGACCACAGCATTTTAAATCAGGCCATGGTTCTCAGACTTTTTACATCAAGTCCCACCTCAAAAAAACACTTGAAGTGTCTCCAGTTGGTCCAAAATGCTGCTGCTCACCTCTTGACTGGTACTCGTGAGAGGGAGCGCATCAATCCTATTTTTTTACCTTTTTTTTTAGTTGTTTTTGTCACGTTGCGCACAAAGCAGGAAAAAGGACTGCTTCATACGCAACGAAGCAAACGTGAATAAGTGATCCCCGAAGTAACAGACACTGATCAGGCTTTTGTCACAAAATAATATTTATTATAAACAAAAAACTCCGCCTAATAAAAAACGGAAAACGCTGGTAAAAACGAGAACCAGGAAATAATGTAACGTGAAAAACAAAGCACTTGCAAAAAACGGCAAGGAAAGGATAAGACACTTTCTACTTAAAGTACGCGTTCTCAATAACCCCACAGGGATGACGACAAAGTCGCAAAACAACGATCGTATTTGAATAATATTACCGAGCATGGGCAATAGCAGTGGCACGGCATGCAATACTCCGGCATTAAGTAGACAGCCGGAGCGCCTAGATAAAGCAGGTGTAATCGCTGACAAATGGGCAGCAGGTGTGTAGGCAGAAGAAATGAACGCCTGCCACCTGCTGCCCATTACGGAACATGACAGTTTTGTTTTGTTTTCCAATCTCGAAATGGCCTGGCCCCACCTGACCTCTGTGAGCTCCCTACTGGCGGATCAGTCTTCGGACCAGACACAGTTCGAGGTACAGAGCGGAGGCTCAGAGGGGATAAAGGCTTTTCCGTCGCCTCTCTTTGGAACGAATGTTCGACAAGCGCCCTCGCCGCCCATCTTTCAAACTCGTCTTCAAACTCATTTTTCTTCTTTGGCTTTTAACTCAGCTTGAGACTTGATTTTGAGTGTTTTTGCACATTCTACTGTCTTGGGTGGTTGTTTTGAGTTGAGTTCAGTTGAGTTCATGGAGTTTGATGGAGAACAATTATGTGGCGTTGTTGACGATGCTACCTTCGACAGGAATAGAAATGTTTTTGAACAAAACGATGGCAACCGTGTCAAGTTTCCAAAGCCCGCCCCAAATAAAATGACATTGCTTGTGACTGATCGACATTCACTGTGATCCTTTGGGGCGATTTTCAAGCACTGGAGACGGGTTGATCCGTCCAAATCTGTCAAGGGCAGTTAGCTGACGGTCAAAGCCTTCTTTCGCAAACGATTTACAATAAACAGTGACATTTGCCAGTGGATGAGTCACTGATTCCCAAATTGATACAGAACATGGCTAAAACCGCTCAGTATCAAACGCACCCGCTTGCGCCTCTGGGGAATCTTTTATGTTGAATTTGTGGGTTCTTTTATCTCAGACAAGTTTTTTTTTTGTTTTTTTTTGGTCATTTTGTAATGTAAGTGTGTGGGCAGATTGAGATTGCTTGGGAAGATTTAGGACTGGAACTTGATTAGGAGATATGTCACTTGAGACATGGGCTGCGACAAAATTCAAGGACGGTTCGCTTGAAAGTGGAGCGACTCGATAGGGTTCAGTGGGAGTACGACTCAATCCAAAATGCTCTGACTCACGACAAGACGTTTCAACAATATGAACGACATTGCCAGGACTGAAAACATGACATCTCTATATACACATATACTTTCTTCCTTTCATCACTTTGCTGCCATAAATTGGGAATTTCTCCATCGTGAGACGAACAAAGGTTTTCTTATCCTATATATATGAATACAGTGGTGCCTCTACTGACGAAATTAATTGGTTCTGGTGGAAGAAATGTCTTAACTAGAAAAATTTGGTCAGCCAAGACGCGTTTTCCATGTAAATGCCCTAATCCGTTCCAAGCACCCCCAAAATTCCGACATAAATGTTTCCTAAAGCATAAAAATGCATTACAATATGTAACAAATACATGTTACAATTAGATTACTGCACCATAAATGATAATTGTGCAAAATGTAAAAAAAACAAAGAATAAAAATGCTGGTCATCTAAGTTTTAGCTGCGTCCTCGCCGTTTTTTGCACTCTTTAGTTCATGTTCTCCCTTTTGTCGGCTTTCAACATCCATCCATCCATCCATTTTCCAAACCGCTTGATCCTCACTAGGGTCGCGGGGGGTGCTGGAGCCTATCCCAGCTGTCTTCGGGCAGTAGGCGGGGGACACCCTGAACCGGTTGCCAGCCAATCGCAGGGCACACAGAGACAAACAACCATCCATGCTCACATACACACCTAGGGACAATTTATAGTGTTCAATCAGCCTGCCATGCATGTTTTTTGGAACGTGGGAGAAAACCGGAGTGCCCGGAGAAAACCCACACAGGCCCGGGGAGAACACGCAAACTCCACACAGGGAGGCCGGAGCTGGAATCGAACCCGGTACCTCTGCACTGTGAAGCCGACGTGCTAACCACTGGACTACCGGGCCGCCGGGTTTCAACAATCCTTCGAAAATGTCCAAGGCAAACATCAGCATAGTGAGCGATCACCCAACTGGTGAACACTTTTACATTTACGTCGAACTATTGGAACGCCTCATGTCCCGAGGGCGAATGACAAGGACGCTGCATTGACAGTGAGCTATCTATCGACAGACACAAAAACATATGGGAGAAGTCCCTCATAGCCAATGGGATGCCAGGATGATGCTCGGGAATAGCCAATGGAAGAGCAGCTATGAGTATGTTGCGTTCAGGAAACTCGGAGCTGCGACTCGCAGCCCATATACTGTATTTTTACTTTTCGTAACTTGAAATTTCTTTCGTAACAAGAGGCAATATTTTCCGGTTGAGACGTTTCGTAACTTGATCATTTCATATGAAGAGATGTTCATAAGTAGAGGTACCACTGTTTCGACACATGCAGGATATACAAGTATATTCTAATCGATTCAATTTGATGCACCCCAAAGTCAAGCGGAGGTTCACCGCCCTTGCGAATCAGGAAAGGACGTCACCTTATTTGAGCTGCTCCGAGTTGTGAAGGCCCTCGAGGACGCGCAGTACTTTCTCTCCTGGTACTTTCTGCGGGTGAAGGTGGCGCGCTGCTCGTCCGAAGCGCCGGCATGGAGCTCTTCCTCCAGCGGGAGTTGGGCGGCCCAGAAACTGTTGGCCTTCTGGTTCCCCACTTCCAAGAAGAGCTAAACAAATGAGGAACGTCACAAAGAACGAGATTGTCAAAATGCTTTGAATTTGCTTGCAAATTAGCCCCAGTCAAAAGGCATTGGTGTTGATGGACCACAGCATTTTAAATCAGGCCATGGTTCTCAGACTTTTTACATCAAGTCCCACCTCAAAAAAACACTTGAAGTGTCTCCAGTTGGTCCAAAATGCTGCTGCTCACCTCTTGACTGGTACTCGTGAGAGGGAGCGCATCAATCCTATTTTTTTACCTTTTTTTTTTGTTGTTTTTGTCACGTTGCGCACAAAGCAGGAAAAAGGACTGCTTCATACGCAACGAAGCAAACGTGAATAAGTGATCCCCGAAGTAACAGACACTGATCAGGCTTTTGTCACAAAATAATATTTATTATAAACAAAAAACTCCGCCTAATAAAAAACGGAAAACGCTGGTAAAAACGAGAACCAGGAAATAATGTAACGTGAAAAACAAAGCGCTTGCAAAAAACGGCAAGGAAAGGATAAGACACTTTCTACTTAAAGTACGCGTTCTCAATAACCCCACAGGGATGACGACAAAGTCGCAAAACAACAATCGTATTTGAATAATATTACCGAGCATGGGCAATAGCAGTGGCACGGCATGCAATACTCCGGCATTGAGTAGACAGCCGGAGCGCCTAGATAAAGCAGGTGTAATCGCTGACAAATGGGCAGCAGGTGTGTAGGCAGAAGAAATGAACGCCTGCCACCTGCTGCCCATTACGGAACATGACAGTTTTGTTTTGTTTTCCAATCTCGAAATGGCCTGGCCCCACCTGACCTCTGTGAGCTCCCTACTGGCGGATCAGTCTTCGGACCAGACACAGTTCGAGGTACAGAGCGGAGGCTCAGAGGGGATAAAGGCTTTTCCGTCGCCTCTCTTTGGAACGAATGTTCGACAAGCGCCCTCGCCGCCCATCTTTCAAACTCGTCTTCAAACTCATTTTTCTTCTTTGGCTTTTAACTCAGCTTGAGACTTGATTTTGAGTGTTTTTGCACATTCTACTGTCTTGGGTGGTTGTTTTGAGTTGAGTTCAGTTGAGTTCATGGAGTTTGATGGAGAACAATTATGTGGCGTTATTGACGATGCTACCTTCGACAGGAATAGAAATGTTTTTGAACAAAACGATGGCAACCGTGTCAAGTTTCCAAAGCCCGCCCCCCCCCCAAATAAAATGACACATCGCTGTCATTGGACCTCCTTTGTCACGATTGCCTCAATTTCATAATTTATTTTTCGCAACTCTATACTTTGGGTCAGTGTACGGTCGAATCATGTTTTCGGGGTCTCCTGAACAGTCACGATTTTAGATTCCGCTCACCTCGATGAATTTGAAATTCACCTGGAAATCAGAACGCGCGTTTGACCTCCTGTGACTGGCTTTCAGCCTTTTCCAACCGATAGCTACAAAGAGAAAGCAACGCTCTTCATGTAACACTGTTGTATGTGACACATCCTTTGACAGCTGCGCTTTGCCCCGATCTTGAAAGCCAAAGCGTTGACTCTTTGCGGGCGCGCCCGAGTTTGCCGCGACGGCGTACCTCCACGAGCTCGTTGCTCCAGATGCTGCTGTCCAGCTTCAGGCTCCGCACTTTGGAGATGCTGGGGCTGAGCGAGCGGTGCTGCCCTGGCGGCGCGGGGAAGAAAGAGACACATTTAGTCCCCTCGGCGCTCCTTAATTGGAAATGAAGGGGCAGAACGAGGCGCCATTAATTGCTAATGAATCATGAGTAATTCATTGTGTTTGTTCGTCGGCCTGTTTATTTGGGCTAGGCTTGCGGGGTCGCCAGTGACTCAAGTCAGAGCGAGCCTCGTGAATGATACATGAGACGGGAAAGGCGCCGCATGTGCGAACGCTTGTCCGAGCGGGCAGCGGCAGCGCAATCGCAGACGGAGATTTGTCTCAAGTCGAGTGAGCTACCCGGCGTGACACAAATTGGACGACTTCAAAAAATACCACTTGCAAAGCAGATGCCGAAGACGCCAGCCGCGATAATTAGAATGCTCACAACCAAGGCCTGCTGTTAACGGCCACCGGTGACACCCCCGCAACCCCCCTCCCTTCTAAAAAATCTTTAGAAATGTCGATATTATATTGTTGAAATGTTGTTCATGTTTTTACACCGCATACAAATGAGAAAAAAAAAACCTTCAGCACTCCAACTACCACCACCATAACCGAGCTTAAAATACAACTGCGTCACATTTTATTCCATAAAGGCATATTTAATATTACTGTGAGCCATCGCAGGGCACGCGTAGACAACAACAAACACTCACGCTCACAATCACAATCGTGTTCATGAACAAGCTGCCACGAATGTTTTTGGTTTTGGAACGTGGTAGGAAACCGGAGGACCCGGAGAAAAACCAAGCAGGCACTGGAGTGGAGGCAAACACAAACACGTGCACACACACACAAACACACACACACACATATATGTATGTAGAATATAAAAATACTCAAATATGTATTCCCATTATGTATACAGCTATTGCTCTACACATGTAGCAATTTGTGATGCCTCCCGATATGCATTCTTGAGATGCACGCCGACCATCCAGACGAGGGCATTAACGTCTGTTGCCGAGGTAACGACAACGTCGAACCTGTGTCGTGTACTCGCATCTAAAACAGCTAAATGTCTTCATCTTCCCCCCGGTGAGCCACAACAGAACAGAAAAACGGCACAGCCATCGAGCGGCTCGCTCACAAAAAAGGCCAAGCTGCCACACATTTCACCCCCAATTAAAAACTTTGCCGGCGATCACGGTGACACCGCGCGAGGCTCTCCTTCCTCCTACGGAATTGTCCCGCACTCTCTATGCCGAGGGAGTGATACTTTTGTTACCCAGTCGGAAAGAAAATAACATTAAACATGTAGAGAAGGCGGCGCTACCGAGACACAGTCACTGATAATACAATGACCATCTGGTGTGTTGCGCTCAATCTGGTATGAGGGTCATTCCCGAAATGGAACGTGTTGACTGCGGCTAAGTCATGAGCGTTCACCACTAGATGGCGCACGTCACTTCAGGACAACTCCAACACGAAGGCTGTATTTCTACATAAGAGAAGGAGACTCGGAAGTGGCAAGAAGCCGGGACCGAAACAGTCGATCAAAGAAAATGGTCTTTCAGGTCAAACGGAAAGCCGATTGTGCGAGTTCACATGCCTGGTTTGCTTTGTGACGCTATCAGCCATGAAAGGCTCATCTCCAAAGTACACCAACAGTTGAACCGGTAACAGTTCGTTTGAAGTGCAGTCTCATGGCAGTACAATATGACAATCTTTGAGTGAGATGATTTTGGGGAAAGCGTGCACAAAATGAGTTTTTGCACTTATGTTGGATCAGCAGTTAGTATGTGATCCTTCAGTGCGATTTTTGATGCAAGAAAGCCCTTGGAAGGGGGCGGCAGGAGAAATCACAAGCTGTGCAAAGTAGTTTTAGTGTGTGTGTGTGTCGGGTCGGTATATTTTCCTTTCTTGTGTTTTGTTCAAAGCATATCCCAGAGAACAACCACAAAATAAACGAATCACATCAAAAAATCGTCAGTGTTCGTCCATGAATTTATCACGTTGGCCAGGAAAGCCAAAGTGATGCTGCTGTGCAAAATGGACCATAGCAGATTCCACCAAGCCCTTTTTAGGCAAGGCCACCCCTGAAAACGTAAAAGGTCTCCGCATCGGATGATTCAAATGAATTCCGTCTTGCAGCCAGAAGACGACGAAAAGCCAGCCTGGGATCATTTCGACCATTAGCTTTCTCATTACTTCTTCCCTCTTGCTCTTGTTCAGCGTTTCTCTTTATTGTCCGTGACATCAGAGCGCTAATTAGAAGCACGGCGAGTCATCGGTATTCCAGATGGACCGCCGCCTCATTTAAAGGGGGAGCGCCGCGCGCGAGCAGAACTTCCTCTCTCCCGCCGAGCGTGTCCACCAAATGTAATATTAAACAATCCGGCAAATGAAATCATTTAAGGCTGTTTGAGGAGGGATGTCGGATATCTGATGGCGAGCAATTACGCAGGCTTTGCAGGGGTGAGGTGAGGAATCGCGTTCAAAGTCATGCCTCTCGGCCACGGAGCCAGAAGGAGGGAGGGAGTCGTGGAGACAAGCGTAGGGATGGAAGACCCACTGCTTCCATCCCGACAAGACATTCCCTGAGGTGTGCGGGATCCAGGACCAAAGCTCCGATATGGCTGATTGGAATGGAGATTAATTGGGTTTGTTAAAAAAAAAAAAAAATGCATGGCAGGAAGACGTCCAAAAAAGTGATCCCATCGCAATATTGAGGCAAAAAAATAAAAATAATCAGCACTAAAATATTTTTCTGAATCGTTGGCTGTGACAAAAATCAAGCAAATCAAATCAATGCTCGGGTGAAGCAAATCACAAGTCAAGTCGTCCGATCTTGCACAGCCAACAGACTGGATTGGAGCAACACTTGTTCATTTCATTCATTCATCATCCGAACCGCTTGATCCTCAGTAGGGTCGTGGGGGGTGCTGGAGCCTATCCCAGCTGTCTCCGGGCAGTGGGCGGGGGACACCCTGAATCGGTTGCCAGCCAATTGCAGGGCACACAGAGACGAAAAACCATCCACGCCCACACTCATACAATTTAGAGTGCTCAATCAGCCTGCCATGCATGTCTTTGGAATGTGAGAGGAAACCGGAGTACCCGGAGAAAACCCACGCAAGCCCGGGGAGAACATGCAAACTCCACACAGGGAGGCCGGAGCTGGAATCGAACCCGGTACCTCTGCATTGTGAAGCCGACGCACTGCACTTGTGTGGTTCGGAATTTGACACAGTCAAATTCAAATCCCCGCAACAAAAATGACTTTTGACACCCCTGGTCCGATACTTCTCCAGTCATGTACAAGTAGTAGGCAGGCTCCCCCTAGTGGTATTTGATACAAAATAAAATAAAAAAATCACTGACTCAAATACAAAATAAAACATGAAACGCGATTCAACATACTCGAATCAATAAAAGTATCTTTGCAACCGATGGCAAGAATATGCATTGAGATCGACATTTTCTCAAGCAGTTGTTGACAAAGAGGTGAGCCTGCCCTCACCTTTTAAAGTAAATTATTTGTCAAGTCCAAGTGGAGTCTCATGATGAAAACATCAAAATCAAGTCGAGTGTCCAGTCAAGTCCCAAGTGTGAAAGTGGTGACCGGCGTCTGATTTGAGTCTAGTCAGGTAACTGCCATGTCGGGGTTCCATCCCATTTACTCTCACACTTCGTACAGATGACCACGCCCAGGTTGAGCGACGCCCACTCTGGCCGGGCGGCGTGACAGTCGGCGCAGCTCCGGTTGGCCTCGTTGAACCAGATCTTCTCGGCCACCTTGTAGTCGCACAGCGTCTCGGCGATGGATTCCCGAACTGCTTCGATCCACTCCGACATCTCCTGCTCCGACTTGGCCACGAAGCTGCACACAATCGATGGCGACTTCATCGGCAGAGTCAACTTTTTCAAGACCTTCATTTCTTCTTTTTTTGCATTTTCCCGGCACTCTGGATGCTCTGTGACATTGTGCTGCCTCTCACAGGTCAGTTTTGGTACTACAACAGAAATCTGGACATCGCACATGAAAAAAGGCACTCACACTAGAACAAAATGAACAAAATAACGAAAACAAATTGGAAAAAATTCTGGCAATGAAATAAAATAAAAAAGGAGTGCTTTGGAAAAAATAATGAGTTCCCTAAACCACATTTTTTGTTTATAATGCTCAGTAAAGCTAGCCATTGCATCATGAGAGCAAAAATGCCCATGAAGAAACCGAATGAAAAGTGAATGCAAAAACCAAAAAGGGCCGCAAATGCAAAACAATGGAAACGCCGGCCCGGCCTCGAGATGTTTCCAATTTGACTCTCAACACAAAGTCGAGCATGTCACTGCAAGCGCGACCTCGAAACGGTGGCATCACTGGCATGGCTCGCAACGTGACACCGAGCCAAATCAGCGCAGCGGACCGGAAGCTGTTTGGGAACGGCAAAGGTGACGCGCGGCCTCATCATCCAAGGTCACGCTGTGATCGGGGGGATCATTGCCAGGGCGCAAATATTGGCAACGCTCTCCCCGATAAGCCCTTGAGCTCTGGGCCTTGAGCGGCGCATTCCTTTCCTCAAGTTTTCTCCGCGCAGAACGTGAAGGTCTTTGTCCCCCCGTAACGCGTCCTAATTGTCATTCCCTCAACTAATAAAAGTCAACTGTGGCAGCGAAACAAGAGAAAAGCCAAAGTAAGTCTCACCAGCCCAGAGTGACTGGATGAGTTTCTGGCTAATCCCCACCTTGAGCAGGTAGCACAAGACTTGCAGGGTGACCGATCGATTCCATACACACACACACACACACACACACACACACACACACACACACACACACACACACGGACAATCCGAGCCTCTCAGCATTCACCTCATCAAAAACAATTGGGGAGCTCAATTTAATTCCACTTTCTTTTTTTTCGTACAAAATGGCAATTACGTAAAGGTTATTAACAAACGACGAGACCATTACGGACGCCTAACACAAACAGATCGATTGGAGGAACGAGGGAGGGTCTTACACAAATCAAGTCAATCTACAAATGGTGAAGAAAAAAAAAGTGTGCGTATGTGTGTGTGTGTGGGGCGTGGGGTGGGGGGTTCCTTTGGCGTACCCAAACAAACAAGCCATTCTTTTTGATGGTTGTATTCTAAATGGGCCATTACAGCTCAAACAAGCTGCGTGCGTATTGATTGTCGGGCCTGAGGGAACGCGGAGTCACCTCAAAGGTTCGACGGAGAGCAGCCGAGCTCGGAGCTCGGGGTTCATTAAAAATAAACACGAAATAAAAACTCTTGGCAGGTGCCTTGACTGAAGACACAAGTCAGGTCAGTTTCTTTATTTCAACGCAATTGAAACAGCTCCTCGTTTGTAATTGAGCGAACGAATTAGCTTTTCAACGGCAGTGGCACAATTAAAACGTATCGCACGCTTGGGTTCAATATCATTTCTTTTTTTTAATAAATGTTTATGAAGACAAAGTTCAATACAACTGAACTGCCCTCCAATTTCGATGTCGTGCATTCGCCGATCAAAGCAGTCATGATTTCACTTGCCACTAGAGGGAGTCCATACACGCTTGAAAATGTTTTATTGTTGTTGTGCCTGCAGTGCATGACACCAACCAAAAATATCTTCTTCTTTTGATTTCATCCTCGATTGGAATCATTGTAAACATTTGAATTGACTGAGAAAGGCGTGCAGACCTACCAGAATGTCTTAAAGGGTGTGTTGATTTCAAAGACCCTTCGGTCGGCGTCTCGAACATTAGCATCGGTCAGATCCACTTCACAGATGGCCAAGTAATCCTCGTAGTCCTTGAGGGGCACAAAGACGGAAATCACAACGGACGATGTGGAAAATGGCCTCTTTTCGATGTCAAGTCTTCACGGTCAAACATGAAGCTCCGAGTGGATGACGGTCGCACAAAGCCACCGCCGCATCATTTCACCAAGTCGCCCACCCCTGCCCTGCTTAACGCCAGGTGAGGCCTGTGGCGCAGAGTCTCTTCCATTTTCACTCGTGGCGCCAGCGATACATCGCCATGTCACAGTTAGTCATGCCTTTGTCACGAATGTCGGCTGGATTTGTGTCATGCACTTGACTTCAGAGTCAGCCAATCCTCCATGAAGCATCTCCAGTTGGTCCAGAATGCTGCTGCTCGCCTCTGGACGGGCACTCGTATAAAGAGGGAGCAGAGAATTCGACTCTGGCATCCCTTCACGGGCTCATTTTCGAGTTCTTTTGAAGATCCTATTATTTGTTTTCAAATCTTGAAATGGCCTGGCTCCCCCTGACCTCTCTGAGCTCCTCCGCCCGACACACCTGACCGGTGTCACGATTCGGGCGAGCCGAATAATAATCGCAGACGCGAGAAAAATCCAATAAGTAAAATAAAAGTCTGCCGAGCAGAGTAAATCTTACCGAGAAGCTAGAGCGATAAACACGACGAGAACGATATCGGACAAAAGGTCAACGAGTGTGGAAGTAGCAATGCATTAAACAATACTCCGACAACCGGTGCAAGCAGAAGAGTCCTTAAATACAGAGTCTCATAATTAAAGATTGGCAGCAGGTGTGCACCGCGAAGTCCGCTCATGCCACCTGCTGGCCAGATTGAAAACAGAACGTGACAACCGGTGCCTCAGATCTGCTGACCAGATATTATTAGACGTACCAAGAACTAAGCGGAGGCTCAGAGGGGACTTATCCCATTCGTGGCTTAATCGAAAAATTATTGTTTTTGTTGCAGCCCTCGTTTTAATATCTGTACTGTATCGAAATTATTTACACATCGCCACTATTTCAGACACTGCATTTCATTTGTGCTTGTACAAAAGCTGCAAACACCTCGAAGCAAACGCACGAGGCTTTGCGCGCTCCATTATTCTTCGGCAGACAGCGTCTCAAGCTCCAATTTTCAGGGCCAAATTTAGATGCCTTCCCCAATAAGGCGCCATCACCTGCTTGCCTCATTAAAGTCACAGCTCGCGCCCCCCCACGCTGCCTTGGAATGTAATTCGGGGGCTCCCAAACATGCAAGGAGAGAGAGACAGAGAGAGAGCTACATTTACAATCACTGCATTGTCAGTCTTGCTGGCTTTTTTTTTTTTGTAGTTCTACGAGAAATATTTTGTGACAGGCAATCAAGCTCATGCCATTGGCCTGAACCAGGTCGACGTGTGTGTGTGTGTGTGTGTGTGTGTGTGTGTGTGTGTGTGTGTGTGTGTGTGTGCGTGTGTGTGCGCGTGCATGTGTGTTAGAAGCTAACATGTGGCATCGTACTTAAAACTCAGTAAAAAGGCTGAAGGTGCATCTGAGGACTCCAGACACTTCCACCGAGCAGTTGAGGTTATTGTCTCCAGCCTGGAAGACAATGAGGGAAGAAGCAAACCCACGCGAAGAAAAAAAATAATAAAAATACACGACAGTGCAGAAAAACTTCCCTGAAAGCCTCGTGAGCTCATGAAATCAAAAGATGAGGGAAGCAAATGAAGAAGCTGAAGCCAAAGAAAGCCTTGGTGATCCTCCCTTCAAAGCGGGTGAGACGCCCGAGAGGTGTTGACCAAACGAAGAAGCCAGAACGGGATTTGGAGGACGACGCCACGTTTTGCCCGCCCCAAACGCTGCCGCGGTCCGATCGAACATGTGTGCCGCCGGGAGGTCCAATTCAAAAGTATTACGCTACAAACGAGCACTGTGCTTGTGCTTGTCCAGAAGAACCTGGGAGGAGGACCTTGAGAAAAAATTGCAATCCAGAATATAAGACGGTGTTTTATGCATTGAAAAGTGAGGGGTCGTCTTATATCCGGGGTCTAGACATTATACCCATTCACGTCGCTAGATGGCGCCAGATATCATTGAAGCGAATGCTGAACTTGACTCCCCAGGCCAAAGCGAATCCCTGTCACGAAGAATAAAAATAAAAACAGCGGTAGCACGAAGAAGAAAAATAAAAAATAGCGTTAAGAAAGAGAAGAGAAGAAAATAAGAGAAGAGATAACAGAAAATGGAGAAACGTACTGACAATCTGGAGAAAAGTGGGTCGAAGATCGGCCAGGTTAACCGGCGGCTGAGGAGAAGTTATGGTGTCATTTACATTTCAAAAACCAGAAGCCATTCATTTACAAATGTGATTGCACTTTAGTTTACATATTTAAATGTTCAGATATTAAGATTTGAATGAGGCAAAATAACATATGCTTTTTCTCTCAAATATATTGTTATCTTCATTTCTTTCAGATGTACCCGGCCCGGCCTCGAGATGTTTCCAATTTGACTCTCAACACAAAGTCGAGCATGTCACTGCAAGCGCGACTCGAAACGGTGGCATCACTGGCATGGCTCGCAACGTGACGCCGAGCCAAATCAGCGCAGCGGACCGGAAGCTGTTTGGGAACGGCAAAGGTGACGCGCGGCCTCATCATCCAAGGTCACGCTGTGATCGGGGGGATCATTGCCAGGGCGCAAATATTGGCAACGCTCTCCCCGATAAGCCCTTGAGCTCTGGGCCTTGAGCGGCGCATTCCTTTCCTCAAGTTTTCTCCGCGCAGAACGTGAAGGTCTTTGTCCCCCCGTAACGCGTCCTAATTGTCATTCCCTCAACTAATAAAAGTCAACTGTGGCAGCGAAACAAGAGAAAAGCCAAAGTCTCACCAGCCCAGAGTGACTGGATGAGTTTCTGGCTAATCCCCACCTTGAGCAGGTAGCACAAGACTCGCAGGGTGACCGATCGATTCCATCCACACACACACACACACACACACACACACACACGGACAATCCGAGCCTCTCAGCATTCACCTCATCAAAAACAATTGGGGAGCTCAATTTAATTCCACTTTCTTTTTTTTCGTACAAAATGGCAATTACGTAAAGGTTATTAACAAACGACGAGACCATTACGGACGCCTAACACAAACAGATCGATTGGAGGAACGAGGGAGGGTCTTACACAAATCAAGTCAATCTACAAATGGTGAAGAAAAAAAAAGTGTGCGTATGTGTGTGTGTGTGGGGCGTGGGGGTGGGGGGTTCCTTTGGCGTACCCAAACAAACAAGCCATTCTTTTTGATGGTTGTATTCTAAATGGGCCATTACAGCTCAAACAAGCTGCGTGCGTATTGATTGTCGGGCCTGAGGGAACGCGGAGTCACCTCAAAGGTTCGACGGAGAGCAGCCGAGCTCGGAGCTCGGGGTTCATTAAAAATAAACACGAAATAAAAACTCTTGGCAGGTGCCTTGACTGAAGACACAAGTCAGGTCAGTTTCTTTATTTCAACGCAATTGAAACAGCTCCTCGTTTGTAATTGAGCGAAACGAATTAGCTTTTCAACGGCAGTGGCACAATTAAAACGTATCGCACGTTTGGGTTCAATATCATTTCTTTTTTTTTTAATAAATGTTTATGAAGACAAAGTTCAATACAACTGAACTGCCCTCCAATTTCGATGTCGTGCATTCGCCGATCAAAGCAGTCATGATTTCACTTGCCACTAGAGGGAGTCCATACACGCTTGAAAATGTTTTATTGTTGTTGTGCCTGCAGTGCATGACACCAACCAAAAATATCTTCTTCTTTTTGATTTCATCCTCGATTGGAATCATTGTAAACATTTGAATTGGACTGAGAAAGGCGTGCAGACCTACCAGAATGTCTTAAAGGGTGTGTTGATTTCAAAGACCCTTCGGTCGGCGTCTCGAACATTAGCATCGGTCAGATCCACTTCACAGATGGCCAAGTAATCCTCGTAGTCCTTGAGGGGCACAAAGACGGAAATCACAACGGACGATGTGGAAAATGGCCTCTTTTCGATGTCAAGTCTTCACGGTCAAACATGAAGCTCCGAGTGGATGACGGTCGCACAAAGCCACCGCCGCATCATTTCACCAAGTCGCCCACCCCTGCCCTGCTTAACGCCAGGTGAGGCCTGTGGCGCAGAGTCTCTTCCATTTTCACTCGTGGCGCCAGCGATACATCGCCATGTCACAGTTAGTCATGCCTTTGTCACGAATGTCGGCTGGATTTGTGTCATGCACTTGACTTCAGAGTCAGCCAATCCTCCATGAAGCATCTCCAGTTGGTCCAGAATGCTGCTGCTCGCCTCTGGACGGGCACTCGTATAAAGAGGGAGCAGAGAATTCCGACTCTGGCATCCCTTCACGGGCTCATTTTCGAGTTCTTTTGAAGATCCTATTATTTGTTTTCAAATCTTGAAATGGCCTGGCTCCCCCTGACCTCTCTGAGCTCCTCCGCCCGACACACCTGACCGGTGTCACGATTCGGGCGAGCCGAATAATAATCGCAGACGCGAGAAAAATCCAATAAGTAAAATAAAAGTCTGCCGAGCAGAGTAAATCTTACCGAGAAGCTAGAGCGATAAACACGACGAGAACGATATCGGACAAAAGGTCAACGAGTGTGGAAGTAGCAATGCATTAAACAATACTCCGACAACCGGTGCAAGCAGAAGAGTCCTTAAATACAGAGTCTCATAATTAAAGATTGGCAGCAGGTGTGCACCGCGAAGTCCGCTCATGCCACCTGCTGGCCAGATTGAAAACAGAACGTGACAACCGGTGCCTCAGATCTGCTGACCAGATATTATTAGACGTACCAAGAACTAAGCGGAGGCTCAGAGGGGACTTATCCCATTCGTGGCTTAATCGAAAAAATTATTGTTTTTGTTGCAGCCCTCGTTTTAATATCTGTACTGTATCGAAATTATTTACACACGTCACTATTTCAGACACTGCATTTCATTTGTGCTTGTACAAAAGCTGCAAACACCTCGAAGCAAACGCACGAGGCTTTGCGCGCTCCATTAGTCTTCGGCAGACAGCGTCTCAAGCTCCAATTTTTAGGGCCAAATTTAGATGCCTTCCCCAATAAGGCGCCATCACCTGCTTGCCTCATTAAAGTCACAGCTCGCGCCCCCCCCCCCCCCACGCTGCCTTGGAATGTAATTCGGGGGCTCCCAAACATGCAAGGAGAGAGAGACAGAGAGAGAGCTACATTTACAATCACTGCATTGTCAGTCTTGCTGGCTTTTTTTTTTTTGTAGTTCTACGAGAAATATTTTGTGACAGGCAATCAAGCTCATGCCATTGGCCTGAACCAGGTCGACGTGTGTGTGTGTGTGTGTGTGTGTGTGTGTGTGTGTGTGTGTGTGTGTGTGTGTGTGTGTGTGCGTGCATGTGTGTTAGAAGCTAACATGTGGCATCGTACTTAAAACTCAGTAAAAAGGCTGAAGGTGCATCTGAGGACTCCAGACACTTCCACCGAGCAGTTGAGGTTATTGTCTCCAGCCTGGAAGACAATGAGGGAAGAAGCAAACCCACGCGAAGAAAAAAAATAATAAAAATACACGACAGTGCAGAAAAACTTCCCTGAAAGCCTCGTGAGCTCATGAAATCAAAAGATGAGGGAAGCAAATGAAGAAGCTGAAGCCAAAGAAAGCCTTGGTGATCCTCCCTTCAAAGCGGGTGAGACGCCCGAGAGGTGTTGACCAAACGAAGAAGCCAGAACGGGATTTGGAGGACGACGCCACGTTTTGCCCGCCCCAAACGCTGCCGCGGTCCGATCGAACATGTGTGCCGCCGGGAGGTCCAATTCAAAAGTATTACGCTACAAACGAGCACTGTGCTTGTGCTTGTCCAGAAGAACCTGGGAGGAGGACCTTGAGAAAAAATTGCAATCCAGAATATAAGACGGTGTTTTATGCATTGAAAAGTGAGGGGTCGTCTTATATCCGGGGTCTAGACATTATACCCATTCACGTCGCTAGATGGCGCCAGATATCATTGAAGCGAATGCTGAACTTGACTCCCCAGGCCAAAGCGAATCCCTGTCACGAAGAATAAAAATAAAAACAGCGGTAGCACGAAGAAGAAAAATAAAAAATAGCGTTAAGAAAGAGAAGAGAAGAAAATAAGAGAAGAGATAACAGAAAATGGAGAAACGTACTGACAATCTGGAGATTATATATATATATAAAATCCTCATCTCACACCTTGGGTGGTGTCCGTCCCCCATTCAGCTCGGGTCCTCTACCAGAGGCCAGGAAGCTTGAGGGTTCTGTGCAGTATCCTTGCTGTTCCCAGCACTGCACATTTCTGGACTGAGATGTCTGATGTTGTTCCCGGGATCTGTTGCAACCACTCATCTAATTTGGAGGTCACTGCCCCGAGTGCTCCGACCACCACAGGCACGACTGTGACCTTTACCTTCCAGGCTCTCTCCAGCTCTTCTCTGAGCCCTTGGTATTTCTCGAGTTTCTCGTGTTCCTTCTTTCTAATGTTTCCATCACTTGGGACCGCTACATCCACTACAACGGCTTTCTTCTGCCCTTTATCTATGATCACGATATCCGGTTGGTTCGCCATTACCATCTTGTCAGTCTGGATCTGGAAGTCCCACAGGATCTTCGCTCGGTCATTCTCCACCACCTTGGGAGGTGTTTCCCATTTTGACCTTGGGGTTTCCAGTCCATACTCGGCACAGATGTTTCGGTAGACTATGCCAGCCACCTGGTTATGACGTTCCATGTAGGCTTTCCCTGCCAGCATCTTACACCCTGCAGTTATGAGTTGGATCGTCTCGGGTGCCTCTTTGCACAGCCTACACCTTGGGTCTTGTCTGGTGTGGTATATCTGGGCCTCAATGGCTCTGGTGCTCAGGGCCTGCTCCTGAGCAGCCAGGATGAGTGCCTCTGTGCTGTCCTTCAGGCCAGCCCTCTCTAGCCACTGATAGGACTTCTTGAGATCAGCCACTTCACTTATGGTCCGGTGGTACATCCCGTGTAGGGGCTTGTCCTCCCATGATGGTCCCTCTTCCAGCAACTCATCCTCTGTTCCCCATTGTCTGAGACATTCTCTGAGTACATCATCCGTTGGAGCCTTCTCCTTGATGTATTCATGGAGCTTGGATGTTTCATCCTGGACAGTGGCTCTCACACTCACTAGTCCCGGCCTCCTTCCTTTCGGCATGCACAGTCTCAGGGTGCTGGATTTGGGATGGAACCCTCCATGCATGGTTAGGAGCTGGGTCTTAACATCCGTGGTCTGAATCTCTTCCTTTGGCCACCTGATTATTCCTGCAGGGTATCTGATCACTGGCAGGGCATAGCCGTTTATTGCCCGGTCTTATTCTTGCCATTGAGCTGGCTTCTTAGGACTTGCCTCACCCGCTGGAGGTATTTGGCCGTAGCCGCTTTCCTTGTTGCCAGTTCGAGGTTGCCATTGGCTTGTGGTATACCGAGGTACTTGTAGCTGTCCTCAATGTCTGCTATTGTTCCTTCAGGGAGTGAGACCCCTTCAGTGCGGACTACCTTTCCTCTCTTAGTCACCATCCGACTGCATTTCTCAAGCCCGAATGACATCCCGATGTCGCTGCTGTAGATCCTGGTTGTGTGGATCAGGGAGTCCATGTCCCTTTCGCTCTTAGCATACAGCTTTATGTCATCCATGTAGAGGAGGTGACTGATCGTAGCTCAATTTTTGAGGCGGTATCCATAGCCTGTCTTGGTGATTACTTGGCTTAGGGGGTTCAGTCCTATGCAGAACAGCAGTGAAGAGAGTGCATCACCTTGGTATATGCCACATTTGATGGACACTTGGGTAAGTGGCTTGCCATTGGCTTCAAGTGTGGTTTTCCACATCCTCATCGAGTTCGCAACGAAATATATATAAAATAAATAAATAAATAAATATATATATATATATATATATATATATATATATATATATATATATATATATATATATATATATATATATATATATATATATATATATATATATATATATATATATATATATATATATATATATATATATATATATATATATATATATATATATATATATATATATATATATATATATATATATATATATATATATATATATATATATATATATATACACACACACAGTATATATGTATGTGTGTGTGTCAGCCTTGAGAATGTCTTTGGCTCGGTGCTCGAAGGAGCTGAAAAGCTCCAGAAAGGAGTCCGGGGGCAGGGGCGGCGGCGGCCGAGGAGGAGCCTGCAGGCCCCTCTTTCCAATAACTTCTCCATCATGTTTGATGAAATGCTCCACTCCACGGAGCTGAGCTCCAACGGGGCAACGCTCGACTTCCCCCTCCTAGTTTGTGTGTGTGTGTGTGTGTGTGTGTGTGTGTGTGTGTGTGTGTGTGTGTGTGTGTGTGTGTGTGTGTGTGTGGGTGGGTGGGTGTCTTCTCTCGCGCACGACCCCCGCTCCTCACACACACACATGCACACACTCCAACCTGAGACGCGCAAACACCCCCCACCCCTACACCGGATTGATCTCCAGCTGTAACAACACAATTAATTAGAATTTTTCTCCTGCCCCCTTCCGCGCCGATCGGAAATGTGCTGACGTGGAGGGGAGACCCGAAAGAGAAACCGAAGCAAGATGTTTGCTCAGGCTAATGAAGAAAATAATGAAAGGCAAACAGCACAACAGCGGCAGAGACGAACGCCTGGAGCAGTGTGCGACGCGCGCACAAACACAGGCGAGAAACTTGACGAAAGAGCATCAATGGAACGTGCTATCCCCCCCGCCCATTCTGTCCCAGCAGGATGAAAGTCGGCGAGAATCTCAGCACTTCATTAGACTCACTCCAGAATGCCAAAAAGAAAAGACCCGAAAGAACAGTGCGGCGCCGAACCCTACTTCAAGACGTCGAGCTAATTTTGTGCTTCTCAAATTGGCGTCTGCCAGCCAGAAGTCGGGCATTCTTTCAATAATTGGCAATAATGTGTGTCTACATTTTTTTAAAAAGACTGAAAATAAATAAATCTATAAAATGGAACAAAGAAAAACCACATTTGCATCAATTCGGTGGACATCGGGCTGCTCTTTGTGACCACAAGGGGTCAGTGTAATGCTGTACAGAGAGAGAGATGGACAGTCACAAAAGCACAGGAAGAGGCAGGACTCTTCGTCATTCTTTGCAGATGATCAAGAATATCTGCTTGGAAGTATTATTGTTGTTTGTCTACATGAGTACATCGTTGAGTGTCCAAAAATCACAGTCTGTCTGTCTGTCTCTCTCTCTCACTCTCAGAATTTGAAGAGAATAATTTTACAGGATACCGTGTAGTATTACCCCCAAAATGTTGCCGTCTTGCATTGTTTTATTTTGGCTTGAATCATATCACGACTTTTGACTTCACGGTTCATTTGCTTTTGTTTTCGCTGAGCCGAAAACCTTCGCTTTGAATCGATCCGATAATGTCATGCAGGTTGATGAATTGCCGCCGGCTTGGAGTAAAAAGAATCGCAATGACGTTATTTTTCTAAATGGCTCAGCCTTGCTTCAAGTCATGCCAAATCGAGTTTTGAGGAATAAAACGGCTGGTCCAAGGTCCAGTGCCCTCGTTTGGATTCATAAGCCCGATCCGGATTCCGTCCGAGGCTCTTCGGTTTCAAACGGCCGCTCATTTGTGCCAAACGTCGTCCCGCCACCGAAGAAAAAGTCCCGGCGGCGTCGCCCAGTACCTGTTCTGTTTTGCAGAGCCTGACTTTGCCGGCAGCCAGGGACACCACGACTCGGCTCTTGTAGCCGCGCAGCTCCAGCGCGCCGCGCTTGTTGGTGGAGGAGCTGCGTCCCGGAGCCGCGCCGCCCCCTCGGGGCATTCCATCCACTCGCGGCGCTCCGCTGACGACGCTACGCCACAGAGGAGGCTGGAGGTGGGGGGGGGGGAGGTTAAGAAAAAGAAAAAACACATTTAGACAAAGAAAGATTAAAACGGCATTCATCTATTTATTTATTTATTTATTTATTTATTTATTTATTGGCATCGCTTTGGGTGTCATCGGCATATACAAAGGCTTCAAGTACGAAAGCGAATTGGCCAAATCACGGCTGGATGGAGAAAATAATATCCTTGAAAGCTGCTTAACGGAGATTTAAAAGCCTCGAGCTATTTTTATTTATTTATTTTTTGCCCCACAAATTAAAGCAACCCTTCGTTAAAATGAAATGAAATGTCATCGTCATCCACTCGCTGAATTCAGCCGGGCTGAGCGATTTTGAGAAATGACCAAAACTGCCGCGTCGCAGAAGCGACACCGAGAACCGATGACAGCGGCGCGCCTTCTGCTCATGACGCTGTCATCAAAAAAAGAGAAAAGTGGTTGTTCGAGAAAAACGGACCGCTTCTTACTTCCTCACAGCGGTGGCTGACAACGCCCGCGTGCTCGCTGTGTCATCGGCAAGCGTCGTGAGACTCACGGTGGCGAAAAGTAGGGCCGCTTGCGAGGGCAAACTAGATTTCATCGCAAAAGTGCCCCGAACGAAATGGCGTCAGACTGCAAACACGCATTTACCGTTCTTGGGGTTGTCCAAACGACAACCCGGGGGCCATTTGCGGCCCGCCACCCATTTTCAGCGGCCTGCGAAATGACACCCAAACAACAACAACAATAAACAGGCCAACCTCATTTCCATGTCCGATTTCATGTCATTCATTTACCATTTGCCGATTTTGCAGCTTTAAAACATAAACTAAATGATAACTCTAAATGATAAATGATAACAAAGAAATGATAACAAACAAACTAAATGATTCTCACCCCCAAATAGTGAAAAGGCCTTTGCCACGACGAACCGTGTGAAGCTCGCAGCCGCCGCGACCTTGCTTCGGAACAAAATGTACAGCGCGGGATTGCCCTGCGTTGCCTAGCAACACGACGGATTGACCCGGTACGTACATTGCGGTCTTTCCGGGGGCACGGCGCGCGTCGTCTGAAAACACGTCTGTTCAAGGGAAGCGAAAGACGCTGCCCGTGACGGCGGAACTCGCCGCCCCGGACGAAGCTCAGCCGTGACGTGAATTGATGCCGCTTGGCTTCGTCGGCGGAACTCTGACGAGTCACATTTGCCGACTTTGTTTTCAGAGATGCTGAGCCGGATCTGTTCCGTGAGAGGGGGCTGTTGGCCCCCGCCCCCCGCAAAAGCGTGGAGAAAAATTCCCTCGACGCCTTTTCATTGATCAAATGAACTCAACAACACAAACAAGGTGGAACTGTTTTCTTGAATGAGGCAGCGATTGACGTCAATTTGAGTTGTGAACTTCCTCAACATTTGGCCTTTGAGTGTTCAGCGTTCACGCGGACAACTTCAGAAAATTGGAGCAGACAAAAGCAGACGAGAAAAAATAAAAATGGCCGCATCGCAAGCCGTGGCTTTTTCTCTTCAACTTTGTCGATGAGATGAAGCGACAAAAGCGGTCGCGTGAGCGCGGCGAGGAAGCTCAAATGGAGGCGGAGAAAGAGGAGAGCGCGCAAGACAACCTTGGGCGCATCTTGCCCCAAGTCACGGGCAATCCCCGTCGAGCGAGTTCATCTTTCATGCGAAGGAGCGTGTGCGCTTTGGAATCCCCAACCGAGAAGCGATGGGAATGTACAAACGGATTTATGTACTCACAACACGAGTCAACGCACACGCGCCCCAGCGGGGGCCGTGACAGACGTCGCCCGCTGGGGCAACGATTTAGCACGGCGCAGAAGAAGAGGGGAGGCAAAAGAGAAATAAAAAGTGTGGCTCATTTACATCCAAAGCTGGCCGAGGCGGAGGTCCGCCCCTTTCCACGCTCTCACAAATGGCAAAAAGGTAAGCAGAGCTGCGCCGGTTGGCTTTTGTTGGATGCGCAGATGAGCGTTAATTTGTTGATTTTTTTGGGGGGTCTATTTGAAAACATGCAGAGAGCCGGCGTCCAAAGAACGCCGAAATCGAAATGAAGGTAACCCGACTCTTCTTGGTGGTTGTTTCACCTTTCAACTGGCAATTGAAGAGCAAAATTGAAAAAAAATGTGGCTTGAATCGCCATTTTAATTTTGAATCAAATGATGAAACCAAACGCCACATTTGTCAGCTTTCAATTTGGAACGGTTTCTCTCGCCTCAATGTTTTGTTTTGTGTTTCTCTCGGCTACGTCGTGATGTCAACGTCGCGCGGGCGAATTGCGACAGCAGCGACCCCGACCCGTTCGCACGTGTGACCGGTTGCGTCAAAGCGCCAAATCTCTTTGGTGCGTGACCCGCCGACGCACCCTCAGCTGAGTGACCGGCAGCCCCTATCGATGAGCCGACGTTGTCTTCGAATGACCTGAATTAGCTCGCCGACACGCCGGGGGTGGAGAGGAGGCGCCCCCGAAACCCCCGCCGCCGGCCCTTCTTGACCTCAAAGGCCGCCCGACCCGGGCCGGCCGGGCCGGTCTCCCTCCCAAATTCCATTTCCGATTAGGCCGCATCCATAATGAATGGCCCGCTCCATTATCGACTGCTCTTTACGTCTGCGGCTTTGACTGTTCCGCTTTCTGACTTCCATTACCTGCGCTGCTCTCGACTATTTGCCTCTTCTTTTATTCAGGGCTTTCCTCTATCTCTCTCTCTCTTCCACGCACGCTGTCAAGCCGAGACAGGAAGGAAGCCGCGGACGCCGGGCGAGCGCCGTCTTCGCATTCGCACGCTTGAACACATTTGCTTGTCGGCCGCCTGCGCCGGATCGTCCCGCGAAACCTTGGCGAGATTCACTCGCAGTCGCCAAAAATTGGGCGCGAAACTTTCCTGACTTTTTACAGGGGGCGGCGGGAATTGGAAGTGTCCCGAGCGAGCCAAAAGCAGACATGCCTGCGAGCGATGTCGCCCTCGACGCTTTGCTTGAACGTTGCGCTCTTTCAACATCGAAAGGTCCGTTCTCTTTCCGTGCGATTGAAATTTCAAGTCGTTTGAAAATCAACGCTCATTTCTCATGTTTCGCATTAAATTAGCATTAGGCTACATGACTTGGTTTTTTCATACACACACACACACACACACACACACACACACACACACACACATAATTTTTTTTTTTAATATGGTCACATATGGCTCAAAAGGCTTGGCTGCTTGTTCAGAGGCCATATTGTGTCGGTTTTGTGCCGCAGAGCCGATTTGACTTTCCATAAGGAGAGAAGACGCAGGCAAAGCATTGAAAGCGGATGAAAGGAGAGCCAGGTCCACTCTGCACCCGGCGAGGAGATCTTAAAGGCCGCCCACAAAGCCTCCGTCAAAAGGAATATTTTTTTAAAAAAGAGGAGCAAGCATTTGTCGTGCTTGCTTCAACTGACGGCCTCCGCACGCGCAGTGAAACGAACAAATGCCTTTTTGTTCATCTTGTCTTGCTTTCAAGGGGACATATGTTGGAAACATACTTTGGATGTTTCAAGAGGAATTCAACCCTCAAAATGTTCAAGCAAGAGTGCATTGTGCGTGCCAGCACTCGTCAAAACTTTCAGGCTTTTGGGGACAATAACGAGTGCGAGCGGGGAGGTCAGAAATATTTGAGGAGGTCTGTTTGGTTAAAAAAAAAAAAAAAACCGACAGTTTTGTTCCCAACGCTTTACGGCACTCAAGTGCCCGAGCCCTTGGAAAGGTAAGCGCATGCAGAATCATTCCCGCCTCTTCAAGCCCTTCGTCAGCAAAACATTGTCGTGATTTCATCGCAATCGTGACTCAAAGACAAGCGCAGTCGTTGGGGAAAAAGAAATTCAAGGCGGCCTGCCGGTGCCCACACCGCATTCGGCGCTTTTAATTCATCACAGCATGATGAAGTTACCCTTTTTTGAGTGTCCTCAATTTGTGACGAAACCTGATTTGGGGGTGGCCTCTGACGGGAGCGGCACACTCTCCTGGGTGACGCTCAACTCTTCCCTCTTATCTCCATCCCGCCTCTGGCCTTTCTCTGCAGTCGCCGCCTTGGCCCGGCTGTTCTTGCCGCCCGCGCTTCCTCTCGCCGCTCGGCTCTTCGTGTCAGCCTCCTCGCGGGTCTCGCTGGTTCTCGCGCGCTCCCCAAAGATTGATGAGTCTTGGCTCCAAGGCCGAGCGGGCTTGTTTAAAGATGCATGAGGGTGGGGGTTGGGGGGGTCTCTGGCTCTCTCACGCTCTCTTTTTCAAGGCGAGCTAAGGTTGTCCTGCCATCCCGGGGAAGGAGAGACCACCTTCACCAAACCGGCCGGAAGCCCCAAAAAAGCACTTTTCTTTCAGCGTCGTTGAGATGTTAAAAAAAAAAAAAAAAAAAAGATGTGAAATGCCAGTGTCTGTTAACAATGAGAGGGGGAAAAATGTCCTTGTTCAGTTATGAAAGGCAAACATTTTTGGGGTTGGTTTTGAAATCGATTTTTTGGAGGTTGGTTGCACTGAATACATTCATTGAAATGACATCCTTTCAGAATTGATTACGCACTACATATTAATTACGACCGTATTTTCTGTCGGAATAAAAAGATTGGCAAACCGGCTTAAAAAGGAACTCAGGCGCAGGGGGCGGGGTCCCTATCCAAATGACTAGCTCCGGCCCTGGACTGAGCCAGCACGAGTGGGATCGTGAGCGGCTGGTGCATGAAAATGACTGAGGCTCCTCGCGTCAACGTGCGCCCATCGCATCGGCATCGGGGCTCGTGCGGCCGGCTTGGACAACGCCGCGTCTGCAGTTGACGAGTTTTCAAGATTTGATGAGCAAATCGGAGGATCTTCGAAAGAAATAGGCACATACCTTCTTTCTCAGCCTGGAATATAAACGTCCGAAGCGAGGTGATGACCTCAAACTTGTCGCCGAGAGCCCGCACCTGCCGGATGGCAGTGGCCGCAATCATCCCCTTGGAGTACATTTCCTGCACAGAGGACACACCCGAGACCTTCACAAATGCAAGCAAACGTGGCAAATTGCAAGAGCGCGAACCAGCCGTTTTCTCTCGCTACTCGGATTTGATTTTTTTTTGGGGGGGGAGCATAGTTTGCATCAGCGGATGTGTAATTGTCGGCCGCACTGCTGTCGGTTTGGGGTCGGATTCCATTTTGACGGATCTCCTCATCAAACTCAAGCCACGAGCCATCAATACGGCATCGTATTGATTTACAGAAACACCTTCGCTGTTTGCCTCTCAACCAATCACGTTGATGAAAGGGCGCTCCCGCGTGAGAAGCGCTTGAATCAAAATGCGCTGCCAGAGAAAGATGACTTTATTAGCTGTGATGAGTTCTTTTCTATTCATGTATTTATTCCCCGCCGCGGCCGCAGAACGAGAAGGTTTCATGGATTTCCAGTGGCCCAGGAAAAAACCACAATCGAACGAAAACAGCCCAAATTGGTGGCCGAAGCGAAAAAAAAAAAGAAGTGTTGCTGTCCAGTGCACCTTCTTCCAACTGCGGCTCATTCAAATTCTCATGGAGGATTCAAAATGGCCGACTTCCACTGCAATGGCCTGGAGACTTTTTCTATTATGGGGGACACGTCTTCGCAATCTCGTGTCCATCAGTGTGGAATCAGCTCTTTTTTAATCCTTTTTCTAAACTTCCAGGACCCCCTTTTTTTTGCGGTCAAATTGTCTGCTTCCTGTTCAATGTTGAATGTGGCTCCTTTTTTTGTGCGTCCTGTTATGTCCAACCAAAGTTTTTGTGAATTGGTGAACCTCATGGGATTTTGTCAGCAATTTTGAGACCCTTTGTCGTGCAATCCCCCCCAAAAGGGCGGTTTCAAATTCAAAATGACAAACTTCCTGTTTGATATTGTTCACCCTTCAAGGTTCAAGGTTCAAGGTTCACCCTTCAACAAAATATTTGGTGTCCATAACAAAAAAAAAAGTCTGAAGGAACAGTGCGTTCCTTCAGACTTTTTTTTTCGCTGTTTGCCTCTCAACCAAATATTATTGTTATGGACACCAAATATTTTGTTGAAGGGTGAACCTTGTGACTGTTTTTTGTTGTTGTTTGATTTAATCCATTTTCAGACACTTTTTCATGGAATTCACACAGCTGACTTCCTGTTTCCGTTTGAGCATGAAGACTTTTTCGTGTGTCCTGTTGTGATTGACATGTCCACCCACCAAATTTGTGACTTATTTGGTGTCCAGGTCTAAATCCTTGAAATTTTCCAGCGGGGAGTCGTGTTTGGACTCACATTTTCTTTGTTTTTGTTTTTTTTCGTTTACGGATACACGCTTCTTCCAAAAGCGGTGAATTTTCCGACATGACCGGCGCCCCAAAGTTGTGGAAAAATAACAACCAAAAACTGTCACGCTGCAAGCCACTTTCTTCTCAGTCTGCACTGCACAACTGAACAAAAAGCTGAAGACGCAGCGTGAGTAAAGTGGGACTTGGTGTCGTGTTTTTTCCTCCCGATAAAGGCATCCAAACAAGCAAGGACGCGACGCTTTGCGGCGGGTCATCGGCGGCGCGAATGAGAGAGCTCAATACTGGGGAACATCGTTTCGAATCAGCGTTGACATCCTGACGTGACAAAGAAATGCCCTTTGGGTTTTGGGATGAAAGAAGCCTAAAAGCGACGTGCATTATGTGACTCTGGCTCTGTGAAAACCGCTGGCTCGTAAGACGACAAATAAGACAGACGTTGCATTATTCATTCACACAGTGACATTAGTGTTGCAACAAAATCATTTTGTTTGCTGCACACTGTCGTACGTTCGTGGAAAGGAGGAATGGGAGGTGGTGGACTTGTGACTCCCTCCTGCCATTGCTTAAGTGTGCCGGTGACCTTGCCGTCCACACAACTCAAGCGGCCAAAAATATCACTCGGCACAGTCGGGAGGGGGGAGAACGAGGGAAATTTGGTTGGTGTGAGAGGCCCAAGAGGACTGAGGGAAGGAAACCGGGAGACACCAGGAGAGATCGTGCAACAACGGGGCTCATATTCAAAGCAGGATGCCAACGGTAGCAATAGAATTCACCCATTTTGTCCTCCACATTTTTTTTTCTTCCCCTCAATATTGCAATATTGCGACCCCCCCTGCCCCAAGGTCCCCTTCCCAGGAATTGAACAAACATCCATCCATCCATTTTCTGATCCGCTTGATCCTCACTAGGGTCGTGGGGGGTGCTGGAGCCTATCCCAGCTGTCTTCGGGCAGTAGGCGGGGGACAACCTGAACCGGTTGCCAGCCAATCGCAGGGCACACAGAGACCAACAACCATCGGCGCTCGCACTCACACCTCGAGACAATTTGGAGTGCTCAATCTGCCTGTCATGCATGTTTTGGGAATGTGGGAGGAAACCAGAATACCCGGAAAAAACCCACGCAGCCCCGGGGAGAACATGCAAACCCCACACAGGAAGGCCGGGGCCGGGATCGAACCCACGACCTCTGCACTGTGAGGTTGACGCACGAACCCGGTTGAACAAACAAACGCAGGCAATTTATCAATCTGATCCAAGAAACAATCTGCGATTTGTTATGCCGGACATCAACGTTTCGGTCTTATTAAGACGGACAATTGGGGAATTCAACTGCTTTAGGGTGAGGGCGAGTTCGACGGCTGACCCTGCAGCAAGCCCTTTCTTGGTTGAGTATTATTATTTGTAAATGAAGCAAGCGTTGGCGAGCTGAGCTGCGATGAATACCTGCGCAACTGCCATGTTGCTCAACTGCCATGTCATTTTGAGTCAAGATGGCCGCCTCCCCGAGATGGATAAAAATGTTGTTGCTTCATTCATTTTCCCCAAACGCAAAGTTCATCCATATATCGTGCGTTCTTGTACACAAGAATTTGGAATTGACTTCCCCTTGAAGTATTTCAAACACATTTACATGTCTTGGCTAGTTGAAAGGAGCCCTCGTGTTTCATTGTTTCAATGGCATCTGACCGGCAAAGCCCGTTTGTGCTCAATTTAAGTCATTCCAAGGAACGGAAAAGTGAGAGGCAGTTGGAAATTGGTCTTCTGTTTGTAGCCAAACACATTTCCGTCATGGGTCTCCTTCAAAGAAATGCGACCGGCGGCGCGCGTGGATAAATGAGCTCAGTGGCTGATAATGGCGCCACCAGTTATGCCTTCACGCTAATTAATTGTCTTAATTCCAGTTTGAGGGTCAGGCAGGAGAGAGTCGTTTCATTGCGACTCGGGCATCGATAAACACTGGCGGCAAAGAGTCCGACGAAAAGACGAGGTCAGGCGAAAGAGACACAAACACGCGCACAGCCACGCGCGGGCTACCCTCAGGAGGACAAAGAAAAGCAATGAGGCCTAACTATCTCTCTCTCTCTCTCCCCAAGATAACCCCCTCACCTGACTCGTCCACCCCCAACACGCCCAACCCTTATTTCTCCCTACGCTGACCTCCTCCCTCTCCGCCGCAGAGCCGGCTTGAGGGCGGAGGGGGACGATTTTTTTTTTGTTCTTTTTTCCTGCCCATTTGGCTCTGAACGCTCCCCTCCCCGCCCCCACAAAGAAAGTAAAAACGAGCCAGTAAACTTCACGGAACAATTAAGGCTGAGCGCTGGAGCTAAAGCACACAACAATGGAGGCGCCATGCGGAGGGAGAAGCGAAGCGGCGGAGGAGGGGGGGGGGGAGGATGGGGCTGCACCAAAAATAATAAATAAAAATAAATAAATAAATAAGGCGGAAAAAGCGCATTTGCAACGGAGGCACGAGGACACCAACTGGCGGTCAGGAAAAGCTCACTCACAATCCACGAGCGAGCTATTAAATCAAGATATATTTTTTCTTTCTTTTTTTTTTTACTTTTTTTGCACCAAGCTGCTCGCGCCATTGGCTCCAATTAGTGTAGCGCGCTATGTTATTAGAACGAATATATATACACAAATAGATAGATTTTTTTTTTTTTTACACAACACACTCCCAGGCTTCCTGCTCACGAGTTGAATTCAAAATTCTGCCTATGCAAAGAAAGTAACGTTCTCTTTAGTTTGCCAACCTCATGTAGGCCTTCATTTTTAAAAAAAAATGTATTAGGGCCCCACTGTGGAGCAAGGTTATTATAGTTCACGAAAAAATAAGAAATAACTCTTACTACATTTGAAAAAAGATTTCCCGTGAAAAAGTAAAAAAATTCAAAAAGGACTTACTCAAACTGAGCACTAGAGCGAAAACATTCTTCTTTTTCGTTATCAATGACAGTCCTACCTCGGTTTTCCATCACAATGCGTTCCAGAAGGCTGTTTGAAAAGCGATTGGTTCGAAATCCAAAACTATTTCATTAGCTCACACACATCTGCTCACAATGAACGATACATGAGGAAGCAAGCCGAGAGGAGTCCAGTGGCGTGTTCGGGTTTGCTCAGTTTGGTCGAAAACCGGTTTTCGGTCGTAATCCGAGGCGTAAAAATCTCAAATTTGCTGGTCGAAATCCGATTTGGTCGATAACACACACACACATTCTAAAATTGAGGTTGGACTATAGTTCCAGACATGAGCTTTTAAGATAAATCTAAAATGGAAAGAATACTCTCAAAGTTCTTCGTCGTGTGTCGCACAGACGTGACGTCATCAGAAAGCGCTGCTGAACCAGTTTGTGCACTGCCCTGACGGCGCTTCAAATTCTGTGGACCTGAATTTGTTTTGTGGATGACTCTTGATGTGATAGTAAGTCAATACACTTTGAGAATGGGATTTTTGGGGGGAGGGGGGGTTGCCATTTTTTCATGTATTTATTTCTTTTACACAATACTTTTTGGGCCTCCACAAATGTCCTGTATCAAAAACTAATACGAAAACGAGTAAACGGTCAAACGACGTATTTTGGAAAAAATAAAAACAAACAAAAGAGCTGTTCTCAAAATTAACTTAAAAATAAAATTTTTAAAACAAAATAAAATGAACGATAACTCGCCGAACTTTTGTTGAAGGCCCTTTTGGAATTGCCCTGTTCAAAGCTGAACAGGAAGTCAGCCATTTTGGGTTAAAGTGGTTATTTTGACAAAAAAAAAAAAAAAAAACAACCACCCACGTCCAGTTTCTCCAATCCAAGCTCGATTCAATCGTGGGTGCACTGAAAAGAAAACAAAAAAGCCTTGAGGACCCATGCCACCCCAATCGAACAGGAGGTCAGCCATGTTGGGTTGGAGCAGGCATTTCGGGCAAATTCCAGGACTTGGACTCTGAGCCACTCCATCCCTTCGAGGTGCGCACCCCTCCAATCAAGGACGATTCAAGGACGGCTACTTTGAAAGTAGAACAATTCCGTTCTGGTCAATTGAGCGAGATTCCGATTTGCTCCGATACAGTACGACTCACAGTCACTGTCAATGGGGGGGGGATTTGCCGCCAAGCTAAAACCCCGCCCACCCCGCTCGCCTCATCCGCTCATTCCCTTGAAACCCGGCTTTGGACACACACACAAACACGGGCGCACACACGCGGGCAGGCATGACTTCGCATATCGGGACCCTCGGGACTCAGCCGAAAGGCCCCGAGCGTTCTCCCGAGCCAATCCCCTCGTCTTGACGAAATCGGGCGAAAAGGGGCCCAATCGACGGGATGGATTGGATGCAACGCGGCGATGAGACCGACGATCTCGCTCCTCTCCCACGCCACCTCGGCTACCCCCCCCCTAATGATGACATCACCGGAGACCTTTAAAGCCGCGACTGTGATTAAGTGCGATTACTTCTGTCTGGGGCTGACACATCCCGCAGGATTTCACACTACAAAAGAGAGTTTGCGGGTGTTAAAAGTTTCGGAGCGAGGACAAGCATGGCAATGTTTGCGTGCGGAGCCGCGCGGCAGCAAGCGCGGCAGCGACAGCCGCGTCGCTTTATAACCATCGGCCGGCTTGGGCTTTACTAAACGGGGGTGAGAGACTTGAAACCCCAAAAGTCAGAAAGCGGAAGACGATCAAAGTTTTTGTTCTTGGTGCTGCAGACTTTATTTGAATTTGCTACATGGCCACACTGAAAACTCAGCTCAGTCTTATCTCAAATCGGCTCTCAAACTGGACTGAATGGAAAGGTTATTAATCGGTTCAGGACACGATATTCAACATGCGCCGAAAGAAATGCCATTTTCATTACCTCATGCTAGAAATACTTTTTTTTTTTAACATCCTTATCTCATGAAGTGTTAATCGTGCCTCTGTATGCTCTTCTCCTATCGGACGCGGGTTGTTGCGTCTGGAACCGATTGATAACCTTGCCATTCAGTCCAATGTGCAGAGTTGATTTGAAATAAGACTGAGCTGAGTTTTCAGTGTGGGCTTGCAACAAATTCGATTCGCAGGTCAAGGGTTCATTAGTAGAACCCGATGTGCCCCAAAAAGTGGGACGCAAACATCCACAAAGGGCAAGTCCTCCAATCATCCCCACAAGAGAGAGAAGGCCACCTCACGCTCGATCGAGTTGCTGACTGGCCGGCGCTCCCCGATGATTCCCGTTCTGCCTGTGGCCAAACGTGTCCTGACAACTAAAGCGGCCGATACGACGGGAAGAAAGCGGGCGTGGGAGTTGGGGTCGCGGTGCGTGAGCGGGCGCAGAGGGCTGTAATTAGCAAGTGATTAACGAGGCGCCATCTGATAGGTCGCACATCATTGATTGTGATGGACTGTGGCATAAAAAAAAAAAAAAAGGAAAAAAAGTGAGCTGAACCTGAATGGGGGCATTGCGTTGTTTTGCCAAAAGCCATTTCGAGGGATCGCAGGCCCGTTTTCTTTCTTCCGAATGAAACTTGGGTAGAAGAGCCTTCACTTCTCCCCTCCGCCCTTTTCAGAGAAGCGGATGTATTTTCCTGTCTGGCTAGCTGGGCACGGGGAGCCGCGCTCCGCCACGCTTGGCTTAAAAGTCACTCCGTCCTTGCCCTCCTCCCTTCGTTAGCTCGCAACGCTAACGATGGATGAGGCGCCAAACGGCACTCGGGATATCGATTTCTTTGGAGCTCCGGCGTCCGGCGCGGGTTCAAAAGTTACTTTGTCGCTGTTGTAGTAGGCCAGCGTCTCACCGTCGAAGTGCACCCACCGCCGCTGAAAGACGCACTTCCTGCAGGAAGAGGAAAAGCGGTTAGCGGCGGCCGTCGGTCGGAGGAGAAGCTCGCCGTCATGCGCTCGCATGACTCGCTCATCGCCCCCTCCACCCACCCACCCCAGCGTTATTTTCAACTGCAGCTATTTCTCCCATTTTATGCTCGCTCGTCGTTTTGGATATCCGTTCGCCGTCAGGCCGACCTAGCCTTGAGGTGACAGCTTGTCCAGCCAGCCCATTTTCAGCGCTTGAGGCGCCGTAGAAGCAGTCATATGGGGAAATATCAGGCAGACGGTCCCAGGGAGCCGCTAAAGATCGGGCGGAGGGATGGCGGTACGCCATGATCTTCAAACTTGGGAAAAAGCTGGCGCACTCTTCCACCGTGGCGTATTCATCTTTGTCGAGGTCAGGGGTGGCCGTGACCGGGGGTCCTGGCCCTCGGAGCTGTGGGTCGGACAACATTCGCCGCACAACGGTACGAGTTGATTTGCGCCGCACATTTCACGTACAAGACAATTAAACGCGCCTGACCGAAAAACTAAAAAAGAATTACGGAGAGATGATTGGATTAAAATGATTCAAAACCGAGTATTGGCCCGGATAAATTCAAAGCGAGCGTGCAAATGGGGATTCAATCCGGAGGATAAAAGATTGATTTGTGGGAATGCTGCCGCCAAAACAAAAGGGCCCGTTTTCAGCCCTGATTTAAATCCACTGACAGTTGGTCCGCAAGCGAGGAGCAGCGTAACCAAATGTGGCTTCACTTTGGTTCTGATCCTGGGAACACACGGCAGACCTTTCCCGGACAACCTGCGGGCTCGGGATGCTTTGCAGGCTCCCCGTACATCTCGCGTGTATTTTGGTGCGAGACCATTCCGAGACGGACAGACCAGCAGCAAGATTTTCACATCTGTTCTTTCACTGGAAGTCAGTGTCGTGGTTTGAGGACAGACGTGATGTGGTCCACACTTTCCTGATGTTTGGAAGAAATCTGGATCAGTTGCAGATATTGATTTCTATTTTATTTTTTTAACTCTTTAATTCTACAAGACGTACTTATTCATCTTTTTAAAATTAGGTCCCGCCTACCAAGGACGTACTTGTACGTCTAAGTCTTTTTTGGGCGTCATAGAGAGGAGGAGGAGATGATGCAATCTGTGAATGAGAATAAGCTGTTTGCATTGTAAATCATGTAAAAAAGCGACCAGTAGGTGGCAGTGGTGCCTCATGTGATTGAAATCCGTGCTTTTACAAAAAGCTCTTTTTCTCTGCTTTTTGCCCAGGAATCGCCAGTTTCATGAAACTTAGCCATTTTCATGAAACTTAGCCATTTTGCTGAACAATGGAAAAATATTTATTTTTTTCTGCTGAAAGAAGAGAGTCCAAACTTTATTTTGGTATGTTTATAAAGCATTAGAACTAAATATTCTGTGGGCCTTGCAAGATCAGTCAAAATCCAGTAAAATGCTGCGATTGAATGAGTTAATATGAAGACCTCAAAAGGTACCATTGAAGTCATCTAGCCTACTGAAAATAATTTTGCTCTGCCTGGTTATTTGTAGCTTTCAGTTCTAGGGTTAAGATGAGCGCCGATCTTGGACCTGGTTTGAGCAGGAGAAAATTCCACTTGTTGCTTTGATGAATACATGAACTGAATGAAAGACCAGAACTGAAATGTTAAGATGCGTGTCGACGTTATGATAGGCTCCGTTATCTTGGCGAGGGGGCAGCGTGTACATATTAAAAAGAAGTGGACCGAGAGTGGACCCTGGCGGAACCCCACAAGCGATCTTTGCTCGCTCGGACTCGTGCCGACCGATTTGAGACAAAGGAGTCCCTCCCTCGCAAGGAGGATGGAAGCGAGGACGGAAGAAAAAGACGTGCGATTGGATCAAAGACGTGCGATTGGATCAAGTCCTTCCGCTTGGAATGCCTTGCGTGAATTCCGTCGAATTTTATTGCTCCCATTCTCTTGACTAATTTGTCCCTCGACGAAAATGCTCTTCCGTTTCGGCTTTGGGAACGCATGACAACGGCAGAAGAGAATTTGCTCGTTTGATCTGCCACTTTGCAGACATGTTTACCGCAAAAACACAAACATGGTCAAGAGTTATTTTTTCTTCTGAAGCCTCCTTCCTATTATTAGCGCCAGAGGAGATGAGAACATCGGCGCCTACCTGCGCTGCTGCTTTTCCGGCGTGTCCTCTGGCGCCACCTCTTCCCCACCTGGCTTCTGAAAGGACACCGAGGAGAGGAGCGTCAAATGAAAAGAAAGTCTGCAGCGTTGTGCTCGGACACGGTTATCGCGTTGTTGCGTTAAGCGGCGCTCACTTCCGAGGGCAGCCCACATTTCTATTAACCTCTCGGGCAAGAGAGAAGCAAGCGCCACTCTGTTATGTGACAACATTTAACGCTGTGAATTGGCGCTTTGGCCTGTGATGTTGTTAAAGACGAGAGGGGGTGGGGGGGGGGGGGGCACATCTGTTCCTCTTCGCTAAGCCATTGCGTCCACTGCACCGGTGGGAGTGGGAGGCGTCTTACCAGAAGGCTTTGAGCGCCGTTGTAGAGGAAGGTCTCTCCGTAGGGAGCGATGGGCGTCAAGGTCCTGTGAAGCGGAGCTAAAAAAGGGGTGGTGGTGGGGGGGCACCCCAAAAGGAGGAATTCGGTCAGGGTGCTAAATGACAGACAAGTCAGTCGAATTGTCTTTGACTTTTCCGACATCTTTTACTCCCTACGTTTGACAACCGGGAAGGGGACTTTCTCCTTTCAGCAAACACGTTGCACATTTGTCACCAATATCAGCCCACATCATTTTTCAACGTCATGGAAAATATCATTCCGCATCTTTCTTCGGTATCACTTCACCTCTTTCCTTCCACGTCGTTTTCGGCACGTCGGCATTCCAAGCCCTTTTTTTCCAACAATTGTCTTTTCTACTTATTTGGAGGGATGCTGCTTTGTATGTACTGAAGTCATATGACTGTCGAGCACGGGTGTCAAACTCAAGGCCCGGGGGCCACATGCGGACCGCGAAGGCAAATCATGTCTGTCGGCTTCACGTTTCTTGCCAATTGTCTTCACTTCACAAAACCGACATATGAGATCCTGCAAGATTTTGGTTGTTGTTATTAGCGATTCCCATTCGGCCCCGCCTCTGCACTTGAAGCAACAACATGACGACTTCATTTACTCTTATCGAAGTCGAGGAGTTGGATGACTGTACTTTGGCTTCAGTCGAGAGTGCGAGTACTTTTGCCACCTCTCCCAAATTCATTTGGCAACCCTTGATCCGTTGAAGCATGGGGCCGTTTCTCTGTGTGCTGTTTGCTTCTGCCGAGACTGAGGTCTGTGTTTGGGGGGGTTGCGGGTGGCCGGGGGGCATGGAAGAAGAACGAGAAGAGACTGCGGCCAGACATTATTAGTCTGGAGACCCGGGGGCCACCATGCGTGGGCCACAGCCTGTCACTGTGAAAGATGACACCAGCTTCTCCCGAGGACGGCGCCGGCCGGACGCAAGGGCCCGCCGCAGGCTCCACGCACGCACACACAGACTTCCCAAAAAAATGTCGGAAAAGATCGAAACACCTCCGCCGACTAAAGGATGGCCGATCAAACAAGCGCGAGCAGGACAAAGCGACACCTTCACGTCCTTCTGGTTGGAGGTTGGCAAAGGCGTGACTCTATGCGGCGCCATGTCGCAGCTTTAGCCAGTGGTCAATTGCACCAATCGCGGCGTACGCTCAGCATCGATCATCATTCAGCAGTTGAGCTCGGTGAGCGCCTGCCGCCGCGTGCTACGGGACAAAGCTCCCGCCCAGATGCTTCTCACATTCACCGGAGGTCCTCTTGGGGGCGCTCTGGGCCGAGACGCGGCCAGCAGCTCCCAGTTCGTGTCGCCACTAATGAAGCCTCCCTCTGACCTTAAGGAAGGCGCTCGCAGCTCACTTTCTTGTCATGACGGGTGCGCCAGTGACGCGGGGCAGCCGGGCCGACGGCGGGCAAATGGTCACGGGAGCAACAATCATCGCCCACTAAGTGACCCTAATCGGCGCATCTTGGCAAATTCAGCGGACACCTGTCACGCGTTTCCGACATGAACAGAGCGCAGGCGAGTGCTGCCGTGCGGGATTTGACACTGTGTGATACGAGCGTGTTATTTACGCCATTAACGCGCGCTGCTCATTTTGATGAGCCTCATGTGAAGGTGATTTGTTTGCGTTCAGGGCCGGAAATACTTCCGACCGTCGTTTATCCAGCACGGCTTCGCGACTCACGTACAGGCTGCGCGCATGGCGCCGATGCTTAGTTGTTTTTTAAAATCAGTTATTAGATTGTTGCTGTACAGTCAGACCTCGGTTTTCGTCCATAATCCGTTCCAGAAGGCTGTTCGAAAACCGAAACCACGCTCTATTTTTAAATAAAAATGTTTATTGAACGCATCTGCTCATAAAGGAAGGCAACACGAGGAAGCATCACTTCCTCGTCTCCCCGAGGAAGCGTCACTTCCTCGTGTAAGGAAGGCGAGAGGAGTCAAATGGTGCATTCAAGTGCGCTCAGTTTTTTCGAGAATCGAAATTTGTTCGCCATCCGAGGCATAAAAAACTTGAAATTTTTGGTCAAAAACCAAATTGGTCGAGAACCGAGACGTTCGAAAACCGAAGTTTGACTGTATTTTGTTTTTTGACACATGAGGTATTTGCGGAGTGCAAGGGAAAAAAATGGTCATAAATGACTGTGCAGTAAAGTCAATTACAATTCCCAAATGACTGTTCGACCTACTTTGTTCCGGTGGAAAAATAATGAAATGTAACATGTTTTTCATTTTATTTTATATATATATATATATATATATATAAAAAATATATATATATATATATATATATATATATATATATATGTATTATATTGGAAACATGTGACTGAATCCATCAGCTCGGGGAGGTGAATTTGCGGGTCCCAGCACTGGGAACATCTGAGCTCCCGTTTTACCGTCATCTGAGCCTGTTTTGCATCCGTCTCGTCTTCATCCCTCCCAAAGCTTCCTGACTTCTTCTCCAAGTGCCTTTCGTGTTACATTCAAAGAGACAAAAGTAGGCCTACCGACAGACCCGAATCAGTATCGAGGCTGTTCTAGTTAAGGAAAAGTAATCGGGGGGACGTTCAAGTCATCAAACAAAAGCGAAAATGCTTTTCCCCCAAATTTTTAAACTTAAACGACATTTTGCGTGTCTAAATCTAAGACGAAATGTAATCAAAGCGATGATGCCCTTAGTTTTTTTTTTTCTCAATTATATCGTCCACGAGCTCTTGCGGTTCATTTGAAATGGATTTATTTCGATGTTGCTGATACGGCCAAACAGTGTTTTAGGATTGTAAATTGCCTTTCTTTATTAGACACTACTTTGTGACTTTTTTTTTTATCTTGCAATCGACAAACACTCTGTACACTTTAAGAAAATAACATTAATACTAAAACTAATAACAACTAAAACCAAAAAAATGAAGAAGAAAAAAAACGCTCCAGTAACGAATTAAACCGAACAGAATTAAAAATAATAATAATAATAAAAAAAGTCAAAACAAAAACCAACTGTCATGAAAAATCCCCAACAAGCCTGATTCAGTGCAAGCTGCCCGGTAGCGTTTGGCTCCAACAAGCCACCATCTCCCGTTGCAATAACTTCACCATGAGTGTAAATCCTACTTTCTCAACTCGTCATCTCAAAGAGGACCCAAGAAAAAAAAAAAATAATAAATCCACCCCCAGACCCCCCCCTCCCCCATAAAAAAGAAAAAAGGAAAAAAAAGTTCTTCAAAGCTGCCGGAAAGCAATCCAGACTCAGGTCTCACTAGTTGGAGGGGGACAAGATATGAGAGACGATATTCCCCGAGATGTGCGTCGGCGCTTCCCGCGACGCAGCCGCCAAACGGCAGACTCCGCCCCAGCCTCCCCGCTCGCGTTCTTTCGTGCGGGCAAACAACAGCGCCGCCGACTCGGGCGGCGTATGAAATATTCATGGCACGTGGCGAGCCAACGCGGCTGCAAGACGACGGGCGCGTACCTTTCTGTGTGCCGTTCGCACCGCCGGGACCCCCGCAGACGGCCGGGTGTTGGGGCCCGCTTGTTTGCGCCGCCGGTGCACGCCTGAGAGAGGAAGAGCACCGACAACCGGCATGAAAACAACTCTGAGAGTGAGAGGACTTTCAAAAAGTGCGGCGGTACTCGCCGCCAAAGACGCGCGGGACCGTCACAGAAATTAACTTTGGGAGGAGTTTGTCACCTTGAGCAAAAAATTGGGCGTTTTGTTCACGCCAAAGCACGAGATCGGCGATCAATCAACTTCAAGCGCTAATCGTCATCGCGCACTCGTACAGTCGACGCGTCCACTCCTCGCTACAACCACGAACTCGGCCGTTGCGATTGTCTTAGAAGCGATTTCGCCTCTCATCGGATCGGGCTTCTTCCGTTCACGCGCTGCCGAGACCGGGCGGGGAACGGGAAGCGATGAAGCTGTGGCTCGGATGAGAGTCGAAACGTCTGCCCAAACGACACTTTACCTGTCGTGCTGCGGGATGTCGGGCACCGGTCTGTGCCTCAGCCGGTAAGAGCGAGACAGTCGTGGACCTCTGGCGAGCGCGCCAGTGGGCTGAGGCGTAGAAAAAAAAGTAGTGTGTTTCCGGTAACGCGACCGACCGAGAATTTCTACCTCGAAAAAAAACTTTACGGTCGGCATTTTTTTTCAAACCTTCTACATTTTTGTGTAATAATAATAATAATAGTACATTTAATTTATAAGCGCCTTTCAAAACACTCAAGGACGCTTTACAATCAAAACAAGAACAATAAAACCACAGACAAAATTATAAATAATAAAAGGAAAGATGAATTTAGAGCGTTTACATTGGTGCAAACTCTCGCGATATTCACGTTGCGTGGTTTGCCCTGTCGTCTGTCAACAACATTGAATCATGGCGGCGGCCAAGATCTCCGACAACAGTTTAAACCGCGTTTTGTGTGTTGCAGTCGCATGCTCGCACCATAATATGAAGAAAATAGCATCCATTGATGTATCGAAAAGATTCAACGAACTATTTGACGAACACCACGGGCCGTCTAGGACGCGGGACGCAGAGGTAACGAGATGGCTGGAACACCCAGCCGCCGGGTACCCAACTCTCTCGCCGCGAGCGGGGGTTTCAATGTCTCCTTGTTTTATGGTTATTTTGTTTACATTTTTGATGGGTGCAAAAAAAAAAAAAGATTTAAAAATTCAAACTTTGTCCGACCTACCGACCCTATGCTGAAATTTCATGTTACCGAAAACACACTACTTTTTTTTCTACGCCTGAGCGTTATAGATGGCGTTGTCCACCATGCCGCACCCGGAGGACGCTTCATCCTCGCTCGGGCGCAGTCCTGCAGAGATCGGTAGCCGCCCTGATGGAAACACGACGCGTACTGGGAGAGGTGGAGGCTGAGGAGCCACGGCTCCAGCTCCCGGCTTGGCTCCGGCGCTTCCAACGTGACGTTGGAGGCCAACATTCGGCGGGGACTTGAGAAAGCCTTTGCACTGAAGACAAAACAACACGGCGGAGTCGCCGCACGAGTGGCGTTTGCTAAGGCGAAACTGCCGCGAGCGACATGAGGCGCATTTGCGACACGGCCCCATGAAACGGCAGGAAACGGCTCTGAGGCAATTCGGCCCGCCGTCCTCGTGGCGCACAGGCGCTCGGGCCTTACGTTCCGCTTGGAATTGACGCAACCGCGAGATCTTGCGCGTTCCCCGGAGCTTCCTCGCCGTTTGTTCCGAGGTTAAACGGCGCATCCCCCTCGCGCGCGCACAACGTAGCACGTGACTTCGTCGCCGTGCTCACTTCTTCTCTTTTGAGTTGCACACCGGCGACAGCAGAAGCGCCACTTCTCCTTTCCTGCATGCAGATTTGGAGTGCGACGCCAAGCGTGCGCATGGAGCACAGAGTCAGGCGAGGCAGACTGGGGCATTTTTGGAAGGCGAGCAGGAGAAATTGTTTCGAGTAAAAGCCTCTACTGTTCATAGACCACCAACTATCATCTTAAAACGGTTCAATAGCATTTCAAACTGTGGCGGCCTCCAGGTGATTCGATTCGACTCTCTCTAATTTCCACTAACGACCCAGGCCTAACTGGAGCCAGACTCACTTGGAACCGACTTTCTTCGACTATTGACAGGGACACGAGAGCACCTGGTGGCAGAGGGTGCTTCAGAAAGAGCACAAACACTTTGTGTCGGCGCCAAAGTAGCTCGCAAAGGATTTGTTTCCCCCCCCCCCAAGGACTTTTTACCGTTTGGAAACAGACCCCATCCATATATGATTGATTACTTTTGGACTCAAGCACATTTCCAAATCTCTTTTGGGACTTTGTTCTTCTACTTTGTTGACACAAGTATTTTCACTTCTACTTCAGTCGCGCCGAGTTGCCCACAAAGACCGAGCCCGAGCTTTTTCCTGGGTGGAATGAGGCGCGCCACGCCCCTCCGCGCACGTTCAAAACCTCCGCTCGTTCGGCCGAACAGGTGACCGAAGAGCAAGCCCCACCCCGCCCAATGCGGAACAAAAAGCGGACACGCGAGCTTCCGGGTTACAGGCGTGAAGGTGAGGGCGGGCGTGAGGCGTTGCCTCGGCGTGTGCCGGCTTGATCTCCCCACCTCATGCCACCCCAGGCCGCTTTCGATGCGACACAGCCTGTAATGCAAGGTCACAAAAAAGATAAGGCCCGCTCGGCTCAACACAAAAAAATACTTTTGAGTTCTTTTATGCACTCGTAAAACCGATAGAGTGTATGTATGTATGTATGTGTGTGTGTGTGTATATATATATATATTAAAAAAAAAAAAATATATATATATATATATATATATATATATATATATATATATATATATATATATATATATATATATATATATATATATATACGTGTATACAGTACACACATACGCACACACACACACACACACATTTACATCAACAGCAACAGTATTTTCTTCATTTGTTTTTCCCAGCAAAATATGTGACAAGACAAAGCTCATTGAAATGGCATACCGTTGTTTTTTAACTGTCTGAAGCAAATGGTGTGTGACTTATTACGTGTTTTTTTAAGCATTCAAAATTCTAAATGAGTCCATTTTTATGGTTCCAAAACCGTCCTCCTACCCTGAAATGACTCCTCCCGGAGTTGATGTAAATGACGTCAATGTTGATGCACCCGACGAATTATTTCGTCTTAACTCTGCTGCCCTCTGCTGTAAGTATTTGGTAGTGACGGCCGTTGCAAACTACCTTTCCCGGCAGGCAGCGGGGTGGTCGCGCCCCCAACGGGAACTTGGAGGCGCGGCGCTGTGACGTAACCGCTGGCCCGGAGCACTAGTGATGGGAATTCCGGCTCCTTTTAGAGAGCCGGTTCTTTTGGCTCGGCTCACTAAAAGAACCGGCTCTTTCGGCTCCCAAATGGCTCCTCAGTTTTTTGTTGCTTAAATTAATTTACTATCAAAAATCATGTAAAATTATGTGTAAAATGAATTACTAATGTAAAAATATATACACTATATCAAATACTTATTGTTTATATGGCTTTATTTATATTCTTATGAACATACTCAACATGGAGTACAACATGGAGTGCTACAAAAAATAAATTACAAAGTACAAAAACAAAGCTTTGATTACCACACAACAAATTATAAATTAAAATTTGATATTGGATATTTTAACCTTGCACAGTCTACACGCTGCTGTTGAACTATCAATTAAGTTGAAATTAGTCCAAATTTCACTGCACTTCCTATCCATTTTCTCACCTTTCCACTTTCCACCGTGTTGTTTTTTTTCTCTGTAGCGCTATCGAGCTCTCTCTGGTCTCCCTGTCTCTCCTGTTCATGTGCTGCTCACAGTGTGCTACTGTGCGTGTCTCGAACTCCTCCCCCTTCGCTGCAGCGTGTGTGTAACCCTGCCCTTCCTCTTCTCCCACGGATCTTTCTTGTCCAATCACGTGCGGCTTTATCCGAATGGGGAGGGGGGGGGGGGACAGGAGGAAAAAAGTCGGCTCCCGTCGTTCACTTCTTCACCTGGAACAGTGCAAGGGCGGTTGCGAGTATATTTTGGTGGTCATTGACCATTATACACGCTTCGCACAGGCATACGCGACTACAAACAAATCAGCGAAGACGGTGGCAGAAAGACTATTCAATGACTTTTGCCTTAGGTTTGGTTTCCCAGAAAAGCTTCACCACGATTTAGGGAAAGAGTTTGAAAACAGGCTGTTGCACCACCTAAAGGAACTGGCAGGTATAAAAGGGTCTCACACAACCCCATATCATCCTCAGGGTAATGGGCAAACAGAACGATTCAACAGAACCCTTCTCTCGATGTTGAGAACACTCACTGAAGAACAAAAATTAGACTGGAAAAAACACCTTCCCAAAGTAGTACATGCCTACAATTGCACTGCTAATGAGGCCACGGGCTACTCTCCATTCTTTCTACTTTTTGGTAGGTTCCCAAGGCTTCCTGTCGATCTTCTGTTTGGCACTAAGCAGGATGAAAACCCGGGGTCCTATCAAGATTATGTTGATAAATGGAGAAACAGGATGAGCGAGGCTTACAATATTGCCTCCAGGAATATGGCTAAGTCAGCTGATAGAGGCAAGATAGAATATAATAAGAGAGTCCATGGTCCACCCCTTCAAGTAGGCAGCCGTGTTCTTGTAAGAAATGTTGAAAAAGGAGGCCCAGGCAAAATCCGCTCTTATTGGGAGGATGGTATCTATGTCATAAAACGTCAAAAGGGGGAGAACAGTCCTGTGTTTGAGCTGGAGCCAGAAAATGGCAAAGGCAGGACAAGGGTTTTACACAGGAATTTGTTATTGCCTTCTGACTTTCTCCCACTGACACCCAATCGAAACCAGACTACCACCGAGACAAGACCAAAAAGACACTCTCGTGAAAACTGTAGGAAGAATCTGCAGGAGATGCATCAGGTGGGAGATGGGGAGGATTCGGATGAGGATTTATCCGATGCTGTCATCTCACGGTCTGTCCCGGAGCAACACAACCAACCCTCTCTGGACCCCGCTGCTGCAGAGTTTGTCCCCCAGTTTATTAGAGATGGACAGAACGAAGCTCTCGAGCAAACAGTTGATGAAGGGATGGAATTAGCCACTTTTCCAACAGGGAGGGAGGTTGATGACGATGTAGATGTAGGTCAGCGGTCGGCAACCTTTGACACCGAAAGAGCCATTTGAACCCGGTTTCCACGGAAAAGAAAACACTGGGAGCCGCACATCTAAAATGAAAAAAAAAAAAAAACTTCTACTACTTTACCGCAGCATGTTTCTTATGAAATCCACGTGCTACAGAGAAAATTACATTTTATTCATTTAATGAACACATTTTGAACAGTTTGAATTCTTGAAAAATAATAACAATGAATGTCTCTTTCAAATAAATTAAAAAGCTGAATTTAAATTGTCCATGTAGCAAACGAAAGCAGAAAAATGCCATGAGGCGTCATCCTTCTATCCATTTATCTTATCTAAAATGAAGATAACACTGTATATATTGCTTTTTCTTACCTTTACACTTTGTATAAACAACTATAGTGTGGTTATGTCTTATGAAGTGCTACGGAGAAAATTAAATTTTACCGATGTAATGAACACATTTTGAATTCTTGAAAAAATAATAATGTCTGAATGTCTCTTTCGAATAAATTAAAAAGCTGAATTTAAATTGTGCATGCAGCAAACAAAAGGGAAAAATCCGTGAGCCGTCATCCTTATATCGCCTTGGGCTTTCAAAGTATGCAGCGGAGCCTTGACCTGAATATATAAAATAAATTGGGGGAAAAAGCACTGTGTCACTAAACAATGCAAAATATCTGCATAAATATTTATTTTACCTGGTTAATGGGACTTCTGCTCCTGAACCTCTGCGCACAGCTTCTGCAAATCGGGGCTGTACGAAGTCACTTTCATCTTTACGCAGGACTGTAAGCTGTCATCTGTGAGCCGTAAGCGGTGTTTGTTTTTAATGCAGTTCATGGTGGAGAATAGCTGCTCACATACATATGTGGATCCGAAGATCGACAGGACTCCAAAGGCATATTTCTTCATGTTCGTGTAGGTGTCGGGGATGGCATTCCATGTTTCAAATATGAGTTTGTCCGGTCTCGGGAGGTTCTCAATATCACTCCATTTGTGATTCTGAGCAAGAGTGGCCTTCTGACGGGCAACATCTTCAAGGTCCTCTGTCAAGCGTTTGAATTTGGACACCCAAATGTCTTTGTCAGCTATGTCAGCCAGCTCCAGCTCCAGAGCAGCAATATGCATACACATACATACAGATTTATTTTGGTGACTTAGCTAACCCCAATGAAAAAAAATATGCCAGCATCCCCCACCACTACTAGCAAACACCACTACAGCGACTGAGCTAGCTAATCATAATTACCTGTAACTTTCTAACAAGGAATCTACTCACGTTCAAAGTGAACTAAACCGAATCAAATATTATGTGCAATTCACAATTGTCATCAAATCTCTTTTGAGGCAACGTTAGAGCAATTGAAAAACAATACTTACATCAATTAGAGTTGGGCAAAGAGACTTGTGCAGAGCTGTGAAATGTCTTTTCTCTCCAAAGGCAATAGCTAGTAAATCAATGTGGGTCTTTCTGGCCCATGTGTGTCAACTTGAGGTAGAAATACAAAAGCTGTGCTTATTCATACCATAAGAAAGGAAAAGTGGAAATAATGATCAGTGGTAATCAAAACACAATATTTGCTGCATATTTGGAAGAGTACATTATAGTTATATCATAAAAGTTGACTTACACCTGCAAGCAGTCACGTTTAGCAGGGATGGATCAATGGTCAGGGGAGTGACGGGGAAGGACAATGTGGTTTTTTCCTCTCTGAACTCACGGAATCGTTTACCAAACGACGCTTGCATTGTGGTGATTGCAGACTGCAAATACTCTGAATTGATCACTCCGTGAGCTTGTTTGAACTCCCTTAAAGATGGGAAGTGAGACAGTGTGCCTCTCTGTAAATCTCTGGCTAAAACTGTCAGTTTGCGCTCAAACGCCAACACCTCCTCCAGCATGTGCAGCGCTGTGCCTCCTCTCCCCTGAAGCGTTGTGTTCAGCGTGTTTAGTTTCGCTGTCATGTCCACCATGAAGTGGAGTTTTTCCAGACACTCTGGCTGTTCCAGCTCAGGAAAGGTGAGCCCTTTGCTGCTCATGAAAGTTTTCACCTCTCCCAGACATGCAGCAAAACGTTTCAGCACCTCTCCTCTGGACAGCCACCGGACTCTGTTATGCAGCAGGAGATCAGAGTATGCGCTCTCCACCTCATCCAGTAATGAACGGAACTGGTGGTGATTTAAACCTTTTGCCATTATTTTATTGACAATCTGAATAACAACATTCATGACCTCTGTGCATTCTGGAGGAAAACTTTGCGCGCACAATGCCTCTTGGTGCAGGATGCAATGAAAAGTCAGCAGCTTTCTATCCAGTGATTTCTGAAGCAAAGCCACAAAGCCCCTGTGCGCTCCAGTCATACTCGGTGCCCCATCGGTAGCCACCGACACGAGGTGGGTTGTTTTTATTTCTTTGGCTCGTAAACAATCAAGCACAGCCTCACAGATGTCCTCCCCCCGTGTCTGGCATTTTAGTGGTATCAGCTCAACCATTTCTTCCTGTGGTCCAGCAGAATTCACATATCGGAAGAACAGCGCTATTTGTTCAATGTCCGTTTTGTCTTTGGACTCATCACAGGCGATTGAGTACGCTGCTGCTGAATTGATGTCTTTGATTTGCTGTTTTGTGATATTTTCTGCCATTTTTATGGTTCTGTCTTTGACAGTCTTCGCTACAAAAAAAAAATTTTTGTAATTTATTTTCCCAAGCCAATCAGAGCCGCATTATAAGGATGAAAGAGCCGCATGAGGCTCGGAGCCATGGTTGCCGACTGCTGCTCTAGATAAAGAAACACAAAAGCATTACAATGTTTTCTGATCCACATCAATATGCATACACATACATACAGATTTATTTTGGTGACTTAGCTAACCCCCAATGAAAAAAAATATGCCAGCATCCCCCACCACTACTAGCAAACACCACTACAGCGACTGAGCTAGCTAATCATAATTACCTGTAACTTTCTAACAAGGAATCTACTCACGTTCAAAGTGAACTAAACCGAATCAAATATTATGTGCAATTCACAATTGTCATCAAATCTCTTTTGAGGCAACGTTAGAGCAATTGAAAAACAATACTTACATCAATTAGAGTTGGGCAAAGAGACTTGTGCAGAGCTGTGAAATGTCTTTTCTCTCCAAAGGCAATAGCTAGTAAATCAATGTGGGTCTTTCTGGCCCATGTGTGTCAACTTGAGGTAGAAATACAAAAGCTGTGCTTATTCATACCATAAGAAAGGAAAAGTGGAAATAATGATCAGTGGTAATCAAAAACACAATATTTGCTGCATATTTGGAAGAGTACATTATAGTTATATCATAAAAAACTCAGCAATGCATGAAATAACATATGGGTCATTTTAGACCCATGTTGCGCATTAGAAGGGTAGTGATATAAAAATGTTATTTATTCAAAAACTAAGAAAGGAAAAAATAAAACAATTGTGTCTGATGGTCAAAAACAAGTTAATTGAGGAATACCTTGAATGCTGAAATATGAAATTAATTTACTGCGAAGATATTGAAAATAAAAACTCAGCCGGGTCACTTTTGACCCATGTTGCGCATCAAAGGGTTAAAAATGCAAACTGACGCCTCCTCCAACTCCCGTGTTCACTGACTGTCAACGCAGCGACGTCAGAGGGGAAGCCATGTATGATAGGACCATCTCCCTGCAACAGAAGCGACGTGTTCATGTGCGGAACATACTCGTGGAAGGCAACGAGGGTCGAAGTCGAGTGTCGTGCAATTGCGTACCATGGTCCTCTGCCGCTGGTTCTCTTGGCCCCTCCTTTGTGGCACCCGGCATTAGGTTGCCTCAGCCTGCGTTCAGGATCCACCGTGAATCCGATGTAGATTCGCCCTTTAACCCTATGTTGCATGGCTTCAGCAGGAGTTATTCAATTGTGGTTTGTTTTTAAATTTAGGGTAGATTATGGCCAAATATCATAATAAATTCACAATTTGGGGAAAAAAATACATAATAGGGGGGTACTTGTGTGCATAATGGTCACTACAATTACCTTGCCAAAACGCATGGCAGTGCTGATAGGTAACACATAGAAACTGTTATTTATTGTGTTCTATATGTTCTATATACTCTTCTGCACAAGTACAATAGGGTATTTGGACCTTTTCATCTCACGGATAGAAATTATTCAACATTTTGTGGACCCTCCTTCACCTTTTCCTCCCGCTGTTGCGCACGCTAGTGACATCTCGCGGTGGATTTAAAAACTAAAACTGGTAACTTGAATAACCAATATGAGTTAAAGTTGTGGTTACTGTAAGTAACCCGTATGCAACATAGGGTTAAACTTGGGGTTGAGGCAGTACAGCATGTATAGGCAAAGTTCTCCACCTCGTGCGCCATTGGACGGCCTTCCACAAAACACGAAACACGGCTCCATCCATCCATCCATTTTCTACCGCTTATCCGGGGTCGGGTCGCGGGGGCAGCAGCTTTAGGAGGGAAGCCCAGACTTCTGGGTCGTCCCCGGGGTCCCCGGGGTCTCCTACCAGTGGGACATGCCCGGTACACCTCACCAGGGAGGCGTCCAGGAGGCATCCTAATTAGATACCCGAGCCACCTCATCTGGCTCCTCTCGATGTGGAGGAGAAGCGGCTCTACTCTGAGCCCCTCCCGGATGACCGAGCTTCTCACCTTATCTCTAAGGGAGAGCCCGGACACCCTGCGGAGAAAACTCATTTCGGTCGCTTGTATCCGGGATCTCGTTCTTTCGGTCACGACCCATAGCTCGTGACCATAGATGAGGGTTGGGACGTAGATCGACCGGTAAATTGAGAGCTTTGCCCTTTGGCTCAGCTCCTTCTTTACCACGACAGACCGATACAGCGTCCGCATCACAGCAGACGCTGCACCGATCCGCCTGTCGATCTCTCGCTCCCTTCTGCCCTCACTCGTGAACAAGACCCCAAGATACTTAAACTCATCCACTTGGGGCAAGATCTCCTCCCCGACCCGAAGAGGGCACTCCACCCTTTTCCGACTGAGGACCATGGTTTCAGATTTGGAGGTGCTGATCCTCATCCCAACCGCTTCACACTCGGCTGCGAAACGCTCCAGTGAGAGATGGAGAGCCCTGCTTGAAGGAGCCAACAGTACCACATCATCTGCAAAAAGCAGAGATGTAACACTGAGGCCACCAAAACGGACCCCCTCAACGCTTCGGCTGCGCCTAGAAATTCTGTCCATAAAGGTGATGAACAGAATCGGCGACAAAGGGCAGCCTTGGCGGAGTCCAACCCTCACTGGAAACGATTCCGACTTATTGCCGGCAATGCGAACCAAACTCTGACATCAGCAGTATAGGGACTGGACAGCCCGTATCAGGGGGCTCGGTACCCCATTCTCCCGAAGCACCCCCCACAGAACTCCCCGAGGGACACGGTCAAACGCCTTCTCCAAGTCCACAAAACACATGTAGACTGGTTGGGCGAATTCCCACGTACCCTCGAGGACCCTGCTAAGGGTGTAGAGTTGGTCCAATGTTCCACGGCCGGGACGAAAACCACTCTGCTCCTCCTCAATCTGAGGCTCGACTTCCCGACGGACCCTCCTCTCGAGCACCCCTGAATAGACCTTACCAGGGAGGCTGAGGAGTGTGATTCCTCTGTAATTGGAACACACCCTCCGGTCCCCCTTTTTAAAAAGAGGGACCACCACCCCGGTCTGCCAATCCAGAGGCACTCTCCCCGATGACCACGCGATGCTGCAGAGGCGTGTCAACCAGGACAGCCCCACAACATCCAGAGCCTTGAGGAACTCCGGGCGGATCTCATCCACCCCTGGGGCCTTGCCACCGAGGAGCTTATTAACCACATCGGTGACTTCAACCACAGAGATAGGAGAGCCCACCTCAGAGTCCCCAGACTCTGCTTCCTCCAAGGAAGGCGTGCTGGTGGAGTTGAGGAGGTCTTCGAAGTACTCTGCCCACCGGTTCACAACGTCCCGAGTCGAAGTCAGCAGCGCCCCATCCCCACTGTACACAGTGTTAGTGGTGCACTGCTTCCCCCTCCTGAGACGTCGAATGGTGGACCAGAATTTCCTCGAAGCCGTCCGGAAGTCGGCTTCCATGGCCTCACCGAACTCTTCCCACGCCCGGGTTTTTGCCTCAGCGACCACTGAAGCTGCGTTCCACTTAGCCAGTCGGTACCCGTCAGCTGCTTCTGGGGACCCACAGGCCATAAAGGCCCGATAGGACTCCTTCTTCAGCTTGACGGCATCCCTTACCGCTGGTGTCCCACCAGCGGTACGGGGTTGCCGCCACGACAGGCACCAACCACCTTACGGCCACAACTCAGGTCGGCCGCCTCAACAATAGAGGTGCGGAACATGGTCCATTCAGACTCAATGTCCCCGGCGTCCCCCGGGACATGGGAAAAGCTCTGCCGGAGGTGGGAGTTGAAACTCTTTCTGACAGGGGATTCCGCCAGACGCGCTCCCAGCAAACCCTCACAATACGTTTGGGTCTGCCAGGACGGACCGGCATCCTCCCCACCATCGGAGCCTACTCACCACCAGGTGGTGATCAGTTGACAGCTCCGCCCTCTCTTAACCCGAGTGTCCAAAACATGCGGCCGCAAATCCGATGATACAACCACAAAGTCAATCATCGAACTGCGGCCTAGGGTGTCCTGGTGCCAAGTGCACATATGGACACCCTTATGTTTGAACAAGGTGTTCGTTATGAGAGAGAGGCATCTCTCTGATTTTCTGCACAATTTCGTCTTTGTTTTTAAAGTCCGCAAATAAGTGTTCTGAAATCTTAAGGAATGATTCTTTCATATATTCTCCATCTGTGAACGGTTTCCCATGCCTGCCTATTTCCTGAGCGGCCACAAAGCTTGCATATGTAGTTGAATTTGCAGACTTCACCCACTTCTTGAATTGATTTTTCGTCCGGTCAGCCTCCTGCATCAGTTCCGAAACAGCTTTTTTCCTCTCTTCTCCCTCTGGATATTTTTCAGCAAAGGCTCTGTGTGTATTGTTAAAATGTCTTGCGACATTTGACCGTTTATTGTTAGCCAGTTTTTCTCCACAAATTAGGCATACTGGTAGGCCACTCTCCCCCGAGGTAAATGCAAATGAATCTGCCCAGGCATCATTGAATGTTCTATTTTCTTGAGATATTTTTCTTTTCTTACATTTCTCCATTGGCTTTGCCGGGGTTGAAAGTCGCTCAAAATAGACGCCGTTTCAGCGGGTATACCAGCTTCCGCAGTGTGACGTCTGTTTTGAGCGACGAAAAAATAATATCAAATAATTTAATTAATATTTTAATATTTCAAGATCACAATAATCTTCAAATTTAGAACTAAAATAATATAAAAACTAACACAAATAAAACACACTTCAATTAAATACAAAAAAAAAATTTTTTGTAATTTATTTTCCCAAGCCAATCAGAGCCGCATTATAAGGATGAAAGAGCCGCATGAGGCTCCGGAGCCGCGGGTTGCCGACTGCTGCTCTAGATAAAGAAACACAAAAGCATTACAATGTTTTCTGATCCACATCAATATGCATACACATACATACAGATTTATTTTGGTGACTTAGCTAACCCCCAATGAAAAAAAATATGCCAGCATCCCCCACCACTACTAGCAAACACCACTACAGCGACTGAGCTAGCTAATCATAATTACCTGTAACTTTCTAACAAGGAATCTACTCACGTTCAAAGTGAACTAAACCGAATCAAATATTATGTGCAATTCACAATTGTCATCAACTATCTTTTGAGGCAACGTTAGAGCAATTGAAAAACAATACTTACATCAATTAGAGTTGGGCAAAGAGACTTGTGCAGAGCTGTGAAATGTCTTTTCTCTCCAAAGGCAATAGCTAGTAAATCAATGTGGGTCTTTCTGGCCCATGTGTGTCAACTTGAGGTAGAAATACAAAAGCTGTGCTTATTCATACCATAAGAAAGGAAAAGTGGAAATAATGATCAGTGGTAATCAAAAACACAATATTTGCTGCATATTTGGAAGAGTACATTATAGTTATATCATAAAAAACTCAGTAATGCATGAAATAACATATGGGTCATTTTAGACCCATGTTGCGCATTAGAAGGGTAGTGATATAAAAATGTTATTTATTCAAAAACTAAGAAAGGAAAAAATAAAACAATTGTGTCTGATGGTCAAAAACAAGTTAATTGAGGAATACCTTGAATGCTGAAATATGAAATTAATTTACTGCGAAGATATTGAAAATAAAAACTCAGCCGGGTCACTTTTGACCCATGTTGCGCATCAAAGGGTTAAAAATGCAAACTGACGCCTCCTCCAACTCCCGTGTTCACTGACTGTCAACGCAGCGACGTCAGAGGGGAAGCCATGTATGATAGGACCATCTCCCTGCAACAGAAGCGACGTGTTCATGTGCGGAACATACTCGTGGAAGGCAACGAGGGTCGAAGTCGAGTGTCGTGCAATTGCGTACCATGGTCCTCTGCCGCTGGTTCTCTTGGCCCCTCCTTTGTGGCACCCGGCATTAGGTTGCCTCAGCCTGCGTTCAGGATCCACCGTGAATCCGATGTAGATTCGCCCTTTAACCCTATGTTGCATGGCTTCAGCAGGAGTTATTCAATTGTGGTTTGTTTTTAAATTTAGGGTAGATTATGGCCAAATATCATAATAAATTCACAATTTGGGGAAAAAATACATAATAGGGGGTACTTGTGTGCATAATGGTCACTACAATTACCTTGCCAAACGCATGGCAGTGCTGATAGGTAACACATAGAAACTGTTATTTATTGTGTTCTATATGTTCTATATACTCTTCTGCACAAGTACAATAGGGTATTTGGACCTTTTCATCTCACGGATAGAAATTATTCAACATTTTGTGGACCCTCCTTCACCTTTTCCTCCCGCTGTTAAGACGCTAGTGACATCTCATGTGGATTTAAAAACTAAAACTGGTAACTTGAATAACCAATATGAGTTAAAGTTGTGGTTACTGTAAGTAACCCGTATGCAACATAGGGTTAAACTTGGGGTTGAGGCAGTACAGCATGTATAGGCAAAGTTCTCCACCTCGTGCGCCATTGGACGGCCTTCCACAAAACACTAAACACGGCTCCATCCATCCATCCATTTTCTACCGCTTATCCGGGTCGGGTCGCGGGGCAGCAGCTTTAGGAGGGAAGCCCAGACTTCCTCTCCCCAGCCACTTCTTCGAGCTCTTCCTGGGGATCTCGAGGCGTTCCCAGGCCAGCTGGGTAACATAGTCCCTCCAGCGTGTCCTGGGTCGCCCCGGGTCTCCTACCAGTGGGACATGCCCGGTACACCTCACCAGGGAGGCGTCCAGGAGGCATCCTAATTAGATGCCCGAGCCACCTCATCTGGCTCCTCTCGATGTGGAGGAGAAGCGGCTCTACTCTGAGCCCCTCCCGGATGACCGAGCTTCTCACCTTATCTCTAAGGGAGAGCCCGACACCCTGCGGAGAAAACTCATTTCGGTCGCTTGTATCCGGGATCGTTCTTTCGGTCACGACCCATAGCTCGTGACCATAGATGAGGGTTGGGACGTAGATCGACCGGTAAATTGAGAGCTTTGCCCTTTGGCTCAGCTCCTTCTTTACCACGACAGACCGATACAGCGTCCGCATCACAGCAGACGCTGCACCGATCCGCCTGTCGATCTCTCGCTCCCTTCTGCCCTCACTCGTGAACAAGACCCCAAGATACTTAAACTCCTCCACTTGGGGCAAGATCTCCTCCCCGACCCGAAGAGGGCACTCCACCCTTTTCCGACTGAGGACCATGGTTTCAGATTTGGAGGTGCTGATCCTCATCCCAACCGCTTCACACTCGGCTGCGAAACGCTCCAGTGAGAGTTGGAGAGCCCTGCTTGAAGGAGCCAACAGTACCACATCATCTGCAAAAGCAGAGATGTAACACTGAGGCCACCAAAACGGACCCCCTCAACGCTTGGCTGCGCCTAGAAATTCTGTCCATAAAGGTGATGAACAGAATCGGCGACAAAGGGCAGCCTTGGCGGAGTCCAACCCTCACTGGAAACGATTCCGACTTATTGCCGGCAATGCGAACCAAACTCTGACATCGGCAGTATAGGGACCGGACAGCCCGTATCAGGGGGCTCGGTACCCCATTCTCCCGAAGCACCCCCCACAGAACTCCCCGAGGGACACGGTCAAACGCCTTCTCCAAGTCCACAAAACACATGTAGACTGGTTGGGCGAATTCCCACGTACCCTCGAGGACCCTGCTAAGGGTGTAGAGTTGGTCCAATGTTCCACGGCCGGGACGAAAACCACTCTGCTCCTCCTCAATCTGAGGCTCGACTTCCCGATGGACCCTCCTCTCGAGCACCCCTGAATAGACCTTACCAGGGAGGCTGAGGAGTGTGATTCCTCTGTAATTGGTACACACCCTCCGGTCCCCCTTTTTAAAAAGAGGGACCACCACCCCGGTCTGCCAATCCAGAGGCACTCTCCCCGATGACCACGCGATGCTGCAGAGGCGTGTCAACCAGGACAGCCCCACAACATCCAGAGCCTTGAGGAACTCCGGGCGGATCTCATCCACCCCTGGGGCCTTGCCACCGAGGAGCTTATTAACCACATCGGTGACTTCAACCACAGAGATAGGAGAGCCCACCTCAGAGTCCCCAGACTCTGCTTCCTCCAAGGAAGGCGTGCTGGTGGAGTTGAGGAGGTCTTCGAAGTACTCTGCCCACCGGTTCACAACGTTCCGAGTCGAAGTCAGCAGCGCCCCATCCCCACTGTACACAGTGTTAGTGGTGCACTGCTTCCCCCTCCTGAGACGTCGAATGGTGGACCAGAATTTCCTCGAAGCCGTCGGAAGTCGGCTTCCATGGCCTCACCGAACTCTTCCCACGCCCGGGTTTTTGCCTCAGCGACCACTGAAGCTGCATTCCACTTAGCCAGTCGGTACCCGTCAGCTGCCTCTGGGGACCCACAGGCCATAAAGGCCCGATAGGACTCCTTCTTCAGCTTGACGGCATCCCTTACCGCTGGTGTCCACCAGCGGGTACGGGGGTTGCCGCCACGACAGGCACCAACCACCTTACGGCCACAACTCAGGTCGGCCGCCTCAACAATAGAGGCGCGGAACATGGTCCATTCAGACTCAATGTCCCCCGCGTCCCCCGGGACATGGGAAAAGCTCTGCCGGAGGTGGGAGTTGAAACTCTTTCTGACAGGGGATTCCGCCAGACGCTCCCAGCAAACCCTCACAATACGTTTGGGTCTGCCAGGACGGACCGGCATCCTCCCCCACCATCGGAGCCTACTCACCACCAGGTAGTGATCAGTTGACAGCTCCGCCCCTCTTCACCCGAGTGTCCAAAACATGCGCCGCAAACCGATGATACAACCACAAAGTCAATCATCGAACTGCGCCTAGGGTGTCCTGGTGCCAAGTGCACATATGGACACCCTTATGTTTGAACAAGGTGTTCGTTATGGACAATCCGTGACGAGCACAGAAGTCCAATAACAAAACACCACTCGAGTTCTGATTGGGGGCCGTTCCTCCCAATCACGCCCTTCCAGGTCTCACTGTCATTGCCCACGTGAGCATTGAAGTCCCCAGCAGAACAAGGAGTCCCCGGCCGGAATACTCTCCAGCACACCCTCCAAGGACTCCAAAAAGGGTGGGTATGCTGAGCTGCTGTTTGGTGCATATGCACAAACAACGGTCAGGACCCGTCCCCCCACCCGAAGGCGGAGAGAAGCAACCCTCTCGTCTACCGGAGTGAACCCCAATGTACAGGCACTGAGCCGGGGGGCAATGAGTATGCCCACACCTGCTCTGCGCCTCTCACCATGATTGGATTGGATTGGATTGGATAAACTTTATTGTCAAATGTACTGTATGTGTAACATACAGCACAGATGAAATTTCTTCCCTCTCAACATGAAACAAGAGGAGCCGCTGCGGGTGTCCGCGCCGCCATCAAAAGAAAAGTTAACCAAAAAAAAAGACAAAATAATACAAAACAACACATGAGACACAGACAATCGTGCACTCTTAACCACTTTCCTGCACACACTTTGTTGTCTGAAGCAGTTATAGATGAAAGAGGAGCGAATCAAAGTGTCCTTTTCACCAGTGGATTAAAGACGTCATGCTGCAATGTGCACACGTCTGCTACAAGCTAAACTTGAAAGCAACTAGAAGCTGTAGCATCCATTAACAAAAAAGAGATTGACTCTCTTCTCCTGTCCCATGTAAGTCCGCTTCAATTCCAAGCCGCAACTCCCAGTTCCACATACGCTACAGCGCTCTGCGCTGACGCTCCTTTCTTCTCATCGGCGGCTCCTCAATCCATGCATCCATCCAGCTGCAGACTGTCCATCAGCACCGACCTTTTCGCTGAACAAAGCGGGGCTGTGAAAATGCTGCCTACTTCAGGCGCAAGACACAAGCGCCCCAACTCCAGGCCTGGCTCCAGAGGGAGGCCCCGGTGACCCGCGTCCGGGCAAGGGAAACTGAAGTCCATTAATTTCACTCATCATCAGGGGTCTTTGAGCCGTGCTTTGTCTGGTCCCTCACCTAGAACCTGTTTGCCATGGGTGACCCTGCCAGGGGCATAAAGCCCCAGACAACTTAGCTCCTAGGATCATTGGGACACACAAACCCCTCCACCACAGTAAGGTGACGGCTCGCGGAGGGGGAAACACGGCTCAATTGTCTCAATGTCACGAAGAAACATTCGTCTTGTTTTGATCTTTTCAAATGAAACGCTGATAATATTCCATTGTTGACCGTTCAAACATTTGGTCCGATTCATAAGTAAACAGTACTATTGAAAAGTCCAAGTCTATTTCCTCTTTTGAATTGCGTAAAAATATTCCTCGCTGTTGTGTTTTCAAGGAAAAAGTTGAAATACAAAGTTAAAATGATATATTTCTATGTATTATGACTCTCCAATGAAAAAAATACATATTTTTACTTATTTGAGAAGAAGTACAGTACTCTCATTCAGGCACTGAACAATTTGCTACTTTGAAAATCGACCACCACACGCTCGAGATTTTTACAGAGGATTTGATTGGCTTTGAATGCGATCCCCGTCTTTGATTGGATCTTTCACAGGACCTCATGTTTCGAACTGAAATAAATCAACCCCCCAGCTCGCAAGCAAAAAAAACAACAAAAAAACGTACTGTATTAGATTTTAGACTGCGGTCAAGCCAGCCTCCACTCGAGCGATTGTCAGTGCTCTGCATTACGGTAGTCTGCTGCCAGCGAGCGGCGTTGGCCACTTTCAAAATAAATAATTTTATTTGTGAGGACTCGGGAGGAGAAGGGGTGATTTCTGATAACAAAGCCTGTCTTTCGTAATGAAATCTAAGTTAAACAAGACTGTATACAAATTTACATCTCTTATATTTCTGTTTCTGAAGAGGTTACATTAAAAGTAAGAGCTGAAAAAAATCACCGCGCACACTGGCGATGTCCGGAAATGAACGGTTCCCGTCCCATTTGGCCCCGCTGGCGCTGCGCGAAACGAAAATAGTCTGCAGTGCCCCGGGATTTGCAAGCAAAGCCCGAAAACCTCGCCGTGTGGTTCCCGTAGTCTGTCAAACGTTGTCTTGGCAACGCGCCGCTGTCTGGAAGTGAGCCGATCGGGTCCCCTTGCGTTTTGGATTTTTTGTTGGGCCCAGAGAATCGCGCATTAACCGACAATTTCCTATCATTGACGGATTTTTTTAAGCGTGGACGGGGAATATTTAAGGCCGTCCGCCATTTTGACGGGTTGAAAATTGGGCAGTAAACCACAGCAGCTGTACGTCCTTAAAAATCTATCACGGCATTTAAAGAGAGACAAAGACGAACACTGACGGGACATAGACAGGAAGGAGTTCTTTGGATTGTCTTTGCAAGAGTTTAGTAGAGTCCGTCTTGTGATGAGGCGACTTCTGTTTTTTTTTTTTTTTTTTTGCGAACTACGGTCTCTCGTGGCCAAAACAATTCGCGGCCTCGAAAAAAAAAGTCAGCGAGAGAGAAACACGACCCTACCCGAACCCGAAGCAATGATTGATCATTTTAGGCCCGGGTTCGGGCGGCCCGATCTTACCTCTACTCTGAAGTGACAAGATGGCCTGCATTCTGACATGAGCTGCATTCTAACATGTTGATCTTTTCGCCCATTTTTAGAACAACCTGTGGAATAAGCTTGAAACGGACCTGAAAATGAGTAAATCGCTGGAGGAGTTCAAAAATAAATTCAAAAGATCAGTACAAAAAAACTATAAGAATCACAGTTAAGAAGATACATTTGATACATTTATAAAATTAGTATTACAGCTCCTTGTTCTTGTTTTGGATTTTAATCAATTTATCATTTGTACTCAAGAAATGCAGTAATTACAATGACTATGAGAAATTGAAACAAAAAGGTCAAAGAATAATTATAAATACACAAACCGAAAGGTGTATAAATAGAAAAGTAAAGTACCACAATGGTAAAAGTATTTGATGATATGTAGACTTCTCTTCTTCTTCTTTGTTTTGAAAACGATCAATTTATATTCTATACAATAAGGGGTAGGACTAGATAAGTTGTTTACTTCTTCCTACTCCTTTGAGCATACAACTGTGATGATGAGTGTTTACTTTTTTTTCTTTTACATACTTTTAAATTTTCCTTTCATAAATTTTGCCTACCTTTTGGCTATCTGTTACTGTGTGTAATATATATGCTCAATAAACAATAAACAAACAAACAAACAAACAAACCACAATGGTAAAAGTATTTGATGATATGTAGACTTCTCTTCTTCTTTGTTTTGAAAACGATCAATTTATATTCTATACAATAAGGGGTAGGACTAGATAAGTTGTTTACTTCTTCCTACTCCTTTGAGCATACAACTGTGATGATGAGTGTTTTCTTTTTTTTCTTTTACATACTTTTAAATTTTCCTTTCATAAATTTTGCCTACCTTTGGCTATCTGTTACTGTGTGTAATATATATGCTCAATAAACAATAAACAAACAAACAAACAAACAAACCACAATGGTAAAAGTATTTGATGATATGTAGACTTCTCTTCTTCTTTGTTTTGAAAACGATCAATTTATATTCTATACAATAAGGGGTAGGACTAGATAAGTTGTTTACTTCTTCCTACTCCTTTGAGCATACAACTGTGATGATGAGTGTTTACTTTTTTTTCTTTTACATACTTTTAAATTTTCCTTTCATAAATTTTGCCTACCTTTTTGGCAATCTGTTACTGTGTGTAATATATATGCTCAATAAACAATAAACAAACAAACAAACAAAAACAAAACATTCTAAAAGAAGGAATCCAGCACCCCGGCTCTCCACCCAGACCACCCTCGTCCGGATTCAATTTTGCATTTTGAAATAAAAGATCTCTGAAAACTTACATGTTGACCTGATTTCTGACAAGTTGATCTGAACGCCTAACATGTTGACATTTTCGACCGTTTTGAAGAAATTCTCAAAAGTAGTTAGGGGATAACTACAGCACCCCTGCTGTCCAACCAGACCACTCTGGTCTGAATCTGATGTTGCATTTGGGAATAAAAGGCCTCCAAAATGGGAAAATATGACCTCGGTCCCGACATGTTCTGAACGCCCAACATGTCGACCATTTTGAAAATATTCCTATAAATTGAATTTTCGTTATCCCGTAAGGGCCATAGGTCTGAGGATAACTACAGCACCCCCGCTATCCAACCAGACCACTTTGGTCCAAATCCGATGTTGTATTTGGGAATAAAAGGCCTCCGAAATGGGAAAATGTGATCTGGGTCCCCACAAGTTGGCCTCAACGCCAAACATGTTGACATTTTTGACCGTTTTGAAAAAATTCCTAAAAATTGAGATTTCGTTATCCCGTGAGGGCCGTAGGTCAGGGGATAACTACAGCACCCCTGCTATCCAACCAGACCACTCTGGTCCGAATCCGATGTTGCATTTGGGAATAAAAGGCCTCTGAAATGGGAAAATGTGACCTGGGTCCCGACAAGTTGGCCTGAACTAATACATGCAAACGAGCGCCGACATCCGGGGACGCGAGCATTTATCAGACCCACGCGGGTACAGCTTCGCGGGCAGCGTCGACGACCCTGACCGTCCCGCCGCCCTCGACGGGGCCCGACCACCACGTGGCCGCCGGGGGCCGCGCCGGCTGCCGATGGAGGATCTGTCCCCCGCCGCGACGCACCGCGCGGCCCCGTAGGAGTCCAGCGCCGGCGGCGATCTGGGGCGACCGCCGTCACCACCACGTTCGACTTACGACCTCAGATCAGGCGAGACGACCCGCTGAATTTAAGCATATTACTAAGCGGAGGAAAAGAAACTAACAAGGATTCCCTCAGTAGCGGCGAGCTAAGAGGGAGAAGCCCAGCGGCGAATCCCCGCCTGGCGGAGGGCGCAGGACATGTGGCGTGCAGAAGGTCGCTTTGCCCGGCGTCGCCCAGTGGGGGCCCGAGTCCTTCTGATGGAGGCTCTGCCCGAGGACGGTGTGAGGCCGGTAGCGGCCCCCGGCGCGCCGGGGCGAGGCCTTCTCGGAGTCGGGTTGTTTGGGAATGCAGCCCAAAGCGGGTGGTAAACTCCATCTAAGGCTAAATACCGGCACGAGACAGATAGCGGACAAGTACCTTAAGGGAAAGTTGAAAAGAACTTTGAAGAGAGAGTTCAACAGGGTGTGAAACCGTTGAGAGGTAAACGGGTGGGGACCGCGCAGTCCGTGCGGGGGATTCAACCCGGCAGGGCGCGGCGGCGGGGCCTTTGGAGGGGCGCGGGTTCGTCCCTTCCGCCCCCTCCTCTCTTGGCGGAGCGGGGGCGGCTCCGGGTTGGCTTGGAAAGGCTCGGGACGACGGTGGCGCGGGCGGCTGGGGGTACCAGGGGTGAAGGGCGGGCCGGCTCGGAGGCCAAGTGTGGCCTAGAGAGAGGCCTCTTGGTCGGATTGGAAGATTCAAAAAAATCCCCCATTCATTTTCAATGGTGGAGGTACCAGGGGTGAAGTTGGAGGTACCAGGGGTGCGGCTGGAGGTACCAGGGGTGCGGCTGGAGGTACCAGGGGTGCGGCTGGGGGTACCAGGAGTGTGGCTGGAGGTACCAGGGGTGCGGCTGGGGGTACCAGTGGTGAAGGGCGGGCCGGCTCGTAGGCCAAGTGTGGCCGAGAGAGAGGCCTCTTGGTCGGATTGGAAGATTGAAAAAAATCCCCCATTCATTTTCAATGGCGGAGGTACCAGGGGTGCGGCTGGAGGTACCAGGAGTGCGGCTGGGGGCACGGAGAGTACCCCTAACCCTCATGAAAAAAGTGAAGGAGGAAATCCAGCGCATGGAGGAGAACGGCATAATAGAACAAGTGACAGATCCTACGGACTGGTGTGCGCCAATGGTGCCCGTTCCGAGGAAAAATGGAAAAGTGCGCATTTGCGTGGACTTAAAGCGGCTGAACGAAGCTGTGAGGAGAGAGAGGTACGTCCTTCCTACAGCAGAGGATATCACTGCAGAGCTGAGCGATGCCACCATATTCACATCGTTAGATGCGGCGTCAGGCTTTTGGCAGATCCCTCTAAGTCCAGCAAGCAGCAAGCTTACCACATTCATAACACCATTTGGGAGGTACGCTTTCAAACGCCTACCTTTTGGGATCACGAGCGCCACAGAGATTTTCCAAAGGAAAATGGCTGACACTCTGAATGGCCTCGAAGGCGTGGCCATCTACATGGATGATATTCTGGTCCATGGGGACACCCCAGAGCAGCACGACCAGCGTCTCGACAAGGTGTTGAAGAGGATATAGTCAGCCGGCTTGAAGTTGAATAATGAGAATTTTGTGTTCCGACAGAACCAGATCCGCTTCCTGGGTCATGTGATCAACAGGTTTGGTGTCAAGCCTGACCCGGATAAAGTCACGGCAAACCGTGAGCTTCCTCAGCCACAGAACGTGCAGGAGTTAAAGCGTGTCTTAGGGATGTTCAACTACCTTGGAAAATACATTCCCAACCTGTCGACAGTGGCCCAGCCACTATATGAACTGTTGAAATCCAAGACAGCCTGGACGTGGGACCACGCTCAGCAGGAAGCATTCCAGCGTATGAAAGATATCCTGTCAACCTCTCCAGTCCTGAAGTTTTACGACGTGAACCGACCCACTGCCGTCTAGCATTGGTGGAGTGCTGCTGCAGCTGCATGACGGGCGTTGGCAGCTGGTGGCGTACTGTTCACGACGACTGTCTGAGGCTGAGACTAGATACGCGCAGATTGAAAAAGAATGTCTGGCAAGCGGCTGGGCCTGTGAGCGATTTAGGAAATACCTGTGTGGCCTTGATGACTTCAAGTTGGTCACCGACCACAAACCACTTGTGCCGCTCATGAACAAGAAGGACCTTGACAATGTTCCAATACGTTGTCAGAGACTGCTTATGAGACTAATGAGGTTCAAGTCAAGAGCTGAGTACGCCCCGGGAAGAACTCTGACAGTGGCCAACACCCTCTCACGGAGTCCACAACCGTGCCTGGAAAAGGAGACTGACACTCACTCAGAAGTGGAGTGTTATGTAGCTGCCGTCCTCGAGTGCACGCCAGCCACGCCACGTAGACTGGAGGCTATACGAGCAGCCACAGCAGCTGATGATGACCTACAAGTGGTGCTGCAGTACATCAGGTCAGGGTGGCCGGACTATATCAGCAATGTCCCAGCAGCAGTCAGAGAGTACTTTCCCATCAGAAACGAACTGTCAGAACACAACGGGTTTGTCACCAGAGGAACCCGCATGGTTATACCACACGTTCTAAGGGCAGACATCCTGAATCGGATACACGACGGAGATCAAGGTCTGTCGAAGTGTAGAGAGCGGGCCATTATATCCGTATAGTGGCCCGGCATCTCATCTGAAATTAAACAGAAGGTCAAGTCCTGTCAGGAGTGCCATGAGATGAAGAGCACTCAGCGAAAGGAACTTCTTATTCCAACACTTCTACCTGAACGACCCTGGCAGAGACTTGCAGTCGACCTCTGTGAACACAACAAACACACCTACCTCATAGTGCCGGCCTACTTCTCCCGTTTCTTGGAGATACTCCACATGCCAACAACCACAGCTTCACAGGTTGTCTTAAAGCTGAAGACCGTGTTTGCAAGGTTTGGCTGTCCAGACGAGGTTGTATCAGACAACGAACCTCAATTCTCAAGTGAGCAATTGAAGGAATTCTCAAAAGACTTTGATTTCCAGCACATGACCTCAAGCCCGCACCACGCCAAAGGAAATGGACATGCAGAGAGAGGACTTCAGTCCGCCAAGAGGATCTTAAAACAAAAACACCCTCTGCTCGCCCTCATGAACTTCCGTTCAACTCCCTCCACCACCACCACATGCATGAGCCCTGCAGAGCTTCTCATGGGCCGGAGAATCAAAACAACTCTTTCGACACTGGAGGCCAACCTTCAGCCCAAATGGCCAGATCTGGACACCGTCCGAGAAAGAGACGCTGCAGAGAAGGAGCTGCAGGCCCTCTACTACAACCGCCCTCCCAGACCTTCACCCAGGGGACAGGGTCTCCACCAAGCTCGATCACGGGAAGGCCTGGACTACGCCAGCAGTGGTCTCGGGAGCGTGTGACACCCCGCGCTCTTACCTCATCACCACCGAGAAGGTGACTGTGCTTCGGAGGAACCGCCACCATCTCCGTGTAGCACCAACTCCCCAGCCTGCCCAGGCCGCCTCACCCACATCTACCAGAGGTACTGGGGTGAGTTTCCAGTCTGGGACTGTTGCTGAACCAGAGACTGTCCCTCCAGACCCAGGTATGGTCTCTTCCCCTACATGGCCGCCAAATCAGACCCTGACCAGGTCGGGCCGGGTCAGCAGGCCACTAGTTAAGCTGGCCAGTAGTTAAGCTTTATTCTATTTTTTGGGGAGTGAACAGGAAGCATTGACACTTGATAAGTTCTGTGTTAAGCGACATTTGTGATATTTCAGATAAGAAAATTGCTTATTGCATTGAAAGAAACATTTATGTCTTACTTGATTTAAGTCCTATTTTCATTGCATCTTATTTTGAAAAAAATCACACCTAAATGTTATATACATGGTTGAAGCTATTAGAATAGAAGTGTCATTTTGTTTAGTTGAAGCCTGTGTGTGTTTGGATACAACTCAGCTATATCCCAGTTAACATGTTATATCTGACTTAGAGATACCAGTGTGTTCTTAAAAGGGGACATGTCATATAAGAGGTTATTATTATATGAGTGGTGTTTTATAAAAAGTTTTTATGAGAAATTGAAACAAAAGGTCAAAGAATAATTATAAATACACAAACCGAAAGGTGTATAAATAGAAAAGTAAAGTACCACAATGGTAAAAGTATTTGATGATATGTAGACTTCTCTTCTTCTTCTTTGTTTTGAAAACGATCAATTTATATTCTATACAAAAAGGGGTAGGACTAGATAAGTTGTTTACTTCTTCCTACTCCTTTGAGCATACAACTGTGATGATGAGTGTTTACTTTTTTTTCTTTTACATACTTTTAAATTTTCCTTTCATAAATTTTGCCTACCTTTTGGCTATCTGTTACTGTGTGTAATATATATGCTCAATAAACAATAAACAAACAAACAAACAAACAAACCACAATGGTAAAAGTATTTGATGATATGTAGACTTCTCTTCTTCTTTGTTTTGAAAACGATCAATTTATATTCTATACAATAAGGGGTAGGACTAGATAAGTTGTTTACTTCTTCCTACTCCTTTGAGCATACAACTGTGATGATGAGTGTTTTCTTTTTTTCTTTTACATACTTTTAAATTTTCCTTTCATAAATTTTGCCTACCTTTGGCTATCTGTTACTGTGTGTAATATATATGCTCAATAAACAATAAACAAACAAACAAACAAACAAACCACAATGGTAAAAGTATTTGATGATATGTAGACTTTCTTCTTCTTTGTTTTGAAAACGATCAATTTATATTCTATACAATAAGGGGTAGGACTAGATAAGTTGTTTACTTCTTCCTACTCCTTTGAGCATACAACTGTGATGATGAGTGTTTACTTTTTTTTCTTTTACATACTTTTAAATTTTCCTTTCATAAATTTTGCCTACCTTTTTGGCAATCTGTTACTGTGTGTAATATATATGCTCAATAAACAATAAACAAACAAACAAACAAAAACAAAACATTCTAAAAGAAGGAATCCAGCACCCCGGCTCTCCACCCAGACCACCCTCGTCCGGATTCAATTTTGCATTTTGAAATAAAAGATCTCTGAAAACTTACATGTTGACCTGATTTCTGACAAGTTGATCTGAACGCCTAACATGTTGACATTTTCGATCGCTTTGAAGAAATTCTCAAAAGTAGTTAGGGGATAACTACAGCACCCCTGTTGTCCAACCAGACCACTCTGGTCTGAATCTGATGTTGCATTTGGGAATAAAAGGCCTCCAAAATGGGAAAATATGACCTCGGTCCCGACATGTTCTGAACGCCCAACATGTCGACTGTTTTGAAAATATTCCTATAAATTGAATTTTCGTTATCCCGTAAGGGCCATAGGTCTGAGGATAACTACAGCACCCCGCTTATCCAACCAGACCAATTTGGTCCAAACTGATGTTGTATTTGGGAATAAAAGGCCTCCGAAATGGGAAAATGTGATCTGGGTCCCCACAAGTTGGCCTCAACGCCAAACATGTTGACATTTTTTACCGTTTTGAAAAATTCCTAAAATTGAGATTTCGTTATCCCGTGAGGGCCGAGGTGTATTGTGAAATGTCATACTTCAGTTAATTGACAGGTCCCGCCTATAAGGGGGAGTTGCAGGAAGTAACCGTTGGAGTGAGCGCACCGCATGTCTTATTGCTCTGCCGCATTGCTATTAAAAACCACACAAATGTGAACCTTGCCTGCTGACAATTATTACATTTTACACCTCTGCTTGAAAAGCCAATTTCAAAACGGACATCAAATACGGCAACTGGGTGCTGACAGCGGACCGTAGGCGAGCCTGACAGGCTGAGCGCTCAAACCTCGATCGTGCACTCGGGAGGAGGTTAACGAAATGAAAACATTTCACCCGACCACTCTCAGCTCCCGTCCCGGACGTCTCCCATCATCTTAAAGGGGGACATTTTCACATATTCCTCCACTTACGGCCATACTACCCTGAGAACGCCCGATCTCGTCCGATCCGCGCAGCTAAGCAGGGTCGGACCTGGTTAGTACTTGGGTGGAAGACCGCCTGTGAATACCAGGTGTTGTAAGCTTTTGTACCCACCTCCAATTCACTACACAAATCACTTCTCTTTCCTAATAATTATCACTTTCATTTGTCATTCATCTTTCACTTATCCTGTGGTTTGAAATCGTTTCCGTCACGTTGATTTGACAGATCAACGTCTCTTTGTAATATGATTATTGTCCAGCAGAGGGAGCCCTCTGCACGAGTATCGGTCATGATAGCACTTGGATACAAAGCAGCTTGTTCTGCCTGCTAGATGCTTTTGCACCTCCACTGGAAAAGGCAACTTTCACAACAGACATCAAGTACTGCTGCTGCGTTCTCAGAGCGAACCGTATGCGAGCCTGACAGGCTTAGCGCTCAGAACGCCAAGGGTGCGGGTTCGTACACTCGGGAGGAAGGAACAAAATGAAAAAATTCTCTCCCCGCCGACCTGGAAGTGCCCCGTCACCAAAAAGGGGGACATTTTCACGTCTTCCTCAGTTTACGGCCATGCTACCCTGATAACGCCCAATCTCGTCCGATCTCAGAAGCTAAGCAGGTCGGACCTTGTTAGTACTTGGATGGGAGACCGCCTGGGAATACCAGGTGCTGTAAGCTTTTGCACAAATAAACACTATTTCACGTTATTTTGCGCTTTCTTTTCTCCATTTTTTTTACCCCAGCCTTAACTGGGAGACCCACAATATTAAGGTGACATTTTTAAGGCTCTTGTTGATGTTTTGCACCTCCGCTGAAAAAGCCAATTTTCAAAACGGACATCAAGTACTGCAACTGGGTGTTGGCAGCGGACTGTAGGCGAGCCTGACAGGCTGAGCGCTCAAGCCGCCAAGATTGCGCGTCCCTCGTCCGTGCAAAAAGGGAGGAGGGAATGAAATGCAACAAATTCGCCCCACCACTCCCCGCGACCCGGAAGTGTGCCGTCACCTATAAAGGGGGAAAGATTCACATCTTCCTCTGCTTACGGCCATACTACCCTGAGAACGACCAATCTCGGAAGCTAAGCAGGGTCGGGCCTGGTTAGTACTTGTATGGGAGACCGCCTGGGAATACCAGGTGCTGGAAGCTTTTGCACACATAAACACTCTTTCACGTTATTTCGCGCTTTCGCTTTCTTTCCTCCTTTTTTTTTTTTACCTCAGCCTTAACTGGGAGACCCACAGCATTAGGCTGACATTTTTAAGGCTCTTTTGATGTTTTGCACCTCTGCTGGAAAAGCCAATTTCAAAACGGACATCAAAGACGGCAACTTTTGCACCCACCTCCAATTCATTACACAAATCACTGCTCCTTCCTAATAATTATCGCTTTAATTTGTCATTCACCTTTCACTTATCCTGTTTTCTCAGGGTTTTGTTAATACAGTCTGTCAAGTTCACCCTGCTCCTCCCTCCTGCCTGCTTTTTGGGGTTCCCCCACCACCACCGTGCATGACACCATGTAGATTAACTAAAATAATTGGAATGCAGCATACAGAGTTAAATGGCATTTTATTTGCGTGATGTCTATTTTTCCACAGACTACACAAATTACAACTGGTCAATTAACATGTTCTTGTACAGTTTGCATACAGTAATAATAGAAATGAATCACAATACATAAACAATTTAAATAGGCAGAATGTCAATCACATATTCAACTTTTGATTCAATGTTTTGGACATGCATTCAATATATAAAAATAGACCTTTGGTTAAATGTATTTACATTTTTTATATAAATATAAGTTATAATTGTATTTTTAAAATACAAAGATAAATACAGTGGAATGATGTACATTGTGTACCATCCAACAATTACAAATATTTTTGGGATATTTAGCATTCAAATAAGAGTTAATACATTTGAAATGCAACTTTCACGACAATTACAGGTCTCTTGTTATTCATTTTTCAGCATTTTAATTCGTCAACCACTCACCCCCAATTTTGTCTGAAGGTAAAAGACGGATCAGATCACACAGATATAAATAATATTCTAAATTATAACACCCCTAGCTCTGCCGGACATCCTGGAGAAGTTCATTGATCTCAGCGACTAACTCACTGGCATCCACCAGCTCATGACGGCTGTCACTGCGTTTTCCCTGTAAATGGCTCAGTACAGAGTCAAAATCATCCTCTTCATAGTTTTCTGGGATTTCCTCCATAGCAGGAAGCCATTTGGATGATGGGCCAGTAATGGGCACGGGTGTTGCCACTGAAGCCTGACAAGGTTGTTTCCCAGTGGGGCTGACTCTTGCTGTGAGCATGGAGCAGCTGTGTGATTTGGGGTTCTGACTGTTTTTGACTGCCTGTGAGTTACTGTGATTGCTGCTCTGGCAGATGAGCTTGGTGCACGGTTTCAGGGTGTAGTAGCTGCCGCCCTGATGGTGACCAGATGGAATGATGCCATTTCCTGGATTCTGGAAGTGTGTATTGGCAGCCCAGGCTGCCACACCCTGCTGGTGGATGGAGGGGTTGGTCTTGCCTTGGAGATGATCCCTCTTTCGATCCAAAGATCTAGTCATTGATACGCCAATACCACTGAAACTCGTCCCCTTCTGTTTCTCATTAACTTGGCCATATGAATCTAAACTCTGGGGGAGGAGGCGCTGAAAAATACTGCTCATCTCAGAGAGCAACGATGAAGCTCCACAAAGTTCTTCATCTCTAGCCTCATCCCCACCGTTAACTTCAACTTGCTCTTCCGCAGTGCTCTCTCTGCCCGGGTTTTTTCCAAAGGTGCAGAAGCTTTGGTTCCGGCCAGATCCATTTTCATTGCATGCCTGTGGAGTGTTGTCCTGAGACTGGTCAGTGGGCTGGTAGGCTTCATCCCTGGGAATGTAGAGATTGCTTCGATAGTCGGAGGATGATAACTCTGGGGACGCAAGTGGGGGCATCCAGCACTGATCCGAATGACCCAGTACACGACACTCCTCTGTGCAGAGCCTCATAGCTGGAAAAAAAGTGGGAATTTCTGGTAAGAAATCAGGAAATAGACCCATGTAGTTTACGTACTGTAGTGTCAGGAAGCAAAGTGTGTGATTATTTTAACATATGTCTCTCATGTGAAGTTTAGTGGCTATTCTTTCGGAAAAGGAAAAAAATCTCCTTTGGAATTTTTCGAAAACTGAACTGTGAAAAACTATTGAAATATAGCTAATGTGTTGCCATGAACATATTAATTTCGTTCTTAATGACGGATACAGTTGTTAACTTTTGTTTCAATGAATTGTTGGAGAAGAGGAAATTACAACTGCATTCTTCTACTTAAATGTTCAACTTTTATGATATGATATCACTGTAGCGTGAACTTTTTACATTTTCCATAAATTTCACCTGAAAGCCAAATATCCCTAACTTTCAGTGAGTAGCGTATATCTGTGCATATTTTGAAGTTCGGATTAAAATGGCTAAATTTAGTACAGTGACAAGGAAGTGGCGGTTAATATTAGTTATGGCTTTATATGAAGAAAAAAGTGCCGGAGTCTGGAAATTGTGATTTCACCCGCTATTATTTTGCCTTTCTCTTTTCGCCTATCTTGCCATCAATATCTGTGAAAATCTGTTTTGAGTCATACATATTCTATTAAGAGGCAATCAGACAAGGCTGTCAATGGCCATTAGCCATTCAAAATAACATTTTTGATGGCATTTCACTTTCATGGTTCTCTTTTCAAAAATACATTTCACAGAAAATCTCAGAAGAATAAATTAGGCAAATCAAATAGGCCATCTTAAAGCCGTCATTAGAAGCATGCTTTTCTTACGTCTGCCATTGAGGGACTTAAAATATCAGCTCATTACCATGAATGACACATTTATTATACATCTTAGAGAAGAACCGCACATGTGCTTGCAGTGGATAGGGAAGCTGCTGCATACAGTATGCTGAGCTGATAAAAGGGTCAAATGAAACGTTTAAACTTAAAGATTAAAGTGTTAAAATAAAATAAAACCACCATCGAAACCTGCTCATCCAAGTGTATGTTACCATTATTTAAAAACTGAGGGCTGGGGCGTTTGCATGGGTTTATTCTGAGCTTTTCTTCTCTTAAATTAAATCAGAGGACAAAGTATTGTTTTGATCTCACAAGAAACTATCTCACTTTTGCTGTCTGAAACCCATTCAGAGTGCGAAATACTCCAGCAACCACAATGACAACTCAAGTATAATTTTATTTAATTGCTATAACTTTTGACTGATTTTATGAAATAAAATGAGCCATCATCATGATCATTTGAAAAATGATGTAATATTCCTGATTATCTGATAGTAAAGCTACTTGAAAATATACACATGCTTAGTTTAGACATTATTTCTATGTGGTGCTGGAAGAGTGACCATCATGGGAGGACAAGCCCCTACTCGGGATGTACCACCGGACCATAACTGAAGTGGCTGATCTCAAGAAGTCCTATCAGTGGCTAGAGAGGGCTGGCCTGAAGGACAGCACAGAGGCACTCATCCTGGCTGCTCAGGAGCAGGCCCTGAGCACCAGAGCCATTGAGGCCCAGATATACCACACCAGACAAGACCCAAGGTGTGCAAAGAGGCATCTGAGATGATCCAACACATAACTGCAGGGTGTAAGATGCTGGCAGGTAAAGCCTACATGGAACGCCATAACCAGGTGGCTGGCATAGTCTACCGAAACATCTGTGCGGAAAGAAGGAACACGAGAAACTAGAGAAATACCAAGGGCTCAGAGAGGAGCTAGAGAGACGCTGGAAGGTAAAGGTGACAGTAGTGCCTGTGGTGGGGCAGTGACCCCCAAACTAGATGAGTGGTTGCAACAGATCCCGGGAACAACATCGGACATCTCAGTCCAGAAAAGCGCAGTGCTGGAAATAGCAAGGATACTGCACAGAACCCTCAAGCTTCCTGGCCTCTGGTCGAGGACCTGAGCTGAATTGGGGATGCTCCCCCCCACACATAAATCTTTTCTTCCACCACTGCTCAAGAATCCAGTCCTCTGAGGGAGAGCTTTCATAAGATCAAAAACACAAAGCCGACCAGGCTCTTCCAGGTCTGCACCAATTATTTCCGAAGAGGACCAGAGATGGAAGCCTTGTCCAAAAAAAAAGACATCGGGTACACCATCTACCTATAGAGTCCCTATGGCACTGAACATACTTTTCTTTCATCGAGGGCTGCTATTGTGGACGTTTCATCTGTTTTCCTGCTTCAGCACACCTGATTCAAATGATCAGGATCATTGTACACCTTCTGTAGAGCTAGTTGATGGACCGATTATTTGCATTAGATGTGTTGGAGCAAGGAGACCTCAAGGACCGAAAGATTTTGAATGATATCCACTATCGGATCACTGTTGTGTGTATGTCTATTCTGTGTCTATTACTTAGCAACGGAGGAATCGTAATCACCAATTTTCCATAATCACTCAGCTCTAACTTGAAGGCAAGTATGTGAGGGGAGCACTAATGGGGCAGGGAGTACCTGTGTGGGTTCTGTGATGGACATCAGGTGCATAAAGCTCAGCAAGTCCCTCACCAAGGAGTCTATCTAGAGGTGAATCCCTGCCAGGCTCGTAGTCACTGTCGCCCGCATCACTGTCCCCACGACCGCTGTCTTTGAGGCTGAATTTATCCATCTCGTTCAGGGCATATCTGAGTACGAGAAGAAAACATTTGTTGCAGCTATCATGAAATAATGGCTAATTGTATGTATTTTTAAATACTCAAGGCTACTCATAGCGATAGGAATGCCTTGAAAAGTTTTGCTGATAATTGCAATGTAAAGCGTTGAATTGAAAACCAAACCAAATACTTGATAAAACCAGAGGGTCCACTGGTACACCACATTCAATGGATTCTGACAGTTGTGTTGTCGGAGTGGATCAATTTTTGAAAACCGTCAAAACAAAATACATGTAACTTGAAACCTAATGTTTATTTTTTTCGGTGCCACGACGAGCCTTTTGCATATAACTATCTATCCATCCATTTTCTGAACCGCTTTATCCTTACAAGAGTTGCAGGGTGTGCTGGAGCCTATCCCAGATGTCTTCAGGCAGTAGGCGGGTGACACCCTGAACCGGTTGCCAGCCAATCGCAGGGCACACAGAGACAAACAACCATCCGCACTCACACTCACACCTAGGGACAATTGAGAGTGTTCAATCAGCCTGCCATGCATGTTTTTGGAATGTGGGAGGAAACCGGAGTCCCAGGAGAAAACCCACGCAGGCACGGGGAAAACATGTAAACTCCACACAGGAAGGACGGAGCTGGAATCACACCTGGTACCTCTACACTGTGAGGTCGATGCGGTAACCACTCGACCACTGGGCTGCCCCATTTTGCATATCGTCAAAAATGCAGCAGGGCCCCGCACCATGATGTTATGCCTCTGGTAATAATATAAATAATAATCACTTCTCTTTCCCTATTGGATATTAATTGTGACAGTCTATGTGCATCATACTAGACGCTATGAATAACTTGATCTTTGATTAAGGAGGGTAATGAAGAGATTCGTGTTTTCCAGCCGATGGAGCCAAGGCACCTATTTTACGTTACAAAAAAGCTCACAGTAAACCACCAAACAAAAATCATCTGAAAAAAATACGCACACTGAAATGATGATCTTTCTCTGTTAAGTCACAAATGTACTTACTCAATGTGACATATTGTGTAGTTGAACACAAAGCGGATATATTTGCAGGGAGCTATGACCTATTCTGTTGGAGTGTATGAATGGCAAAAGGTGGATACACAGGTTAGTGGTACTTTTTGCCAACCTATGTTTTTGTCATGTTATTAGATGAATACAGATTGTGAATTGCTCCAAATGGTATTGTAGTGTCGAGGTTTGAACTCGTTTGAAGGAAGGGTGAACTATTTGATGCCAAATAATCAAAATGCCCTTCTCTCTCTCTCTCTCTCCTTTTTTTTTTGCATTGTTGTAGTGTGTTTTTTCAATTTTATTGATATGTACTATTTTAATTGTGCCATGATTGTGAGCGTGGTATTAAGAGGTGGATTAGGTCATTTCATTCCCCACTGAAGCCCGAGGTCCAAAATCCACTGCCCCCACATGATATATATATTTACAGTTTATGATTTATTTATGAGCTATCCTAACTGGCCTTGGTAGACTGCACCTTGGACTGGTCGCCGGCCATTCACAGGGCACATGCAAAGACACTCACATTTACACTATCACTGGCGATAAATTTGGAAAAAAAACACTATAATTTGGATTTTCGTTCAAATACGCATGTATAATTAATTTTTGAAAAATGTCTTTATGTCAAAGCAAAATTAACAAACAACATTACTTCCAATATAATACAATACATGCTGATTTATATAGCGCTTTCACAACAGCGGCAGCTGTAACAAAGCGCTTAACAAAACAGTTAACATAAAGTAAAATAATAAACACAACACATAACAAAATTAACCCCAAACTTCCATTCTAAGTAGGTATTACCTGTAACACCGGGTGTATTTGTTGCCTCTGAAACTTGGACGTGGCTGGTACTGGCCCTGATGGAGCATGGACAGAAGCTGTGAGACTTGCTACAATCCCCAGAGAACAAACAAGGGCAGACAAAACAGAAAAGAAAAAAAAGGAGGAAACATGAAGAAAGACAAATAAATGGAGTCAAACAAGCAAGACCACAAGACAATGTTAAATGAAGGTGTGGGACAAAGGGGAGGGGGCATGACTTACTGAATGGAGGTACTAGAATGTGGGAGGCAAAAAATACATTCTTAACAAAATGTGCTGGAGATGTAAAATGAGATTCAAATGTGATTTTTGGACTGAATATGCCACAGTGTCTCTTTTGATATCTAAATGACAAATGGTGGCCATAAAGTTGCATATTAGCAGTACTTAACCTAACACAACAACCAAAAATGTGCCGCCGAATCTACATCCAAAAACACTCTCATGTCTTACCTCAACAGGGGGTGCAGTGTGAGCCAACTCCAGGGCGAAGTTCTCCGGCACGTGATTGGAGGAAATTGTGACAAGACTGTTCAATGATTGGCGGCTGTGATGGCTCTGCCTGCTCCCTAGCGTGCCCCTCTCGGGCAGAGGGGAGGCTGACGGGGAGCGCGGGTGAGACTGGACAGGAAGAATTCCATTGACAGTTGGGACCAGAGTAATATCTGCTTTGTGTATGTGTCTTGTTGGCTTCTTGGGATGTTTCTGATAGCTGTTTTCTGCCATGCGACAATTGTAGTTGTGCTTTGGGTCTTTTTTTTCCCGGGCGCAACGAGTTGTGGCAAACATCACCATTACAACAAGCAACAGAGTGCAAACTGCTGCGAGAGATATGATGATGATGAGAGAGAGATCATGAGAGGAGTGGCTGGAGCCAGTGGGATCAAGAGTGGGGAGGATGTCCATATTCTCCTGCAGAGTAAGCTTGAGGAGGGCCCCTGCGGTGAGTCGATTGGTACCTCGATCCTGGACTTCAACCCTGATCTCCATCACATCCCTCGGCGCTTGTTCTAAACTTGCATTGGTCCTCAGCTCACATCGCCGAGCATCCATCACAAACAGACCATCGTCATTTCCGCCAATAATGGAGCAACTCACCTCCCCATTAGCACCAGCATCGCGGTCTGTGACTTGAAACGCTGTGATTAACTGACCAGGAGATGCATACTTCCACACTGGAAGTTCAGCAGTGTGATTCTGGAGGGAGGGGGAGTGGATGATAGGGGCATTGTCATTTTCATCCAAAACTGTAACCAGGAGAGTGGTGTTGACTGACAGGGAAGGATTTCCTCCATCACGTGCCTGGATTGTGAAAGTGACATGACTGACATCTTCGTGGTCAAAGGTCCTCAAGGCATAAATGGCACCATTAGAGGGATCAATAGTGACATACGTCGAGATGGAGCTCCCCTGGACCGGAGCATCAATTATGGCATATGTCACCTGGCCATTGGTGCCCAGATCTGGATCCGAGGCCACTACAGTGGTCAGGTATGCTCCTGGAGAGTTGTTCTCGGATTTGAACACCTCATAGTGGTTCTTCTCAAAACGAGGCGGATTGTCGTTTTCATCAAGTACCTGCACAGTAAAGTGTTTGATAGTGGAGAGACTTGGGGAGCCCTGGTCCTCCGCTATGACTGTCAGGCTATACTCGGACCTCTTCTCTCGGTCTAGTGAAATATTGGTGAGGATCATATAGTTCTTTTCATATGTTTTCTGGAGTCTGAAGTGACCGTGGCCGTGAAGCCTGCAGACCACTTCGCCATTGAGCCCCGTGTCACTGTCGTCAATGCGCACCAACGCAATGAAGGTATCTACCGGTGCACCCTCTGAGATGTAGGCCACCTCCTCTTTGCCTGGTGTCATCAGGTTAATGTTTATCTCTGGTTTGTTGTCGTTGACATCCACCACTTTGACAACAATTTTACAAAGCCCAGGAATGGAGTTTGGGCCCAAATCCTGAGCCTGAATATCAAGCTCGTAGGAGGGAGACAATTCATAGTCCACCTTTTTAATCACTGTAATGTGTCCGTTTTCTGGATTGATCTTAAACCTCTCCAAGATTTTTGAGGGGACGTGACTGCTGAAAGCATACACTATTTTCCCATTAGTACCCTCATCGGGATCTGTAGCGTTTAAATCAATGACAAGAGTACCAAGAGGAGAGTTTTCCATCAAATTAATAACATATGCCTGCTCTTCAAATGCCGGACTGTTGTCATTTGAATCGGTGATGCTAATTTTGAGCAATGTGGAGCCAGATTTGGGGGGCACCCCGTTATCTGAAGCAGTGAGTTGCAACTGGTAGTTAGACTGCACCTCCCTGTCCAGCTCTTGTATCACCACCAGCTCCGCGTACTTAGCCCCATCTGTCCTGGTCCTGATGTCGATCTTAAAAAAGTTGTTGGGACTGAGGGTGTATGTGTGCAGCGAATTCTCTCCAACGTCCGCATCCACAGCACCATCCAGCGGTATCCGTGTCCCAACAGACGCGCTTTCAGAGATCTCAATGGGGACGATGGCGTGCGAGAAGTGTGGGGAATTGTCATTTATGTCCAACACTTCCACCTCCACGTGGAATAATTGCAGGTACTCCGTCGGCAGGGTAACGACGTCGAATTCAATGGAACAGTTAACATTTTTCTCACAAAGCTTCTCACGGTCAATTTTGGAGCCGATGCTGATCTCCCCGTCCTCCTCTCGCACAGACAAGAACGGCATGCTACCCCGCTGCATGGCACGGAAACGAAGAGATACGGAGCTTGGCAATTTGGATAAAACTTCAGCGACGTCGTCCTTTAAGCGCCCGATGACAATCCCCGCGCGTTGTTCCTCATGAACTTGGTACTTCAAAGTCGTGCAGCAGATCGAGTTGAAAACCGCCATCAAAAGAAATAGTTGGAGTTGTGCAGAAGGGAGCAGATTGTCTTTGGCACCCATCTTGCTGCGGCAGTCCCTTCCACAGAGGCGGAGGAACAACGAAGAAAATCAATCCCCTCGTAATTTAAATTTGTAACATGCTTAAAATTCTCGTCTGTCAATCGCCAACCGCAAAAAGTCCACCGGGTTAAAAAAAAAAAACAACTTTAAACATGTGAGAAGATCGACTCTTTATAAAGAGCTCTGGCATATATCCTCATGTACTCTTCCCCAGTGGCTTGAGTGGGAATGAAATGGACAAAAAGAGACACACAGGAGAGAGAGGGATTCGGCGCGTGCGTGTGAGCGAGCGCGCGAGCAAGCCTCGCTCCTTGCTCAATTTTCAATACCCACCCAGAACTCAAGCTGCCTCCTCTCTCTCTCTCTCTTTCTCCCCCTCAAAAAATACGTACAACAAAGAGAGTGCACGATCCTCCTCCTCACACACACACACACACACACACACACACACACACACACACACACACACACACACACACACACACACACACACACACACACACACACACACACACACACACACACAAGCATTTAAAAAGTGTGCCACAACAATGAACTTAAGAAAGAATTATTCCGGGCTCAGCCACGTCTCAGACAAACACACACTGACTCACACACTTTAACATCGTTGTTTGGTTATTCACGACGTGTGACAACCTCGCTCCCCCTTTCTTTGAGGGTAGCTTGCTCCGAATAAAGCTTGCTCTATTATATGTCTTTCGAATAACAAGGGGGCACATGGATGTCATTCATTGTTTGTTATAACAGGGAGTTAAAGCACGCTGCTGCATTACATCAAAGCCATTTTATAACCGTGCATATCCAGATGACGGTGTCACTAATGGTGTCTTGCAAGAGGGTTAAAACAGAAGAATTAACCAAGAGTTCGGTAAAACTTGAACCCACTTAAGCAATTCCCAAAACACTTCCACATTTTTGGTTGCTGTTTCACACAGATGTGCAAATGTAGTAACGCTTCACCAATTTGTTCAAGGTTTATTTTCACTGAAAACTGCCATGATGTTTAGTCACATGTTAACTTTGGGATGTGTACATTTCTTGGCCGATCATCATGAGCTGCTTTCACACTGGCTTCCCAGTACCGTGGTACATCAATAAAACCTTTCCCCTTTCGACATAACTGAACAGAGCGGCCATGTGCGCCAGTTCAGAAATTACTATTCCATGCATTGAGACAATTAGTCACATCATGACATCACTGTGACAGCAACAGTTGCTTTCAACCCGGGCAAGTAAGTCCCGAATGTTCAAGTATACATTCATCTTACACACGAGCAAGGTTTTGCCTCAACGTAACATTTTGATTTCAAATGCTCATTGCGCATTGTGACTTAGAGGTCAGAGAGCTGGGAAAAGTTGTAAGATGTAGGCTTAATCGGCCATCGTGGAAGGGTCTATTAGTCTTAAGAGTGCAAAGCCAGTTAAGATGGACTTAATGATCCCATATTAACTCCCATAGAACTTAACATCCGCACACAGAGCGGGTTTATAAAACATACATACATACATACATGTCTACCCCTCCAAAAAACAAAACAATATTTAAAACCTTGAGTGTTAACATATCAGTTTCTTCAAGGTTCTTTTGACCAAATAGAGATGCCGTTAAATCTATTGTGATGGTCACGGTATTGTTGCCAAGTTACCCAAACAGCTGACACCCCCCACACACACACACATACACACACACACACACACCTCGCGTGTGCTCGTTTCACAATAATCTTTGCTGTCAAGTAATATATCACGGAGGCCTATGTCCCCCAAGCAAATTGCCATCCTGCAAATTCAGTTGTGCTCAGACAGCAACTGGCCACAGCTTTATGAGCATGCCATCTGGTCCGAGCTTGAGACAGGCCAAAACACTCAATTACCACCCATTCACTAATAATGAAGCCCCAAGAGAGACACAAGAAGATGACATCAAGTCTGATCAAATCTGCTATAATATGCAATTGTGATGGAATTTTGTACACACTATTGCCTTCTTTCAAATTTTATGGACCACAAATCCTGTTTAGGGTTCTGTGTCTATCACTCTAATAGAAAGCAATTGAAGCCAGCCAGTATTCTGTGGATTGGTCTTTCATATAAAGTCACTAGTAAAATTCGTGTTACAAGTCTGTGATTAAAATCAGAGAATAGGAACATTTCTGTTCTACACGGTCATCTTTGTGTTATAGTACACCACCAAAGTAAAGAGAGTCCATTTCCAAAATCACGCCTAATGAGTTGCTCTCGACCGGCGGTTCTCTACTGTTTTGTCACCCCGGGGCCCTCAGTTTCCTACTGTTACAAGGTCTCGATCCCCTTCATTAGAAGTGAGGAACAATATTTTTTGGGATTAAAGATATCCTCTGAAAACACGTTTAGAGTCTATAATATTTTATGATACTGTATGTGCTGTACCCCAAAACAACAAAAATATGAATACGATCCCATGCAATTTTTTTACGAGCTGTCTCCAGCTCACTTTTGTGTCCCGACCTCCCAGTTGAGAACCAGTGCTTGAATATGATAAGCACCTTCTTTTGTTGTGTGATTCCCATCTGCTAATTGCTGTTCTTGTTGTTCTCCGGTGAAAAAAATAATTGGGGTCGGCATCACTTTGTGTTACTGTGATGTATTTTATCAGCATTTTAAAGTTGTCTGTATGCCTTGGGGAAGCTGGCTTTCTCTGCACTAACATACGAGCATCTGCTGCTGAGCAAACACTCGGACAGTGGCCTTGGTAACTGGAACACGGATGGTGAAATGGTTAACCAAGCTTAAATGTATAGACATTTGGCATTTGTTGATGCAATTTGGGGGTGGGGGGGATGAAATAGAATTTTTTTTCAAATATAGTGAAACTCCTCTACAACGAAATCATGTTTGCAGCAAGAAATTTTTCACAACAGGGGTTTTTTCACTGTAGCAAATTTGATCTCAGATGTAAGCACACACACACACACACACACACACACACATACAGACACACACACAAACGTATGTGTACATGCACACACAAATTTGAGTGTACTCTATTTTTATTCCAATAGTGCATAAGTATGAGCACACACTTATTTGACACTTCATATTGTCAGTGTAGAAAGAAAAAAAGGGAAATAAATTGTGAAATTTACAATCAGCATTCACTTTCACTTACATCAATTTATTGGATAATGTCTTTTATTTTGCTTGCTCCGTCTTTCATTTTGATCACTTTTACCCTCTCTTCCAGCATCACAGCTCTTCTTGTCTTAGCTGTTTGATATCCAAAGGTCCGTTTTGTAGCCATTTTAGCAATGCAACGTCCATCCTCGTCTCGGTTTGTGGGACTGGATTTACTTTGATGTGCACCCAAAGGGGTTGATTGAGTTTCACTTTTCAAAAGTTAATTCTACTCATGATTGTTGGTCATTGTAGCATATTGAAAGATGACTTTGGTTTATGATGATAATCAAGTGACCATGTGAAACAATTGAATTAACAAATTATGTCCAATCAGTATAGCATTTAATTAAATCTCAGGGAAATCTCAAATAAGACGATGCCATCATTGCAATGCATACAAATGCCCCCGGGAGTGTTTTTTTTTGTCCTTGTCAGTGTGGACACCCAGAGGAATTTGTATTCCAATACAATAATCTGGAGGTAATGCAATTTTTATAATGTGGTACATGATGAGTTGTAGCTGTGTACGTAGATTTGAAAAGTTTGGTTTCATTCCATTAATTTATTTGTTTGTTTACTTTTCATGTATGGAGATGTAATGATTGAGAAATGTAAAAAAAACAATTGGGGGAATACAGGAAGTGGTCTAAAATGAGGAGTTTTAATCGCTCAACCTTGCTCATGAAGTACTGTTTCAACAAGCCACATTGAAAGATGGACTTTCATTTGGACTGAGTGACCATGCTTCATTGAGCCCTGTATACCCCCCCACCCCCCTTTCTCACAGGAGGTAGCAGAATGGTAATTGGATGCGGCAGACGCTCGCGTGCCTTTACAATCCACACCAGGCAGTTACAAAGTACGTGTGATCACACCCTTGCCTACTGAAGCAAGAAAGACGCAAAAACGATCTGAGAAGCTGACTGTATAACTGAAATAAATGTGACTTTCTTACTCCCTACACTCTTGTCAATGTTAACAGTTTTACACAGCTTACAAATTCCACTTCTTGTCACCCGAGTCTGCACAGATTCTCCGGGGGGCGGGGGGGGGGGGTTATTTGTGGGGGTCTGTGGGCTGCCTCTCCACCTGCTATGCACCCTTTGTCATCAGGATTGCCTGCTTCATTTCAATGACAAAGTTGCTGAGCCCTTCATGCAGCACCCCCACTATCCCCTGGAGCTCCTCTTGGTAATGTCATGGTCCCTAAGGTCATTGCATCCCCATCACCCACCTTGTCGTCTCCACAGTTTGCGATATAAAGCAACCAAAAAAGCAAGTTTGCTCAACCTTTACTACATGACATTCACAATAAAAACTACATTAGTGTAGGCAAGCAATTTTTACTTGCATGATTGAATTAATCCAGGCAGTGATCATTTAGAACATTTGTCAAAAAATTTTAAACCTGTAGTCCTTTTCACACTGCTACAATGTAAAAAACTAAGTATGGCTTTTAAGAGAAATGTATTCAAGCTGATTTTGAAGTCCTAAACAAATGACATCTGATCAACAAAAATCACATAGAGTGAAACTCCTCTAGAACGAAACCTACATGGGTGAAAATACCCCCTTATCCTCCTGCCTACCAGGAAAAAAAAATGTTGTCCAATCACATTTATTTTGAAATTCCCCAATCTATGTGAAGTAATTAGACGACTCCAAAATAAATTTTTGAAATTCCACTACATTTTTTAACACTTGAATATTAGGCTCAAATACACTTAAAACAACTCAACCAACACTTTAACGTGTTCACAAGAGTCTTATAAATAAAATGCCAACAGCATTTCAAGACAAAATGTGTTTGATAAAAAGTATTACTTTTCCTCTTCCCATAAATCCATACCTATTTGCCATGTTCTTGTTTATGATGATACAAATGCAGCGTGTTATACCGGAGACAAATTCCTTGTGTGTTCTACATACTTGGCCAATAAAGATGATTCTGATTCTGATTCTGATAAAAAGTGCTTGCACTGAAGGAAGCCATTTTCTTACTTTTTCTAACCCCTACAAATTTGGTATCATTGGAAAGTACTGAATGTCCTCTTTAGAGTAACAAAATGAGTTAATACGATTGGATGCACTGGGAGATATTTAGGTTCACAAATGTCCTCTACAGAGGACAAATTTGAACTATTGGTAGTCAGGAGGATATGTGAAAAAATGTTTTGAATAATGGCCATCGAGGACTACGAAGCGTCCCGTGGGTGTTTTTAGCATGATAACAAGTAAAGCATTCGAGGAAACGTTCATTTATTTGAATGCCCGTCGAGCCATAAGCAATTTACTCTGAGCAGCTAATCAGATGCTACGGATCTAGCTTCAGTATCTAAACACATAGACAGTGAGGTCCCTCTTGGCCAGTCGGAGGCCAGGATGATGCTCGGTAAGCCAATGGCAGAGCAGCTATGAGTATGTTGAGTCCAGGAAACTCGCAGCTGTGACCGAAATAAACATCGTTCACTATGTAAACCAGTGCTGTCGCCTTTTTTCGAAAGAAGCAGTAGAGGTCGCTGTTGGATAAGACTTCATTGTAGTGAATGTCTTCGCGAGGCTGGAGCAGAGAAAATGATTTCGTGTCACGCAACAGGGGGGGTTTCGTCGTATGGGGGGCAGGAGAATGGGAATGGTGTTAATGCATGAAGATTTTTTCACATAAGGGGGTATTTTCACCCATGTAGGTTTCGTTCTAGAGGAGTTTCACTGTAATGACATTTTTTTTTAGGTGACTGGTGGTGCATTGTTAAAAAGAAAAGACAACAACAAAGTGGCAGCTCAACTGTGACACAAACCAAAAATTGAATCTCCATGGGTAATTGTTGAAACTGGGCAAACATTTTTTTTTTTCCGAAGCGCTGACTTCGACTCCTCTTGGGTTTATACAGGTGGTGGATTTGCAGGTTTTCCTGAGCAAAGAAAGTGTACAGTACAAGTCCTGAACAGTTACTTTTCAGACTAGAGGGGAAACAACTGCTCATCAACATCAGAAGGCAGGCTTTGAAATGTCAGTGAAACATTACTTGAACAAAAGTATTATGAAACCAACACATGATAGCTTGAGAAACTGCAAATGGGGGAAAATGTGGTTTTAGTGGCCCATCTGCAGAAATAATAGCATTCAGTTTTCTGGGAAGGCGTTCAAGTTTGCAACACTGGAATGTGTGTATTATTTTTTGTGTGATTTTTTTTAGGCTTCTTCACACAGACCATTTTTGAAGTCAAACATCCATCCATTATCTAGACCAATTCGCCTCACGAGGGTCGCGGCATGCTGCAGCCTGTGTTCAGGCAGTAGGCTGGGTACACCCTGAACTGCTTGCCAGCCAATCGTAGGCCAAACATAGACGAACAACCATTCGTGCTCACAATCACACCTTGGGACCATTTAGAGTGTTCAATCAACCTACCATGCATGTTTTTAGGATGTAGGAGGAAACTGGAGGACTCGGAGAAAACCACGCAGGCACAGAACATGCAAACTCCACCAAGTGGGCAGAAAGCCTTTAAAATAAACAAATCAAAGCCCAGGTACGATTGGTCATGCCTGAGCACACACATATGCACAGATTGTATCATACAAGTGAAGCGGTTATTCCTCCCATCGGTTTTGACACAGAGGAGTGAAGGGTAATTGGGCTCAAACTACTTGAATGATTCAACTGACAGTTAAAGTCATTAAGGGCTCCTTGACTTGGTCATGATGCCTCTGAGGTACAAACACGGCCCTTCTCTTATGTACCGTGTTCTCCATTCATGGAACTTGTTGAATCTCTAGGAGCTCCCAAAAGCACTCACCATTTCCCCTTGAACTGCAGCCCTCCAAATGCAAAGTTGGTATGCAGGACTTTTCTCATGAATCTGAACTAACTTCACTTCACAGCACAACACTGGCTCTGACATAATTGTTTGTTCAATTCCATCCATAAATTGCTTTGCACAAGCTGAATTAATCTGCTGTTAAATGTGTTTACCAAGCAGCCACAAGATTAGAGCAGCGCAGTAAAATGAACACCTTCAACCAAAATGATGCGCCACTGTTTTCTCAAGCTTTGTCAGTACTGTTAAGAACAGACTGGGTCCGTACCAACGCCCTCTCCTCCAGTGGACACACACGTCTGGCATCTGCTGTGCTGATACCCGATCACTTGTTTTTGAAGTTACACAATTGCATGTGCCCGGCCGGCCAAACCGTCTTTTCATATCAAGACAAAGAAAGAAGTCAATCAAGGAAGAGAGAAAGACAAAAAGAATTGCTGTCACCATGTAAGACCACACATAGAGCAACACAGCCGAACCCAAGTGGGTGTAATGGTCATGCAGTGTCTTTTCATCTGCGAGCCCCTATGTAGTTTTGCTGCGAGCCGGTCAACAGTATCACAATGTGGCAAATCTAACAGCCAGTCAAAAATGCACATGAAGGTTCACAAAAAAGCTATGACCGCTACCCAAATAAAACTGGCCGACAGAGCAGTTACGCTTTTAATTGACAATGTCTTGTCCCACTTCCAAACAAAAAAGACACGTTTCCCTGGATAGGTTCTTGTGTGTGTGTGTGTGTGTGTGTGTGTGTGTGTGTGTGTGTGTGTGTGTGTGTGTGTGTGTGTGTGTGTGTGTGTGTGTGTGTGTGTTAGTGCTCGAGAAAACCTCTGAATAAGATTATGTTATTATGGAAGGATACTATTCAGTGCATTTTCATCCATTTCAATGGGAGAGGTTTCCTCGGTTTACAATATGGAACTAAAGTTCCCAACTTGAAGGTACCACCGTACTGCTTTTTCTAAAGTTGAAGCGTCATAAGTGACTTGTTAGTGAGACAATAGCAGGATGGTAACAGCAACCATTTTGTATCAGTTCGGTTAGTGAGGCAGCAAACAAAGGCCTCCTATGGGGTTCCAGTTCAATGTTTACCACGTGCAGGCCAATGGGTGACATTTTTGGGGAATGCACTTTCATTAGACGTTAGCCCCATCCTACCCAGTCAGCCACCATCCCCCACTCTTTTCTTTCAGCTCCTCTTGGCAGATGTGAGACAGGCGCTGGCCTTTCTCCCTTTTTATTTTCTTTTTTAATGTGGGGGTAGTTGCTCAAGCGCCACGTGTTTTGAATTTAGGAGGCATTTGTGTGGAAACGCATATGGATTCCTGGCTCAGCATGAGCAGCAGACTCGATGCACCCCTTCCATTGTTTTTTTTTTTGTGTTAATCTAACCCCGCTTTAACTTTTCAATTCAGGGACGAAGGTATGTTTTTTTTTCAATTGTTAACAAGTGACCAAACACATGCCTAAATAGTTATAAAGATACAAAATAGTCTAAATGCAACATTCTGAACGCTAATAGTTACCACTGCGGGAGTGTCTTTTACGATCCTCTATTTTAAAGGTATGAAACAGGTGTGAAAACAGAGCGGAGGCCCAACGGGAGGGTGTACTTCCCACATCGCCTCAAATCAGGGCAGTATTAATGATTCACAGACACGTATTGGCCTAGGTCTAGGTCAAGGAGAACAAAAGTAGAAATACAAAGACTCTTGAACCCGAGATTTTATTTTTAACAAGCGTAATACGCTCAGCGTGATCCCCAAATCAAATTGAAACGATTTTCAATCACACTGATAAATGAATAGATAATTAATCAAAACATTCTTTCTGCAGAACATGATCAAGTTGTACTTGTAGTAGAAACTGTATAATTGTTTTGAGTCTTCTCATGTCAGCAATCAAATCTGTCCGCTGGTTTACAATAGGAAAAAAAAAATCAGGAACGACCAGGTTTGAGACATTTAGCAGGGACAAATAAACCCAAAGTGAGGCTGTGGTGTAAAGCTGAAAAAAAAAGAGATTTTCTGCCAGCTAAAGAGTCCCTTGGTGTTTACTGAGTGCTGAGCTCATGATCATCAGACGGCCATTCACAGACACTGAGGAGAGACTGGGTACAGTGAAAGGTGTAGGAAGGCAGCAATGACGTGGACAAAAGCCTGCTGCTGGTGAAGCGTTGTACAGATTTTGTGTTAACCAATGCGGCAGAAACTGAAATGTGGGTCAGACCGCATCAAATTCCTAAATGCACACACACACACACACACACACGCACACGCACACGCACACGCGCACATGCACACACACAAACATGCACGCACGCACGCACACACACACACACACAATTATTCTCATTTGTATACCAAAAGAAACATCATAAGAGGTAAATATATCTACATGTTGTCCACCCCCCCAATACAAACATTTACCAAAAACGAATGAACATTAATATTATTATTAATATTATTCTTCTAATTAGTAATTAGTGGCTTTAAAACGACTCCCACCCCGAGCATTCATTGTCGGGTCATTGTTGCTGCTTGCAACTGTCATGTTTGTTTCTGTCATGGTTCTGTTCTTGTTAGCGTTTGCCACAGTCATGGTTTTGTTATGCTTACTTTGGATTTGTTTTGTTCTTTGGACTTTGTTTGTTTAGGATTTTGTTTTTCTGTGCTTTAAATACAATTCTTCAATTACACCCTGCTCCTCTCTCCTGCCCGCTTTTTGGGGTCCACCACCACCACCTCGCATCGTGCCAGAATGACCCGACCACCTGGACTCCGCAGGTACAAAGGACTGGTCCCTATTCCACCATGTGCCTGGCGGAGCACGTCTGCGGCCGACACCCTTTTTCCCCTTCAGGCAGCGCTGGTGATGCGGGTGTCCTGTTTTGGTCTCGTCAATCCGCGTCTACGGTGGTCCGAGCCCCGTCCGCATCCACGTTGAGCCGCGGCTCGTCACATGTCTGTTCGAGCTGTAAGTACTGCATTGACATTGTCCGCTTCATGTGTGTTTTTCAATTTCTAGTCAAGGTTCTTTCACAGTTGGACTCTGTGAATGACTTGAGTCATTGGCAGATGAGCAGGTTTGCTGATGGTTCACAACAATGACTGATTGTCCCAGTGACATGCTTTTAGGTATCTACAGATGTCCAGCTCCCCCAACTCTTTGCCATCGAGGTTTGCCCGCCAACTGTGGGATAAGTGTCAGCACGTCACGATGTACAGATGCTGTTTCATCATTTTTAAGAAGCCAGACCCAGGCCAGTGTTAATCAGACTTTTTCCTCCCAGCCCCCAATACCCAGCCAATAATTTTTTTTGGGGGGGGTGGGGGTCCCTATTTCATGCCTCAAGTGACCCCTGACCTCTCATCCCTTCCGCCACAGGAGACACAAAAAGCTCAAGCCCGAGTCACATTTTCTCACAGGTCATGCGTGGCATCGCTCATCCTCAGACACACTTTCAGACACTTGTACGTAGACTTGAAAATGAACATTCTCTTTTTGTCCCTCTCTCTCTCTTAGCTCCCCGGTGGAAGGTAAAGCACTCATACTACCTTTTTATTGATAATTCAGCCAGGAGTATTATGCTTATTTTTAGTGAAGGCTGGTAAAACTTTAATATCATATTTTTTTGTTTGCAAAGTAGCTTTACCTCATAGCTTGGGGAAACACAGGGAGATAAAGTAGCTCATTCCTCTGTGGCCCACCAAAGTGCCTGGATTTTAAGACATTCCATCGAATGGAAGTAGTGGTGATAATTGTGAATAAGTGAGACGTGGAAATGTAAAAATATCCAAGTCAGGAAGTACAGTAAATATTGATTGCGGGCCCATTACAAAATCACCTTCTCTGCCAAAACAAAAAACAACACAATTATTGACTTGTATTCTCTCTTTTTTAATCTTTGACACACAACAACCGCAACTGAAATAAAAGTTCAGTCAAACCTCGGTTTGAGTACTTAATCCGTTCCAGAAGACGATTCGAAAACTGAATTCGAAAACCGAAACCATGGTTCCCATTGGAATCAATGTACATTTTTAAAATGCGTTCCAAGTCAAGAAAACAACTTTTTTAAGCCACTTTTTTTTACCATTTCACACCATAAACTGTACAAATGTAATAGGAGAGCAGGTAATATGCAAAATACTGTACAAATGAACTAATATGTTTTATTTTCACCAATTTTAACATTAACATAGTACTGTAACATAAAAATTGAAGGAACATCTCTCTCTCTCTCTCTATCTGTCGCGGGCGTCCGCCTATCCCAGCTGTCATCAGGCAGTAGGCGGGGAATTTCGGCATCCCGAACTCCTTCGCCAACACAGACACACGCACACCTGACTCATATTTCGCGATCAAATCTTTCTTAAATGCCATAGTTTTGCACACTATTCTCCTCTTTTCTTCAATAGGTTTACCACTTCCACTTGCTTTCTTTGGTGCCATGATTAGCGGCTGATACACGATGCAAAAATAACAGTCTGAGTTTAGTTCTCACCAAACACGTCTGCTTTAAAAAAAAAAAATCTTTATTGAACAAAACAAACTCGTCTGCTCACAATTGACGCTACACGAGAAGCGTTTCACCAAACACGTCTGCTTTAAAAAAAAAATATTTGTTGAACAATACAAATACGTCTGCTCACAATGGACGCTACATAGGGAGCGAAGCCGAGAGGAGTGAAGTGACACATTCAAGTACGCTCAGTTAGTTCGAGAACCGAAATTTGTTCGTCATCCGAGGCATAAAAAACACACATTTTTTGTCCGAAAACCGAATTGTACGAGAACCGAGACGTTCGAAAACCGAGGTTTGACTGTACTTGGTTTTTGGTTTCATATGATTATACTGTATCAAACTAACACTTATCATTTGTTAATTTTTGAGGAAAACACAAGAAAATGTCATCGGTCATCGGGTAGTTCTCGAGAGCTGCTGCTCTGCCTGTTTCAGGATTTTCCCTACTCCACCACATCTGATTCAAATGATCACCATCGGCGAATCTGACATTTTGGAGGCAAAGGAACTATCGTATACAATGCAAGACGTACTGTGTCCCGATGTTCCCGATGATTTATTGACTTATAGTAGGCTTCTCTTCACCCTCACGTGTCTTAAGCTACAGTCCCATATAGGTGCCGGATCAACACGGACCACATCCGGCACGATCCGGCGTGTGGACCGTGTAGCCGCCGTGTAGCTCCGCGGTGAACCCTCTTCGTCCTGGAACGTCCGGCACTGTCCTTGGGGCTCCGGGAGGCCAACACGGTGGTTTTGGGAAGTTCAAAACTGTCGTGTTCGTCCGTGAAGGTCCGGGGAGTTGGCAACAACCGTGTAGGTCCGTGTAGCTGCCGTGTAGGGTCCGGGGACAGTCGTATCCCTGCCGTGTTTGTCCGTGTATGTCCTTGACAGTCCGGGAAAAAAATTCACACCCCGGACCATCAAGAATCCTGGCGGCAGAGGTGCGGTTGTCTCCGGAACTTTCACGGTGGTTACACGGACTACGCCGACAGTGTCAACTTCAGGACTACCCTCACGGATCAACACGGAGCTACTACGGACGAAGACGGTGCAAAACGGATACAACACGGTTGAAACACGGCGGATACACGGACTATCATGGAAGAACAAGGAATATCACGGACGATGACGGATAGACAGGGTGGCAACAAGGACGTTCACGGTGCAAACACGGTGAAAACACGGACTAATGCGGACTATGACGGAGGAACACGGGATAACACGGACGATGGCTCATGCTCATATAAATAGGGGAAATTTGAACAACGATTCACTCCTTTCCTGTGCTACCGACGCTGCAACATGGGGGATCAGATGACGGCCGAGAACAACCTGATGCTGATGAGATGCCAGCTTCAACTGCAAAAAGCTCAGGTTGAAAACACTATCCTCATTGCTAAAGCGAAGATACGAGATAGAGAAGCCGTGAAAAAAGTGGTATCTACAGTGAATAGAAGGAAAAAGAGAACCATCTGGGTCAGAAAATGGCTCGCCAGAAGACCAAACCTGGGTCAGTACGCACGGCTGATGTACGAACTGAAGAAGGAAGACGGCAAAGGGTTCTTTAATTTCCTGCGCATGGGCTGTCATATATACCAAGAGATCCTGACACGCATTGAGCACAGAATCAAGCCGAAGGAGTCAAAGTTCAGGAAGCCTCTCACAGCTGGCATTAAGTTAGCAATAACATTGCGGTACCTTGCATCAGGGGACAGCTACCACTCATTGATGTATGGTTTCAGGGTCGCACACAACACCATCTCCAAGGTGATCCGTCAGGTCTGCGATGCGATACTTGTAGAGTTTGCTGAGGAACTAATTCCATGTCCTGCAACGCCCGTTGAGTGGAAGAACATCGCCAAGCAATTCGGCGACCGATGGCAGCTGCACAACTGTGTGGGTGCCTTGGACGGGAAGCACATCGCCATACAGTGTCCTCTGCATGGTGGGTCATTGTACTACAACTACAAAGGGTTCCATTCCATAATCCTCATGGCCTTGGTCGACGCCGACTACAACTTCATTTGGGTGGAAGTCGGCAGCAATGGATCAGCCGGTGATGCTCAAGTGTTCAACAACAGTGAGCTGAAGGAAGCCATCGACAAGGGAGTGTTGGGCCTACCTGATCCTGCACCTTTACCAAACGACGACAAACCAATGCCGTTCTACATTGCTGCGGATGACGCCTTCGCCTGTGGCTCATGAAACCTTTCTCTAAGAAGAACATGTCACATTCCGAGAGAGTCTATAACTACCGACTGTCCAGGGGACGAAGAATTGTAGAAAACGCGTTCGGGATTCTTGCTCATCGCTTCCGATGTCTACACACCACAATGTTGCAGTCTCCAGAGACAGTGACGTCCATTGTACTGTCTTGCATCTGCTTACACAATCTCCTGAGACTGCGCAATAGAAATGAGAAGGTGAGTGTCGCTGACCAGGAAGATAACAATCACAACATCATACCAGGAGAATGGCGAAAGGACAACCCTCTCATGGATGGGGTGTCGGAGCTGCCTCCCAACTCAACAACAAAGGCAGCAAAGAACCAACGGGAATACCTTCGTGCCTACTTCAGCTCAGAAGCCGGATCAGTGTCCTGGCAGGACGACATGATATGAACATTATGCATGAACAAAATATTCTATTGACTTATAATTTCATGATGTGGAGTTATAATTATGAACAATAATTATATCCCGTGGACTTCAATCTCGTGATATTTAAGAAATAAATGTCATCTGATAATCCTGTGATGTGTGATAATATTAAACTGCAATGTTATGTAATAAAGTGTTATATTAAAATAACACATTTTTGTTTCAATGTTCAAAAATAAAGAGAAATAAATATAATAGACGGAAAAATAGAAGGAAATATTCAATATAGAATTAAAAGATGAATAAAATATATATGGAGAAATAAAGAATGTATGTAGGAAAGTAATAAATACGGATAACGGAATTAACAGCTATAACGAATTCCCGCTTATAACAATTTTTTCCTCCCCTAACTCCTATGTTGTAACGGGACTCCACTGTGTCTGGACTGTCGGACCTTCGGTCTATTGGACCTTATTTTTTTTAAATAGAGTTTCCAACTTTTTCTCTCCAAGTCTTTCAGATTTAGTTTTTACAACGGTTGGAGAAGTTCTACTTCTTATATATTGTTTTTATCGGTTTTCAAACTTTAATGACTTTTTTTTATTAAGAACTCAACAAGTGAATTAAGTTTCAAACAAAACAAACTTTTTTTATTACACATTACATGTAACAGGTAAAGCAAATGAACATCATCGCAAGTAATTTCAAGAGACCATAATGCAGTTCAAGTTCACAGTTCAAAAGATCAAATAAAGCACCTTTCACAGTTCATATTCACAAATGTTCAGTTGAAGGTGCCATCTGGTTGTCGACCCACAGGAGAAGGCGTTGTTGTGTTTAAATTTGAGAAGTCCGGAATACTTGGTAGTTGAAAGCTGTAGTTCAAGCTGGGTGGAGTACTGGCTGGGCGAACGGATTGCGGGACGTTCTGTCCTGCTGTGGGTCCCATGGTGTCCCATGAAGGGGTGGCACGGCCACCACCGACAAAAGTCTGTTGCTGTTGCTGATACTGCTGCTGTTGTTGCTGCTGAACGGGAGTCAGCAATGTAGTGAAGGTACGCTGATCATGCTGCTGCTGAGGCTGCTGAGGCTGCTGGATTTGTAGTTGTCGGGACTCCTCTGTAAAGCTCAACATCATGTCGAGGCTGGCACGATAGAACCTCGGAAGAAGTGTCGGATCCAAGTTTGCAGCCATTGTCCCGATCCATGTCCCCCAGGCAGCTGTGGCTGACCTCTGTTCACGCGACAGAAGCCCTGTTATCTGTCCCTGGATAGCATCGGAGCGTTGTTGCTGATCTTGGAGTGAGCTGATGAGGTTCGCAATCTCAGCGGTGTCGTCCAGGGCTGGGACAGGCGTGCTGGTCTTATTCTGTGATGATGATTTGCTGGGAATGCGTCTTCCCCTCACAGTGCAGGACTTCCCCTTGGACGTGGTTGGTTCTGGTACTGGACACTGGTCACCGGTCTCCTCTGGTTTCTCCTGGGTGTCTTGCTCCATCTCCTGCTCTGAGTCCGAGGAAACTGTGGGGGGTGCCGTGTCCAGACGAGGCTTCAACTGCAAAGAAAAAAGGGTAAGACATGCTGTAAGTATTTGGTAAAAATTATAAAAGTATATGGGGGCCTATAATTTTTAAATTTATACTCACACTGAATGCTGTTCTGCCCTTGACTCTTGCTATGTGAGACGCCAGGAACCCAAAGTTCTGCATCATGAAGGTGTCCCTGTCAGTCATGTCTTTTGTAGCCGAGCCGCTCTTCTTGTCGGACAGCTTCCCGACCCTCGTCCTGACGCTCTCGTACCAGGTCTTCAGCATAGCCCCGTCCTCCAGATCAAGATCTGCCGCCTTTGAATTCCAGAGGTCTATCTTCTTTGCTGTGTTTTTGTATTCCTTCATGCTCTTCGTGTACAGCATAGGGTTTTCCTTTAGCCAATCGGCCAGCTCCACCTCCTGTTCGTCTGACAGAACCAGGGCCTTCTTCTTTTTCTTAGCGGGAGTAGCTGTGGGTGGTGCTGATGCTTCCTCATGTGGAGGTGATGGCGATCTTGATCTGGATCGCGACCTTGTTTCTTCCTGACGGTGTTCTTCTATTGCTTCATCGGTAACAGATGGTGCTCGTGACCTCTTGGGCTTGGGGACTGGAAGGCGCTCTTTATTGACAGTGGCTTTCTTTTTACCTGGCATTTTCACGTTAAAATGCACGCTCGACATCCAATTGCAGAATGATGGGATCACCGGAAATTAGCCAGCTTTTATACAAGTTCTTGACGGTCCGGGGTGGACCGTGTGTGTTCGTGTCGCTGCCGTGTAGGCGCCGGATGATTCGTGTAGGCGTCGTGTTGGTCCGTAAATATCCAGGGCTGTTCGTGTCACTGCCGTGTAGGTTCGTGTTATTCCGTCGCTCTGCCTTGACTGTCCGTGCGATCCTTGGTCATTCGTGTGGGCACCGTGTTGATTCCGTGTTGCTGCCGTGTTTATGCGGGTTCGACCGTGTAGCTGCCGTGTTACCACCGGCGTGATGGTTTTGGGCGACCGTCACACTCAAAAACCCCAGAAAGAGCACGGATCATCCCGGATCTTAATCCGGCGGGATCCGGCACTTTCCGGGACTGCCGTGTCCATCCGTGCTTATATGGGACTGTAGCTTTAGGCTAAATTCGCCGATGCAACACATTGCCCATATTTCATATCGACAGAACTACAGCGTCTTAGGACAGGTGTTTCCAAGTTCGGTCCTTGTGCGCTCATATCCAGCCTGTTTTATATGTTGGCCTGTTCCAACACACCTGATTCAAATGATCAGCTTATCACCAAGCTTTGAAAAAGCCTAATAACGATCCTGATCATTAGAAAGAGATGTGTGGAACAAGGTAACATACTGTATACAATAGGCTAGATCAGGACTCTTGAGGACCGGATTTAGAGACCACTTCTCTTGGAGTAAGTGTAAACCTTAACCCTATGTCGGGGTCTCTGCTCCACTCTGTATTCAGATTTTTGGAGGGATCCAAACCATTTAGAACAGAGGTGGGCAAACTACGGCCCGCAGTTACTTGAAGTTACTTGAAGTTGCCAAGCACAGGGAGGGAGGGGGAGACGATACGGAAGCCTGCAGTGGCGCCAACTCAAGCAACTCCCGCTCGATACGACGGAATAAGTGTGTCCGCGCCGCTATTTTCTATCATTGGATCCAAAACAGCGACATGCAAGTGACTCTTTATTGCAGTGAGTTTTACTGAAATTGCGAACATTTTTACATCCTGTAGATCCAAACAGGACGTAAACAAGACATCCGAACGAAGAGAAAATGAAGTGTATCTGATTAAACGAAGCGGGTTCCAAAGTACAAAACATTCAGGAGACGCTTGGAGTCTGAAAGACTCAAATCTACGAGACTTTGAAAAACGAGGAAGCGATTCTTGCTCAGTTAGATTCTGGCTATTTTCATGCTCAGAGTGAATTGCTTGCGGCTCGACGGACAGTCGAGTAAATAAACGTTTTCCGGAATGGTTTGACTGTTATCGAGCTAAAAACTTTACGCAAACTGGACCGCTAATAGGAGAGGAAGCGAGTTGCATAGCGCTATGGGCATCAAAGACTTCGAAGTGTCCCGTGGCTGGCTTCAAAGTTCATTGCACGACATCAGCTCTGCAACGCTTTTTGTGTGGTGATCAAGGGGAGATCAAGTTCGAGATAGTGAGTGAGTGGAAAGAAAGCCACCAGGTCTTTTACTTTTGTCGCAAATAGTTCTAACTTTGTTGTATTTTGTCATATACCTGTACAGTATGCTGCAGTTTTTGGCCAATATATAGATGCACTTTGTTGCTTGTGTTGTCACACATGTTGTTAACATAGTTGGACGTTCATAGAGGACATACAGTATACCATAGTTGTTTCACTGTTCTCATTAAAAAAACAAAAAGTATGGTAATACTTTAATGCTTTTGTTCTGTTGATGTTTGTTATGGACTGTCAACAAATACAGTTTCATATATGTAATAATAATAATAATAATAATACATTTTATTTATAAGCGCCTTTCAAAACACCCAAGGACACTTTACAATAACAATATGCTGACCCAGCCCACCTGTCAAATTTAGAAATCAATGTGGCCCCGAGCCCAAAAGTTTGCCCACCGCTGATTTAGATTGTGGGGATTATTTTCAAGGTATTGGTCAGTGGCTTCGCCGTCTAGCTTGTCCTTGTAAGTATCCCTCCAGTTTCTTGCAGTCTAGCTTGTCCTTGTAAGCAACCCATCGATTTCTTGCAGCTGAACATGATTTGACTTGCAAAGAAATTCAAAAAATACAATGTACTTTATCCATCCATCCATTTTCTGAAACACTTTACCCTCACAAGGGTCGCGGGACAGGCTGGAGCCTATCCCAGCTGTCTTTGAGCAGGAGGCGGGGAACACCCTCAACCCGTGGCCAGCCAATTGCAGGGCACACAGTGACGAACAACCGTCCGTGCGCACACTCACACCCAGGGACAATTTTGAGTTTTCCATTAAACGGCCACGCATGTTTTTGGAATGTGGGAGGAAACCGGAGAACCCAGAGAAAACTTCAAACTCTCTGCTTTGGTGTCTTAAGTCCGGTTTATTTGGCCTGCTTTTGAGACTTCAATGTTGTGTGTTCATGTACCTAATTTTTTCCATGAATGTAAGAACTGGTATTTATTTTGGACAGATTTTTTGGGACACATTCTTTTTCTCAACACTCACTCCCATCGACTCCACCTTCCTGGTGTCCCATAACCAAAATGAAACCCTCCTAACCGCTTGAAATTTAATACCTCCTCCATCCAATACTAACATTTTCCTTCAAAACAAAGACATCCTTTATACGCTCTGTGTGTGTGTGTGTGTGTGTGTGTGTGTGTGTGTATTTATGTCTTTTTCAGAGACCAGATGGCCCCATTTACCCTGCAGATCAATGATCATACTGCATAAAGAGAATATAGTCAGAGAATGGATTTTGTTTGTTTGTTGTATTTCTCCTTGTCCTTGCACAAAGATAGACATCCTTGGTTTTAGATCTTATTAGTTGAATCTGTTTTTATGTTAAATTAGTTTGGGTGATTTGCCATTCTTTTGTACCGCTATTTGTGGATGACTAGCTTTTCGAGAAAGAATGACAATGACTTCACAGTCATGCCATATTTTTGCCAATTAAGTATCACATGTTCAAACTGATTACTGCATTCAAGCATTCGTGTTTTATGCTATCAAAGTCTTGTACTTGAGTATAAAGATTAATGGCTTTTCAAAAGTTTTTTCAATAACTCAAAAGTAGCCATGTGAGGAACACACCACTATGCCTGTTTTTGGAATGTTTGCGAACTTCATCAAACTTGCCCTCAGACTGACCGTATGTTTGAAATCATTGTGGGAAACCAGCCACGGTTTGATTCACCTCAGATTTTATTTATGTATTATTTTTTTTACTTGCCCTCTTTTTCGGTCTCCCTCTTCACTCCCTCGCGTTTCTCTGATCCTTATTGCACTCTTCATCTGCCATCCACACTTGGTTTATGTTTTCATGTTTGTTGGGCAAAGAGCATTTCGAGCTCCAGACATCACATTAAACACAAAGAAATTAAGAGAAGAAAAGAAGGTCTTTTGAAGTTTTTGTGCGCGTATGTGTGCGCGTGTGTGTGTGTATGTGTGCGCGTGTGTGTGTGTGTGTGTGTGTGTGTGCGTGTGTGTGTGTGTGTGTGTGTGTGTGTGTGTGATTTAGTGCAAGATACAGCAAAACACTTTTAATTAACACAAGGGATTCTTGATCTCCATAACATGAAATACAAAAGGAAGTATGGAAAAAGGAACAGAGGGAAGGCTGCACTGGGATCAGCCCTGATTCCTCTGAAACTCTCAAATTGCAATACCGTATCTCTTTCTAAAACACAGAACTGCCGCTGAGTTTGGGGACCGTAGCAAGCCAAATCATGGTTTTGAATGATACCAAGGAGACTCTGGATAAGATAAGATAAGATAAGATAACCTTGATTTGTCCCACACTGGGAAAATTTGCTTTCTACATCCACGGCCAGCTCTCAGCTTTCTGTCTTGAGGGACAGATGTATGCCACTATCACTTGTCGATAAAGAAAGCAGGAAGCAAGAAAATTCTGCATGTGTTGACTGTGGACCCGTCAAGACAGTTCATCTTACTCACACTGATCCCTCACTCTCAGGGGCTGTTGGGGAAAATGTGGTATTCAAAGGTGGAATGTAACATTTAAATTTGACACCACTGCGGGGGGTTAATTTGCTGCTTGAGGGGTTCAAGAAACTTGGCAATAAATTGGCCAGCTGCTGAGAATATGCCATGTTTTTCCAGCATGCGATGCTGTTTCCTTTTGCTTAAAACACTCTCATTAACAAAGAGAATTTTAAGTAAAGTCTTGCACCTCCAACACTCCCAAAAGTAATCAAGTCCTTTCTAACGCCTTACCAATACTGTACACTCTGTGACCGAGTTATTCAGATGAAAGGCACAGAAAAATTGCCGTTGTGCAAGTTGTTTTTTTTAAAGTTCATTTGGATAAATTTAACGAGAACAAAGAGATTCTTACAAGAAGCTTATGAAATAGTACTATTGAGATGATAGCTCAGCCACCCGGGAGGGCTCAGAGTCAAGCCACAGCTCCTCCGCAGAGGTGAACAAGACGAGGGGGCTCGGGCATTTGATTAGGATGCGCTCTGAGCACCTCCCTAGTGAGGGTTCAGGGCATGTTGCATGTATGGAGACACTATGGGCTCTATTTTCATGACCAGTGCAGTGAGATCCACGCACACGCCCGTGTGGCCTGGAATCTGTTTGTCTGTGCTCCAATTAAATTCATCAAAATTGCAATTGATTAGCTGCGCCGGTATTGAGACATTGTCTGAGCAGCTGTGACTTTACACCAACTTTCTGCCATCAAACTGTCAAACTGGAAGGACAGCATGGCAGTCTACCTGGCAAACGGGTGGGGCAAGCCTTGCACCAGCAATGAAATCAGGACATCTTAGCATTTACGCATGCACCTCTCTCCAAAAATAGAGCCACAGTATGCCGCCATGTGGGTCCATGAGTTCCCTCAAAGAGCAGGATGAATTAAGATGAAGTAAATGAATGCATGGAAATAGAGTAGGATCAGCAACGAAATTATTAACAGAGCCACTGCACATGAATGCTTTCAGATCACAAACGTCACATCTGATAAATTCTTGTCCTGAGGCAGTAAGAATAAAAAACTGCAACAAAAATCAGGCAGGATCTGTTCATGATCAGAAATGAAATCTGTTCGTAATTACTCATACTACATTACCCAATTTTTTCATTTTTGGAATTATGAGCCATCAGTGTTGTTTCATTATTTGAAAAATGTCCTGATTTGAAGATTAATACCAAAGTCACCACCCTTAGGAAGAAATTTGGATGGAATTATTTGGTCATCAAAAATGCTAAAAAATCAGAATTTGTTTGATAATTTAGATCCTTCAGAGTAGGCAGGTAGGGAGATAGCTTCAAAGTTTGCCCAGATAACAGCTTTGCAAAACTTGGTATTTTCTCACTCAGCTTTATAATGCAGTTGTGCTTTTCAGTTCACAGCTCTGCATTATCAAGAGTTATCCATCCATCCATTATCCGAACCGCTTGATCCTCACTAGGGTCGCGGGGGGTGCTGGAGCCTATCCCAGCTGTCTCCGGGCAGTAGGCGGGGGACACCCTGAATCGGTTGCCAGCCAATCGCAGGGCACACAGAGACGAACAACCATTCACACTCACACCTAGGGACAATTTAGAGTGTTCAATCAGCCTGCCATGCATGTTTTTGGAATGTGGGAGGAAACCGGAGTGCCCGGAGAAAACCCACGCAGGCCCGGGGAGAACATGCAAACTCCACACAGGGAGGCCGGAGCTGGAATTGAACCCGGTACCTCTGCACTGTGAAGTCGACGTGCTAACCACTGGACTACCGGGCCGCCATCAAGAGTTATAATAACGTGAATTTATTGACCTCTTAATATTAATTTCAAGGTGTTTCGAAACTTCTGAGTGGTATTTTCTCTCTCTCTCTCTCTCTCTCTACACACACACACAAACACCGGCGATCGTTTAAGGGGTGGTGCTGTCACACTCGACTCAACTTAGTTCTCAGGCAGTGGCGGATGCTCCTCTGTCAAGGAGGGGAAGCTCAATTTCGGCCTACATCACAAAATGTGGCAGTTTATTTTTACATGAACTCTACTCTCCGTTCCTTTCCCCAAAAATGAAAAGGATCCCTTCACCATAAGATCGGTGATTGGCTCATTTTGCTGTCAATCAAAAAGATTCAGCCTCAGACAGATCATCCAATCGTCATGCAGAAAAGCTGAGCGTCCGGGCCAGCCGATAAACTCCCACTGTCCATAGAGTCCCAGAGACGCCGAGCGTCTGATGGGCGGGACAAAACCAGCATTTCTTTCTGACTTCCGGGTTGAGTGAACGCTGGCGCATTTGGCTGCCGCTGCTCAACCCGTATTGTTTTGTGTTTTTTGTTATTGTAAAGTGTCCTTGGGTGTCTTGAAAGGCGCTTATAAATAAAATGTATTATTATTATTATTATTATTATTATTATTATTATTATTATTATTATCCAATGACTCGTCTCGTTTCAATGCATTGGGACAACCTACACTGAACTCTCTAGACAAATGAGTACTTCAGTTAGTTTTTTTTCCGGTGTACTCCCGTTTTTATTTTTGTTAAATACATCTTGGTCAGTCCAGCGTGCTCCTCCTTGCCTCTCTGCTTTTTGGGCTTCTCCATCCAACTACCACAATGCAAAATGTGACACCTAGTGGTCTGTAAAATACTGTAGTTATTTCCAAATAATAAATAGCGTGTACAAAATAGGAAGTACAGTAAACAAATGGAATTGAAGCACATGACTGACTTGTGCAGTCATAACACCATTTTGCTTCTTACAGCTATTATGCTTCCAAAACATCTGGAGGTCATCCATTCTTTGGTTTTATTAGCAACTGAATAGCCAAGTCAGCGAGACATCCTGTGCTTTTGGAAGACCGTGTTGAGCAGATTTGTTTAATCTTGATATTACAGTCAGTTACATTGACAAGCATCAAACAGCTTTGATTAAGATGCTATGTCCTGACTGTGTGTGCAAACGCCCTGTTCAATTCATACAACAAACACTGCAAAACACTCAGACACAAACATTCTGACCAAAACAGAATTGATCGTGAATTTCTGCAAAAACCTTAAACCTGTGGTCTCACGAGAGTAAAATTTAAGACACTTGGAGCTCTAATAAATGGGATACAAATTTTAATATTAGAAATTAAAAGTGTTCTTTGAATTTGTAGCTTTTTTACTACTCAGTTGGGAAGGTTATGTATAGTTATTGACTCAATACTTAAAGAAAATCCCTTATGAAAAGCTCTTAAAAAAATTTAAACAGTAAAAGACAAAATCTTATTTTCTTAGGAGGTTTCATTTGATGCTCTCGTTCTTATAAATGCTTTCCAGACTCACAAACTCACCCCACTTGCTGCGGCATTGTGACACAAAGCAACATGAGGTCAGGGCCTGGAGCCATTTTGTCACTGCTCTGAACTCACTGCGCCAACATGTGTGTTTTTGTGTATGGAGAGAGGGGGAGGGAGTTAATATTAGACCATGTGGGCTCCAGTGAAAGTGGCAGACGGTGGGTGAGAGGGGGTCAACAGATGTGTTTTTGCAGCCCATCCACCAAGGATCAAAGTGTGTATTGGAGGTCAAAGGTTACTTGTATGCAGTGTGCATGTGTGACTTAGTGGTGGGGCAGATGTGATTGCCCTGATTACAAGTCAAGTCAAGTCAGCTTTTATTGCCAAATATACAGCACAGATTAAATTACTTTCCTCTCTCAACCACAATGAAAACATGTGGTGCATTGAACACACACAGCTAAAATGTACGTAAAATTACATAAGACATAAATATATAAATTACAGGTGTCAAACTATCGCATTAATTGCGATTAATTAACATTTATCGCGTTAATCAAAATTTTACTCTCTGCCCTTATTGTTTCTGTAGGTGGGTTGCCTTTTTCTAATCACCCTTTTTTGTGTTGGCTCCCTGTGTTTGAGTTGTTGAGGGTGGGGAAACAACTGTCAGTCACAGCCTGAAGCGGACATTGATTGGCTGCCATTATGTTGGGGCTTGTTTCGCCGAAGCTGATTGGCTCCCATTGGAGTTGGGCGGGCTTAGTAAGCTGCGGTGAGGAGTGGAGAGGTGAAAATGGAGCAGGATGTGAGAGTTCTCGGAACAATGATTGGAAAATTTACATTCCAAAAACGCTCTGACGACACAACTGATAAAGGTAGAGTGTTGTGCCTAATTTGTAAGAAGTTTGCATACCACCAAAGCAGTTCAAATTTATTCTCCCACATCAATGCAAAGCACCCAGTCACGAGTGCAGCCATAGCTAATGTTAGCACCGAAAGTGTTATATAGCGCAGGGGTGGCCAACCCGTCAGAGCCTTTTTTTTTTTTTTACTGTGTTACTGCAGAGACACATCGCGCACATGCACGTGCGAGCACACAAACACACACAGGCACGCACGCACACGTGTGCATACAAAGGCACGCACAGACACCGAGATGAGCAAGAGCCGGAACTTCACTGAACACGAACGAAATCCAAACACACAGACATATCCCCCCCACCTCCCATATCCTCCTCCCAACGCTCGCGCTCGACTTGGGACCAGTCCGCTGGCTCCGGGTCGATCGCGATTGACGTATTGGGCACCCCTACCTTTAAAGCAGGGGTCTCAAACTCAATTTACCTGGGGGCCACTGGAGGCAGAATCTGGGTGAGGCTGGGACACATCAGGATTTCCACAAGAAAAGCGCTGATAAATCATTCCAATGTTCTCAAATATCTTTATTTTTAACACAAAATAATGAATTCAATAAAATAATTTAAAAATGAATGTCTGATTTAACAGTTCTTTAACTTTTAACTTTATGAACATGAATGAAACATTAAACATGAAACATGAACTGTTCTTAGCACAGGAACAGCCACCCTGTCCTTCTCCATGAAGTATTTTACTTCTGCTCTCAACTCAAAAAATCTCTTCAATACGTTTCCCCTGCTGAGCCAACGTACTTCAGTGAAGTAGAGCACATCCCCATATTCTAATTGTATTTCCTCTAAAAAATGGGAGGGGCGGAATAGGGTACCTCACCGTGATTGGTTCGTTCAGCTCCGCACACAACAAGAGTCATTCATATCAATCTTGCGGGCCGCACTAATATTAATCTTTCATATTAAGACGGGGGCCGCAAATTATCATCCAGGGGGCCACAGTTGGCCCACGGGCCGCACGTTTGAGACCCCTGCTTTAAAACTTACTCGCTTAGTGTTTAGCGCTGAGCACCGTTGTTTACGCATGAGCGGTGATTCAGTTGTCATCTCATTGGTTGGCCTGTTTGTCAATCAGTAGCGCTAAGCACCGTTGTTTGCGCGTGAGAGGTGATTCAGTTTTCATCTGATTGGTGGCCCTGTATGTCAATCCGGCGATTCAGTTGCTCTCTGATTGGTTGCCCTATATGTCAATCAAGTAACAGGATTGATGATAGCCTGACGTAGTTAGTTCTGTGTATTTAGCGCCGTTGTTTGAATGGCAGCACCACCACCGAGGCGTTTTTCGACGCTTGTCATGTGAAAGTCCGGCAGCCGCATTGAACCAGCCAAAGAGCCGCATGCGGCTCACGAGCTGCGGTTGGCCACCACTGATATAGCAAGTGAGCCATACATAGCAAAGCTCTTCGGCAAACTAAAGTCGAAAACACCCATGTATGAGGCATACATCTGCAGACTACTAGAAGTGATCAGAATCAGAATCAAAATCATCTTTATAGTATGTAGAACAGACAAGGAATTTGTCACCGGTCGAACACGCTGCACTAGTGTCAGAGATTTTTCTCGGACAAAGTTAAAGAAACGACTCGGCACACAGGGAAAATTGTCTTCAATGTCGACGGAAGCGGATCTCTGAGAGCGAACGACGGTTTAGTTGCTCGTGATCACACTTGAGACCCGCCCTCGCGAGTTCGACCTTTTATTGTAACATATGCAAAATACAAGAAAAACACTGCCCCCGATATTTGCATGCCGCACCCCCGGTCCGGCCCCTCGGTAGTGATTGGTTACCTGTGTTTAAGCTTTGAACCACCAGTACGTTGGCGCCTTTCTGTCTGGTCTACGATGAACCAACATGTCGCAGACGTTGCGGATGGCCAATGTCGCCTGGGCGCGGGTGTTCTCAGATCGCCTTTTGTTGTTCAACCGCTGTTCCCGAATTATTCATTCCCCTTTTGTGATCGAGTTTCGCCCTCTCCCCTGTGATCGCCCACCTACATTGATGTGCTAATTGTGGACTCCAACGGCCCTCCGGCCAGGTGGCCGGCGCCTTTGTGCACAGGCATTTGGGGGTGCTGTATACGCACCCAAACGATTTGGATGTGACCGACTTAAAATGAAACTTTAAACATGATACAATTTTGCTCATAAATTCCTCTAACAACTAGTATCATCATAAACAAGGACATGGCAAATAAGTATGGAAAGACATTACTGAATGTAAGGGTGCCGTTGTGCGGTGGTACCACCCAATGACTACTGTGAGACAATATGCAGTATCAAACAGTGCTAATGTGATCAGTGGTGGACTACAATACTACAACAGTTGTGCAGTTTGTGCAGAAAATCAGTGAACCATTTTAAAGTGACCAGTAGCAGTATTTGTAGTACAACAAGTGTGGGATTATGCAGATGTCCTTGAGCGCTTTAAAGTGTCTGGTGCTGTGGAGTATAGATCAGTGACAGTGGTTCAAGTGAGTACAGAGCTGGAGCTACAATGATTATAACAGTAATGCTGTTCCACAGGGTTGTGCAAAATTGCAAAGAGCCACTACACGGACAGATTTGGATTACTGTTTAGGGATTTAATGGCTAGAGGGAAGAAGCTGTTCAAGTGTCTGCTGGATTTGGTGCGCATGGATCGGTAGCTCCTGCCTGAGGGGAGTAACTGGAAAAGGTGGTGGGCAGGGTGCGGGGGTCGAGTAGGATTTTTCATGCCCTTGTCTTGGTTCTTGTGTTGTGCAAGTCCTCAAGAGTGGGTAGGGCGGTGCCAATGATTGTTTTCTGCCGTCCTAACTTTTCGTTGCAGTCGGATTTTGTCCTTGTTTGTGGCAGCCCCAAACCAAACCGTGATGGAAGAACCAGGATTGATTCGATTACTGCCATGTAGAACTGACGTAGCACCTCCTGTGGCAGACCATGCTTCCTCAGTAGCCTCAAGAAGTACATCCTCAGGTGTGCCTTTTTCAGGTTGGAGTTGGTGTTGACCTCCAACTTCATGTCCTGGGAGACTGTGATTCCCAGGAACTTGAAGGTCTCAACGGTTGACACAGGGCAGTTGGATAGTGTGAGAGGCAGCTGTGGTGAAGGATGTTTCCTGAAGTCCACGATCATCTCGACCGTCTTGAACATGTTCAACTCTAGGTTGTGTCGGCTGCACCAACGCTCCAGCTGCTCCACTTCTTGTCGGTACGCAGACTCATCGCCGTCTTTAATGAGACCGATGACTGTGGTGTCATCTGCGAACTTTATGAGTTTGACGGCTGGGTTTGTTGAGGTGCAATCCTTCGTGTAGAGGGAGAAGAGCAGTGGAGAGAGGACACATCCCTGTGAGGCTCCAGTGCTAGCGGTGCGTGTTGATGATGTTCTTCCCAGTCTCACCAGTTGTGTCCATCCTGTCAGAAAGCTGAGGATCCACTGGCAGATCGTAGGGGGACACTCCGAGGTGGAGAAGTTTGGGGGTGAGGAGTTCCGGGATGATGGTGTGATTAATGATCCGTGGTTGATGTTTTCTTCAGCACTTTTATTTCCTCATGATGAACGGTGTTATTTCTGAAGTGCTAACTTGCAGCACTGTGGTGCACTTATGGTTCTGTTTTATTTATTGTTAATTATCTGAAGCAAGCTCAGTGATGAGTACTTGTATTGCTCAGGAAATTGTTCTTATATGTTAACCTAAGCACTTTTCTAAGGACCTGATGTTCTATTTTACATGTATTTTGTTCTTTGGAGATTGACAAAAACAAACAAAACTGTGATATTCCCCCTCATATTGCCGCATTACTAACCTCTCAAAGCACTTCATAAGAATTGGGGTGAATGCGACCGGGCTGGAGGGAGATTACTTTTTCGTGACCGGGATGATGGTGGTGGTTTTGAGGCATGTGGGGACAATAGCCTGGCTCAGTGAGGTGTTGAAGATGTCGGTGAAGACATCTGTGAGCTCCTCAGCACAGACTTTCAAGACACAACCAGGGGATGTTGTCAGGGCCTGCCGCTTTCCATGCGTTTGTCCCTCTGAAGGATTATCTCACATAGTATTTCAGTTAATGCACGATGGTTTTTAGTATGAAATACTCCCACAAATCAAGCAGATATAATAGAACAGAAATGAACAGATATAATACAAGTGCAAAATAAAAAACATTGACTCACAGGTAAAAATGAAAGTCATGTCCCAATGTAGTAGCATTGAAAAATAAAACATTTATTGAAGAAGAGAGACTCATTCAAGCATGATATTTCCCCTAACAGGGAGCTCATCCAATCTGCATCTGTGCATGTATGCATTTGTACTGTTATGAGGTGCATGCCTGCTCACACATACATAAAGACCTGGACGTTGGTCGGGGTAATAATGCAGTCTATTTTTGGTGGTCTGCTCCAATTTTGTGCTCCATTCCTGTGAACTCTAAGTCAGCCATTATCAACAATCAAATCTTCCTATAACAACAATCCACAGTCGGGATAGTTCCAGGGGGATTTGATGTAATTTATACAGAGATGAACAACATTGGAGGCAGATTACCCCCTCATTTGTATGAGTTTTACTTCCTCTATAAAAGGGCTTACTTTGAGACAATTATTATTTGTACGTGATGCATTTAAAGAAAATTGTTTTGAGATCCCTTTCCCCAGTCACCTGACATAGTTGGTCAGATGAGTGACATAATAAGACATGTTGGCCAACAGCTGGCAGATAGCATTGTTGCACATCTCAGCCCAACACATAACGTTGCCACGCATGATAACTCAGTCTTACATGACACGGCCGTTGACACATCCGCGCAAAGTCTTGACTCATCACAAGTTCTGCTCGTGCCACACAGGAAAGTTCGGGAACCTCCAGCTTTCAAGGGGGATCACACTGATACAGTTAATGTGCATGAGTGGGAAGACTTAATGAGGAACTACATGAGGAGAGCAAATGTAGCTCCTGAGCATCAGGCAGAGGAAATCCTCATGAACCTCAGGGGTAGAACAAAATATGTTGTAAAAGTTAGCGCAAGAAACAGTGCAGTTGATGTTACTCAGAACCCAGATGCCATTTATGGCCTTCTTCGTAAACATTTTGCTACTGTCCCTTGTTCACCTCTCCCTCTAGCAGACTTTTACACTACGCTCCCAGAGAATAATGACTATTGGTTGAGGATCAATAATGCGGCTGAGGTTGCCGCTGACTGTCTTAGAGAGCAGGGCAGAGATTTGTACTGTTCTTCTCTTGATGTAACACGGATGTTTATCAAAAATTGCCCATCCAGGGATCTTTCCATGACATTCAGGTCGAAAACAATAGACAAGTGGTCGGCAGTTGAGGTCCAGGCTATACTGGATGAGTACCAGTCAGAGATGGGTTCAAGGGCTGCTGCATCAGCTGTGGTGAGCAGGAAACCCACTGAACATGTTTTTGTGAACAAAGTTGAGATGTTGCAGAATACAGCGGGCCAGGATGATGGTCGGATAGCCCACCCAGCCAGGGCGCCCGACTCTGCGGCTCTTGAGCGTGTCATTTCCATGCTGGAGAGAGTTTTGCTACAGGGGGCTAATCCTTCCTCAACTTCTGCTGCTGGTAAACGTAGGCCTAGGCTCCCTATGGTTGAAGGTTTGAATAATCTCCCATGTGCTGTCTGTGCTAACTCCGACCATTCTGCACTCGTTCACTGCCGTGAAAAGAGACTTTGCTTTTTGTGCTACTCACCCGATCATTCCAGACGCAACTGCCCCACGCAGGTGCAGTCCTCACGGTCACCGCAGTCAGGAAACTAATGTGTCCGCATCCAAGGGAGTGCGATGTGGATGAAGTTAGCAACTCTCCCAATAGTTTGACAGATGATTTTGAATCAGTATTGGAGTCGTTTACTTCCAGTGTCTCCACTGAGAAGACAATTATCTTTCAAGGCACACACAAGGTTCTGAAGTCGGATAGTTTGTTCTACACCACTGCCACGATAGCAGGTGTTTCCTTGGCTGTGATGATTGACAGCGGCTCTACTGGATGCACATTGAGTGAGTCGGCTATGGCACGATTGTTGGTTTGCAACCCGGACATGAAACGTTACCCTGCAGACGACGTTGTCATTGTTGGATGTGGAGGTCATCAGGTGACACCTTCGGCTATATGCGATGTGGAAATGTTGGTGTATGATTGCAAGTTAGCTATGCCTATGTTTGTGGTGCCTGGACAGACCGATGACATAATTCTGGGCAGTAATGCCATTAAGAAAATTCTTCATCTGATGAGGAAGACTGAAGGCTACTGGCGGCTCATGTCAGAGCCTGGCAGTATCGTTGATGATGACTCTCATCACTTTTTCTCACTCCTTTCCAACGCAGAGAGATGGAGGGGTGAAACTGTACCCGACAAGGTTGGCACACTTAAGTTACGGCAGTGTGTGATGTTACAACCAAAGAGTGAGCATCTTGTTTGGGCTAAGCTTCCCGCCTCCGCTCCGATGTCGGTTGGCAGCACGGTCATAGTCGAACCAACTCAATCAAGGTGCAGATCCAGGAAGATTCTGGTTGGCAGGGTTATCGCACCGATGTGGGCCGATGAATGGCTCCCAGTGAGGGCCATCAACCCCTCTAGTGAACAAGTGGTGTTGAAAAGAAATGCAAAGCTGGCAGATGTGTTTCCTTGCATTGCTGCTGAAGACTTGTTCTCCCAAACTGTTATGCATGCCGCGAGGCCAAGGTCAAAAGAAGACATTAAGATGGCATTGGACAAGCTTGGACTACAGGATCTGGACCTGGATGCATGTGCTGTGTCTGACATGTGGAGGGACAGGCTTTTCCAAATCATTGAGAGGTATGAATCGGTCTTTTCACGGAACAAGATGGACTGTAGGGAGGCCTCTGACTTTGTGCACAAGATACACCTGGTGGATGAGAGGCCATTCCGCCTGCCTTACCGGAGAGTGCCGCCAAGTCAATATGAGAAGCTGAGAATGACTCTCAATGAGATGGAAGAAAAGGGCATCATTCGAAAATCCACTAGCGAATATGCGTCTCCATTGGTTCTAGTGTGGAAGAAGAATGGGGATTTGCGCATCTGCACAGATTTCAGGTGGCTTAATGCGAGGACACAGCGGGATGCTCACCCACTACCCCATCAAGCTGATGCTCTTGCCGCACTTGGAGGAAATGTCTTCTTCTCCACCATGGATCTCACTTCAGGATTCTATAATGTGCCCCTGTTTGAGGATCACAAGAAGTACACTGCTTTTTCGTCTCCTTTTGGCCTGCACGAATATAACCGGATGCCACAGGGTTTATCGAACAGCCCGGCTACATTCATGCGGATGATGCTTTCCATTTTTGGTGACAAGAACTTCACTAGCCTTTTGTGCTATCTTGACGATCTCATGGTCTTTGGTCTGACAGAGCAGATTGCGCTTGAGCGGTTGGAAATGGTTTTCTCTCGCCTGAAGAACCATAATCTCAGGCTAGCGCCGAAGAAGTGTCACTTTCTTCGGAGATCTGTGAAGTTCCTCGGTGTAAAGTAAGCTCTTATATTTGTGTGTATTTCTCAACACCCTATTGTATTACTTGACCTTGCTTTTCTGTGTTCACATAAAACTTTCCTCACACACTATCTGCCACACACATTCCATCGCACCCAAAACACGCACCCACACACCATATGATAGCCAACACCAAATCACACCAGTACTTTTCCATTGTTTGCACTGCGCATGCTCTACACAAAATAAATGCACTCTGCAGCGGCGAACCGACAGGAGATCTTGTGAGCCGAGGCACTGAAACATCGTGCCCTCCCTGTTCTTCCCTGCTGCAGCAGTCTAAAACTTTATCTCAGTGTGCTTGCCTGTTCTTTGCCCGGGTCGGCCAGGCCTTTTAGACCCAACACTCGGCCATGTCATCTCTGAGTCAGGGGTACAGACAGACCCCGGAAAGGTGGAAGCGATAAACAGGGTGCAGATGTCTGACTTGATGGACAGTGATGGCCTCACTCCCGCGCAGAAGAAGATTAGGTCTTTCTTGGCGATGGTGCTATATTATCAGCACTTCATTGAGGATTGCTCCATCAAGGCCAAGCCCCTTTTCAAGCTCCTTTCGGGCCAGAAGACTGGTGGTAAAGCCAGACGAAGGACCAAACCTGCTATAGATCTTTCACGTGAAGTTGACAGAGGAGGACTGGACCACTGAGTGTCAACATGCGTTTGAGACTCTGAAGCACGATCTGTCACACAGTGTGACGTTGGCCCATCCTGACTTCGGGAAACCTTTCATCCTTGCTGTCGATGCATCGTTTGACGGCATCGGGGCCGTCCGTCCTTTCCCAGCTTCAACCTGGTGACAAGGTTGCGAGACCAGTGGCTTTTGCTAGTAAAACGCTGTCGCGAGCCCAGTTAAACTTGAAAACCTTGCTTTGAAGTGGGCCATATGTGACAAGTTTTCCCACTGGCTGAAAGGCAGACACTTTACTGCCTGGTCTGACAACAATCCCTTGACCTATATTCTGACGAAGCCCAAGCTAGATGCCTGCGAACAAAGATGGGTGTCGAAGCTGGCGGCATATGATTTTGACCTGAAGTATGTTCCAGGGCCCAAGAACACGGTGGCTGATGCCCTGAGTCGAGAACCCTTCGTCCAGTCTTGCGTGAGTCATCGTCTCGTGAAAGAGCCCTACCTGTCCTTACTGAATGAGGTCCAAGGAGTTGTTAATGAGACGGTGCAGGATGCTTTTCGTTTGACCAACAAATGTCAGGCCGTTCACACGGCTGGGGATTATGATGGAGGAAGTCCTCAGGGGGAAGCTCCCGATCAGTCGTATGGGAGTGCCAT